>JARHVA010001831.1:1455000-2190000 GCA_037957365.1 Torreya grandis
AATTTTGGTTTAATCCCATTCAAGGAATTGAAGAAATTATAACATATATTATCTATGGAACACAAATAATCAATCATAACAGCTATAGGGTAAAAGGTTGTGGAAGTGGTGAGTGCAATTAATAATAATAAAACAGAGAAACATGTAGTAGTTTATCTATTTTATAAAGCATTAATATTTATCCCCAATAATATTAGGTCTTTAAAAATTATTGTGTGGTTTTATGATGTGTGTAATAGGAATCTTGGCTTGATACTATGAACTTATGATAGAGACCAAATTTGTTTGCACTCTGATACATTATTTTTATTTTAAGGACACATCTAAAATATTATATAATAAATAATATTTATGTGACAAATGATATGGTAAATTGAGGGGAAATTCATTAAGATGAAGAAGGGCATACCTATGATGTGATGGCCTACCATGAAGTTAAAATAGAAGAAGAAAATTGTCGCAAAATAACAATTTTATGAAGAGAAGATAGTGTTGCACCTTAAGGTGATATTTTTATTTATGAGATTACATAATGTAAGATAAAATAATATGCTTGAATATAGTATTTGTATGATTGTTTATTAATTTAATTCATTTGATTTGAGCATTGAAATAGTTCAAGAATTCCATGTAGCAAATGTGCCCATGACAAGGGAGCTGGAGAAATAAATTTTAGATGGCTAGGTTGAAGAAAATGTAATAAAATATAACCCTTAAATATTTAATTTTAATGTAATTTTTTTTAGTATTGTATCCCAATTTAATTAATTTGAAATTACTCCATTAAGTGAAGAGAGCTAATCTAACTTCATATAGATCATAATTGAAGTCAATTTTTAGAGCATTTGGTCAACTTAAAATGCAACATTTAATGCAAAAATATGCAATTGTAACTCCAACTCCAACTCCTACTGAATGTGCAATTATAACTCCAAATCCAACCCTATGATAGAGTAGTCCTCCATGATACATTTTGACAACTAGGGAAAATTTTGTTGAATAATTGGTTGTCTTAAGGTTATAGAAAAACTCTCTTCATCACTCTGGTTAACAACAGAATCCTTTGTTTTTGAGCATTGGAAATGTATTATTCCAACTATTTGGAAATGTATGTGTTGGAAATACTTTAACCATAAGATACATCATTAGTCTCTGGTTTAATAAAACCCCTAAGAGTGGAGTTAAATGGGAGAAAGGTGAAAATGATGTAAGAAATGGTGAAAAGAAAAAATCTACAAAAACTAACGGAGTTTAATGTTGTGTTAAGTACAAATTTGTAAACACTTTGTTCTTACTTATGAATTTTAAATATGTGATGACTTTATGAGTGTTGATGAATTTTAAATTTAGTTCAGTAACATTGTTTCCAAGCTCAATAATGGGCAAAGTTTAGAATTATTATTTAGATATTGATATTTGTAGTAACGTTTAAAATTAATTATTTTTAGTTTTCGAATTGTGTTCCTTGAAAAGGTTATATATAGGATAGTAATTGTTATTGTGTTGCCTGAAGAAGCTATTATATGGTAGAGTGAGTTGTGAGTTATGTGATTGAATAATTACACAAGTGATAAATGTTATCTTAATCATAACGAGATAAATGTTATGTGATAAATGTTATATTGATAATATTGTCAACTGATGTTTAAGGTAGTGAAGGCATATTATCACTCAAAATTTACCCACTCACATTAGTACTACATCTTGACCAAACCTAAAAACATGAATTTAGTGTGCATGATTAACTTTTACAACATTTCCCTCATATTTTATTAACGAATTTGCTAAGGAATTAACTCACTTCCTATAACCTCATACTATTAATTTTTGGCATGAAAGAGTGGCATGCTCTCCTGTGCACCAATGTATCTTATTCTTGCATACACGGTTCCAATCTTATTGGTTGCAAAAGCATACAAACATCAAGGTTTACTTACATACCAATAGCAATGCCTACTCAGTAAGAAAATATAGCCAACATGAAGAGAAGTTAATATTGATATCAATCACACAAAAATTATATCCACAACCACATTTTCACCCACTTCATTTACATAAGCATATAAACAAGGGAAAGTATCAAATAACATTCCATTTACTTCACATTGTAAGGGATATAAAATTTGCCTTATCTATCCATAACTATAAATTTGTTCTAAAATTACAATGTACAAACTCTCATAATACCACATACAAGTTGGAACACCCAAGGAGCCTCTACATTCTGCATACAATTTGAAACCCAACTACAATTAGTTCTATATTCTTATGTTATCTCAAGAGAAATTATAACGGGTGTAAGAAGAAATGAGTGTAAGATTATGTATATAAAAACAATAATTAGATAACTCTCATTAGTTAACATCTAATTGAAGATTCCAACTTACTAGAGATCCTAGCCAATATACTCAAGCATGCCAAGATACCCAATTACCAAAATACATAAAATACATTGCCTAGAAATCTCTATACCAACATCTTCATGGTGGTTCAAAATAAGGGAATATATATAGAATTTGGGTAAGAAGGCATAAAAAAATTAAATACCACCTTAAATGAGCACCACATCAATACCATATAGTCCATGATGAAAATGCAAGGCAATATACTAACATATCATTAACAAAGGGTAAACAACCATCAATCTAATATATAAATCAAGTATGTCTATACAAATCTTGACTCAAAGTCCCAAGATTATACATTTCAAGAGAATACTTGTGAAACTCCATAAGACTGCATGATTAAAAAATGCCACATTAAGAATGCATACATTATTACCATACATGTTTCATGATGAAGATAACAAGGTAATTTATCAATGTAACAATAGTATTGAAAATAAACTATCCTTTCAAGGATAACCCATGTATGGATCTCAAGTATGCATAACCACAAAATAGGTAAACTCCTTGCCTAAGAAATTCACTACTTAGGTTACCATAATAGTTTATAATAAGTGAACATAATGAAGTTCTATAAGATGTCACAATGAAATACTACTACACTAAGTATGTTGGAGCCAAACATAGGTTTTTAGCACAAGAATGATTAGAAATGTAGTATAATAATAAAGTTTTAGTGAAGATAACAATATAGTGTATCCATGTAGCATTGGTAATGAAAGCTCATTAACAATCTAGGACAAAATCCTAAGTACATCCAAGATTGAGTTTAGAACTATATAGGAACTCCAACATATTACATCATAATCAACAAAATGAGCTTATACTTATTGATTATAAAGGGTTCTTAACCATATACAAGGGCAGTATGCTAACAACCAAATGTAACCAATCTAAAATCCAATGGAAGTAATTATAATTGTAACCACTAGTCATGCTAGATGAAAGTAACATACATCTAAACTATCAAGAGATAAATAACATGAAAACAAAATTATAAAATACATCATACCTATCCATGAAGTCATCCAGCTATGGAGTAGCAAAAAATAATCAAGATAATCCCTCTCAACCAAGCTTATGAGCCCAACCGTCAGTGGCCCTTACCACCCCAATCATCATCTAAATGGTGGTTTCAGCAAATAGGGACTAGGAGGAAGTTTTGAGCATGCCAGGTTCAAAACTAAGGAAAATGAAAGACAATGACATGCACCAACAAAAGGGCATGATCACCCACAAGGGTGAACCCCATACAATCACAAGGTAGGATAGAAAATATTGTAAATAACTTAATAGACATGCACAAATAGGTCATAGGACCAAAAAATAAAAACATCCAAGTAGGCAAAATAGATCACTTGGGCATACCACAATCCCATGGTATCAATTAAAGGCTTTGGAAATCAAGCCAAACCATAATTTATTTTAAAACATAATTGATCCAAAATCAAAGATGAACAACATAAACACTTAATCCAAACACTTGTTTTACATCCCAATAATGGCAACAAGTTTCATAACAATGACAACTAGAAGATCCCAACAAACCTTTAAAACAAAAAAATTATTTAATTACCAATGAATGATATAAGAGATTCAAGGGATCATCCCAGGGTCTCATGACCTCATATGATCCCCAAATATTAAAATTGAGTCCAAAAGAGATAAAAAGGACAATAAGCCAATTCAACAAGTTTTAATTATAATAAAAAAACCCTTGTTATAAGGTAGTGTTATTAACAGGGCTTCACCCTTTTCTTAGGATTCAACAATACCCTAGTATACAAAATTCCACTACAAAATCAAAACTGAGATAGGCCCAAAGAATAACAAGTGGAATATCTTCACCTAGAAACATATACACATTTTTATAAATGGGTCAAATTAATCAAGGGAACATGATTATTTAGTTGGTGACAAGGGAAACAATAGTTACATTTAACAAATAATTAATCCAACCAGACTTGATCATTAACTAAAATAACCATGTGTGTGTATGTATACACACACACACACATCTCAATTGACGTATATGTCCCTATGGCCAAAATGTGACATTTCATATACTTATACGACCAATTTAATTAAAACCCTAACCTAGTTTGATTTTCAAGAATATGCTAATGATGGATATAAATTAGTGTTTTTTAAGTTCAAGAAGCACAATCGATTTTAATTTGATTTTAGCATTTGTTAAAATGTTGATCCAACACCTAAAATCTTGATTCAGCTTTGCATTATAAGATTGAATCAAAATCCATTTTTACCATTCATGGAATATTCTAACAATCAATTAAGATTTTTCCCTTGATATTTAAAGACATAGGTCAATTTATTTTATGTTCAAAAATAATAGAAATAAGGTAGTAGTCTACCTTAATGAATTAACAAAACCCAATTCACTATTTATTTCTCTTTTGATTGCGTGAATCAATTTAAGGGGGGTATGCATATGGTAGGAAAGTGTATGGCACCCCAAATAGGGTAAACATAGGTGATTAAAAAATATAGAAAGGAATGCAGTGACCCAAAAATCCAACCCAAAGTGCAGGGTTTAAATAGAATTAAATCTAAAATGAAGGAAAATTAAGCACACACATAGCCAGTTTATAATCCCATAACACACAGGTTTCGATACATTAAAAGTGTTCCTTCAACTAAAACACAACAACAAACTCTCTAGTATGGGTCATAGTAGTTATAATATAAGTGGAAAATATACATCTCACAACTATGATGCATTCCTAGATTATGAGCTTGACCAATTCTATAAGTGTGAAGACCAATTATGAAATCAATTCTCCTTATTTCCAATTGATCTATAAAGGATTGTTGTTGGCATTAAAATAGTTTCAATATCCTTCCTTACTCATTCCAGGGAAAATATCCAGTTCACGCTGGAAAGGTCTTACCAGTTAAGATGCCATGCTGAGGTGATTTCTTAGCCATGGTAAAGACATCAAAATTACATGCAAAAACCTCCCCTTTTGCATTATTTTCTTCTCCTATCCCCTAAGTTCTTTCTTATTTTACCTCATGCTCTATGTGTCCTTTTTTTCCTTCTTTTCATCTCTCCCCATGCATTGTCTATTCTCCTTGTTGTGTTTTTGTTCTCTTTCCTTCCATCTCCCTTTTTTGAATCCTCCCTCTACTCCTTTTTCCTTGCCTTTTTCTCCCTTTATTTCATGCCACACTCCTACTCCCATACCCATTACTACCATTCACCATTCATTTCTCCTTTTCCCTCAGCACTATGCATCCTTTTTTTGCTTGTTGTGCTCTCTCTACTTTTCCCTACCCATCTTTTCTTACCCTAATGCATAGTGAGTCCACCCCCTGCCATATGTGTTCCACTCTACTCAAAATCATCACACTTTTCATCCTTCATGCCACCCTATCAACTTTACTTCCTCTCTCTAACCTATCCTCTTTATTCCTTCCAATGCTTCACATCCCCCATCTCACCTACTCCTCATCCTCTCCTCTACCTCTTTGCCACACTGCCTTCTTCCTATGCCAACTTCCAGTCAGTAATGGCTTACTCCCCCAATGAAAACCAAAAGACAATAAGATAAAAGACATTATTCATAGAAATTTAATAATAAAGATATATATATAATTTAAATTGTCATTTAATATTAAAAGGACACAAAAATAATCACCATAAGGATATATATGCATATATATATTATAGATATATTTATACACACACACACACACACATACACTATTGCAGATAACATCATAATTGCATGCCATAGTCCAAGTCATCACTCAAGACCTCAGACTACTATCCGAGCCATTAAAACTACCTTAAGGACATAGAAAGAGAGGATGAGATTTGAGACCAAAATAATTAGGATGGTAGGGACATGAAAATAGTTTGGTGAAGAGGATAACAAGGTATATGATGACAAAATGACAAAAACCACACAATAGGTCACATGAAGCAAAATTTAGCAAGACACAATAACTATAACTACACAACCAATTAACATACCCTCCAAAAGTATGATGCATACCATGAATACCAAGTTACCTATCAAAAATCATCTGACTATTAAGAACTATTTTGTTACCCTAAAAGTTGACACCAGCATCCAACCTAGGCCATAGTCAATATTTTCAACCACCAAGTGGATCCATCAGTAGTATTTGATCCAATAATTGATAAAAAAGTTAAAATGATAATGAAATGTAAAAGGTATTAAATAAATCATATATCATCACATGCAAAATTATAAACATGATAGTGCATCCAATTAACATCATATATCATAGCATTAGGATCTAATAACACAATCCAACTAAACAAGGAAGCATAACAACAACTATACACATGCTCTATATCAACATGAAGCCCAATATCATATCATTGGGACAATAATGCAGTCCAATTATGTAAAGGAGTGTAGCAATTAAGTATACACATGCTAATCAATCATCTAAGTAGTCTTGACAAGTTTCACAAGTGTAGGATCATGACATCCTCCCCCTCTTATAGAGGAGCCATATCAGTGACTAAATTAATAACCATAAACTCAGTTGTCTTAGGGAGCTCAATCACTTTCTATACTTCATCCGCTCATCATAATCTTAATTAGAAAATATATTAGTTTACATAAAAGTAAGTAAGAGGAAGTCATACTCCATTAAGGTAAAATACATTTGTTATTCCCAACATAAATCATAATTATAGGCATAATAAAAGTCTTAATGATTTACGTGTCATTTTACGATACTAGATGAAAATATAGAGTTATCAAAAGACATGTAGAAATAATGTCCAAATGCATAACTCAACTTAGGGTAAAAATTCCATGTTTATGATGCATAAGTCATTTATTGACAACCAAAAATAGATAATTATAGCCTTTATGAAGGTCTAACAACTCCAAATCAACTCTAATTTAGTATAAATACCAACGGTATACCACTATTTTAACATAGTTCTAAGGAAACTATAAGAACTAAACCACTTATCATAGGTGTGACTTCCCAAGCAAAACAACATTACCAACTATGGGAATGAATTTTCCCATCTCAATACAGGCTAAAAAAAGCCTCTTTTGCCTTCTAAGGACATCTCTATTACCTAAAAGCTTGTAAAAGATAGGCAAATTCTAACAAATTTCTACCATTTAGATCAAAATTTTGCTATAAAAATAAACACTATCAAGACATCCTTCTCATCAAGAGAACATACCACAAAAATCACAAATTTTACAACTATAGTTGTAATTTGTACAATCCACCAAGATTTTAAACATAAATCAGAATCTAAAATAGTGTTTGTACCAACACACACTATGCCTTCTGCATAATTTAATCAAAATTCAACATAGAATGCTATTATAGGATAGTAACCTATTTTGAACAGTTACTTCCAAACCAAAAAAATATCATTCAGGGGATAGTGTAGTGTCCTACACTATACACACTAAAAAATAGGAGAAGCTAACCTAGGCCTTACATGCTGCCCAAAGGTTTACTGCATGCCCTCCAAAAACATTGTGAGCTCACACGATGGTTATAGGAATCATAGTTCTAACATCATATTTCACTTACCTCAGGGTAGCAAATAGAAAAGAAAAGATATATGGGTACCCAAAATAACAAAGTCTGTCTGTTCAGGACTTATAGTGTTCATTTCAAACAATCCAGCATACTATCTAGTCATGTATGAAATAATATTAAAATATTTTCATACTGGAATATATATAACAGGTATTATAAGGTAATAACTCAATAATAACATGTGTACATGCACATACCAACATGTGCATGCATTTTAACAAGTATTCCTTACTGATTTGCATATATATCCATAATGTAGGACCAAATGGTGCTTCACAAGGCTACACAAGGATATTCCACATAGGATTTTTTACAACAGCCTCATAGAGGTGGAAAAAGAACACTAAACCATAAGGCAACCATTATATAGAAGGGTCCCATGGCCAATATGTGGCTCTCATGGTGCACACTCTAAATGAATTAGGTGGTTGCCTTGTGTAAAGGGGTGGAGTGGATTTTCAGCCTATGAGAGACTCCAATCCCTATCCCATACCTAGTTTATCCAATATGAAAAAAGTGTTTCTTTACCCTTAACCTCACACTTACATCAATGTTCAAAACTAGATCATCGATGCAGGATAACAAAATACATCACAACACTATAACTTGGTAGCATAAACAAGAGATCTAGCTTCCAAAAATGGAATTGTAGAACTCAAGTGCATAACTTCACAATTTATAGTTTAACAACATTAGGTCACACACACACACACAGATATATATATATATATAACATAACTATAACATCATGATAACCAACTAGATAGTACAAAAGTCCACACAATTTACATGGTTAAGCACTTCTACATCTCACAAGTTTATACAATAACATAGAAAAACGTACATGGATGAGGGAGTAGCATAAGATAAATGCACAATTAGGTATATGTAACTATGCCAAGGTATTTCCCACATTACAATATTCAAACACATAGGTGTGTGAATCACAAGGGTCCCTGGATCTACATAGATCCACCTGATGTGTAGAGGCCATGAAAAAGATATCAGATACCTATAAATGGTATCACATAATCAATCCCAAAACTCTCAACTTGCTCACGCAAGTCAATCACACTCACCCCATTAGGCCTTCTTAGATTGAGCCGCACCCTTGGTCCTCCCAAGAAAACATACCTTAGCTTCATCAGATAACTTGCTCATGAAAGCAATTAATGGACATCTAGGCATAATCTTAAAATCCTAACAATAAGCTTATATCACGATTCTACTAATTGACTAAATCTAACATGTCAAGGGTCGACTGGTGATGCTTATTTTAATGCAATATTGAATTGGGAAAGGGCGAGCTTAGTCAAGGCTCTAGAAGAGTACCATATCACTACTGTGGGAATCACAATTCCTCATAATTTTATCAAGTTTGATCAAAACTTGCAATACACATTTTCATGGATGCAATACATATCCAATGTCTCAATATACATCCTCATAGGTGTCAAAAAGAAGTTAAGTCTAAATAGACATCCCCATGGGTATATAACACAGCTAGGACTAATCAACATACACATGGAACTAAGCATATCCATAACTAAAACATACGTCATAGATGTAAAATTGATCCATGATCACAATAAACATGCCAAAACTAGTTAACTTCAAACCTTTAAGAGTTATGAAACCACTTCACCAAATTAACCCAAAAAAGTTAACAAAACCAATCCTAGCTTATTTAAAATGCATAAGTTTTTAGCATCACATAAGTTTGCCTATTTTTAAGGGTGTATAACCATTACAACTTAGTCAACCAAGACACAACCAAACAACAAAACCTTCCAAGTTTGCTTAAAAATTCCATTACCTTGGATGATCCCAATGCCTCCTCGGTATTATCCTTGTAATAAAATTACTATATTGCTACTTCTAGTCACTTATAGTGACACCCAAGCCAAGACAAAACCTATGGTCATCTATTGCAACTGTCATCACAATGTCATTGTGTGAATCTTTTTGCATAACAACTAGTTATAGTAAAAAAATAAAAGTAGGGTAGCCTTGCAATCTACAAGAAACTCACCCCATGGAGACATGTCCCCTCCACTAAACCATTCATTATAGGAACATTGGATATCACACCCATGCAAGTTCATATATTACCAACAGCTTAAGAATTTTTATGACAAGAGAGCTCAACTTTGCTAACTTACTCAAGAATTTAGTCCTTTTTTTCACCTTATCATACCCTCAAAGTTTAATTTGAACCCTCAGTCTTCCTTAGGTCATAATGTTCCAAGTATCTAAGGAAGGCTGACCCATACAAGCCAACCATAGATACTTGAGCATCATTCCCCTGATTCTAAGAGTGAAGCTTATATCACCTAACTCCCATTGACCTGCCCATACAAGTCAATGGTTGTTATGTGAGAATTGTCCTGACACAACTGGATTTGGGAAGGGTTAACCCAAACTAAGGGTAAGGGGTGATATCAATAGAAATAGAAGAAAATATAGATTCCTTGGAATCATTTTTTCAAGTGATGCATGGAATATAACAACAAGAAAATATAATATAACACCTTGGGAATGCTTATTTCAGCCTAAAAGGTTAAGGTTCTTGGGAATTGATTCATAATTTGGCTTGATCAAGATAACTCATTGGTCACCATGTAACAACTCTACCAAACCCAGAGTTCCTTAGAGTAGAAACCTAGATCTGATACCAGATGAAACAACCCCAATTTATTTTTGAAATTGCATATCAGAGTACATAATGGATATATAATGGATCCAAACCTTTCTTACTAAAACAAGTGATACACTCTTGGCATACCCGCATACACACAATCAAAAAAGTTAATCTTAACCTCCTGAGTCATTAATGATCACAAGGCACAACATGGACCCAAAAATAACATGGTCCCTAACGATAACTACGCATAATATCCAGCCTTTAGAATACACATAGTAACCCACTATCAAAAGAGTGTACATGGACTAAGCTAAGGCTTATGAACATATATTAGGGATAACATTTCTCATATAATGATTTCAATCAATTCATAAGCATACTTTCCATGGTCCAAATTCATGGATGAAGTTACAAATGGGGTCACTCATCATCAACCGATAATGATATGGTGACAACCATTAATGGAATTGATATAAATGATTCCATATTAGCATAACCAATATGATATAATAACAATGATTGGAAGAGGAATTAATACACCTCATAGTACATGGAAACCAATATATATATAAAATCTCTGACATTGATAATCTTGTCAACTTATGTTTAAGGTAGGGAAGGCATATTAGCCCTTACAATTTACCCACTCACATTAGTCATCTTAACCAAACCTAAAAACATGAATTTAGTGTGCACGATTAAATTTTACAACATTGGCCTAATATTTTCTTAATGAGTTCACTAAGGAATTAACTCACTTCCTATAACCTCATACTAAGTATTTTTGGCATGAAAGAGTGGCATGCTAACCTATGCACCAATTTATCTTATTCTTGCATACACAGTTCCAATCGTACCAGTTGTAGAAACATACAAACATCAAGGTTTACATACATACCAATAGCAATGCCTACTTAGTAAGAAAATATATCCAACATGAGGAGAAGTTAATATTGATATCCATCACACAAAAATGATATCCACAACCACATTTTCACCCACTTCATTTATGTAAGCATATAAACAAGGAAAAGTATCAAATAACATTCCATTTACTTCACATTGCAAGGGAACTAATATTTTCCTTCTCTATCCATGACTAGCAATTTGTTCCAAAATTACAATGTATAAACTCTCGTAGTACCACATACAAGTTGGAACACCCAAGGAGTCTCTACACTCTGCATATAATTTGAAACCCAACTAAAATTAGTTCTATATTTGTATGTTATCTCAAGAGAAATTATAATGGGTGTAAGAATAAATGAGCTTAAGCTTATGTATATAAAAATAATAATTAGATAGCTCTCATTAGTTACCATCCAATTGAAGATTCCAACTTACTAGAGATCCTAGCCAATATACTCAAGCATGCCAAGATACCCAACTACCAAAATACATAAAATCCATTTCCTAGCAATCTCTATACCAACATCTTCATGGTGGTTCAAAATAAGGGAATATATATAAGTTGGGTAAGAAGGCATAAAAAAAATCTATACCAACTTAAATGAGCACCACATCAATACCATATGGTCCAGGATGAAAATTCAAGGCAATATACTAATATATCATTAACAAAATATATCCAACATGAGAAGTTAATATTGATATCCATCACACAAAAATGATATCCACAACCACATTTTCACCCACTTCATTTACATAAACATATAAACAAGGAAAAGTATCAAATAATATTCCATTTACTTCACATTGAAATGGATCTAAGATTTGCCTTCTCTATCCATAACTAGAAATTTGTTCCAAAATTACAATGTACAATCTCTCGTAATACCACATACAAGTTGGAACACCCAAAGAGTCTCTACACTCCACATAAAATTTGAAACCCAACTACAATTAGTTTTATATTCTTATCTTAGATCAAGAGAAATTCTAACATGTTTTAGAGGAAATGAGCATAATCATATGTATACAAAAACAATAATTAGATATCTCTCATTAGTTAGCATCCAATTTAAGATTCCAACTTACTAGAGATCCTATCCAATATAGTCAAACATTCCAAGATACCCAATTACCAAAATACATAAAATCCATTGCCTATAAATCTCTATACCAACATATTCATGGTGGTTTAAAATAAGGTAATATATATAAAGGTTGGCTAAGATGGCATAAGAAATTCAATACCACCTTAAATGAGCACCACATCAATACCATATGGTCCATGATGAAAATGCAAGAAAACATACTAACATATCATTGACAAAGGGTAAACAACCATAAATATAATATACAACTCAAGTATGTCTTTACAAATCTTGACTCAAAGTCCCAAAATTATACATTTCAAGAGAATACATGTGAAACTCCATAAGGATACATGATTAAGAAATGCCACATTAAGCATGCATACATTATTACCATACATGTTATATGATGAATATAACAAGGTAATTTATCAATGTAACAATAGTATTTAAAATCAAATATCCTTTCAAGGATAACCCATGTATGGATCTTAAGTATGCCTAACCAAAAAAATAGGTAAACTCCTTGCTTAAGAAATTCACTACTCAGGTTACCATAATAATTTATAATAAGTGAATGTAATGAAGGTTTATAAGATGACATAATGAAATACTACTACACTAAGTATGTTGGAGCCAAACATAGGTTTTTAGCATAAAAATGATTAGCAATTTAGTATAATAATAAATGTTTAGTGAAGATAACAATATAGTGTATCCATGTAGCATTGGTAATGAAAACTCATTAACAATCTAGGATAAAATCCTAAGTACATCCAAGATTGAGTTTAGAACTATATAGGAGATTCAAAATATTACATCATAATCAGTATCATGATCTTGAACTTCTAAATTTTAAAGTATTCCTAACCATACACAAGGTCAACATGCCAAGAGCCAAATGTAACCAATCTGAAATCCAATGCAAGTAATTATGTTTGCAACCACTAGTCATGCTAGATGAAAGTAACATACATATATACTATCAAGAGATAAATAACATGAAAATAACATTATAAAATATATCATACCTATTATCACTTGGATTTTTACCCTTTTAGGAGATGTCTCATCTCTCTTCATCTAAGTGGCACAATTGAAACACCTCTAGGTTTGTGGGTAGCCTAAGGATGAGGTGAATCTATAGATAGGGATAGCTCCCTTGATGTACCACTTTGGATCACTACTACACCTAAAATTTGGTGGGGAAAAAGGAGAGAAAAAACTAAAAAAAAAACCATCCTAAGGGAGGTGATACACCAAATAAGTTGATGACTTCCAATCAGCTGCATGTTACATATGAAACCAAGAAACTAACCAAACATACACTTCTCCAATATACATCTTCTCACATCAATATTACATTATGAGGTCATGGATGATTTTTTAGGCTAGGAGGACTAGACAAGAGGCCTTGGATGGAACTAGTGAATAGACTAACTCACTCAACCTTGACACTTCCTAGAACACTTCACATGCCCTGTAAGAAGAAGCTTTCCAACTGTAAATAGGATGAAAGAGTGAGACAACATGCTAAGAAAATCATAGTTATCACTAATAAAGATCAATCATCCAAGTAAAACACACTATAAAAGGTCATGAAGAGGTAAAAATAAGTATTATTATTGATCAAATGGTATGAAAATGAGCATGGCTTAGCCATACTCAAGTGGAACATAAGTTACAATGGCCAAAATGGCTAGTTCTTATAAAACTTGAGAGAGAGAAGAGAAGTACAAGGGGAAAAAATATGATTGTAAATATAATAAAAGGAGTTAATTGTGTATGATAAGAGGATTTTGGATTAACCATACAAGTTTAGAAGAGACAAATGGCATACAAGGCATGAAACTCATGAAAAGTGGCATGAAAGTTCTCATTCTGGCTTAGAAAATTGTCTTCATGATTTGGACCTATTTGAACATCCCAAAACTGATTAGGGATAGGTTGATGATTGGAATTAATGTTAATTATTTCATACATTCCTATTTATACATTTTTTTGTAGGCCTAGTCATCTGAAATCATCTAAAAATGAGCTATCACCATCTACAGTCTAAAAAACTCTTCTTTCATGTACCCTGCACACTTTGCCTCCAAAAAGGCATAATTTTTTGATTAAAATACATGAGAGGTAGTGAATGAAACATTTAAATAATTTATATATCCTTAGAGGCATCAGGAACACCTTAAAATCATCTCACTTAAAGTTTTCCACCCTTCTCACTAGCTTGTTCACTATGCCAATTTTGACTGGCGAGATGAAGTTATTTGTTTGAATACTTATGAGTTTTTATGAAGAATTAAATGGATATGAGGGATTATCCAAAGTCCTAATACTTCTCCAATTTTTTTTCATCTTCAGACTCCTCTTGGAACCTACAAAACACATAAAATATTTAAAAGTACCTTGTTTTTCACCCTATCTATACAATTTCATATAGGGAAAAAGGATGGGGAGAATCTTGAGAGAGTATTATATAATTTTAAATCAATTTCATGTTAAAAATGTGTCATTTGAGCAGCTATCCAACTTCATTTATCCAATCGTGTCCTTGTCAAGGGTTTGCAAGGGTTTTAGACTTGTTTCTGCTCTTAAGCTCTGTTCATAAGATTTCACATTAAAATTTTAATATAATGGAAAAAAAATGTTGTTTATAACCCTATATAACATCTCCCTATGTATTTTATTCCCATTCAAATCATTAGAGAATATATGAGCACTCAAAGTTACTTTCTCAAACCCTTTCTTCCATTCCTATAGGTATGAGTTTGTTTTGAACTCAAAAATGGCTTTATTTGTGATTAACATACATCCTAATGGCTCATAAAACTCTTTAGTAACACCATATTAATTATCTAATTCATTATAATTTTCACTCCATACTATAAATGAAAGTGGTTCTCCATTTGGCTTTAGGCCTAAACTATGTTTGATAGGCCTGCTTGCATACTTGATGGTCTGGGATACCTTGTTAAGATTCATCCTTTATATTTGTTTTTTATGTTTTCATATATGTTATAAAACCTCCTACACCTCATGTAAATTTTAAAACATCTCCTTATTCATCTCTTTCTCTCCATTCCTCAAGATTGCAGGCTTATGCACTTAGGGAAGTGCCCTTTGTCTGAGAAAAAAGGGCACTTCCATTATTGTATCAAAAAAATGAATATTTTAAAGTTTTATTAAAAATTTTAGGACTCCTTGAACAAAAATTTATCACCTGGCCATCTCATATGACCTTCCAAAAACTCAAAAACCAAAACAGGCTGTTAGACAAAGGCACTATGTGCAGGCTTCTATCAAGTGAACTGTATATTGCAATATAATAACCTCCTCCCTGCTCTATATCCAACATTGTGGTTTCATTATATTATTATTATTATTATTTATATATGTTCCAATCCTTATTCATCCCTCAAACCTTTCATGTACCCTTCATATTCTTTGTTTAGTTAGGACTGAGTATAACTCTTGATTATATTTCTTATTTTCCCCTCTTAAGGATGACCCCTATAGGTGTCTTGAATGATTTGAATTTAGATACAGTGTTTCAAGACCTTCATATAGTCATAAATGATCATTTAATGTTTTATAGACCCATTTGAAATAATCTTTGTGTTATATCCTATTATGTAATTCAACCCTTTTGCTCTCTACCTGGGACAATCATTTATAGTGGATGTAGGTGCATATCTTTCCACTAGGACCTTGATCATAATGTGTAGAGACCATTTTTGTATTTTTAGAGTCACATATCATCTACTCATGATTGTATTCACCTTTAAAGGGTTAAAACAACATCAAAATACCATGCTTAGGTCACTGTCAGCTATAGGTGGGTGTTTAGGCTATTTGTATAGACTATTGGTGTTTATGGGAGGTAAACACACTATATCATCTCCTTCTGATGATACTTATGACATGAATGATATCTTAGGTCATATATAGCCATTCTATTATGGTGTTATGGTCTCATGTTAAACCTTTAATTGAATAGGTCTTTTTGTAACTCACATCATGTAGATAACACTGACTAAAAATAGTGCATAAATATGCAACTTTGGTCCATCTAAAAACCACTCTCCACTAATGATATTCTATCCAAACTTTGCATAGTAATCCTCCTATGTATAGGATAAAATAATTATAATGTAGGGGCATTTTAAGTCTTTGAAACCATGTCATATTACCTCCACTAAAATGCCTTGAATCTCTATTTTCAAAGTTTAAGAATTTGGTCTCAATACTTAGTCATCATCATTTGAAGTTGATCCCTATCTCAATCTACCAATATAGAATTCTTAATGTGTCTTCCATGATTGCCTCAACATGTTAGGATTCCAAATAGGGTTCCACTATGTTCCTTAACACTTCATATGACACCTAAACCCTCTGGTAAGCCACCTATAAATGAACATTTTTCTATCTATAGGTAGTGAATGCAAACTTAGACAGTTAGCAAGATATGTGCTCTTGTGATCAATTTTAAGCCTTATCCAAGTTTTAAAATGAAATTATAAGACTTCAAGATATTTTTATTAACTATTAAATCTCTTCTTCTATCATGATGTTATCCAATAGAGACCTCTGTAGTTGGACTTAGGCTATATGCAAGTAATGAACCTAAAATGATTCATGCACCCAAGGGATTGGCTTCATAGTCAATTTATATTTTCACCAAAGTATAAAAATGAAACATCATGATATCTCAGGTGTTGGTATAAATCCATACATCTCAATTTTGATGTTTTCACTTCTTATAGGCACCTGTAGGTGCATATTTTTATCATATGGTTATGTGTGTCACTGAGGTACTAGAACAATCCTTTCTTATGTCAAGTGAAGGTTAATATTTGATTTTACTAATGTGAGAGTATTTTAAACATCATGATGCTTCCAAAACACCTCCATGGATATTCTAAAAAGGTTATACACATGTACTCCAACATGGTTGCAAGTGAAATTAAGCAAAGAGTTGGTTGTGAGCCTAACAAGACTAAAAAATTGATCCAAGCATGATGTTATGAGACTATAAATGAATTAAAAATGATCAATATGGAATAGATACATGGGAAACATTACATCACATTCCTATTAGATCTCCTCTGAGAACCAAACATTCTACAAATAAGGATCTTTGATTAAAACCTCACATGGTGACACTTTCCTACAACATGAGATAACTTGCCCATAAAAACACCACAAAACATGAAACTAAACATGGAGAGAATCTAGAAAGAGATCCCACATCCTCTGGAGTCAAAATTACCAATTGGTTTATATGGACTTGCCTAAGATAGAGCAAAACCTATAGGGTGCATGAAATAATAAGCATTAAAATATAGTCAACTTCATGAGGATGGTTCATAAAGCACATGCCACCATTATTTAAAATATTGTTATGAAAATTAATATATCTAAGTCAAATTTCACCTCCCAAAGGCGTTTGACTTGGAACCTTTTTTACTGACCATACCAAACATGAACCTATTGATCACTTCTACATGTCTAGAAGGGCAAGAAAGGAACATAATGGTTTTGGGACTTTTTCATCACTTAAAAAGCATGTAAAAAATTTATATGAGTGTGAGGAAGATGACTATATGTTCCATAAACTTATCACATGTGGCACACTTCCCCATGGGCCGTATAAGTGCCAAACTCTTCACTTTTCCTAAGAAAAATACTCTTTCTTTTTAAGAACCTACCATGTTCAATTAAAAATAGTTTATTAAGGCATAATAGAACACATGTCACATGACATCACCCTTATTATACCTTCACATTTCCATAAGAGGCTATACAACTCATTAAATGGCCCTTTTTAAACCTCAAAATGACAACTAGGACTAAAAAGATTAAAATGACTAAGGAACAAGGATAATATAACATTAAATGACATAAATTAACCTATAATAAACATCATGACATAAAATTAGACCCATAATAAACCTCTAAATATTAAGGTTTTCTTATAGGGGTCCCAATTTGACTTTCATGGTCAAATTTGGTCAATAATACCTATCTACGAAGTCATCCAAGTATGGAGTAGCATAAAACAATCAAGACAAACCCTCCCAACCAGCCCTATGAGCCCAACCATCAATGTCTCTTACCACCCCAACCATCAACTAGATGGTAGTTTCAACAAACATGGACTAAGAGGAAGTTTTGAGCATGCTAGATTATAAACTAAGGAAAATACAACACAATGACATGCACCAACAAAATGGCATGATCACCCACTAGGGTGCACCCCATACAATCATAATTTAGGATATTTAATGCTACAAATAACTTAATATATATGCTCAAATAGGTCACATGACCAACAAATAAAAACATCCAAGTAGGTAAAACAGACCACTCAGCCATACCACAATCCTCAGGTATCAATTATGGGCTTTGGAAATCAAGCTAAACCATAATTGATTTTAAAACATAATCAATCCAAAATTAGAGATGAACAACATAAAAACTCAATCCAAGCACTCATTTTCAACTAGAATATCCCAACAAGCCTTCAAAACAATAAAATGATTTAACTACCAATGATTGATATAGGAGATTCAAGGAACCATCTTGAGGTCTCATGACCTCATATGATCTTCGAATATTAAAATTAGGTCCAAAAGAGATACAGAGGATAATAGGCCATTTAATAGGTTTTAAATATAATTAAAAAAACCCTTTTTATAAGGTAATGATATTAACAAGGCTTCACCCTTTTCTTGTGATTTAATAATACCCCAGTATACAAAATTCCACTACAAAATGGGAACTGAGACATGCCCAAAAATAACACATGGAAGATCTTCACCTAGAAACATATACATATTTTTATAAATGGGTTGAATTACTCAAGGGAACATGATTATTCAGTTGGTGACAAGGAAAAAATGAGTTACATTTCATAAATAATTAATCTAACTAAACTCAATCATTAACTAAAATAACCATATATATATATATATATATATTTCAATTGAGGTATATGCCCCTATGGCCAAAGTGTGCTATTTCATATACTTATACAACTAATTTAATTAAAACCCCAACCTAGTTTGATTTGTGGGAATATGCTAATGATGGATAGAACTCAATACTTTTTACGTTTAAGAGGCATAATCGATTTTAATTCAATTTTAACATCTATTATAATGTCGATCTAACACCTAGAATCTCACTTTAGCTTCATGTGATAACATTAACTCGAAATCTACTTTTACCATTCATGGAATATTATAACAATCAATTAAGATTCTGCCCTTGTATTTAAGGACACAAGTCAATTTATTTTATGTCTAATAAATAATAGAAATAAGGTAGTAGTCTACCTTAATGAATTAACAAAACCCAATTCATTATTTATTTCTCCTTTGACTGTGTGAATCGATTTAAAAGGGGGGGTATGCAGCTGGTAGGAAAGAGTATGGCACCCTAAATAGGGTAAAAATAGGTGATAAAAATATAGAAAGGAATGTAGTGACCCAAACATCTAACCCAAAGTTTAGGGTTTAAATAGAATCAAATCTGACATGAATATCAATGGGAAAAATATGCACTCACATAACTGGTTTATAATCCCATGGCATGCAGAGGTCGATACATTAAAATTTTTCCATCAACTAAAATGCAACAACAAGCTCTGTATCATAGGTTGTAATAGTTATAATATAAGTGGAAAATATACAACTCACAACTATGAGCAATTCCTAGATTATGAGCTTGACCAATTCTATAGGTGTGAAGACCAATTACGAAATTAGTTCTCCTTATTGCTAATTGATATGGAAATGATTGTTATTGGAATTAAACTAGTTTCAATAGCCTTCCTTACTCATTCTAGGGAAAATATCCAATTCAAGCTAGAAAGGTCTTATCGGTTAAGATGCCATATTGAGGTGATTTCCTAGCCATGGTAAAGACATCAAAATTACATGCAAAAACCTCCCCTCTTGCATTCTTTTCTTCTCCTATCCCCTGAGTTCTTGTCTCTTTTCCCCCATGCTCTAACCATCCTTCCTTCTTTTCTTCTCTATCATCTCTCCCCACACATTGTCTATTCTCCTTATTGCATTTTTGTTCTTTTTCCTTCCATCTCCCTTTTTTGCATCCTCCCTCTACTCCATTTTCCCTTCCTTTTTCTCCCTTTACTACATGCCACACTCCTACTCCATACACATTCTTTCCATTCACCATTCTTTTCTCTCTTTTACTTAGCACTACATGTCCTTTTTATACTTATCATGTTATATCTGCTTCTCCATACCTATCCTTTCTTACCCTATCACATAGTCAATCCATCCCATACCATACACATTATACTTTTCCTAAAATCATCACATTTTTCATCCTTCATGCCACCCTATCAACTCTCCTTACTCTCCCTACCCTGTCCTCTTTCTTTCTCCCTACGCTTCACATCCCCCATCTCACCTACTCCTTGTCCTCTCCTCTACCTCTTCGCCACACTGCCTTCTTCCAATGTCAACTCCTATCATTAATGGCTTACTCCCCCAATGAAAACCAAAATCTTATAAGTTTTAGATTAAGATAAAAACAGGTTTTGAAGGGACCCCGAAACCCTTTAACAGAATCAAAAAAGATAAAGCATTACCATGCACCAGGAAAAGCATTCCTAAAACCTACTAAATAGTAGCAACAAAATTAGGTTAAATAAGGACAACATCAATGTCCATTTTATATTCAACCCCCAAATATTCCAAGTAATGATTTAATATCTATTTTTTAGGGGTAAAATTCAGAATAGTTGCCTGCCTGCCATCAGCAATATTCTGCATACTTTCTAGCAATATAAGTTAAAAGACATTATTCATAGAAATTTAATAATATATATATATAATTTAAATTGTCATTTAATATTAAAATGACATAAAAATAATCCCTATAAGGACACACACACACACATATATTACCTAGTGTGTGTGTATATATATATATAGTTATAAATATGTATAATATAAATATATTTATAACTACACACACACACACACACATATATACTACTATGGATAACATCGTAATTGAATGCCACCATCCAAGTCATCACTCAAGACCTCAGACTACTATCTGAGCCATTAAAACTACCTTAAGGATGTAGAGAGAGAGGATGAAATTCAAGATCGAAACAATTGGGATGGCAGAGACATCAAAATGGTTTGGCAAAGAGGATAATAAGGTATATGATGATGGAATGACAACAACCACATGACATGTCATAGGAAGCGAAAATTATCAAGACACAGTAACTACGTTTATACAACCAATTAACACACCATCAAAAAGTATGATGCATACTATGAATACCAGGTTACCTGTTAGATTTCATCCAACTACTCTGCTACCCCAAAAGCCAATGTTGTTAGGATAAATTAAAACCCATTATACCCAAATCACATACAAGAGAAACTATGAAATAAATTAATCAAACATTTAGAAAAAAAAAAAACATGCACATAAAATGAGATGCTAGATTTAACATGGTTCACCCAAAATGGGCTACATCCACCAAACTTGTCTAGTATATTATTTCCATTAATACAAAGGAGAAACACAATACTGTAATAAACTCTGTTACACCTCTCTACCTTTTCTACCTTCTCTCTATGTACAATATTTCCTTTTTTTTACAATCATACATCTCAGCCATATATCAATACATTTCAGGGTGAAAAACACCTAAACATAACCTCTACCATCAGATCTAGAAAACTTTAATTAATGGCCTAGATTGACTATGAAATTATAATTTAACAAGGCAATTTTAATATTTTTTATGGGGGTTCCCCCCTTACAACCCCTTGTGCCATGAGGGATTCAAATAATGGTACCAAACCCAGCTGAAATAACATCAAAATTTTAACTTTTGATCCTAAAAGATAATCAGGCTCCACACCTAATAAATGCTATCATCTATCCTAGCTGATAGTTAGTACCTACAACCACCAAATGGATCCATCAGTAGTATTTGATCCAATAATCAATAAAAATTATAAACTTGTAAGAAATTGTAAACATGTATCAAACACAACAAATAAATCATACATCCTCACATGTAAAATTATAAACATGATAAGTGCATCAACTTGAAATCATATATCATAGCATCAAGATCTGATAACACAATCTAGCTAAACAAGGAAGTATAATAACAACTATGCACATGCTCTATATCAAAATGAAGCCTAATATCACAACATCAAGATAATAATGCAGTCTAGTTATCTAAAGGAGTGTAGCAATCAGCTATGTGCATGCTAATCAATCATCTAAGCAGTCAAGACAAGGTGCACAAGGGTGGGATCATGAAAAAAAAATGTGTTATGGACATTTATTTAAATAATTTAATATGCGATGATGTTAGGAAATTAGTCATGTCATGATGATACACATTCTCAGTTTCCATAAGTTTATGAAATAAAGAAGGTTATTCTTTGTAAGCATTTTTCTATTAAATCAAGTTTTATTCCTTATAGTTTTTTGAGCATTTGATATATGAAGACATTAAGGACATAGATTGTGCTAATAATTTCATGGGATAAATACACATTAAGTTTAAATATGGCATAAGGCTTACAGAGCTCACTATTAAGGTATAAAAATGAGGCCCCTATAGTATGCCTACTTAATGAATATGACACCTATTCCAAAACATTCAAAAAGTATGAAATCTTGAACATAACATAATTTAAACCATAAGTAGAATTGTAAAACAAAATTCTTGCAGGTATGAATACTATTTTCTTACTTAATAAAAAATAAGGCACAAAATAAAAAACATACTATAATAAAAAATAACTGTGACAAAATCATCCCATAATGGTCATAATTTTGAAGCTAACTTATGATTGAAATGTTAAAAAGACATACTATAATAAAAAATAACCATGACAAAATCATCCCCTAATGGTCGTGAAGCTAACCTATGGTTGAAATGTTGAAATATGGGCAGAAGTATGTTGCCCAAGTTGCCTATTGCTTTCTTGGCCACAATAGTTGGAATGATCTTTGAGCAGTTTAGTTCTTCCCTCTATTCACTCATTCCTAAACTATGATAGTTAATTTAGAGTTAGACTCCATGCTAGTTTTAGAATATTTAATGTCTAAGTGGTGAAATTATAAGACCCTTAATACATTTACAATAATTAAATAATAATGATTTATTATTTATTAACATGGGTTAACAACCTCATGTAAATAAATAATAAAACATAAATTATTTATTATTTATCAGTAAAAATGAAACATACCTATTTATTATTATTGGTAATTTAAAATGTTCCCAGGATGGTTGGACCTGTTATTTACAATGGTCACATCCCTTCATATTTCACTATAAATAGGGTTTTACCCCTATTATGAATTACAAATTATGTGTGAACAAAGAGTTTTGTGAAGGCTATTGAAGAAGTAAGAAGGAGGAGTTTATGTGTTGGGGTGATTTGGTTTCTCAAATATATGAATATCACATTGGTGGGTGTTTTACCTCTTTGAGGTTTTTTCATGATAATTTATGTAGTAGTTCATTGATCTATGTGCTTCATTTATTATACTTTGTTAATTATTTTTTCATCCTATATTATATCTATACATTGGTATTGTATACATTAATTTATCATGGTATTAGAGCCTGGTGGATGGATATGATTGGCAATTAATTTATTCAAAGTAAATTTTAATGTATTTTAAGCCTGTGAGGAAGTGTACAACACTATGATACCATAGAATGAGAGATTTTTATTTTTTAATCTCTAGGAGGCCTGGTTCAACATCTTAGAGCTTTGAATTTGCATGTAAAATCATTCAAGTATTGCCATATCCCTATTAAAACAACTCAATTTTTTTTCAAGCTTGGTAATCCTCCTTTGGTGTACTGATACAACCCATATTTGGCCTAGATAAATCAAAAACTTTGAAAAATTATTGCCAACATTTGTTAGGCCCTTCTATGGTGTTTAATAATCATTTTTCATTTGTTTTTCCTAGTAAAAGCATCTACCAAACCTCCAAAGGAATTAAAATATTCTCCTAAAATATTTCTCAGTCATAGGGGTACCATAATCAGCTAGGAAAAAATCAAAACATTGATTTTTTAGTCAAAATTCAAATTTTAAAATCCCTTCATTATCAGAAGAATTTTTTTGGATGATTGAAACAAATATCAAGATTTTTGAGTGCTTGTACAAGTTTTTAGTCTCTCTTAAACACCTACAGGGGTGCCATATTTTAGCCTGGGCAATTCAAAACATTAAATTCTTCATCAAAAACTCTAATTTGAATGTCTAAGATTCCTTGTACCAGGATTTTAGGAAGGCTGACAAATTTTTGAGGTCTCTCATGGCCTATTCAAGGTGCTGTGAAAATCAAAAATCTTCGTTGGACACCATTATTCTCCATGCTACGTACTATAGATAATATGATTTCATATAATTTTGGAAAATAATTAAAAAAATAAAATATTTATTCAATTCTTTTTTCCAAACCCTAGGTCCCACTTTGGAAAACAAAGACTCACTAAGAAGTTAAAAATATTTTTATTTTTTCACTTGTGTTATTTACATGCATGTAATATATTTATTTATGTATATTTTTATTTTTAAAATCAGATTAAAAAAAGGTTCAAATATAGATTAGTGCATATAAAATCTCAAGTAAACTCTTGAATAAATTAGTAAGTTTCTTTTTACTAGAAGTTACAACTAAGGAGGTCCCAAGTTCAAAACCCCTTAAAATAAATATTTTTTGACTTTGTCAAATCATTTTTTGAATTTAGTTTAAATTGATTTCCATATTTTGGTTTACGTGCTAACTTTTCACGTGTTTAAAACCCTATTTGACCAGTCAAACTTGTTTCAAATTTTGATCTATTGAATGTTCTATCAAACATAGTCATGTAATCAATTGATCCGTAGGTTTTAGCACCTTCCAAACACATATACATGGCCCATTTTATGTTTTGAAACCTCCTATTATTAATTTTATAATTTTATAATAATAATGTCTAGGTGGTTGTTTTGAGTGTGACTCTTTCACCACCTAGATTATTGAACTTATATTTCAGTTTTATACATTTTTTGACATCTAAATTATGTAATTAAGTATATTTTCATGTGTGATTCACTTTATTTTAGAAAATAGTTTTAAAAAATCATTAGTTTTTTTTTTAAATAGTTGTAATTATATTAGTGTATTTTTGTGACACTTACGACACCTTGTTTTATTGTAATATTTTATAATTTTATTACTTTGTATAAAATTAAATTGAAAAATTATTATATGCTTACATTTGGAATCTATTTTTAATTTTAAATAAAGTTAAAATTCACACTAAAAAAAGATTCATTTTAAGCATTTATTTATTGTTATTTTTAAAGGGAAGTTATAGCTTCACCTAATTTTATTTTAGATAAATCAGAAATACTTAATGGAATAATATAATATTTAAAAAATATACATTAGATCGGAATTCATGACCTAAAAGTTATGGAATATTTGTGTTGGGATTGGAAAAGCTCTTTTTGGATGACATGTGACTCATGAGCTTACCAATGCATTTCAATAGAAATTGCATGAAGCTATGTCGATTATCTTGTGGAGTGTTAAGGATGAATTGATTCTCCACATTAATAATCAAGAGTCTTCTATTGATGCTTGGAAACTCTTTGAGTCCATGCATAAGGTCATTCATCTTTAAAAAAATATTAAAGTAATCCTTGAATTGCTTACTACACCTATGAAATGTGATGAAAAAGTTATTAATTTTATTGCTAAAATTAAGAACATTAAAGCTCAGTTAGATGGATGTAATTGTAATTTGATTCAACATCAAATTATTTATTTTATAATTTAGTTAAATATTCATTAAACATTTATAAATTTCATTTCAATTTTGAATCCTAAGTATTAAACTAGGCAAGATATCCCTGACCTTACCACCTTGTCTGCTATTTTGATTCAACAAGAGCAAGTTATGACCAATTTTAATTCTAAAGATAATACCACTCAGGGACTTCTCTATTTAGATAATATTTTTGATAACAATAAAGGCTATAAATCTAATGCTAATTTTGCTAAAGGCAAGAATAAGAACAAGAAATCTAGTAATAAGAATTATAAATTTAAGTTTAATAAAAATTACAATCTATGTGGTAAATTTGATCATAGAAGTGAAGCCTATTATAAAAATAAGGATACAATTAACATTCAATCTTCTAAAAACAATGAAGGGAATAAATCTAATCTAAACAAATAGAAGAATCTATACCTTAATCAAAATAACAATTAGGATTAGAATGTTATTGTTTTATTTACTTCAAATAAAAATGAGTGAATTTTAGATAGTAATGCATTGCACCATATGACTTGCCTATCTAATATTTTGTGTGATAATAGAGATATCTTTAAAATAATTTACAAAAGGGATACTTCATTTTTAGAATCAATTAAACAGACAAAATCAAAGTTTTCAAATGTTTTAGATTAAGGTAAAAGCAAGTTTTGAAGGGGCCCCAAAACCCTTTACATCCAAAAGAAAGATAAACCATTAAGCACAACCAGGTTTAAAAGAACCTGATACCAGTAAAACAACTAAATCAGGTTTTACAGGGACCTGCTACCAACAGATGTGGCCAGATAAAACTATCATCAAAACACTGGAAGGAAAGTTAATAGACTGGAGCAGCAACCTGAAAAACCTTCCAAACTAGTAACCATCAAACCAATGAAGCAACCAGTTTACCAACCCAAAAAAACCAGTCAACAAAAGGGAACATTAGATTTTCCTTTTGAATTGAGGTTTTTTTTTACATGACCGAAGATTCTTATCTAGAGGGGGGACCAAAGGCTTAGATTTCTTCCTCTTAACTGCTGTCCATCCTTCCTCTAACTTTTCTGCCTCAGCAACCCATGCCTCAGAAGACAAAGATCCATGGAACCCAGGGGACACGGACGCCGCAACAAACTCCTTGTGAGAATTAGATAAAGTTTGGCTCCTAGGAGGATCCTCCAAAATAGGGGAAGAGACCAATGCCACCTTAACCACTGGCTTAGAAAGATCACTAACCACAACCTCCGTAGGAGCTTTAAAGGAATGTTTCACCAAGGAGTCCTCCACAACCACCGGCTTAGAGTGAACACTATCCTCAGTCACAGGAACAATTGAAGCTTCCAAGGGTTTTTTTACCATGTAATGCTCAGAGGAAGCCTCATACCACCAAGAAGGTGGTCATCTAGATTTGGATTTCCCAGTAGCACAATGAGCAGCAATATGACCCATCAGGTGGCACTTCCTGCAACAAAAAGGGATACCCTCAAAATCCAACATTTGTGTCCAAGTACCCCTTGGGGAATCCAAGCAAATCACCTCAGAAAGGCCCTTAGAAATATCCAAATCTACCAAAAAGTGTGCACAGGTCGAATGGAGAATATCCGAAGTGTCTGCATCCACAAATAAGAAATCCCCAATAGCATTTCCAATAGTTTCAAAAACCAAATCATGCCAAAGATGTATTGGAAGATTAGGGAGGAAAACCCAGATAGGGAACTTATTAAAGGATTCCAAGAGAGGATCAAAATCCATATGCCACGGTTTGGCCATAAGTGGATATCTGCCCTGCCAAGAAAAAATATTGTGGCACAAAATAATCTTTCTGTCATTGGAGCAGAGGAACTTTGCTATAAAAAAACCTTTAGCACACGGGAAGATTTGGACATTATTTTCAATAAGTGGCATCCAATTTTTGGAGATCCAACCATGTAGATCTGCAAGAGAGGGCCAAAAGCCATGGAAGCAAAAAATAGCAGCAAGAGAGGAAAGCTCTTTTGCCATATGGAAGATGTCTTCAACTGATTCAGGATCTAAAGTTACCCTAATAGGTTTTAAAGCACTTACAGGTGAAACATGAGAAGGCCCAGATGATGCGTGAGGAAGAGCATCATGTAATCTAGCTTCAAATGCAACCACGTCAGTAAAAGTCCTTCCCCCGGAACCAAGACCTGAACCAGGAGCAGGAGATCCATAAGCCAGGTGTGAGGCAGGAATAGAACCCCCACCCACAGAAGAAATCACATTAGGGGCAACCATAACCCTACCCCCACATGCAGAGGAAGCCCCACCCATAGCGGTAGCCACAACAGCCTTAGGATCCACAACCTTCGGCTTTGAATTTTGAAGTCGCGTGCGCGCAGAAGATGCAACAGGAGCCATTTTCTTTGTCTCAGAAAGCAAAGTTTTCAAATGTTGTTATTAGTAATATTTTTTATATACCTAAGATTAAAAGTAATTTTCTATCTTGTTCTCAACTTATAAATGTCAATTTTTAGTAACATTGCTTTTAAATATAGATGGTCCATTAGAAATCAATTTGGTTTCTTGATTTTTAAAGGTGTTTAAAATAATGATTTATATATCTTCTCTCTTTCTTCTACATGTTTTCTTTCATCGCATAGTAAGAATGAATCTCAATTATGGCATAAAAGATTAGGACATGTTAATATTAGAAGTTTACATGATATGTCTATAAATAATCTTATTATTTGAGTTCCTTCTATCCCCTCTCATCATGAAAATTATGAGGGTTGCTTATGTGATAAGCAACATATTAACCCTTTTCACAAAAATCATGATATAAATTTCTCACAACTTTTATAATTGATTCATAGTGATGTTGTAGGACCTATTGAAGTTGTATCTCTTTATATTATGTTATTTTTATTGATGATTACACTAGAATGATCTAATCATATTTCATTAAAAAGAAATTTGTTATGTTGTCTAAATTTAAAGAATTTAAAGCTAGTATTGAAAATGCATCTGATTTTTCTATTAAAAGATTAAAAACTGATAATGGTGATGAATATGTTAGTAAAGAGTTTGATTATTTTTGCATTAATAGTGGTATTCAAATAGAATTAACAAATCCCTATTTTCTTTAAAAAAATGATATTGCTGAAAGGAAAAACTACATCATCATAAAATGCTAGAACAATGTTATAATCTACAAATATTCCTAAGTTTTTATGGGTCGAAGCCATGAATACTACTATGCATATTCTTAATAGAATTAATGCTTAATTTTTGTATGTTTCTACATCAAAAATACATATATGCTCATAACATTTCATTTGATTTGTTAAAAATATTTTGGTGTTAGAGATACTAACTATATTGAAAGTGTCTCATCTACATTGTATTTGTTAGTAAAATGATTTAGTTTGACTCTTTGAAAAAATTTATTATAATTATATTGTAATAGATATATTTGTTTTAGATGAGAAAATAAATAAAATATATACATATTATGTTTATCTTTAGTTCTTATAAATTAGCATTGAAATACATTATATGCATATTATGTTTATCTTTAGTTCTTACAAAATGATCATGTTTAGTTATTACATTTTATAAAAATATCATCCTTAGTAAATTTGGATATTTTTTGTTTTAATGCTTTCATTTGATTATTTATGCTAACATTCTTAAACGCTTCATTTGATAATTATATAAATTATGAAAGGTAATGTGTAAATGGAGTTTGTATTATTAGCTCTTCATCATTTATTTTACTAAGCATTTTATTCACACATCTCTGAACTTATTTGTTTCAGTCTCATATTTGTTTGATTGGATGATGGCATTTTATTCTAAAATTACCCATATTTGATGTATGAGAGGTTATATCTCAATATTTTGTTGAAGCATATTAAACTTACAAAGTTTTGATAAAACTCAAATGATAAAAATAATTTTTGCTAATAGGATATCTAATGTTTCAACTTAGTATTATATTATTAGTAAATTATTGCATGCGTATCGCATGGAAGTTGGGGATGCTCATCTTGTCAATATTGAAGACATCTAATAATAAATTGCACATAATAATTTATGTTTTTTCATTAATTTTGTAATCAAAGTAGTGAATTTGTTTGCCTAAAATGTGACTTGATTGTTTTAAATGTGTTTTACCATAGAAAAATATGTCATATTTTTATGTATGTGGTGTGGTTATTGTGATGCTAATCATAATATGTTATCACAAATATTTTTTTTAGATATGTGTTTAAGTTTTGTGTAGACACACAACACCAATAATTTAAGCATATTGAAATTCACGTGGATTATATCCAAGAGAAAGTCCTTAAAGGTGATATAGATTTGTAGTTCTATCCTATGAATGAACTAGTGGAAGATATATTCACAAATCCATTTGATGATACCAAGTTTTGGTAGCCATTAAGAGGGAGTGTGCATGACAATGTCACTTTCTAATGGCCATGTGTTTCTTCTCCTTCTTTATACTTTTTCTTATTATAAAGCATTGGAAATTTTGTGTGAAAGTTTTTTAATTTAATTAAACTTCATGTGGAAGTTGTAATTTTGTACTCCAATACATTAAAATCATACTTTGTAATGGAGGTCCTTATGTTATAAAAGGCTCTAAATATGCTTATTGATTATTCATGAGAAACTGTGAGATGTAGTCTCACAATCATGCTAGCCTAAACTTAATTTTGAGTAGTTTATGGATTATAATTCCTTTTATTTTAAAATTTAATGTTTGGCATGATGAAATTTTTTACTTCAGTTTTGTACATAGTATAATTTTTTTTAAGGTGACTATGGCATTTATCCTCGCTTAGCATTAAAGAGTAGGTTCAGAACATTTAATTTTAAAGTGGTGAAATTATAAGATCCTTAGTAGATTTTAAGTAATTAAATAATAATTTATTATTTATTAACATGGGTTAACAACCTTGTGTAAATAAATAATAAAACATAAATTTTTTATTACTTATTAGTAAAAATAAAACATAATTGTTTATTATTACTAGTAATTTAAAATGTTCTCACGATGGTTGGACCCATAATTTACAACGTTCACATCCCTTCACATTTTTCATAAATAGGGGTTTACCCCTATTGTGAATGTGTGTGAAAATAGTATATTATGAATCACAAATTATGTATGAATAAAGAGTTTTGTGAAGGCTATTGAAGAGGTGAGAAGGAGGAGTTTATGTATTGAGGTGATTTGGTTTCTCAAATATATGACTATCACATTGGTGGGATTTTTACCTCTTTGAAGTTTTTCCATGATAATTCATGTGTTCTAGTTGATTGTTATATGTGATTCATTTATTATACTTTGCTCATTATTTATTCATCCGATATTCTATCTATACATTGTTAATGTATATATAAATTTTATTAGTTAGTAGATGACATTTTCCATGATAAACCATGAAGATTCATGTGTTTTAATAGTAGTTGTAATGATTTTTGGAAACCTAAAATAATTTTTTGAAATGAAAAACATACAATTATCCTAAAAATAAATCCTTTAAATGTTTTAATGGATAGTGAATATTACAACTTAGACATATAGTGTGGGTTCCATGAGCCAAAAAAATGCATTACACATAGGAAAATGTTTAAAATTAAAAAATCATCCTTGCACCATCATTTTTTTTTGATTGTTTATTCTTCCCTTCATTACAACGTACTTTTACCCATTTTTTGACATGGTAGTCATAGGGTAGGCATAGTGTAGGGGTACGTTTATTGCCTTAATATCATGATCCATTGGCCATATGTCTACCTTTCTTATCTCTAACCTCAATATTAATATATTATTCTAATCTTCTTTCTAAATTTGTGCTTCCAAGAAAACTGTCAATATATATTCAAAGGAGTATATTTGAGAAATGATTAAAAAACTAAAGTTTGAGATCACAATATTTGTTATCCAAGCCACTCACTATAAAATCTAGTTACCCAAGTATTGATCTATCTAAATTCTATATAATTTCTACTTTTTTCCCAAGTACAAAGCTTAAGACTTTAACTACACTGAATAAAGTTTCAAACTTGGCAAGAAGATTAGAAAAATATACTAATAGTGGAATGTTTTTAGAAAATTACCTTATTTACTTTATCAACATGTTATGTTTATATATTTAAAGTGACAACATATTGTGCTTGTTATGTAATTTATACTTGCATTTTTCAAACATTGATAATAATCCCAAGATGGGAAACATGTATTGATGTTACTTTAAAATTATTGTAATCCTTTTTTATAGCTTATAACAATATGAATTTATCATGGATAAAAATGGAATGCTCACTAATTAATTATGATATAAATGTTTATATGTCATTAATAACATATGTTTACATTATATAACATAACAACCTCATGTCAAAATGGCAAGCGAAGGTAGCGAAGATAACGGAGGTAGCATTTAGCATGGAGATGGAGGAGAGTAGGAAAAAAGAATTTCAAATTTGGACTCAGAGAGAGAGAGAAAGGTGATGATAATAGAGGCAAGGAAAACATGTGGGTTAACAGGTTTGAGGCATTGGTAGCAGAACAAAGTCAGATAGAGGGAATATTTTTTGGAGGACCCAACATGAAAAATAATTTAGGCTCCACTCACATACCAAGTAAGTCATCTTGGAGTGCCAAATTGATTAAATCATTAGATAAGAAGGAAATAAGTCCAATTGAGCTCCTTAAAATTGTAAAAGATGGCAAAAATATTCATGTTTAATTAACTCCTGATCTCATAAGCCATGCCTCTTCAATAATGGAGTAGGCATTGGTTGGAAAGTTTATGGGAGGTAGACCCAATATTGTATCTTTCAAATCTTGAGCAAGAGAAAAATGGATCCCTAAATGACACATGGACATACTAGCTATGGTTAATGATTTCTTCATGATCAAGTTTAATAACCCTGAGGATAGTGTTAACATTCTAGTAAGGGGGGCTTGATTTTTTGGAAAATTTAGCCTATTTATAAAAAAATGGCATCCAAGGTTTGATCTTGAGACAAAGAATATCAATCTCATGCCTATTTGGGTGAGGTTGTCTAGTTTACCTATTGAGTTCTAGGATAAAGATCTATTTATCAGCATAGTCAAATCTTTTGGATATCTGATTGCTTTAAATTTTAATACTAAAGTCAGATCTAGGCTTGTTCATGCTAGGTTATGTGTGAATACTTTTATGAATCCAAAAATCCCATCCTTAGTTTTTTTACATACTCCTTATGGAGTCAGATCTTAAAAAATTAAGTTTGAAAGATCCATCCTCTTGTGTGATAAGTGCCACAAGCTTGGGTGCTCATCAAAAGTTTGTTCTATTGCTCCTAATCCAACTTCATGGTAAAGGAAAGGAGTTTCTTTCAAGGAAGTTAAAAAAATAAATTAGAATCAGGAGGTTTAGAGAACATTGTCCCAAAATTTCCTAAAATAGATATGGGAGGGTGAGTTATGGTTCCTCTAGTCGTTAATGCAAAAGATGAAAATGCAGACAAATCTGTGTTAGAACTTGGAGAGAAGTAAAGTTTGGAAAAAGAAGATTTGCAGAGGTTACTAGCAAAATATTCATTAGAAGTAATCCTCGACCAGGTAAAACATCAGAGTATAGATCTATAAGTAGATACAATTATAAGTTAGATTAATCATGTTGAGTTAGAAGCACTTTATAATTATATTCCCTAGTCTTCAAACAAGTTTGAAATTCTCGAGCAAAATACTGAAGTGCAAGAGAAAAAAGACAACATCAAAAGTGTAGAAGTGCATCAAGAGTCTAATTTGGCAATTATCCCATATGGCATGGATGAAGATCCTAAAGATCCATAGTAGGATGAATTCACACCCAATAATAGCATTAAATCAAAAAAATCTTCTTCAATTCTCACCAAGAGGGGCAATAAAGGTCCTATTTACAAGACTCCACCTAAAGTAGGTAAACCTTCTAAGAAAGAGAAATTTGAAAAATGTATTGATGAAGACTATCATATGGAAGTCAAGAAACCCTCCTATTCAAAGGAGGTATCTTTTCCCCCTTTAATTTATCATGCTATTGTTATCTTGGAGCATTAGAGGGATGCATAATCCCACTAATAAAAAAGTTTTTAGGGATTTTATAAAGACTCATAAACCTGTTATTTTAATCATTCAAGAATATAAGAGGAAAATTTATTTCTAAACCATAAAACTACATATTTAGGTGAGGCTAAAGTGGTTTGTGTTAGTGCATCTGAAGCTTTAGGTGGGATTTTAACCTTCTATGATTCTAAATTTTTATTAGGAGAACCAATTCTCAAGTCTCAAAATCATGTGGCTATCCTCTTCATAGATGTGATTGGCAATGTACATTTTGCATTCTATCCAATATATATGCTCCTAATTCCATTTTAGCTCACAAAATACTTTTGGAAGATATTAGATTTTACAAAAATAATTGGAGAGAGATTACTTGGATTCTAGTAGGGGATTTCAGTTTTCCATTATACCTAGGAGATAAAAGTATGAGGTAATCAAGTGTATACGGACAACATGGAGGATTTATCTTCTCTTATGTCTTATTTAGGTTTGTTGGATTTGGAGTTAAGAGGCTCAAAATTCACCTGGAGTAATAGGAGACTTGGTGAGAACCATATTCAATGCAAGTTATAGATAGAGTTTTAGTCTCTTTGGAATGGTTAGAATCTAAAGATTTATCTTTTAAGTCTCTCCCTAGAATTGGATTCGATCATAATACATTGGAGTTGAATATTAAGGAACAAACTTCAAAGGTTAACAACTATCCATTTATAATGAAATACATATGGTTGGAGTATCTTAATATTCATGATAGGATTTTAGATTTTTGGTCTCCAAATGGAAGTGGTTAAATTATGTTCAACCTGGCTAAAAATATGAAAAAGTCAAAATAAAGATTAAAAAATGGAACAAATAACTTTTTGGTAACATTCATCTTCAGAAAAGAACTTTAAAAGCATAAATTTCAAAGATCAAAGAATAATTTGAGGAGAAGGTTTATGATTTAGAGATTAAAAACAAATAAAAAAATTATTATATGATTATCACACTATTAAAGCAAGAGAAGAATCACTATGGAGATAAAAATATAGAAATCTTTGGCTCAGAGAAGGAGATAGAAGTACCCATTTTTTTCACTTGTCCACTTTATAACACATGAAACATAATGCTATAAGATAAATTTATAACAATGAAGGGTAACTTACTTCCAATGTTGATTGCATCAATCAAGAGAGTGTAAATTTTATACAAAAATATATACAAGAGTGATTTAATAAAGAACATTAGATTTAAATAAGAATTTCTATATGTGATCTCGGAGTTGGTTAAATAAGGAGGATAATGAAATGCTCATAGCAGTTAAATATAACGAATATCTTAAATATGTGATCTCCAAGATGATTATAGACAAAGCCCTTGCCCCAGATGGATTCCCCATTGCCTTTTTCCAAAAAAATTGGGATATTATAGGAGATGATGTGGTTACAACTGTGAATGAATTCTTCTCTACCACCCAAATTTTACAAGAATTTAATCACACCTTTTTAGTTCTCATTCCTTAAAAGGAAGGGGCTATAAATTTATCATATTTTTAGCATATTAGTTTGTGTAATTCTATTTATAAAATTATCACTAAACTAATTATGCTAAGAATGCAACCTATCATGGAAAAAATCATTCAAAATCAACAAGGAGGTTTTGTACTAGGTAGGAAAATTCAAGATGGGGTGATTGTGATGCATGAATTCATACATTCAATGGAAAATAGCCAAAGATGAGCAATGGTGTTAAAAATGTACATGGATATGGCCTATGATAGATTAGATTGGAGCTTCTTGGATAGAATTATGTCTCAATTTGGATATAAAGACAAATTTAGGAAAATCATTAGATCTTGTATTACTTCATGCATGTTCTATATTTTGGTCAATGGGGTAGCTCATGAGTTTTTTAAGAGTGGAGACAAGGGTATCCTCTATCCCCTTTTCTCTTCATCATTATGGATAAAACCTTGAGTAGATTTAGTTCTAGTGCTATTAGTTCTGTAGATTTGAAAGGTTTTAAACCAAACCATTTAGTGTATCTTGTTTCTCATCAAAAATTTGTGGATGACACCATTATTTTGGATGAATATTCCATGTAGTAAGCTAGAAATATTAAAAAAATTATGGGTATGTATGAATAGGCCTCCAACTGGAAAATCAATTTTTACAAAAGCTCTATGTATTTCTTTAATATGCTGGTGGCCATAAAAGCTATAATAGCCCTTATTTTAGGTTTCCAAATCAAGGATCTTTCCTCTCCTTATCTAGGTATTCCCGTATTCAACAATAAACTTCTTGTGATAGTGTGGAATATTTTGATTGAGAGATTTCAAAAAAAACTTGTTGGCTAGAAAGGCAAGCTTTTATCTTAAGCTAGAAAGGTTTTACTAATAAAAAGTGTGTTTCAAAGTTTCCTTGTATATCTACTTTATCTTTTTAGCTTTCCAAAATAAATCAAGGATAAATTATCTAAAATCCAATGCAATTTCCTTTGGGTTGGAACAGAATAAAGGAATATATTTCATCTTGTCACCTGGAATAAAGTATACTCTAAAAAAAGATATGGTGGTCTTGGATTAAGGAATCTAGAAATGATAAATAAGACCCTCATATCAATATTCATGTGGAGATTCATCAATTCAAACATAGTCTAGACTAAAATTCTATCATTTAAGTATCTATAAGGGAGGGATCCAATCAATATTATTGTTGAAGATCATTTTGTTCATAGATCACATGTTTGGAATTTCATGATCTCTAATAAGTATTTGATTAAATCAGGGTCTAAATGGTAGATAGGAAAAAGGCATAAGATCAATTTTTGGAAAGATGTATGGGTTTCAAATATTGCTCTTATCTAATTAGACACAAGACAACAATTACAAGAAAACATTCATAATAAATATGGGAATAAAGTGCATGAGTGTTGATAGGAATTAGAAGGAGCTAAATGCTGGAAAAATTTAAGTTTAAACAACTTCGATCAAGAGGATATGCTGAGGATATCTAATTTGAATAATTTGTTGATAAATTTTCATATACCTTGCATTAATAGAGAATACAAACTTGTTTGGAAGAACTCTTTCAATGGACATTACCAAGTTAAATCAGGATATGACTTTCTTGTTCAGGAACCTAAAGGCAACTACAGTGGGGAGATATTATCAGACAAAAGGATAAATTCTAAAATAAATTTCTTTATTTGGGTTGTGGTTCAAAATAGAATTATTAAAATTGATTACTTAAGAATTAGAGGATGTAACTTAACCATTAGATGTGCCCTTTGTGAAAAGGATAACAAAATTATTTTCCATTTGCTTGTGAGCTGCTCTTTTTCTCAGGAGATATGGAGTTATTTTTTAAACATATTCAATGTCTCCTGAGTTCAAGTGGGTTCTCTAATGGAAGTTTGGAAGGCATGGGGATGCCCTTTTTAACATGTTATTATCGATAAAATTTGGAAATTAACATTGCCACATATTATATGGGGCATTTGGGGAGAGTGCCACAATAGAATTTTCAGAGGGAAGAGAAATAATAACAAAGTTATTTCCAAAAGAATATTTGATATCATATTAAAGAATTACAATATAGTTCTTATCAAAAAAGGTAAAAGGTAGCTCCCCTTTGAACTAGTTCCATCTCATAATTGGCAAATAGATACCTCAGAGCTGGGAAAGCTAGATCCTATAAAGAAAACTAGGAAAAGAACTAAATGGAAATCCCCTCCCCTAGGATAGATGAAGCTCAATTACTATGTATATTCTAAAGGGAATCTAGGCCCCGTGGGAAGGGGTGGAATCATAAGAGACCATCAAGGGAATTTGGTTCCAACATATGTCAAAGATATGGTGGTTAACTCTAACCACTAGGCTCAAGATCTTATGGCTCTTTGGGGGATCATATTGACAAAACATTTGACAATTAAAAAACTCATAATTGAGAGTGGTTTGTGTCTAGAAAAATGTTATCAGTTGGTCCATTAAAAAAGTTATAGAAGAAGCTATAAACATAATGGAATCCATGCACCAAGTGATTATTCAACACATTTATAGGGAAGGAAACTCCATAGTGGATTAGTTCACCAACAAGGGTGTGACCTCTATCGAATAAATATCTTGGAAGGAATATGAAAATATCATTAAGGACCTATTATCGATCTAGATTTCACCCTAGCTAAGAAGGGGATTGTTCAGGTCCTTTACCCAAATCTAGTCCAACATGGGAATGACCCTAGGTTGTGGGTCACCTAACATTGGGTTAAACCTCTAGATAAGGTTGAATTCCTTCTGGATCTATCACCTAAACTAAACTCTAACTGGGAAAAGGGAGAGAGAAATGGGTAATAATGCATGAAAACATGTAGAGGAAGTGATGCACTAGTAATTTGATCATTTATCCACTCTTTTTTAAACTTCTAAACACAGTAATGAGACAAGCAAAAGACTAGATCTACAACTCCAAATGTCTATTATGTATCAATATTTCATGCAAAGGTTCACCAAGTGATCAAAACCTGAGGGAGGTGATGGACATTCCTAATTAAAGGCACTTAACCAGTCAATGTATCCACTTGTTAGCTTTAATCAAGTGACATTAAACACTAAACATGACCAGCACAATAAGGTAAACAACTAGCTAGGTGAGATCAAGAATTGAAAAGGGAGAAGTTTCTATGACAAATTCAAATCAATTTGACATAAACACACTAGAATAATATGATGAAATATAAAAAAAGTCCTTTATTCATTTCAAGAGGTTACAAAGATCAATCTTGGTAGAGTCTAGTCATGCCCAAGAGAGGGATTCACATGAATTCAAGGCTTAGGTGCCTCTATTTATATAAAAAGGAAGGAGAGAGAGGAATTTGTGCAAGCATAAAGCATTGAATGAGGTCCAAGCTAATCTCAATGAATTAGTGTTAATCCAAGGATGCCAAGTCATGATCTTATCAATAAGGAACAAACTTTAAAAGTTTTGTAAAATAATTAAATGCTCTATTATCCTTATCTATCCATGAGGTCTCCTTCTTAGAACTCTATGCCACATTATACTGGATATACTAATGAGGAAAAACTTCTCATATCTCAAAATTGGTAGCTTCATGCCATATCTGCTTTGGATGACCATAAGTACCCAATCTATCAGTTTTCACATAGTCACAATATCCGTGAAGGTTTGATAGATGTTTAATCTTACGTGATATTTGTATTAGGCCCAAAAGACCTATTTTGCCTCTAAAACATGTGAGATATATGAAGCTAATACACATGAGGATCTTCAATCTAGAAGAGCAATGAACACATCAATGGAGTAATCCTACAATGGGGTCGATAGGTTATAAATTATTGACTAGAGATCCTATCCAAAATTTAATGGTAATAAATATTTATCCTTGACCATCTTACCTATATGACTACATCTATTTTTTAATAGGATCTAATGGTGATATAGCTCTTTGAAACCTTTGTTCACCTGGGTAGAAAACTAGTTCATCGACCTCTACCAGAAGCTTTTGGATTTATCCCTTTGTTTATGATTTGTCGATTACCAACTCAAACCTATCAATTTATGCCAAAATATATTATCCTTATTGGTCCCTAGGATAATATAACTCCTTGAATTTAACTTGCATGTTAGATCTAGATGTATGAATAAATGTGAGCCTTTGATCTATATTCTCTGACTCTTTGACTTTAACTCGCACATTTAGATCTAGATTTATGAATGAATGCACACCATAGATATTATTAATACCCACCATTTGAACTCAAATGGATAATTCATGAGACCCAAAATTGACATTTTCATGCTCATATTTAATGTTCACATGATCATCTTTGATGTCTGTGCGTATGTTTTAGGATTTTTTAACCCCAACGGTTATTTGTTGTGGCTTAAATTTGATTTTTGCATGACCATAATTTGATGTCCATGAGACCATCACAATTTAAAACCCATTGATTTAATTGATGAAATTTATTTTGATGTCTACATGCCTATTATTTGACATTCACATGATCATCATTGACATCTGTGCACCTGTCACACTGCTTGTTCAAATTTAAAGGCTTGCATCTTGAGATAGAAAAATTGTGAAGGCACCAAATTTATAGGAGATGTTCATGACATATATAATATTTATTCTATGTGATCCTTAAACCATGAGATGATTTCTAGGCAAACTTATAAAATGCATAAATAAATTGACTCATCTATTTTTGTATGACATTCTGATGATGGTCTGGTCCTTCAAAACTTGTGCTTGAACTTTGACTTGAGATTTGAAAGCTTATTTGATTTTTTGAGGCCCATGTGAACTTGTTCCATGATCTTGACTGCTCAGACACCATGAAGACCTAATTTTAAACATGTTCCTCAAAGATAAATAAATTACACCTTAATCTAACTTAAAGTGTTTCAAAATCTTTGTGAGCAATATGATATCTTTGGACCACTAATTCCATCCAAAACATCTATTCAATTCATCCATTGTGAATTAGGCAAAAGATCCTTATGTGGGAAAATTTTGGTCAACATATTTGGCAACTCAGTTCGGTAATATGCCTACTATGCTCGAACATCAGACTATTTACATGACTCTTGGACTCATAATAAATGACTACAAGAAACCTCTTTGATTGAAAAAGACAATAGATTGTAACAAAATAGGGAAGGAAACATAAAACCTAGGGAAGCTAACTAAAAAAAGTAGATGTGCAAAAAAAGTAGTTATTTGGGATAAAATAGAAGTAAACTAGTCTAAATAACCAAGACAAAACATGATCCACCTGGATCAAAAGGGAAAGTTTTGAACTCACTCATTCTAAGAGATGATAAAAGTTACAAAGCAGGGTGTTTATTGAACATAGGCCTTGATGAGTGACTCTTCTTTCCTACCTACTCTCTTAACATCTCCTCAAATGAATCATCAATGATAAACTAGTCACCAACAAAAACAAACTCATCTTGCACTTCAGGATCTTTTTTATACTACTTATCAACTACAACCTTATCCAATGATGTATCATATATGCATTATCCTTTAGTGACCTCATATTTCTTATCATCTACTACAAGTTTATCAAGCTCTTCAAGGAGCTTCAAATATTCAACCCAATTTACATCATGTTCCTAAATAGGTGACTCTTGATAAAACTTATCAATATCATGCTCTTCAATGGGTAACATATCCTTACAAAGCTCTTCAATCTCTTGTCAAGATTCAAAGTATAACTGACAATCATATTTATGTTCTTAAATTTGATCAACTTGGATAATATCAATTTGAAATGTATCTTCATCTTTCTCAAGTGGAGTCATCTCAAATTATATCATGACTTCAACTAGTAACAATTCTTCATGGAGTTCTTTCACAATAAGACCAACATTCTCTTGTATACCTAAGATAACTTCTTCGAGATCAACTACAACCTCATTTTTGAATTATACCTCAAGTTAAGTATCAATGATGATCTCTTCATTATATACACTTGAATCATCTTCTTCACATTATCCAAGAACTTGACTTGTAGCTGCAACCTCTTTCTCTATCTCCCATATAACATGATCTTCTTGAAGAAGGGAGATGGTGGGAGGGTGATGAAATTAATTTGTTTGAGAGGTAGTATGCGACATGGAAGGTTGATTATGATCAAATTTTGGTATCTTAAAGACAATGGGATAATTTAGGGAAACTTGAAAATGAGGGAAAGAGAAACTTTTGAAGACCTCTACATTCTGATCCTTCAACTTGGCCATCACCTCATCAAAGTCTGAAATCTCCTTGTTCTCATGGATAACTTGAAATTAAGGGATGAGTGGTGAATAAAGGGGAATATAAGAAATTTTTAGTCTCATACATAAGAATATATATATATATATATATATATATATATATATATATATATATATATATATATATATATATATTCTTGAATAGTCTCTTGACTCCAATTAGGAAGCTTCATTGGCTCACATTGGGCATGGTTAATAAATTCATGAGAATAAGGAGCATAAGAGTACTAGTAAGGAATACAAGAGGGTTCTTGAGACAAATGATCCAACTCAATTTTAGGCCTCTCTAAGTCCTTCATATTCTCTAATAAAAAGGTAAAAATCTCATGCCTCTCCTCTAGATCATTAGACACATTTAGAAATAGACCATTCACTTCCTCATATTGGGAATCTGAACACACTTTTCTTGCACATGCTAGAATTTTGAGATCTATATCCTCCATCCTTTCTTAAACTCAAGGATACTCATTTGAAACATCATATCCATATGGGAAAGGTGAAATATAGTTATGATATTGATATGGTTCATAAGGAAGGTAAGAGTCATGCTATTGATAATAAGGATCATGGGAAACTTGATAAGGCTCATCAAAACTTTGATAAAACTTCTAGTAACGATGATTAGTCTTATAACTAGGATCATATGGATTATGACAAGGATAGTATGATCCATAATAAGGATGATAATGAGGTATTTCATAGGGATTTTCCCCATACATAGGCATGAAAATAACATTAGAATAGTGTAATAAAAATAGACTTACTTGGAAATTGCCTGGGCTACCAGAAATAATTACTTAAGCTTGGGATCACCAAATTCTTCATGAAGAATAATGATACAACTATAATTTTACCAAGATCAGATCTAATGTGTCCCACTAAGCATCCCAGAACTATTGTAGATTTAGATTACACCCTAGCTGAGAAGGGGATTGTTCAGGTCCTCTACCTAAATCGAATCCAACATGGAAATGACCCTAGGTTTTGGGTCACCAAAGATTAGGTCAAACCTCTAAAGAAGGCTGACTTCCTTCTATATCTATCACCTAAACTAAACTCTAACTAGGAAAAAACATGTAAAGGAGGTGATGCACTAGTAATTTGATCGTTCATCCACTCTTTTTTGAATTTCTAAAAACACTAATGAGATAATCAAAAGACTGGATCTATAACTCCAAATGTTTGTTATGCATTAGTATTTCATGCAGAGGTTCACCAAGTGATAAAAAATTAAGGGACGTGAAGGACAAGCCTGATTAAAGGCACTTAAATAGTCAATGTATCCACTTTCTAGCTTTAATCAAATGACATTAAACACTAAATATGACCTGCACAACAAGATAAACTACTAGCTAGGTGAGATCATGACTTGACAAGGGAGAAGATTATACCACATATGCAAATCAATCTGACATAAACACACTAGAATAATATGATGAAATCTGAAAATAGTCCTTTATTCATTACAAGAGGTTACAAAATTAATCTTGGTAGAGTCTAGTCATGCCCAAGAGAGGGATTCACACATGTTTAAGGCTTAGGAACCTATATTTATAGAAACAAGAAGGATAAAGAGGGATATATTCAAGAAAAAACATTTAATTAGGTCTAATATACTCTTGATGGATTAGCATTAATCTGATGATGTTGAGTCATAATATTATTAAGAAGGAACAACATTTAAAAGCTCTATAAAATAAATGAATGCTCCATTGTCCTTATCCTATACACCAAGTCTCTCTTTAAAACTCCATGCCACCTTCTACTTAATTTAATGATGAGGACAAACTTCTCATATCTTAAAACTGATAGCTTCATGCCACATATACTTTGGATGACCATAGGTACCCAATCTATCAATTTTCACATAGTCACAATATCCATGAAAGTCTGCTAGACATTTAGTCTTGCTTAATCTCAGTATTAGGCCCAAAAATACTTATTTTGCCTCTAAACCATGTGAGATCCAAGAATCTACTGCACACAATGATATTCAATCTAGAAGAGTAATGAACACATCAATAGAGTAATCCTAAAATAGGGTCAAAAGGTTCTAAATTATCAACTAGAGGTCCTATCTAAACTTTAATGGTGATAGAGATTTATCCTTGACCATCTTGCCTATATGACTGCATCTACTATTGTGTCAGGATCCTACTCTCCACAAATAAGAGTATATATGATTACCTCTTGTATTAGCAACTAAACACGAAATTTAACCAGAATGATAAGTAACTAGAAATATGAAACAACACAAGATATGAGAGACAATACACAATTGTATTAATAATCACTCAGAAGAAAATACAATAAAGAAGATGCCACTTCTTCTTCCACCTCAAAGGCTTGCCACACCTCAAGGACTTCTTCCCTCTCTCTCTTATGGTCCCAACAATCAAATCCAATACAGAGTTGGTGTTCACCTCCACCAGTCAGTAATAATGCTGCCAGTACACCAAGTACACAACCATACTCCAAGTAGATCTCCTGCTCTCTGCTGTCACCTACAAAATCACCAGACCTTACTCACCATTGTAGATCTCCAAATGTGGTCCTGAACACCTGTTGACCAAGATCATACATATATGAAGAACCCTTCTGATTCTCCAAACCAGCACCCACACTTGGTACTGTGGCACTAGGAGGAACACACCATTGCCCTCTTCTCTCTGAAGGAGCCTATTTTTTCTCTCTTACTCTCTAGCACTAGTTTATAATACAGCCCATGAGTCTATTATATAAATCTCATGCTTACAATAATTAGACTATCTTAATTACAATAGTTAGACACGCAACTCAAGACTATAATTAGCCTTTAGCATGCAAACTAATAGTCCAAAAATAGACTCTGTAGAATCTACATGCAAATTGCATGTTCACACACAGGTTGCCGATGTTGGCTCCTCCTGACCGATGTCGGCCGACTTGTAACCGATGCCAGTTGCTTCTGCACTGCTATTTGACTGATGTCGATTGATCAGACTGACGTCGGTTACCCTGTAACTCATTTTGCAACTCTCTGCAACCTCCGTAACTCCTCCTGTTTGCATCCTGGTGAAGCTTTTTAGCTCTACAACCTAACATATTGGTCAAGCTCTAGTGGTGATATGGCTCTTTGAAACCTTCATTATCCTAGGTTGAAAATTGGTTCATCGGCCTCCATTAAAAGGTTTTTGGGTTTGCCCCTTTGTTTATTGGTTATTGATTGCCAACTTGGACCTACCAATTTGTGTCAAACTATCTTCTCCTTATTAGTCCCTAGGATACACTGATTCCTTGATTTTAACTCACACCATTAGATCTATATGTATGAATGAATGCGAGCCTTTGATCTAGATACTCTGATTCTTTGACTTTAACTCACAACTTTAGATCTAGATATATGAATGAACGTGTACCATAGATCTTATTGGGATCCACTATTTTAACTCAAATAGCTAATTCATGAGGCCCAAAATTGACATCTACATGCTTGTATTTGATATTCATGTGACCATATTTAACATATATATGCATGTTTTAGGATTTTTAAACCCCAATGGTTATTTTCCATGGCTTAAATTTGACATTTGCATGCTTGTCATTTGACATCCATGAGCCCATCACAATTTAAACCCCAGTGATTTAATTTTTGAGCTTTATTTTGATGTTCATGCACCTATGATTTGACATTCACATAACCGTCAGTGATGTATATGCACCTGTCACATTGCTTGTTCACCTTTAAAAGCTTGCATCTTGAGATAGAAAAAACATGAATGCACCAAATTTGTAGGAGATGTTCATGGCATCTAGAATATTGATTCTATGTGATCCTTCAACCATGAGATAATTTCTAGGCAAACTTATAAAATTTAAAAACAAACTGACTAGTCTATTTCTTCATGATGTCCTGATGATGGTTTAGTCCTTAAAAATGTGTGCTTGAGCTTATGATTGATCCTTGAAATATCTAATGATTTTTTGAGTCCCATGTGAACTTATTCTATAATATTGACTACTCAAACACCATGAAGACCTACTTTCAAACATGTTCCTTAAAGATCAAAAAATTGTACCTTAAGCTAACTTAAAGTGTTTCAAAAGCTTTGTGAGCAATATGAGATATTTAGAACACTCATTCAATCTAGAACATCTATTCATATCATCCATTTTTAATTAGGCAAAATATCTTTATGTGGGCCAAATTCGGTCAACAGGACCTTACCTTAAGGATAAAAGATGAAGGTTATTCTAATGAACAAAGCCTTTGTCATATTGGGGAAGGCTTTATCCCTTAGAGGAAAAATGAATTAGGACCTTTTATTTTAGATGGGGTCTTATTTTAGCTTGGGTAATATTGATTGGGTAGCTGGAGAAGTTTCTAAAATTGTCAAAGAATCTAATAGATGGCCCAAACACCAAAAGCAACACTATTACCTCTCAACTCTATTATGTGAAGTCTAATGAAAAGAGTAAGGGAAGTTGTTTTCATCTCTATTTTAGTTATAACAGACTCAATATGGGTCTTCCTAATAAAATTGAACCAAAAATTCCAAAATAATTGAAAATGAATGAGAGAATTTGGGAAGCTCTATAAGTGGGTGGATTTGCAGGCTTCCTGGAGAAGATAGAAGGGACTAATATGCACCTTTACACCATGTTTGTGAATTATTTATAAGATATGACCATCACTATTAATGGAGTGAATTTAGATATCATAGAGTAACTCATTGTTCATATAACTAGTTTGGACATAGAGGAGACTAAAATCTACAATTCGGCCAGAGATTTCAAAAGGGATAAGGAGATTTTCTTGGAAGAAGGAGAACAACTAGAATTGTTGCATAATGGGTTTGATCAAGAATCTTTGACCAAGTCATTTTCTAAGGTAACCTATCATATAATGTAATATGTAACCCTTGAAGGTAGGTACAACATTGTTAGATGGTCTTTATTCAAGATGTTGAATTATTTTAGGCATGACATTCCTTTCAGTCTACCTTTCTTGATTCTGCATTTTCTTGAAGTCTTGGTCCTGAAGTTCAAACATGGTAATTATTCATACACAAGGCATGAAGGGGTGATTTACCTCATACACAAATATTTATGAACTAGGTTAACCCAACTATTTTTCATCCCCAAAATAATTATGTGGTAGGTGTTCTGGTTGACATAAGGAAAATTTAAAAAGTATGGATTAAATATCCTGAGAGCTCAAGAAGGGTTAATAAGATAAATAATTCCATTAGTCCTATTGGAAAAAATTTCAATGCATCTAAGGATAATTCTTATAAGATGCCTAATAATATCAAAAAATGACTCGTAAGTGTGTCAAAATCTATAGTTGATATTCAATAAAAATAAGGCAAGTAGGGTAAAGCTAGAGGTTCGATAGGAGATTCTATCGATGTTGAAGATGATAGATATATTATTGGGGAGGGGAATAAGGATGAGAGATAAGTGATATGTCAGATCAAAATGAGATTCCTGAGGCTGAGAAAGAAAAGACTAAAAATGGCTCCAAAGAGAAAGGTAAGATTGTAGAGGTCAAGAATCAGAAAGACCTGAATGAGAATTTCAACAACTTTATCAATTCCCTTAAGGGAAAGGATAATTTTTATAAGTTGGTAAAATAATTATATCTTTAAAATGATATAATGCACTAGTTTATGAGGGATCTCACATAACTTAAAGTTAAGGTAAACTTTCTATAGCAGGAGAACATTAGATTGAATTAAGACTCTTCGGCCAAAGAGAATGAGCAACAATTACAAAGCCTTCATTTTAGAGTGTATATCTTGGAAAATGAGAACGATAAGATTAAAAATAATATTAGCTTCTTATTTAATTGAAACAAAGCATCCATGTATGAGGGGATTCAAAATGTAGAGAATCTTAGAGCTCATCTCAGATATTTATTTGAAACCAAGATGTCAAGTAAAGTCAAAGGTAAACAAGGACAATGGAGTGGATGCCAGTATGTAGCGGATAAAGATAAATTATTATATCAAATTGATGCTAATCTAAAAAAAATGAAAACTTGATAGGATGATGTCTTAGGTAATTTAGACTTAGATTAGGCTCTAGTTCCTCTTTAGCTATCTTTTGTTGTGGTTTCTGTTATTCGTGGGCTATATTTGGGCTATTTTTGGTCCCTTTTTGTCCTTGTTTCTCTCATGGTATATTGTAGACCTTTGTATCTCTTTTGTTTGTACTACTCCTAGGGTCTAGGGACCCTAGTTCAAACCCCCACCCTTTAACCTCAATAAAAAAACTTATGTTTACATTATCAAACATACAATCCATCCTAAGAAGACATAATGATAACTTGGAGTGGTTTCATGTATAAACCTTGTTTCATCTATAATATTCTCTCTTAAACTAATAATCTTACTATGGGTTTCATTAATTTACTCTCTTCTAGGATGATCATTTGTTATATATGAACATGAGGCCATCAACAAAGGTGAGGTTTCACTAAGGGTTAATGTGTGGACAATTAATTAAACAAAACCTAGGTTGGGTTTCCACATGAGTTGGACCTCAAAGGCATTGTGAAATTGAAATTCACATATACATTAGGAACTAAAGTTTGTAAATAATGTTGATTGAAATCATGTTATATAATTATGTCTAAGCGACTATGTTGTATATTTACCATTCCATAGTGATCAAAGGTAATAATTATCTATTGTAAACCTTGGAAGGTGAAAATATAACATAAATATAATCAAATAAATGATCAATCATCACTCAAATTTAAAAATCAAATGAAAATACAAAATATAAGATAATAAAATTCAAAGCCACTTCTTTAGGCTCTACCTATTAAGGTAGTGGAATTGAGAAACTACTATAATAGATGGATCATAGAGAAATATGCTTCATATTTTGTCATCACAACTTATTTATTTTACTTTGATTATGAAATTTGAGCACCAATGTTGATGTGTCATTAATAAGTCATGTTGCCATTATAAAATATACATTACAACCTGTGCACGTATATTGATAACCTTTTTTTTTAAATGAACAAAATAGTGTTGGGGGTCCTTCTCCCCCTTTTATTAAGGGCTTATCAAGTACATATATTATTCCATATAGGCCTATAAGTTCTAATCTCAATTAGTCTTTAGGATTAATTAGTTATATATAGTGTATAGATTCCAGTCTTAATTAGTCATTTAGGCTCGAAACCAAAATGTCTCACTGTGTATAGAATACTACTATGATTGTTTAGAATTTTTAATTTAACTTCACTCAATCTTAATTTAATTAAAGGAAATATGATACCACATATAAATTGAATAATATATCACTAAAATTTATTAAGACTCCTTCCCATTTTTAAAATAAAACTAATTAAGAGTAATTAAGACTCTCAATGTATTGATGATATTTAGAATGTAAGAGTAATGTAATAACTATTGACAATTTTGACCCCACAGGTCAAATTGCAACCCTTATCATTCAAAATTTTGAATAAACATGCCTTTTTGTCCAAGTGTCAAAAAATGGTATTTGCAATTTTTTCGAATGGCTCCTTCCTCTCAAAAAGGTCCATTTCAATAGTTTTCCTAAAGAGCACTTCTCAGCAAAATGGGATTTTCATAAGTCTAAAAAAATTGGGCTTGTTTAAATTGCCTGAAGGGTTATTTTTAATAGCCAATAGACTTAACATCTTTTTTGAAGGGATTGCTTCAAACATTTTGTCTGAAACAAAAGTTTTGAAGGTCCATTGCAAAGTTTCGAAAGGACCTTGTCAAAAATCCCAAAAGGAACTTTTTCAAAAAGTCAAGGGAATTTTCCAAAAATTTTAAGGGCTCTTCAAAGTTTTTGAAGGTCCTTTACAAAAAATGTTGAATGATACAATTCCTTCAAAAAAGGTACAAATGCAAAAATCCAAAGGGTCATTTCTTTCAACAAATGGTCCATTTCAATTATTTTGAAGGGAAAGAGGACCATTACATATTTTTTGAGAGGACCATTCCAAATTTTTTGAAGTTTTTTTACAAATGGTCCATTTCAATTATTTCGAAGGGCAAGAGGACCATTACACATTTTTTGAGAGGACCATTCCAATTTTTCTTAAGGGACACTTATCAAAAATTTGAAGGGTCAGTTCTTTTGGTAAATGGTCCATTTCAATTTTATCGAAGGATAATTACAATTTTTTGAAGGGCTCCTTCCTTTTCAAAGAGGACCATTTACAAAAGTCTGAAAGGTCCAAATGCAAAAGTATGACGGGAAATAGGACTTTGCAAATTTTTTGAAGAAATTATTTTAGACATTTTATTCAAAACAACCTTTCTAAAATTCATTTCAATTTTTTTGAAGGTCATTTGCAAAAGGCTGAAAGGTGCTAAACAAGAAGCTGAAGGGGTCTTTTCCAAGAAGAATGACTTTTCAAAAAGTCTGAAGGGCCCATTTCAAAATCCTGAAGGTCATTTTATTTTGGGCGAGGGTCCATTTAAAAATCTTGAAAGGACATTGAAGAAAAGTCTGAAGATAGATTTCCTTTAAACAATTTGTCTGAAGGAAAGGTTTAGGGCATAAGCCCTAGGAAAAATGTTGAGACATGATTTCTTTTAGACATTTTGTTTGAGGAAAAAGTTTGAAGAGGAGAGCTCAAAAGAAATGAATGAAGTGAAAAGTCTTGAGCAAATTATCCACAATAAATAGAATTCCCATGAGAAAGTACCAATGAAAAATCCCCAAAGATCAAATAGCCCGAAGGAATTGGCCAAACAAAAGGTGAAGGATTTCGATAGCCAATCAGTAGATCAACATGATCTACAGTCTACATGAAAAACATGTAGAGTGACCCAAGCTTGATTAGATGCATTTAGGATAAGCATAAACATGTAAAAAACCAATAAAGATATTGTTTTTCCAGCTATAAGAAGATCTATAGCCCAAGACTATAGTAAGGAACACGTCGAGTTTTTTAATTCAAGGATTAAATCATTCACACTTGGAAAAGACATGTAGCTACCTTTAGACATGACTCTCTTAGTTCCAAAAGGGAGACTTGAATGCATGAAGAGCTTGAGGTGTTTAATTTTGGGTAGTTGTTCAAAGAACTAACATGAAATTTCATTCATGCTTCAGTTTTCAAAGAGCTTTTTCATGCAAGTAGAGGCTTGTTGAAGTTGATTGGTCTCGAGTTTGAGTTGACTTTTATCAAAGTGTCACATATTTTTTGATTTATCTTATTAATTGAAGGTTTTAAACTCTTGTTCAAACTAAATTTCTTCATCTAAAGATTGGCATAGCTTTCATGCATGAAGCAGATTAGTCCAAGATGGGCCCATCATCCTTTTCTAATGCTAAAGAGCTTTTTCATGCAAGACATAAGACAAAAAGATATTATTTGAAGGTTTAGTTATCTTTTGATAGCTGAAATTGGACTTGGTGAGATGTGGGAGTTGATCTCCTCTTTTATTTTTAGTGCCAATCTCTTGCTTGTGTATGCTTTTTCTATATAAGTTAGCTTTTTCATCGATTTTAATAATCCCTCTTTTGGCAAGATTAGACTCTGCCAAAATTTGAGTTTTATAACCTTTTTAGATAAATAGAAGGATTATTATTTTTAGATTCTAGAATGCTAGTATAGTGTATTTATATCAGTGATTTGCATATGTGATATAATTTTCTTCCTTGTCAAGCCCTAATTCTTACCTAGTTATTAGTTGATCAGATTATGCAGGTCATGTTCTGTGTTTGATGTCTTTTGGATAAAGTTATAGTGAATGTAAGTGGCTAGTTAGTGCCTAGAATTAGGCCTATTCTATCATTTTCCTTAATATTTGATCACCAAATAAAACCTTTTCATGAAATATTGATTAGAGTTGAAAGTTTAGTCTTTCTCTTATCTAATCAGTGTTTTATAGGAGCTCAAATTGAGTGGATGAACCAAAATATAGGTGTATCACCATCATTAGATAGGATTTTTTTCTTCAAGTTTCCCTTTTTCCCTTTTCTTGAGAGTTTATAACATAGAGTATAGATCCTAATTGATACACTAGAGGGAGCTAGCCCTTAGAATCTAGAGATTTAATCCACTGATTAGGTCAACCATAGCCTAGGATTATTTCCATGTTTCAGCAGAATGTGAAGGCCTGAAACTACCTTCTCAAGGTTATGAGTTTGATTGACAATAGTTTTTGGCACACCTGATGGGACATCAAAGAAATTATTTGCATATCTGAAGAAGTTTCACAACAGAAGAAGATATTCATCATCACCAATACCCAGTTGTAGAGCTCATAACATCATTTAGGTAATTCTTTCATGCCAAAGGTTACCACAAGGTCATCAAGTAAAGTTATTCATTTTGAATTTATATCATATAAGAGATCAAGGTTTAAGAGGGAAAATCCATATCCTCAAAAGAAATATTTATCTCCTGGTTATTCTATTGTTCTAGGCACTACAATCCCCACTATCCAAATGGATATCAAAAACCAGGTGTTTGTTCCATTCAATAGAGGTATCCCATTGAATCTAGCTTAGTTTGATGACATTCCTATTTCTACTCTAAAAATTATCCCATTCTTCTCAGGATAAAATCAAAAAACCCCTATTAAGCATATCTAAGATGTAGCTAATCTTTGTTCGGTCCATAATGTTATTAAGGATAATGTTGTTATTAGATTTCTTGCTGCTTCCTTCAAAGGAAAAGCATTGCAGTGGTATAGAAACCTCCCAATAAAATCCATTTTTACTTGGGATGAATTGGGTGTAGTATTAGTCAAGAAATTTGAGGATAAATTTGATCACCTATCTTTAGTTGAGTAATTAACTATGATAAACAGAGCTCCTCATGAGATCATGTCTGATTTTAACCTCAAATTATAAAAGACATGGATTAGAATACCTGTGTTGATTAGGCCATCTCTTGAATATGCATTTTTGTATTATTTAAAAGCCCTTAACTCTGAAATTAATGTGATGATACAGTCAATAGATGGTACTACTTTACCAAATGCTTATGAGGTTGCAATAAGGGTAGAGAATAGTTTGATACAAGCTAGTAAGATATTTCCAAGACCTTAAATTCTTATATTTATAGAAATAAAGTTAATAATAGCCCCTTAAATTCCTCAAATCCCATCCTTAGCTCCTATTCCATCACCTTAAGCTCAAATTTCAGCCCCTACTAGTCAAGCTAGTGAAATAGGAGAGCTGAAAAGCTTATTACAATCTTTTAGGAATGAAATAGTGCAACTCAAGAGACAATAATATCAGTCTAATAAGCCCTATCAAAAACAAAATCATACCACCTATTGGCCTTTCAAAGATCAAAGGCTTTCTTATCAAGGTTTCAGAGAGAATAGACCACCTTATCAAACACAAGGAGCCATAACTCCAGCTAAGCCTCATGCTGCCCTTGATCTTGATGCTATTTCCACTTCAAAGGCCATTGTTCCCAACCCACCTCAAAAAAAATTGATGTAGGATTTAGGTTGGTAGTCCTCAAATCTCAATGATGCTTAAAACCAAGCCTTGGTATCAAAAAACATCACTATGCCACAAATGACATAAGAAGAGTTTTCTTTTCAAGGAGGTGTTGGCCATTTATTTTGGCCCACATACCAAAATTCTAACTGATTTAAAGAACTACGACTCCATCAAAAAATATATGGACTCCATTAGAAAATATATAAACTCCATCAAAAAATCTATGGACTCCATCAGTATAGCTACATACTTTAGTAATGAACCTCCAGACATGCATAAAAGGGATGCATAAGCATTTGGTAAGTTAAAGAGAAGTTATAAAGAATTTTTTAAGTTTTGTTATGAAAAAGGCTTCAATATTTACAAGGTGGAAGACTTCAAGTTTTTCAAAGTACTTTTCTCAATTTGGCAAGTAAGTTGTAAGTAGTCGCAACTCTAAAGTAAAGTGACTCCACAACCTTGAGTTGCTCTATCTAGCATTCTGTGGGTTTGTGGAGTTGCTTTACTTAAATTGCCTTATAAGTTGAAAATAGTGGAAAGTTTGAAGTAGTAATCAATTTATTTTGAGAATTATAAAGTAAGTTGTAAGTCATGATAAAACTAAAGTAAGCAAGGGCATTTTTCAAAAAAATCTAAAGGTCCATTCAAGTCATAAGTCAAAGAGTGAATTCTTTCTAGAAAATTGTTTGAGTGAATTCTTTTGAGAAAATTATCCACAAGAGATGGTATTTTTTAGCAAGCCAAAGGGCACTTTCCTCGGCAAAAGAGTCCATTTCAAAAATTTGAAGGATAGGTTCCTTTCAGAAAGGTTTCTTTCAAAAAGCCCAAAGGAATTTTCCAAAGGACCCTTTTTCTTTGAGAAAATTATTCAAGATAATTTTCCAAAGGAAAATTTATTTTGGGACTTTTATCCTAAAGTCAAAAGCCTAAGGTTTCTTTTCAAAAGGAAAAGGACATTTTACAAATTTATAAAGGGTGATTTCCCTTTGGAAAAGGGCTCTTTGCAAAATTTTGAAAGATAGCTTCTTCAAGTAAAAGTGCCCCTAAACACTTTTCCTGAAGGGTTTTTTCTCAAGAAAATGGTCCAATACAAAATTCAAGGGCATTTCCAATTCTTCCAAAGGGAAATTCTAGAGAAAAGGGGCCAAAACACTTTTTTAAAGAGTCATTTCCATGCCGAAGTGTCTTATGCAATAATTCTGAAGGGTTCCCAGTCTGAAAGTAGACCTTTGCAAAAGTATTGAAGACTTTTGTTTTAGGAAAGTGGCCAAAGTAATTAGTTTGAATGGTCTTTTCCAAAAAAGTCGATGGTTCATTCCAAATAACCAAAGGACATTTAAATTTTTTTTGAAGGGTATTTTCCCTTTAGAAAGGGGGCATTTTCAAAGTGCCCAAAAGGATTGAGATGTTTACATAGATGTCAAATATGGGTCTCATAAAGTAGCCATTTGCATTCAAAAGAGGTCAAAGGGAGTCAACAAATCTCAAAGGCAAAAGTGTACATGACAAGTGTCAAGCATGTATTTAATCATGCATGGCAGATCGATAGTGTGAGAGAAGGTCCATAGGTTAAAGAACAGGCCTAAGACTTTTGACAGAGGTCAAAAGGGGAGGATTTATGATTAAGGAAAGTAAAAACAAAGGAAATCCCAATTGACTGGTAGGAGATGGTAGGTGTGAATTGATGGAGAATATTTTGTCCTTCGATATGGATCTCACCTCCAACATGGCTCTATCAATCCTAAAGAAATACTTAAATGCATGAAAGGCTCAAAGATATCGACAGTGATCTTGGATGGTTCATCACGTAATCAAAATATTGGCTTGCCTTTAATGTGAAAGGGAGCTCAGGTAGACTCAAGTTGGGCTAGATGCATAAAAAGACCAAGTGTCGCTAGTAAGGCTTTGTAGAAGCAAAACCCCTCAAAGACACAAAAATATTATTCACACCTACTTTTACAAATTAGGTTGGTGACTTCAATAAAGAGCATCCCAAACCATGCCCTCAACAAGTTGCTGCTCAAAATAGGTTCGATCATGATGCTACCAAGTACACAAGTATGGGGGCCTTATCCTAGTGACAAAATGAGAATTTATGCATTAAGGTATTTGAGGAAGATGCATAAAATATCTCAATCATTTATGACCCCCCTCTTCATCCTCTTACATAGGCCCCCTCTTCTCTCATTCCCTTTCTACTATATATATAGGCTTTTGGGCCTTAACAAGGATCCTTTGACTGGTGATAGAGGTACTCTATCAAAATTTCCTTGTAACACTCTCTTAAATTAGTACAAGACAAATTTATGATTTCTATTGAAGTCAAGTGTGCATTATTGAATTTTAACTTGCAGAATGTATGTTTTTCCTCATTATCTGTGATTTCTCTATGCCAATTTTCTTGGTTTCTTACAGGTCATGTGATGTGTTAGCAATTGGTGCCTTTTTGAAGCATTATGAGTCATAGTGTCTCTCTTGCAGACCTATTTATTCCTACCCTTCAAAGTGCATCTTCCCCTTTGACCTCTACACAACTACTCTACTTGTAACTTTGAAATAAGATCAACTAGACTTGTCTTATTTAAGTCTAGTATTAGTCACTAAGGTTCCCAGTCTAAATGTGGATCACTCTCTTTTGGTGCTTCACCTCCCTTATCTTAGATTTTCCTTTTTATTTTATCCTCGTATCCCTTTTCCTTAGTTAGTAGTAGATTTTACCATGAGAAATGAGAGTTAAAGTGAAGCATCTGAGAAACTAGCCTCATTAAAAAGCCTAGAGATTCAACCTCAAGACAGAATACCCATAGCCTGATGTTGTCCCAATGCTTGTAGCTAGGAGTGAGAGAGCCTAAGAAAATCTCCCACAAAGGGTGCAATTCTAGCCTACAATAGTTTTTGGCATGCTCGGTGGGACCACTTCCAAAGAAGATTGGTCAAGTTTGATGCTAGTTTGATCAATTTGTAGTGGTTGTAGCTTTCATCTTTTAGTATCTGGTGACTCTAAAAAACACTTAGAAATCTAATGGTAGAACAATATATATTTTTCATGCCAAAGGTATCTACAAGATCAAATTCTAGAGGTATTCCTTCTGAATTTGTTGAATTACCTTTAAACTCAATAAGAAGGTTAAGGTTCACCCATACTCACCCATACGTAGGAAACTTTTTTCCTAAACCAATCATAAGGTATACCTACACAAGAAGACCTTTGTTAGCCCCTTTTGTTACCATGATTCCCCAAAGAGCTTTTGTAGGTTTCATTAGCCAAAATCCTTTGAATTTGCCACAATATGACCCTATGCTAGTAACATCCCTCAAAAGCATCCCATATTTCATAGGAGACCAAGCCTTGACTCCTACTGATCACATCACAAATATAGCCAATTTATATAATATCCATAATGTCACAGTAGAAAATGTAGCTATCAGAATATTAGTTGTATCCTTTAAGGGAAAGGCTTTATATTGGTATAGAGGTTTAGATTCTAACTCTATTTAGTCATGGGATCAGCTGGGAATAGCCTTATATAAGAGATTTGTAGACAAGAGTGACCATTTTTCACTAGCATACTAACTTACCATAATTAAGAGAGATCCTCATGAAGTTATGCAAGACTTCAACACAAGATTCCAAAAGGCTTGGGATATAATTCCAACCACTATTAGACCATCCCCTAACTTTGCATTCTTATACTATTTGAAGGCTCTAAATAATGACATAATAGTAATGATCCAATCCATGGGAGGAGATATATTTCTAGATGCTTATGAGGTGGCTATTAAAGCATAAAATTGCCTAGTTTAGGCTGGCAAACTTACTCCTAGACCCCCAATGCCCTTTTTTCCTTAGATCAAACTAGCTCCTGAAGTCATTCCCCCACTTGATGTTATTCTTCCAACTCCAACAATTGTTGATATACCTTCACCTAAGTAGGAAAAGGCCTCCACTAGCGGATCAAGTGATTCCCAAGAGCAAAAAAACTACCTAGAGCTTAAGAGCATGCTCCAATCCTTAGGGAATGACGTGGTCAATGTCAAGAGGTATAAACCTTACAACAAGCCATACCATGCTCCATATCAGTCTCAAAATAAATCTTATCAAGGTAATAGATTTCCCTTCATAGGGAAACTTCTAAGGTTAGAATAGAGAGTAAGGGCAAGGACAACCTGGCTATAATAAGCAAAACAATCACAATTTAAACACTGCAAGCTCTTCTAAGACCTTGGTTCTTGTTCAAAACAATATGGATCAAGAGGCTAAAGGGACAATGCCTTAGAATAAGTCTTTTAGGTAATTCATTATCCCAACTAATGTTTCTAACCAGACATTCAATGACCAATGGCAACAGGCTATTGCTTATGGATATAACCACACCTTACTAGATGAAATCACAAAGACTCCCATGATACCAAGGCCAAGATAGTCTCCACAAGACCAAGGATCTGATCAGGTACCAAACCAACTAGATGCTATAATGGTCATCAGTGACCAAGAAGAGTGCTATGCATCTAATCAACAGGCCAACTCTAGTCAAGCTCATGCCCCAGTGTCAACAAATACAAGATTCAAAAGAAGGAATATGGGTGACAACCAGGGATCATTCAAGGAACCCCCTACCACCACTCTTTCATTACTAATGAGCTTTTTGTCACTCCAAAGCTATCAACACCTCCACAAGGCTCATAGATTCAATAAATAGTAGTAGTGGCTCCTAAAGCACAAGCAAAATTTAGTAGTACACCAATTAAAATTTTTAAACAAATGAATAAATCCAATGTGAGCATACCAATGTGGGACATGTTTTCCATGCTTGATCAAGTGGATATCCTTCAATAAGGTTTGTCTAAGATAGGTGTTACAATAGCTACAGGTAAACAACTAAGCAAAGAAGCTTAGGTCCTCACTAATGCAACCAAGGGTCCTATGGGAGAAATTTCAAGTAATGTGTTCAAACCTCCTCCTTTCTACATTTCATTAATCATTGGTGACTCCTTGGTGCATAATTTCTTGGTAGATAATGGAGCTAGCAATTTGATAATTCCAAAGTCCATAGCTGATCACCTAAACCTCAACTATGAGCTGCATACCAAGGGAGTTCTATAGCTTGACGAATCTTACACAAAGCCATCTGGTATCATCAAAGATTTGAATATGACCCTACATGCTTGTCTTAGTGTTTTAGTGGCTCAAGATGTGTTGATCCTTGATGTAACTCCTTGCTTTGGGTTATGCCTCTCTAAAGAATTCATAACCAAGATTGGGGGTTATCTAGCAACATATGGGTCCTACATGGAATTCAAAACAAGGTATGGGACTAAGGTATCAATCAAGGCTGAGCCCACAACACAATTCCATATTGAGCCTCATTAGCTAGATAACATAAACATCAATTATACCATCTTTGATGAGGATGAATTTACTACTAGTCAAGAGTTAAATACTCATCCTGAGGAGTTTCTAGACTTGTTCTTAGATGAGATATGGGGAATAACCAATTTCTCAACCCTTTGATGGGTGTTGAAGAAAGAGACATGGGTGTCTATTTACTACATGAAGAAAATAAGCTCAAACCTTCCCTCATTGGACTTAAAGAAGACCTTAATGGTATGTGGAAGTTGTTATTTGATGGTTCAAAGAACAAAAATGGAGTAGGTGTAGGGGCAATGTTGATTTCCCCTTTAATTAATAAGCATTTCTCTTCTTATAGGTTCCATTTTAATTGTTCTTCTAATGCAGTAGAATATGAAGGCTTGATCTGTGGTCTCCAATGGGCCAATAAAAGAGAAATAAAAATATTGCAAGCATATGGAGATAGTGAGCTTATAGTGAACCAAGTCAGAGGCTTGAACATAATAAATAATCCTTTGATGAGGTCTTACAAAAATAGAGTGTGGGACCTAATTGAAGATTTTGAACCCTTCAACATCCAAGCTATACCAAGGAACCAAAATCAACACGCTAATATGTTAGTAATGGTGGGAGATCAGTTTGATAATCTAACTAAACTAAAATATGCCAAGGCTTAGCCACATGTCAAGGTGGTGGTGAGGCCATTTATGCCAGATAATGAAGTCTATTTGCAAGTTTTTGAAAATGACAGACAAATTGCTTATTTCTTATAGTAGGAGGTAGAGTTTTCCTCAATAAACCAAGGTAAATTTCAACATCAATATGAGCATCAAATTGTTCAACTGAAGTCTAAAAATCTTCCTAAAGGGCTGGTCACCCTTGAGGGTCTTCCATGAGGGAAACCATATGAGGAAATAAAAGGTAATAATGTCAACTAATGAAGAAAACTTTGAGAGAGTCCTCATCTTTAAAGACAAACTTCTCAAGCTCAGGAAGGTAAGTAGAAAGGCTAAAAGGCATGCTTTAATAACACTCTACCAAGAATATGTAGACATCTTTGCTTGGGAATACAGTGACCTAAAAGTTTTTAATCTAAAGTTAGCCCAGCATACTATAGAACTAGAGGCAAATGCTAAGATTGTGAGGGAAAAACAAAGGCCCATTAATCCCGAAATTGAAGAGCTAATGAGGAGAGAGCTAACCATTTTAATTGAATCCAATATCATCTTCCCCATCAAGCAGTCATCATGGTTAGCCAATTTGGTGCCTATAAGGAAAAAGAGTGGGGAGATTAGGTTGTGTGTTGACTTTAGATATTTGAACAAAGCCTCCTTGAAGGATCATTACCCTCTACCATCCATGGAATAACTTCTTCAAATAGTTTTAGGGTCAAAATGTTTTTCCCTTTTGGATGGGTATTCAGGTTACAACCAAGTATTGATAAAAGAATAAGATCAGTATAAGACTACCTTCACCACTAAATGGGGCATGTATGCATACCAAAAAATGAAATTTGGTTTGTAAAATGCTAGGGAAACTTTACAAAGAGCCATAGACATGGCTTTCCAAGGATTATTTCATCAAATGGTGTTGGTCTAATTGGATGACATCATGATTTTATCCAAGAATGTCAGTGAACACATGGACCACTTGAGGCTAATCTTTGAAGATGTAGGGAGTATGGGATCTCATTAAATCCCAAGAAGTGTGTGTTTTCCATACATGAAAGTAAGCTGTTGGGCCACATTATTTCAAAAGAAGGGTTATTTATTGATATTGAAAGGGTATATGCCATCTTAGCACTCTCTCTCCCCAAGTATAAGAAAGGAGTTTAGATATTCCTTGGCAAAATAAACTTTACAAGAAGGTTCATATCAGGTTTTACAAGCTTGGTCAAGACTATTACTGCCATGTTAAAGAAGAGTCAAGTTTTTTCTTGGATAAGAAAAGGAAAAGATGCTTTTGATGCCATCAAACATGCCATTACCCAAGCACCCTTGCTCATAAATCTTGATTTCTCCAAGGATTTCATGATATACACCTTTACCAACATTGACAGCTTGTCAGCTTTGCTGATACAAAAAAATGTTGAATGAATGGAGAAGCCAATTTCCTTTTTCAGATAAGGGCTAGAAGCATATGAGGTGAGGTACACTTTTATAGAGAAGTAGATCCTTGCAGCAATAAGGAGTCTTAAGAAGTTCAAACCAATGCTCTCTAACAACAATATTTATCTCATGGTGCCCCACCTTGGAGTTAGGGATTTCATCTTTAACAAATATTTAAATGAGAAAAGAACTAGTTGGATCACCAAAATCATAGAGTTTGATGTGGAAATAAAAGTGACCAAGTTGGTCATAGGTAGAGGTTTGTGTGAGCACATGGTATAAGATCTTCAAAAAGATAAATAAGTTGCCATGGCAATTCAAGACAACTCACAGGCAGAGGCACCTTTACTTCACAAGAGTTGGCTCCATAATATGGCACATTTTCTACTAATAAGAGAATGCCCCCAAGGTCTAGATAAGAAAAAAATAAGGTATTTCAGACTTCAGTCCATACCTTATGCATTGGTTGATGAGGTTTTATTTAGAAAGGACCTCAGTGGATTAATCCTAAGGTGCATAGATAATGACCAAATAACCAATCTCTTGGAGAAATTTTATGATGGACATATAGGAGGTCATTTTATACCTAGAACCACAATAGAAAAGATAATGAGGGATAGTTATTACTGGTCCAACCTCTTCAAAGATGATTATATATGGGCAAGAAGGTGTCAAAAATGTACCCTCTTTACATAAGCAAATATTATCAACTTTTCCTCTCAACCCAATTCAAGTAAAACAACCATTCATGTAGTGGGGTTTGGATTTCATAAGAGTGATCAACCCTCCATCAAGTGTGAGGCATAAGTGGGTACTTAATGCAACTAATTACTTCACCAGATGGGTGGAAGCCATCACGTTGAAGGAAGCTAACAAAATTATTGTCTTAGACTTCTATGATAACATTGCAACCAAGTTTGGTGTTTTATCCACTATCATTTTTGACAATGCATTGGAATTTCTTGGTCTAAAAAAAAGTGAATGGGCTCTCAAGATGGGCATCTACCTCAGCACCTATTCCAATTATTATCCTCAAGGAAATGGACTGTGATGAGTGTCATCTAACTCTTCATTTAACCAATATTCAATTGGTGTCTTATCAACTAGGGCTAGTGTCCAAAGCTATCTATAGTAAGGTATGAGATGGTAGATCTAGAATTCTGCTTATGGGGGTGTTTGTTGATCCTATTCTAATTTTGACTAAAGAAAGGAATACATCCTAAACTACTTGATTCACACTTTTGCTAAAAAAAAGAAAGAAATCAAATCAATCCACTCTTTTGCTGAAAGTAAAAGATCACACTCCTATTTCATGTTTGCATGGAAAGTAAATTCACACTCCTACTTACGAAAGGAAATTTGCTTCACACTTTTGCTGTAAAAGAAAACACACTTTGCTTAGAAGAGAAATGAAATAAGAAAATGTTTTTTTTAAACTATGAATTTGTTTTGATGTTTTTATAAATGAAAATAGTGACAAGATTCTAACTAATATAATAGAACATAAATAACGTACATAGTTCCTGGTTCCAAGGAGAGTGGGCCCTTGGTCCTCTCAGACTCAGGAACAAAGATTAATCAGTGCTGGAAACTTGAAGTATTAATTCATAGAAATGAAATGATTAAAATATGGCTGAAACCTGTATGCTTGAATAATATCTAATTCTTGATTCTCTCTCTTCTATATATCCTCTATTCTTTCTCTCCCCTATTCATATTCAAAAGTATTACACTTTATACTAATACAATTAACTCAAAATAGGATGCAAAGAAATAGGATTCTTTGGTCGATCCATTCATCCAAAGATAGGAGATTAGATTCCCAAGAGATCCAATTATTCTGATGAAATAAATATCCTATCGTATAATAGTCCTAAAATTTGATTATATACAAATTTATCAAAATCAAGTCCTTCAAACAGTAGGTAGTTATTTTCCTTATTTGATTCCAGTTGGAATGGTTCTTTCTTATCCTATCTGGTCTCTAGCTTCCCATTGTCCTTATAGAATTCTCGGTATTGACCCTGCGGAGTCCGTAGAAATGAGCCTATGGATTCTATAGAAATAAGCTTGCAAAGTCTATAGAATCAAGCCTGTAGATTCCATAGAAACAAGCCTATAGAGTCTGTAGAAACAAGCCTGCAGAGTCCATAGAAACAAGCCTGTGGAGTTCGTAGAAACAAACCTGCAAAGTCCATAGTTCTGCTAGATGGAGATCAAAATGGAATGTTCACTGTGCATCACCTGTGTCTTCTTCCTGAGAATTCTTCACACAAAATATCACTAAAACATGCTATGTATTAGACATTAATGACAAAATAAAGATTCGGTCTTTGGTCTCCAAAATCCTAAAATATTAGAATCAATGAGGACAAACCACCAAAGAAGTAAGTAATCTTCAAGGTGATCAAGGAGAGAAAAGGCAAGAAAATAAAGTTAAGTCTTAAAGACTTTTATCTTAATTAAGATCAAATTGAAACCATGATTTCAATAAAATTGAATGTAGGATTAGGTAAATATGAAGGGAAGCTTCCTTCTAAATGTTTTTCATGTGGTAAAGTTGGTCATTTTGTAACTAAGTGCAAATATCTATTTTCCATGTAATAGCTATCTAAGAATCTAAGATATGTATAAGATAATATCCTTCGAGAGATGATTTGAAGGAAATAACATGTCAATAATGAGCCATATTTTGAGCTCATCAGACTGGCTGAGTGAACAAATAAGAATTTGCTGAGAATCATCAGGAGGATTATGGAGGAGAACCAAAGTGTGCGGCACACCAAACTAAAAATAGACTTGTGGGCTGACAGGGTGACTCCTAAAGCTGCCATTGACAATTCTTAATATGTTTTAGTATATGGAAGGGAGATCAATTTGCCCATTTCTCTTGAGTTTCCTACATTAGAACTATCCCATCAGTTGGAACTATTGAAAGAGGAGCCCATGAATGTGAGATTGGTTGAACTCATAGAGCTTGAAGAAATGAGAGACCTTACAATGAAAACATTATAATTATATCAAACTCAAGTCAAGAAATCCTTTGATAAGAGAGCCATAGAAAAGGAATTTAAAGAGGGGGATCTAGTCTTCAAATGGGATTTAAATAAGGCCAAAACCATACCAAATTTGACAGTTTGTGGAGTGGCCCTTATTTGATCCATGGATACAAACAACATAATGCTTTTTAGCTGGCCCAACTAGATGGAGAGATACTAATAATCCTAGTCAATGGGATTCATCTAAAGCCTTACTATTAGAAGAGTTTAGAGAATTGTATATATTTTGAACTTTTGTATAGTTTTTCATGTTTTCTCCTAAGTGCCTTGAGCACATATTTTCAATTGTGTGTTTCCCTTTATAAGTGCCTTGGGCACTTTATTTTATTCTGGTTGTCCTTGTTACTTCAGGGGAGTTTTTAGATAGCGTCAACCTTGTCAAAGAAAGTAGTGACTCCATACCTAATATATTAGATGAAGCAAATAATTTAGGTTCTCAATCATAGTAGGCATACTTCCCTATGAGTCACCAAAAATGTTGGCCATTTCTTTTGGTCCACATACCAAAATTTTGACTGATTTAAAGAACTACAGAGTCTATCAAAAAATCTAGGGACTCCATCAAAAAAACTATACACTCCATCTTAAAATATATGGACTCCATCATAAAATATATGGACTCCATCAGTACAGCTATAGACTTTAGTAATGAACCTCCAGACATGCATAAAAGGGATGCAAAAACATTTGGTAAGTTAAAGAGAAGTTATAAAGAAGATTTCAAGTTTTGTCATGCATAAGGCTTCAGGATTTACAAGGTGGAAGACTTTGAGTTTCTAAAAGTAATTTTATTAATTTGTCAAGTAAGTTTCAAGTAGTCACAACTCTGAAGTAAAGTGACTCCATAACCCTAAGTTGCTTTATCTAGCATTCCATGGGTTTGTGGAACTACTTTACTTAAATTGCCTTATAAGTTGAAAATAGTGGAAATTCTGAAGTAGTAAGTAGTGAGGTCTAAGAATTCTAAAGTAAGTTTCAATTCATGAGAAAACCAAAGTAATTAAGGGAACTTTAAAAAAAATCTGAAGGTCCAATCTAGTCAAAAGTCAAGGAGTGAATTCTTTCAAGAAAATTGTCTGCAAGAGATGGTATTTTTCATCAAGTCAAAGGGAAATTTTCTTGGAAAAAGAGTCTACTTAAAAAATCTGAAGGGTAGGTTCCTTTTGGAAAGGTTTCTTTCAAAAATCCTGACATAATTTTCCAAAGGACCCTTTTTCTTTGAAAAAATTATCTGAGATAATTTTTTGAAGGAAAATTTCTTTTGGGACTTTTGTCCTAAAGTCAAAAGGCTGAAGGTTTTTTTTCAAAAGGCAAAGGACATTTTACAAAGTTCCAAAGGGTACTTTCCCTTTGAAAAAGGGCACTTTGAAATTTTTTGAAAGATAGCTTCTTCAAGCAAAAGTGCCCCAAACACTTTTCCTGAAGGGTATTTTTTTGAGAAAATGGTCTAATACAAATTTCAAGGGCATTTTCAATTCTTCCAAAGGGCACTTCGAGATAAAAAGGGCCAAAACACTTTTTCAAAGAGTCATTTCCATGCCAAAGTGTTTTATGCAATAATTTCGAAGGGTTCCCAATTTGAAAGTAGACCTTTACAAAAGTCCTGAAGACTTTTATTTTAAGAAAGTGGCCAAAGCAATTAGTCCAAATGGTCTTTTCCAAAAAATACAATGATTAATTGAAAATAACCAAAGGACATTTACAAAATTTTCAAAGGGTATTTTCCCTTTGGAAAGGGGGCATTTTCAAAGTGCCTGAATGAATTGAAATGTTTGTGTAGATGTCAAAGATGGGTCTCATCAAATAGTCATTTGCATTCAAAAGAGGTCAAAGGGAGTCAACAAATCTCAAAGTTGAAAGTGTAAATGATAGGTGTCAAGCACACATTTAATTATGTATGGCAGATCGATGGTTTGAAAGAAGGCTAACAGGTTGAAGAGTAGTCCTAGGACTTTGAATGGAGGTCAAAGGGGGAGGATTTCTGACTAAGGCAAAGTAAAAACAAAGGAAAGTCCAAGTGACTGGTAGGAGTTGGTAGGTGTGAATTGATGGAGAAGCCTTTATCCTCTTATATGTCTCTCACCTCTGACATGGCTCTATCAGTCCCAAATAAGGACTTGAATGCATGAAATGCTCAAGGAGATCAGTGGTGATCTTAGATGGTTTGTCGTATAATCAAAACAATGGCATGCCTTTAATGTGAAAGGGAACTCAAGTAGACTCGAGCTAGGCCAAATGCGTAAAAAGACCAAGTGTTACTAGTAAGGCTCCATAGAATCAAGACCCCTTAAAGACATAAGCAAATTATTCACACCTACTTTTATAAAGTAGGTCAACAACTTTAATGAAGAGCATCCCAAGCCATGCCCTCGATAAGTTGCTACTCAAAATAGATTCAATCATGATGCTACCAAGTACACAAGTATGGCGGCCTTATCCTAGTGACAAAAGGAGAGTTGATGCATTTAGGGATTCAAAGAAGTTATAAAAATATACCAATCATTTATGACCCACCTCTCCATCTTCTCACACAGGCCCACCCTTCTCTCATTCCCTTTCTACTATATATACAAACTTTTGGGCCTAAATAAGGATCCCTCGACTGGTGATAGAGGCACTCTATAACACTTTACTTATAACACTCTCTTAAATTAATACAAGATAAATTTCTAATTTCCACTGAAGTCAAGTGTGAATTATTAAAGTTTAACTTACAGAATGTATGTTTTTCTTCATCATCTATGATTTCTCTATGCACCTTTCTTTAATTTTCTTGGTTTCTTGTAGGTCATGAGATGTGTTAGCCTTTGGTGATTTTCTAAAATGTTATGAGTCATAGTGTCTCTCCTAAAAACCTATTTCTTCCTGCCCTTCAAAGTGCATCTTCCCCTTTGACCTCCACATAGCTACTTTGCTTGTAGCTCTAAAATAAGATTAGCTAGACTTATCTTATTTAAGTCCATTAGTAGTCACTAAGGTTCCTAGTATGAGTGTGAATCACTCTCTTTTGGTGAATCACCTCCCTTAGATTATATTTTCCTTTTTATTTTATCCTCCTATCTATTTTCCTTAGTTAGCATTATATTTTAGCATGGTAAATGAGGGCTGAAGTGAAGCATCTAAGGAACTAGGTTCATTAAAAATCCTAGAGGTTCAACCTCATGACAAGATACCCACATCCTGAGGTTTTCCAAATGATTTTAGATAGGAGTGAGAGAGCCTGAGAAACTCTCCCACAAAGGGTGTAATTATAGCCTAAAATAGGAGGTCAGTACCAAGATACAAGTTTGGCATTACAAGGAGAGACTCAATAAGTTTCAGGGAAGCTTGATGCCATTAATGTAAATTAGCAAGTGGATGATCATGTTGCTTTTACTCAGGGTGTTGAAACTAACAGTACAAGTGGTCAAGTTGCAGCTGTAACTAAAGCTAAAAGAAGAGCCATTGATGAGGCTTAAGAGGTGATAAATGCTTTAAGCACTTCTAATGTTTTTTTTTAAGAGTATAAAATAACAAATTGCTACCCCTACAACTTAGAAAAATTAGAATATAGAGGTTAGTAAAGTTCATTTAATACCTCTAGTTCATGAGTAGCCAGTGCTCCAAAAAGTGTAACCAAAGGTTGGTGGATCTCAGTTCAGCATAGTGGATCAGATGAAGAAGTCTAATATCAACATTAGCATGTGGGATTCTCTTTCCATCCTAGGACAAAAATATATGCTCATCTGAGAGCTTTCAACTCTCAAATTGTCTCCAAAACTGGTTGAGAAAGAAGGCATCTTAACTAATTTAGATCAACTAACTAAACAACAAGTATAAAAAGTAAATAATATGGAAAAGGTGAACATAACTGAGGTAAAAACAAATAAAACTCCTCATTTCTACCTTTTTTTAATAGTGGGTGATACTTTGTTTCATAACTATATGGTGGATAGTGGAGCTAGTAGTACAATCATGCCTAAATAGATTATGGACAAGCTCAGGCTTGTTTATGATCCAAACACTAAGGGGGTATTGCAATTGGATAGGTCACCAATGGTAGGAATCATCAAAGATCTGAAATTGACATTACATGCTTGTCCCAATGTTACTATTCAATAGGATGTTATTGTGGTAGAGTTGCCTCCTTACTTTTCCATGTGCCTTTCAAGGGACTTCACCTCAAAGATTGGGGGATATTTATTAGCTGATTGGAATTATTTATTGTTCATAACCAGGTATGATACCAAGATAATGATTCATTCTGAACCAATTGCATGTTTTCATATGGAGCCATATATGCCAAGTGTTGTGAATACTAATTGTATCATCTCAGATGATGTACTAGAAATTAGCAGAGTAGAAAATGGATCACCTTTGGATGGAGTTTCATATTTTTTTCTTGATGAGTGGGATTCTACTTTGTATGAACATGATCCTTATAAGCTAATTTAAGAAGGACTTGGTGTGTATTGCCTTCATGAGAATGATGTACCAATTCCAGCCATGGTTGAGAATGATGAATCTAGTGAAGGTCTGTGGCAATTTTACTTTGATTGATCAAGGAATAAACATGGTACCAAAGTTGGAATGATGTTAGTTTCTCCAACAAAGCAAAGGTATTTATCTTCTATTAATTTTTAGTTTAGTTTTTCAAACAATGTTGGTGAGTATGAAGTGCTAGTTCACAGTTTGCAGTGGGCTAGGAAGATGAAAGTCAACACCTTATAGGTTTTTGGTGATAGTGAACTTATAGTTCACCAAGTAAGAGATTTGAATGTATGTAAAAAAAATTTTCTTAAATTTTTACAAGCATATAATATGGGACTTACTTGAATATTTTCAAGATTTAAACATTCAGGCAATATGAAGAGGCAAGAATAAACATGCAGAGAGGGCGGCTACCATTGGGTCATAATTTAGTATCCCAACTGATATAAAATGTGAGAAAATTTAGTCACATATAAAGGTGGTTGTAAGGCCTTCTATTCTAGATAATCATGAGAATTGGTAAGTGTTTGAAGATGACAATCAAATTGTGATATTATTGCAAGATGAGGCCAAGTTTTCTTCAAGAAACCAATCAAAGTATTTGCAGCAGTATGGTGATCAGGTTGTGTAACTAAAAACAAATAAGTTGCCCAAGAGATTGGTCACACTTGAGAACATTTTTAGTGGTGATGATGAGTTAAGGAAGGAGAAGTCATCATTGTCAACAAAATAAGAGTACTATGCTAATGTAGAGATTGTAGTTGGTAAGATTTTGAAGTTGGGTAAGGTATGCACTCCTTCACAAAAGAAGCTTTCATTGAGTTATGCACAAGTTTTGCTGATGTATTTTTATGGAAATATAGTGATCTCAAGGGATTTGACCCAAGTTTAACTTAACACACCATTGAGTCAGAGGCTAAAACTAAACTAGTAAGACAAAGATAAAGGCCCATCAATCTTTAGCTTGAGCCTTTGATGAGAGTTGAGCTTCACAAGATCATAGAATCAGCTATTATATTTCCAAATAAACACTTAACTTGTGTGGAAAATATTGTTTCAGTATGAAAGAAAAATGATGAGATTAGATTGTGTGTTGACTTCCATGATTTGAACAGGGATTCACTTAAAGATCACTATCCATTGCCATCAATGGAACAAATTATATAGTTGGTTGTAGGTTCAGAGAGGTTTTCTTTGTTGGATGGATATAGTTTCTAAAATTAGATTTTGGTCAAAAAAGAAGACCAATTTAAGACAACCTTCACAACCAAGTGGGGGACATTTGCATATAGAAAGATGCCATTCAGTTTATCTAATATTGGATCAAATTTTTAGAGAGCCATGGATATGGCATTCTAAGGCCTTCTTAACAAGTTTATACTTATTTAATTGGATGATATAACAATGTTTTTAAAGAGTGTAGGTGATCACATGGTTCATCTCAAGCAAGTGTTTGAAAGGTGTAGGCAACTTAAGGTATCTCTAAATCCTAAAAAATGTGTCTTCTCAGTTCATGAAGGTAATCTCCTTGGCCATGTGGTTTCAAAGCATGGTTTAAGAATAGATTATAAAAGGTTAGCCTCCATTCTTGTACTTTCCTTACCTAAGCACAAAAAGACTATGCAAAGCTTCTTTGGGAAAATCAACTTCATATGGAGATATATTTCAGATTTTGCCATTTTAGCTAAGCCACTTACAACCATGCTAAAGGAGAATCAGAGCTTCAACTAGTCCAAATAGGGAGTAAAAAGTTTTGAAGATATTAAGAAGGCCATATCTAGTGCTCCTACACTTATAAATATAGATTTCACAAAGTATTTCATTTTGTATACATATGCTAGCATGGACACCATTTCAGGCATTCTTATGCAACAAAATCATGAGGCTTTAGAGCAACCAATAGATTTATTTATTCAAGGCTTGGCAGAGTATGAAACAAAGTATTTTTTTATTAAAAAACATGTAATTTCAATCATAAGGTCTCTTAAGAAGTTTAGATACTTGTCTAACAATAAGATACACCTAATGGTTTCTCATCTAAGCATCAAGTTCTTTTTGAACAAAGATATAAATGAGAAGTGAGCTGGTTGAATAACCAAGGTAATGGAGTATGATGTGGAAATTAAGGTCACACACATATTAGAGGCACAGGACTTTGTGAGCATCTAGCTCAAGACTTGCAACAAAAATAATGAGGTTATTTTGGTGTCAAATAATGAAAAGGTTACAGTTGGTCATACCTCACTTTTTAGCTAGTTTCATGACTTAGTAAGCTATCTCCAAGATGGTATTTATCCCTCTCATCTAAGTGCTTCAAAAAGAATATATTTTAAGTTTCAATCAATTCCATTTTTTCTTATTGATGGTGTTTTTTTAAAGAAAGATATCAATGGCATGTTGCTAAGGTGTATAGAGCCAAGCCAAACTCAGAGATTGCTTGAAGAATTCCATGATAGACATGGTGGGGGACATTTTTCCACAAGAACTATAGCCCTTAAGATTATGAGAGGTAGGTACTATTTGCCTAGTATATTTGGTGATTGCCATACATGGATAAGGAAGTGAAAACAATGTGTTATGTTTGTAGGAAAAGTGAAACTTACAACCTTACCTCTTCAACCAATTACAGTGGATCAACCCTTTATCCAATTAGGATTGGACTTTATTGGTCTCATAAATCTTCCTTCAAGTTTAGGACATTATTAGATTCTAATTGCTATAGATTATTTCACACATTGGACAGAAGCAGTGGCATTGAAAGAAGCAAATGAAACCAATGTTCTAGATTTCTATGAAGGTTTGATTACTAGATTTGAAGTTCCTTCAACTATTATTTTTGATAATTTAATGGATTTTGTGGGAACTAGGATCAGCCAATGGGCTGTTCAACATGGAATTTATCTTAGCACTTCATCAAATTATTATCCAAAAGGTAATGGCCTTGTTGAATCTATGAATAAGAACCTATTCAAGATCATAAGGACTATTGAAGACAATCAGAGGTCATGGCATCTCAAGTTGAAGTCAACTCTATGAGATGATAGGATCACCTACAAAAGATCAATAGCCAACTCTCCATATAAGCTGGTATATGGTAAAGAAGAAAGGTTACCCATTTCTCTTGAATTTGTTGCTTTAGAACTAATGCATCAGCTTGAATTATTAGAGAATGAGCCTATGGAGATCTGATATGTTGAGCTTATGGAGTTGGAAGAAACAAGAAATCAGTCCATACTAGCCATGGAAATTTATCAAGTACAGGTGAAGAGAGCTTTTGACAAGGGAGCTTCTTCAAAAAGTTTTAAAAAAAGAGATTTGGTCCTCAAGTGGGATGAGGATAGAGCTAAACCAGGAAGGCACACCAAGTTTTATTCCTTTTGAAGTGGCCCATACATAATCTCTAGCTACAAATCCCACAATGCCTTTCACCTTGAAAATATGGATGGTGAGGATCTTTCAATCCCAGTCAATGGGATACAGCTAAAACATTTCTACTAAAGAGCTTGGCTCCTTGTACATAGTTAGTTAGTTTGATTTCCTCCAAGTTCTATTCAAGCACATTAGTTTAATTTTGTTTTATCCTAAATAAGTGATTTATTTGCACATTTACTTTGTTTAGTTAGTTTTCCCTACTTTGTGTGTTTTCCTTCTTATTTTGGAAGATGAAGGTTGTCTCATGACAAGTCAAAAGAAAATTTGTAGTCATGGATCAAATTTGTCATTACTTTGAGAGTCTAGTAGTCATGTAAATGGTTTGGTTCTTAAGCATAACATGCATGCTTCCTAGTTAAGTCACTAAAATGTTGATAATTTTGACCCCATAGGTCAAATTGCAACCCTTATCATTCAAAACTTTGCATAAACATGCCTTTTTGTCCAAGTGTCAAAAATTGGTCTTTTTAGTTTTTCTGAAGGGCTCCTTCCTTTTAAAAACACCCATTTCAATAATTTTCCTAAAAAACACTTCTAAAAAAAATGGACTTTTCATAAGTCTGAAGGAATTGGGCTTGTTCAAATTGTCTGAAGGGTTATTTTTAATAGCCAATGGACTTGACATCTTTTTCGAAGGGATTGATTTGGACATTTTGTCTGAAGCAAAAGTTCTGAAGGTCCATTGCAAAGTTCCAAAAGGACCTTATCAAAAATCCTAAAAGGACATTTTTCAAAAAGTCGAGGGACTTTTCCAAAAGTTTGAAGGGGTCTTCAAAGTTTTTGAAGGTCCTTTACAAAAAGGCCGAACAATACAATTCCTTCGAAAAAGGTCCAAATGCAAAAATTTGAAGGGTCATTTCTTTCAGCAAATGGTCCATTTCAATTCTTCTAAAGGACAAGAGGACCATTACACATTTTTTGAGAGGACTATTCCAAAATTTTTGAAGGTCCTTTACAAAAAAGGTTGAACAACACAATTCATTCGAAAAAGGTCCAAATGCAAAAATCTGAAGGGTCATTTCTTTCAGTAAATGGTCCATTTCAATTCTTTTGAAGGGCAAGAGGACCATTACACATTTTCTGAGAGGAGCGTTCCAATTTTTTTGAAAGGACACTTATCAAAAATCTAAAGGGTCATTTTTTTGGCAAATGGTCCATTTCAATTTTGTTGAAGGATAATTCCAATTTTTTGAAAGGCTCCTTCCTTTTCAAAGAGGACCATTTGCAAAAGTTTGAAAGATTCAAATGTAAAAATTTGAAGGGCAATAGGACTTTGTGACTTTTTTGAAGAAATTATTTCAGACATTTTGTCTGAAATAACCTTTCTGAAAGTCACTTCAATTTTTCCAAAGGTCATTTGCAAAAGGCCAAAATGTGCCAAACAAGAAGACAAAGGGATATTTTCCAAGAAGGACTTTTCAAAAAGTATAAAGGACACATTTCAAAAGCCTGAAGGTCATTTTATTTTGGCTGAGGGTCCATTGCACAATCTTGAAAGGACATTGAAGAAAATTTTGAAGACATATTTCCTTTGGAGAATTTATCCAAAGGAAAGGTTAGGACATAAGCCCAAGGAAAAATGTCAAGACATGATTTCCTTTAGACATTTTGTCCAAGGGAAAAGACTAAAAAGGAGAGCTTGAAGGAAATTAATGAAGATAAAAGTCTCAGCCAAATTGTCTGCAAGAAATAGACATAAACAATTTCCATGAGAAAGGACCAAGGAAAAAGCTCGAAAGAACAAATAGCTTGAAGGAATTGGCCAAATAAAAGGTGAAGGATTTCAACAGCCAATCAACAGATCAACATGATCTACAATCTACATGTAGAATATGCAGAGTGACCCAAGATTGATTAGACACATCCTAGACAAGCATGAACATGCAAACAACCAATAAAGATTTTTTTTTCCATCTATAAGAAGATTTATAGCCCAAGACTGTAGTATAGAACACGTTGAGTTTTTTAATTCAAGGATTAAATCATTCACACTTGGAAAAGGCATGTAGCTACCTTCAAACATGAATCTCTTAGTTCTAAAAGGGAGACTCAAATGCATGAAGAGATCGAGGTGTTTAACATTGGATGGTTGTTCAAAGAGCTAACATGGAATTTCATTCATGCTTCAGTTTTCAAAGAGCTTTTTCATGCAAGTAGAGGCTTGTTGGAGATGATTGGTCTTGAGTTTGAGTTGACTTTTATCAAAGTGTCACATCTTTTTTTATTTATCTTGTTAATTAAAGGTTTTCAACTCTTGTTCAAATTGAAGTTATTCATCTAAGGATTGGTGTAGATTTTATGCATGAAGCATATTAGTCCAAGATGGGCCCACCATATTTTTCCAATACCAAAGAGCTTTTTCATGCAAGACATAAGACAAAAAGATATTATTTGAAGGCTTCATTATCTTTTGATAGCTAAAGTTAGACTTGGTGATATGTGGGATTTGATATCCTCTTCTATTTTCAGTGTCAATCTCTTGTTTGTGTATGATTTTTCTATATAAGTTGGCTTTTTCAACCATTTTAATAATCCCTCTTTTGGAAAGATCAGACTCTACCAAAATTTGAGTTTTGTAACCTTTTCAGATAAATAAAAGGACTATTTTTTTTAGATTCTAAAATGTTGGTATAGTGTATTTATGTCAGTGATTTACATATGTGATAGAATTTTCTTCCTTGTCAAGTCCTGATTCTTACCTAGTATCTAGTTGATCAAATTATGTAGGTCATGTTATGTGTTTGATGTCTTTTGGATAAAGTTACAACAAATGTAAGTGGCTAGTTAGTGCCTTGAATCAGGCCTATTCCATCATCTTCCTCAAGCTTTGATCACTAAATATAACCTTTTCATGAAATATTGATGCATAAGAGTCAATTGGAGTTGAAAGTTTGGTCTGTTTCTTGTCTAATTAGTGTTTTATAGGAGCTTAAATTGAGTGGATGAACCAAAATATAGGTGTATCACCATCATTAGATAGGATTTTTTTCTTCAATTTCCCCCTTTTCCCTTTTCTCACTAGTTTGTAGCATAGAGTAGAGATCCTAATTGATACACCAGAGGGAGTTAGCCCTTATAATCTAGAGATTTGATCCACTGATTAGGTCACCCACATCTTAGGATTGTTTCCATGTTTTAGAAAACTGTGAAGGCCTAAAACTACATTCACAAGGGTGTGAGTTTGATTGACAACAATAAAATGTTGTGTTTGATATGTGATATGTACTTGCATTTTTCAAATTTTGACAATAACCCTGAGATGGGAAACATGTATTGATTTTCCATGAAAAAATTTATAGTTAAGTTTTGGTACTTATAATAATATGACTTTTCCAAGGATGAAAATAGAATGCTTACTTAATTGCTAATGATCTCGATGTTTTGGTTGTTTGTGAAAAAGGTTTTGAATTATATTATGTGAAATGAATTTTACCTATTTGGAATATTGCAAAAATTCATTTAGAAGTAACAATATATGTAAATTTGTATTGTGTTTCAATTTTATCAAGAAAAAACCTTAACAAATTATAGTTTTATAATATGCAATTGTAGGTAGTTGTGATTCCTTGTTGCAAGGGTATTAACTCACTTATTATAGTTATATTACATTAGTTATGGTTTTCAGCCTTGTGTGAATAAAATTACATTGATAATTTTGTATTGATCTAGGTTTTAATTTTTTATTAAATATTTGTGGGGTTTTCTTTTATTAATTTAAATTGTTTCCTGGTCCAAACTCATCTTGTATTTTGGAAATATTCTTGAACTAAAGTTTTTAAATAATGTTATTATCTCATTAATAATTTGTGTTTCCATTACAAAATATACATTCCATCCTAATAATGCATGAGCATGTACACACACACACACACACACACACACACACACACACACACACACACACACACACACACACACACAGAGTTGTAAAATTAAGGAAATATAAATATTTTAAGTGTGAATATTTTTATATGAACATAAGTATTGTAATTTTGTACATTTAATTGCTAAGATATGATGACATTATCTTAAGAGGTGAGTTTGAGACAATGATTCTTGTCATTTTTATAGTTCATACACACACACACACACAGTTGTAAAATCAAGGAAGGATAAATATTTTAATTGTGAATAATTTTTTTTTATATGCATATATGAATTGTCTTTTGTACATTTAATTGACTTAAATATGATGATATTGTCTTAAGAGATGAGTTTGAGACAATTCTTCTTGTCAATTTTATATTTCAAATGTATGAAATGTCAATCATCAAATCCATGAAAGAAATGAAAGAAATGATTATATTGCATGTGATACTTTTTTGTTGTTTGATACTCGAAGATAAAAGATTGGGGGTTTATTACAGGGGATAAAAGTATCTCTCATTATGTTAAAAAATACAAGACACTAATACAAGGGCTTGAGGTTGTCTTAAATTTGGATGTGGAAAAATAATTTGTTAATTCCCATAATGAGGTTGTTGTTAACTAAATGAAAAATGACTATAACTACAAGAAAACACATCTGATACCCCTAATGTCTAGGGATAAATAATTAAAAATGTCCTTTATGTCATGTACAATAAGACATGTAGGTGTGATTAAAGCCACCATTAGTGTTTATCAGTTAAAATCACACATGAAAAATGAAGAGCTTACAAGGCACATTGCCAAGGGAATCATCAAGTGAATAATAAAAAAATTGTTTAGTCATATTGGATGGATGGCCCTTGGAAAAATAGACATATATAAATATAAAAATATATTTTTTACTTTGCATAATTTAATATTATGACAAACATTTTTTTTAGGCATAAAGAGGTGTATGTTGAGACATTTGCAATTCAAATAGACTATGAGTGATATAAGTTATGTCTAATATTGTATTTTTAAAATATTTATAATGATCCTATTTTTTTTTGTTGTTGTGATAGTGTGTACAACTTGCATCTGATCATTCTCCAAATTCTTGGAAGTGGGTGCAAAAATTTGTTGCCAAGTTTGATATGGTTAAAGACGTGAACATGTGGAAGGTTTTGGAGAGTGTCCTTGAAAAAATTATAGTACATGGAAACATAAAATTGAGTAATATATATTTTGGTGAATATCTACATGTGATTATGGTGGAGATATGGTTTGTTCGGTTTGTAATTGGGTGAAAGGAAAGTTCAATTTCTATACAGATGTTGGCAAACTATAAATTCACATGTAGGATTTGGTGGTTAAACATGTTAAAATATTTGAAAACAAAAGTTTGTATGGAGGAATATATTAATGGGATGAAATAAGATATGAATGCAACCATGGATAATAATGAAGATGACTCCACCAAAGAGGAAGATGAGAGTTTAAAAAATTCATGACATAAAGATAGCTAAGGGATTTTGGTGAACTTAGTAATTTGCATATGTAGGCTTCCCAATTTGGTAATATTAATTTAATTTTATTTAAAATGCAATTTATAATGACACTTTAAAAATTTTATTATGAAAATCAAATAAATTGATAATAATGAATCCATTCATAATGAGGACTGGTTAAAAAGAGTTAGTCATTCTAAGAGGGTTGTTGGAAGTGGAGTGAAATGTAGGTATCCTCTTCATGTTGGGGAAAAACTAGATGATGATTACAATGTTGGTTTAATCCCATTCGATGAATTGAATAAATTACAACATATATTATCTATGGAACACAAATAATCAATCATACAAGCTATAGGGCAAAAGGTTGTGGAAGTGGTGAGTGCAATTAAGAATACTAAGACAAAGAAAAATGTAGTAGTTTATCTATTTTATAAAACATTAATATTTATCCCAACAATATGAGGTATTTAAAACTTATAGTATGGTTGTATGATGTGTGTAATATGAAACTTATCTTGATATTATGAACTTATGATATACTCTAAATTTATCTGCATTCTGATACGATGTTTTTGTTTTGAGGACACATCTAAAATATTATATAATAAATAATGTTTACGTGATAACTGATAGGGGAAATTGAGGAGGCTTTAATTATGAAGAATAAGGACATCCTTATGATGTCATGGCCTACCATGAATAAAAAATAGAAGAAAATTATCACAAAATAATAATTTTATAAGGAAAAGACAATGTTGCACCTTAAGGTGATATTTTTATTTATGAGATTACATAATGTAAGATAAAATAATATGCTTGAATATGGTATTTATATGATGGTTTATTAATTTAATTCATTTAATTTGATAATATAAAAAGTTAAAAAATTCCATGTAGTTCATGTGCCCATGACAAGGGAATTGGAGAAACAAATTTTAGATGGATAGGTTGAAGAAAACGTAATAAGATATAACCCTTAAATATTTAAATTTAATATAATTTTTTTTTCAATATTGTATCCTAATTTAATTAATTTAAAATTAATCTATTAGGTGAAGAGAGGACTTCATCTAGATCATAATCGAAGTTAGTTTCCAGAGCTTTTAGTCAACTTAAAATACAACATTTATCACAAAAGCATGCAATTATAACTTCAACTTGAACTCCTATTGAATATGCAATTATAACTCTGACTCCAACCCTACGATAGAGTCATCTTCCATGATACACTTTGACAAGCAAGGAAAATTTTGTTGAACAATTGGTTATCCTAAAGTTACTGAAAAACTCTCTTCATCACTCTAGTTTACAAGATAATCCTTTGTTTTCAAGGATTGGAAATGTATTATTCCAACTATTTGGGAATGTATGTGTTAGAGATACTTCAACTAGAAGAGACATAATTGGTCTGTAGTTTAATAAAACCCTTGAGAGTGTAGTTAAATGGGAGAGAGGTGAAAATGATGTAAGAAGTGGTGGAAAGAAAAAATCTACAAAAACTAACAAAGTTTAATGTTGTGTCAAATACAAATTTGTAAACACTTTGTTCTTACTTATGAATTTTAAATATGTGACGACTTTATGAATGTTGATGAATTTTTAATTTAGTGCAGTAACATTATTTCCAAGTTCAATAATGGGCAGAGTTTAGAATTAATTATTTAAATATTGATACTAGTAGTAAAGTTTCAAATGAATTATTTTTAGTTTTTGAATTGTTTTCCTTGAAAAGGTTATATATAAGATAGTAATTGTTATTGTGTTGCTTGAAGAAGCTATTATATGTTAGAGTGAGTTGTGAATTATGTGCTTGAACAATTATGCAAGTGATAAATGTTAGGTTGTGGAGCTAAAAGCTTCACTGATGCAGACATGGAGGAGGTTGCAGGAGTGTTGCAGAGTGTCACGGACACCGGCGTTGGTCTGGCCAACCGATGTCGGCAGGATTAGACAAGAAGGCAACCGACGTCGGTTAGAGATCAGCCGGCGTCGGTGACCCCCAGGCGGATAGGGACCGACGTCAGTCGCCTGTGTGGTTCGACTGTGAGTTTATTGCGGGTAGTTAGCTAACGAACCAAGTGTTTGCATGATGAGATCTATTTTTAGACTGAGAGCTATGGATCTAATTATTGTAATTAGATGTCTAATTATTGTTTGGATGAGATCTATATAATAGACTCATGGTTGTATTGGAAAGGTGTTCTAGTTTGAGTTGAGCAAAGTTAGCTCCTTCTGTGTGTGAAGTGAGCAAGGGTGTTCCTCCTAATTCCACAGCAGTGCCAAGGGTGGGTGCTGGATTGGAGAATCAGAAGGGTTCTTCATGTATGTAGGATCTTGGTCAGCACGGCCTTTATAGGAGATCTACATGGTAAGTAAGATCGTTGATCTACAGGTGTATGTGTGTGCAAGGTCAAGGTTCACAGGTGTGCAAAACCAAGTTGATTTGCAGGTGTGCAAGATCAGATAGGATAGCAACACAACAGGGAGTAGAATCAGGTAGGATCTACTTGGAGTACAGGTGTGTACTCAGATAGAGCAAAGAGGAAGGCAAGGGAGTTCCTTCCATAAGTATGGTCTGTTGAATTGCAGGTTGTTGCAGGTTCATGGGAGATCTATTTGAAGTACATTGAGTACTTGTGGAGTGCATGGAGCACTTGTAGTGTGCGTGGAGCACAGGTATAAGGTGAACACCAACTCAGAGTTTGAGTTGGGTGTTGGGACCTAAGAGAGAGCTTTGAGGAGAGAATTACTGTTCACTTGAGGTGTGGGAAGCCTCTGAAGAGGTGGTGGAGAAGAAGTGGCATCTTCTTTATTGTATTCTTTTTTTCAAGAGTTTTAATACAAGTTGTGTATTGTCTCTCATATCATGTGTTATTCTGAATTCTAGTTACTTGTTGATTCTGGTTAATTTCCACATATTAAGTTGCTTGGTTTGGTAATCAACTGTGTGCTTCCGGTGTTTCGCGTATCCTGATAAGTGGTATCAGAGCAAGGTTGTTGGCTCATAGCTTGATACCACTGACAAGTGGTATTAGAGCTAAGGTTGCAGGAAGCAGGGTTTGTGTTTGGTTACAAGTCACTCTCAGGGGTTTTTGATCGAGTGGGAGTAGAGCAACGGCAGATGAAAGTAAGTTAAGAATGGAGGAGTTGAAAAGCACAGAAGGTCACCAATGGTCATATGGAAAGAAAGAGCAGGTAAAAGAATATTGTTGGTTGGTAGCAGATTAGCATGAAAGAACTGAAGAAGTAGATGTTGCAAGTTATGTGGCACATGATGCTCTGGGAGGTTTCTTGGATAAAGTTGAATCTTTGATAAAAGATTCGGTTGCCTCTTTCCATGCAGCCCCAGGTAGAGGAGCTGGTGAGCCTTGCCAAAAAATTGGCAAAGGAGAAGTGAAGCTGAAATTGCAGGCGACCAACACACAGGTGTTGATGAAGGTCATGCAGGTCCCAGGTTTAGAGATATGGCTAATTTCTTTAGAAAGATTGGGTGATGAGAGATGCACAAGAACTCTCATAGCAGATGCACTTGAATTAGCTGGTGGTAAGAAAATAGGTATTCTTTATCTACTTGTTTATATTACTGATTCTTCTTCTGTTGTAGAGACGTGGCTTCGTAGGCTTGGTCACATGAGCAGGGAGGAGATGCATGTTCTTAAGCGGAAGATAGATATATTTGATAGGCTTAAGAACTGGAAAGCCTTGGTGTTCTTGGAGGAGACGGCGGATAGAAACCAGTGGATGGTGCTGGATACTTCTAAGCAGAGCAGTTTGGACATGGGGATTGATTCAAAGGAGCTCGTGGGTAAAAATTCATCACTCACAGGTGAACACAGATACCGGCATCGATTAGGAGGAATGAGCGTCGAACAGACAGGTGCCGATGTCGGTCATGTGCAGACCAAAGTCGGTGATGTCAGGCAGGGTAAGATTGACGTCGATCAGGAGGACCGACGTTGGTAGTAGGTAAGACCGATGTCAGTCAGGAGGACTGATGTTGGCAGCAGAGACACCGACGTCGACAGTGTCGATAGTCAGGGACATACGCATGGGAACTGACGTCGATCAGATGCAGACTGTGGAGTGATCGAGGTTGGTCACTGTAACAGATTTTGGGTGGACAACACGCTGTCAAGGAGTCTCAAACACCCATATGGAGGACTGAAGACGTAAGTAAGCCTCAAATTCATTGTTCCTCTTCTTTATACTCGTTGCTAATTGTAGAGCAGGAAGGATCCAGGAAATAGGTGGGAGCATGGCAGGGATATGATGCAGAACCAAATGGGAGCTTTGGTAGGGTTGCCAGCCGGTGAGAAAGCACAGAGACGAATGGATTCCTTAGTTGAAGAATAGAGTGAATGGACACGTGAGACGGAAGACCAGGTATATGGTCTTGAGGAGCTGCAGGACAGTGGTACAGGTTTTGATAGGTGGAGAACGAAGCATGGCTTCAGTCAATGTCAGGGTAACTACTGTGGTTTGTCTTACCAAGTGGATGATGATTTCAACATCATTCTGTTAACATCATTCTGTTGCTATATGTGGATGGTATGTTTGCTAGCAGGATTGTACATACAGGGTTTTGCTGAGCTAAGGGTAAGATTTGTTTAGTGGTTTGCTATGAAGAATTTGGAGCAGCGAAATTCTTTGGCATGGGAGACATGGAGATCACAGGCTGATTTTGTCTCGAGTGGGAGCTGATGTGAATCAGGTGTTGGCGAGGTTTAGGATGCAGAGCCGGAGCACACTAAGGGCTGGATAGGGACAGTGTCCGAAATCACATGAGGTCTAGTATAGACCTGAGTATTCCCATGCAGTGGGAGCTGTCAGAGAGTTAGGAGCCAATTTGGGGAAGTGTGTTCTCAGGGATTTGAGAGGGACCAACAGTAGGTATACATGCAGGGTCAAGACTTCACTACATGTGTTTGTAGGTTCAGATGTGGCAGGGTACTCGGATGACAGGAGGTACACCACGGGATGTGTGGTGGGTTGTCTTCAGGATTGAGCTTGAAGAGGGATACAAACCAAGAAACAGATTAGATGGGGTACATGTACAGGTACAGTGCAACTGTTTATCTCCAAGTGGGAGATTGTTAGGTTGTGGAGCTAAAAGCTTCACTGATGCAGACATGGAGGAGGTTGCAGGAGTGTTGCAGAGTGTCACGGACACCAGCGTTGGTCTGGCCAACCGACGTCGGCAGGATTAGACAAGAAGGCAACTGACGTTGGTCAGAGATCGGTCGGCGTCGTGACCCCCATGCGGATAGGGACCGACGGCGGTCGCCTGTGTGGTTCGACTGCGAGTTTATTATGGACAGTTAGCTAACGAACTAAGTGTTTGCATGATGAGATCTATTTTTAGACTGAGAGCTACGGATCTAATTATTGTAATTAGATGTCTAATTATTGTTTGGATGAGATCTATATAATAGACTCATGGTTGTATTGGAAAGGTGTTCTAGTTTGAGTTGAGCAAAGTTAGCTCCTTCTGTGTGTGAAGTGAGTAAGGGTGTTCCTCCTAGTTCCACAAAAGTGCCAAGGGTGGGTGCTGGATTGGAGAATCAGAAGGGTTCTTCATGTATGTAGGATCTTGGTCAGCACGGCCTTTATAGGAGATCTACATGGTAAGTAGGATCATTGATCTACAGGTGTATGTGTGTGCAAGGTCAAGGTTCACAGGTGTGTAGAACCAGGTTGATTTGTAGGTGTGCAAGATCAGATAGGACAACAACACAACAGGGAGCAGAATCAGGCAGGATCTACTTGGAGTACAGGTGTGTACTCAGATAGAGCAAAGAGGAAGGCAAGGGAGTTCCTTCCATAAATATGGTCTGTTGAATTGCAGGTTGTTGCAGGTTCATGGGAGATCTACTTGAAGTACATTGAGTACTTGTGGAGTGCGTGGAGCACTTGTAGTGTGCGTGGAGCACAGGTATAAGGTGAACACCAACTCAGAGTTTGAGTTGGGTGTTGGGACCTAAGAGAGAGCTTTGAGGAGAGAATTACTGTTCACTTGAGGTGTGAGAAGCCTCTGAAGAGGTGGTGGAGAAGAAGTGGCATCTTATTTATTGTATTATTTTCTTCAAGAGTTTTAATACAAGTTGTGTATTGTCTCTCATATCATGTGTTATTCTGAATTCTAGTTACTTGTTGATTCTGGTTAATTTCCGCATATTAAGTTGCTTGGTTTGGTAATCAACTGTGTGCTTCCGGTGTTTTGCGTATCCTGACAATAAATGTTCTCTTTGTCACAATGATTTTTTTTTGTTTTTTATTCAAATCATAGTTTTCCAATATGTTATTTATAAGTTGCTTTAAGACTCAATTTTATTATTTACATTTAGTTAGTAGTGTAGTTGGTTCATGGGTTTTCTATTTTTTATTTGGTCCATGAGTTTTCTATTTTTGATTATATGGCATAAAGGTTTTGTTATGTAGGATCGGTCAACATGTAAATCTCTATGGAGCCATGGTTGGAAACACACTAACTCAACCATTGAAATTATTTAAGTAAAAAATGAAATTTTGCATATAGTATTTTAAAAATATTTAGTGTTTTTTTTCCTTTTCTTTTTGTCATGGAGAGTGAAGTAATTATTTTTTATTGCATGAGGGAAATATTTAAGGGTTGCATGCTTCCACAAATAAGGGCATGTTTTTGAGAAAAAATAAAATAAACGAGAAAGGAAGAACTTCTAGTGGTATGTGTAACTGGTATTTTTTTTAGACTTTTCACTTCTCAAACTCACATCTATACACTTGATGTTTAAAGGCACGATGATGGGTTTATAGAAGAAAACCTTGTTTATTCCATAAATTCATGCAATTTTGAACTCAAAATGGCCTACATTTTCAAATATCATCATAGTTTCTCCATTTCCAAAAAATAATTGTAGCTCCTTTACAAAAAGCCTCTCTTTGTCATGACTTATTCCCTTTTAAAATTTGTATAAAAACCCTTTCTTTCTCATGGCTTTTGAGAAAACACTCTCAACATTTTTTTGGCACTGAAAATGATGTGTTATGGGAATTTATTGAAAGAATTTAATATGTGATGATGCTAGGAAATCAATCACATCATGATGACACACATTTTCAGTTTCCATAAGTTTATGAAATAAATAAGGTTTTTCTTTGTAAGCATTTTTCTATTAAATCAAGTTTTATTCCCTGGAGTTTTTTGAGCATTTGATATATGAAGACATTAAGGACATAGATTGTGCCAATCATTTCATGGGACAAATACACATTAAGTTCAAATGTGGCATAATGCTTATGGAGCTCACTATTAAGGTATATAAATGAGGCCCCTACTCTATGCCTACTTAATGAATATGACACCTATTCCAAAACATTTAAAAAGTATGAGTCTTGAACATAACAAAATTCAAACCATAAATAGAATTGTAAAAGAAAATTCTTGTAAGTATAAATACTATTTTATTACTTAATAAAAAATGAGGCATAGAATAAAAAAACATACTTTAATAAAAAATAACTATGACAAAATCATCCCATCATGGTCATAATTTTGAAGCTAACTTATGATTGAAATGTTAAAAAAACATACTTTAATAATTGTGACAAAATCATCCCATAATGGTCATAATTTTGAAGCTAACCTATGATTGAAATGTTGAAATATAGGCAAATGCTCAAGTTTCCTATTGCTTTATTGACCACAATAGTTGGAATGATCTTTGAGTGGTTTCATTCTCCCCTCCATTCACTCTTTCCTAAACTATGACTATTAATTTAGAGTTAGACTTCATGCTAGTGTTAGAACATTTAATGTCTAAGTGTTGAAATTATAAGACCATTGGTACATTTAAAAAATTAAATAATAATGATTTATTATTTATTAACACGGGTTAACAACCTCATGTGAATAAATAATAAAACATAAATTATTTATTATTTATCGATAAAAATGAAGCATACTTGTTTATTATTATCAGTAATTTAAAATGTTCCCAGGATGGTTGGACCTGTTATTTACAACGATCACATCCCTTCACATTTCACCATAAATAGGGTTTTACCCCTATTGTGAATGTGTATGAAAATAATATATTATGGATCACGAATTATGCATGAACAAAGTGTTTTGTGAAGGCTATTGAAGAAGTAAGAAGGAGGAATTTATGTGTTGGGGTGATTTGATTTCTCAAATATATAAATATCACATTAGTGGGTTATTTACCTCTTTGAGGTTTTTTCATGATAATTCTTGTGTATTGGTTCATTGATATGTGTGCTTCATTTATTATACTTTGCTTATTATTTTTTTCCTAGATTCTATCTATACATTGATATTGTCTACATAAATTTTATTATGATATTAGAGCCTGGGGGATGAATATGATTGGCAAGTAATTTATTCAAAGCAAATTTTATTATATTTTAAGCCTGTGAAGAGGTGTACAATACTGCAATGCCATAGAATGAGATATTTTTCTTTATTGATCTTTAGGAGGCTTGGTTCAACATCTTAAAGCTTTGAATCTACATGTAAAATCATTCAAGTATTTCCATATCCCTGTTAAAACAACTCAAATTTTTTTAAGCATGGTAATCCTCTTTTGGCATACTAGTACAACCCATATTTGGCCTAGATAAATCAAAAACACTTAAAAATTATTGCCAACATTTATTAGGCCCTTATGTGGTGTTTAATCATCATTTTTCATTTGTTTTGCCTAGTAAAAGCATCTACCAAACCTCCTAAAGAATTAAAATCTTATCCTAAAATATTTCTCATTCATAGGGGTGCCATAATTAGTCAAAAAAATTCAAAACATTGATTTTTTAGTCAAAATTCAATTTTGAACATCCCTTCATTATCAAAAAAAAAATCTAGAAGATTGAAATAAATTTCAAGATTTTTGAGTGCTTGTACAAGTTTTTGGTCTGTCCAAAACATCTATAGGGGTGACAAATTTTAGCTTGGACATTTAAAAACATTGAATTCTTCATCAAAAATTCTATTTTGAGGGTCTAACATGCCTTGTATAAGGATTTTAGGAAGGCTGACAAATTTTTGAGGTCTCTCATGCCCTATTTAGGGTGATATGAAAATACAAACTCTTGGTTGGGTACCATTATTCTCCATGCTACATGCTACAAGTAAATCTGATTTCATATAGTTTTGGAAAAGTATTTTAAAAAAAAATTATTAGGCTCTTTTTTCCAAACCTTGGGTCCCATTTTGGAAAATAAAGACTCATTAAGAAGTTAAAAATCTTTTTATTTTTTCACTTGTGTTATTTACATGCACGTAATATATTTATTTATATATTTTTGTTTTTAAAAAAATTTTGTTTTTAAAAAATAGATAAAAAAGGTTTAGATATAGATTAGTGCATATAAAATCTCAAGTAAACTCTTAAATGAGTTGGTAAGTTTTTTTTTAACTAGAACTTACAACTAAGGAGGTCCCAAGTTCAAAACCCCTTAAAATAAATTTTTTTTTGACTTGGTCAAATAATTTTTTGAATTTAATTTAAATTAAATTCTATTTTCTTTGTTTGTGTGCCAACTTTCATGCGTTTAAAACCCTAGTTGACATGTCAAACTTGTTTCTAATTTTGACCTATTGAATATTTTATCAAACATAGTCATGTAACCAATCGATCCCTAGGTTTTAACACCTTTTAGACATAGTTGTGTGCTCTATTTTATATTTTAAAACCTTCTATTATTAATTTTATATTTGTTTAATAATAATATCTAGGTGGTTGTTTTGAATCTCTTTCGACACCTAGATTAGTGAACCTCTATTTCAATTTTACATTAGTTGAAATTTAAATTTTTAAATTAAGTATATTTGTATGTGTGATTCACTTTATTTTGAAAAATAATTCAGAAACTCATTAAAAATATTTTTTTAAACAATTGTACTTATATTAGTGTACTTTTGAGACACTTATGACACCTTATTTTATCTTAATATTTTACAATTTTATTATTTAATATAGCATTAAATTGAATAATTATTGTATGTTTACATTTGAAATCTATTTTTACTTTTAAATAAAGTTAAATTTCACACTAAAAAAGATTCATTTTAAGTATTTATTTACCATCATTTTTAAAGGGAAGTTATGGCTTCACTTAAATTTATTTTAAATAAATCACAGATGCTTAATGAAAATAATTATAATATTTAAAAAAACTACATTAAATTAGATCTTATGACTCAAAAACTATGAAATATTGGTGTTGGAATTGAAAAATCTCTTTCTAGACAACATGTGACCCATGAGCTTACCAATGCATTTCAACATTAATTGCATGAAGCTATGTCCATTATCCTGTGAAGTGTTAAGGATTAATCTATTCTCCACATTAATAATCAAGAGTCTCTTAGTGATGCTTGGAAACTCCTTGAATCCATGTATGATGACACTCATCTCTAAAAAAATATTAAATTAATCTATAAACTACTTACTACACCTATGAAAGGTGATCAAAAGGTTGTTAATTTTCTTCCTAAAATTAAGAATATTAAAGCTCAGTTAGATGGATGTAATTGTAATTTAATTCAACATCAATTAATTTATTTTATTATTTAGTTAAATATTTATAATTTTTTTATAAATTTTATTTCAATTTTAAATTCTAAGTATCAAACTGAGCAAGATATCCCTGATCTTACCACCTTGTCTGCTCTCTTGATTTAAGAAGATCAAGTTATGACCAATTTTGATTCTAAAGAGAATACCACTTAGGCACTTTTCTCCTTAGATAATATTTTTGATAATAATAAAAACCATAAATTTAACCCTAATTTTGCTAAAGGAAAAAATGGGTACAAAAAATCTAGTAAAAGAAATCATAAACCTAATCTAAATAATTATTGAAATCTATGTGATAAATTTGGTCATATAAACGAAACCTATTATAAAAATAAGGATAGAATTAACAATCAATCTTCTAAAAATAATGAAGGGAAGAAATATAATCAAAACAAGTAGAAGAATCAAAACCCTAATCAGAATAACAATTAGGATCAGAATATTATTGTTTTATATGATATTTTATTTTTTTCAAATGAAAATGAATGGATTTTAGATGGTGGTGCATTGCACCATACAACTTGCCTATATAATATTTTTTGTGATAATATATATATCTCTGAAAGAATTTAATTAAGAGATAATTCATTTTTAAAAGCAATTAAATAGAGAAAAACAAATTTTTCAAATATTATTAATAATGATATTTTTTATGTACCTAAACTTAAAAATAGTTTTCCATCTTGTTCTCAACTTACAAATGATAATTTTATTATAACATTAATTAAAGATATCTAGTCCATTAGAAATCAATTTGGTTCTTTTATTGTTAAAGGTGTTCAAAATAATGATTTATATATCTTCTCTCCTTTTATATGTTTTCTTTCATCACATAGTAATAATGAATCTCAATTTAGTTTTATAAATTTACATGCTATGTTTATAAATAATTTTATTATTGGACTTACTTTTATCCCCTCTCATCATAAAAATTATGAGGGTTGCTTATGTGGTAAGCAATATATTAACCCCTTTCACAAGAATCTTGATACGAATTCCTCACAACGTTTAGAATTATTCATAATGATATTTTAAGACCTCTTGAATTTGTATCTCTTAATGGTTTTTATATTCTATTACTTTTATTGATGATTATAATAAAATGATCTGGTCATATTTCATTAAAAATAAATTTGTTGTGTTGTCTAAATTCAAATAATTTAAAGCTAGTGTTGAAAAGATATCTAATTTTTCTATTAAGAGATTAAGAACTGATAATAATGGTGAATATATTAGTCAATAATTATATTCTTTTTGCATTAGTTGTGGTATTCAAAGGTAATTAACAACTCCTTATTCCCTTCAACAAAATGGTATTGCTGAAAGGAAAAACTGCACCATCATAGAAATGGATAGAATAATGTTGCAATCTATAAATGTTTTTAAGTTTTTATGGGTCGAGGACATGAATAATACTATTCATATTATGAACAAAATCCTTACTTAATATTTGAATTTTTCTACATAAAAAATACATATATGATCATAACATTTTATTTTATTTGATAAAACTATTTTGTTGTTAGTGATACTAACTATATTGATAGTGTCTCATCTACATTGTGTTTGCTAGTAAAATGATTTAGTTTGACTCTTAAAAAAAGTTTATTACAATTATATTGTAATAGATTTATTTGTCTTAGATAAGAAAGTAAAGAAAATATATAGATATTATGTTTATTTTCAATTCTTATGAGTTAGCATGGAAATACATTGTATGCATAACATCATGTTTGATTTGATAAAATGATCATGATTAATTATTACATTTCATAAAAATATCATGCTTAATATGTTTTTATCTTTTGTGTTTTAATGCTTTAATTTTATTAGTGTGGAAGTTTCATGCTAATATGCTTAGATATTCTCATTTGTTGTTTTATCATTTGATTGTTTATGCTAACATTCTTATACACTTCATTTGATAATTATATATATTATGAAATGTAATATGTAAATGGAGTTCGTATTATTAGATCTTCATCATTTACTTTACTACGTATTTTACTCATACATCTATGAACTTATTTATTTCAATCTCATATTTATTTGATTAGATGATGACATTTTATTTTAAAATTATCCATATTTGATGTATGAGAAGTTATATCTCAATCTTTTGTTGATGCATATTAAACTTACAAAGTTTTGATAAAACTCATGATAAAAAGAGTTTTTGATAATATGATATATAATGTTTAAAATTAATATCATATTATTATTATTATTATTAAATTATTATATACGCATCTCATGATAGTTAGAGATGTTCATCTTGTCAATATTAGAGATGTCTAATAATGAATTGCATATAATAATTTATGTTTTTTCACTAAATTTGTAATCAAAGTAGTGAATTTTTTTCCCTAAAATATGACCTGATTATCTTAAATATTTTTTACCATAAAAAAATATGTCATATTTTAATGTATGCGGTTATTATGATGTTAACCATAATATTCAATCATTAATATTTTTTTTGGATATATGTTTAAGTTTTGTGTAGGTGCACAACACCAAATGTTGTCAATCAAACTTGCACCCCTATAAAGGTAGTTTTAGGCCTTCACAGTCTACTAAAACATAGTAATAATCGTAGGTTATGGATGACCTAATCAGTGGATTGAATCTCTAGATTATAAGGGCTAGCTCCCTTTGGTGTATCAATTAGGATCTTTTCTCTATGCTACAAACTGCTAAGAAAAGAGAGAGAAACTTGAAAAAAAATCATATCTAATGATAGTAATACAACTATATTTTTTATTGATCCACTCAATTTGAGATCCTAAAAACACTGATTTAGACAAGGAAAAAGGTTTAACTTTCAACTCCAATTGACCAATATGAATATGTATTTCATGAAAAGGTTCCATATTATGATCAAAGCTTGAGGGAAATGATGGAATAAGCCTGATTCAAGGCACTAACCAGCCACTTGTATCCAATATAAACTTAGCCAAAAGACATTAAACATAAAATATGACCTACATAATTTGACCAGCTAGTAATTAGGTAAGAATCAAGACTTGATAAGGAAGAAAACTCTATCACTTATGAAAATCAATGACATAAATACACTATACCATTAGTTAGAATCTAAAAACAATAGTCTTATTAATCTAAAAAAAAGTTACAACTCAATCTTTGACAGAATTTTACTTTGCCAAAAGAAGGATACATTTCAAGGCTAAAAAACCAACTTGTATAGAAAAATACACAACCAAGAGGTTGGCGTTAAAAATATAAGAAGAAGACAACTCTTGCATTAGCCCAAATCAAATTTTTGTTATGCCAAAATAATAAATCCTTCTAAATTTGTCTTTTCTTATCTTTTGTTCGACATGAAAATTAATGCTAAAGGATTTTCATGCAGGACAAAAGACAAGAAAAGACAAATTTAGAAAGCTTTGTTATCTTGGCATAACATAAATTGGACTTGGGATAATGAAAGCGTTATCTTCTTATATTTTCAATGTCAACCTCTTGGTTGTGTATTTTTCTATATAAATTGGATTTTTAACCTTGAAATGTATCCCTCTTTTAGCAAGAAAAATTCTGCCAAAGATTGAGTTGTAACTTTTTTTCAGATTAATAGAAAGATTATTGTTTTCAAATTTTAGCTACTGGTATAGTGTATTTATGTCATTGATTTGCATAAATGATAGAATTTTCTTCCTTTTCAAATATTGATTCTTACATAGTTACTAGTTGGTCAAATTATGTAGGTCATATTTCATGTTTAATGTCTTTTGACTAAGTTTATAGTGGATGCAAGTGGCTGGTTAGTGCTTTGAATTAGGGTTATTCTAATATTTCCCTCAAGCTTTAATCATAAGATAGAACCTTTTCATGAAATACTTATGCATATTGGTCAATTGGAGTTGAAAGTTTAGCCCTTTTCTTGTATAAATAAGTGTTTTTAAGAGCTCAAATTGAGTAGATCAATCAAAAATACAGGTGTATCACCATTATTAGATAGGATTTTTATTCAAGTTTCTCTCTCTTTTCTTAGCAGTTTGTAGCATGGAGCAAAAATCTTAATTGATACACCAAATGGAGCTAGCCCTTATGATCTAGAGATTCAATCCATTGATTTAGCTTTTTAGCCTTGAAATGTATACCTCTTTTGGTAAGACAAAATTCTACCAAAGATTGAGTTTTAACCTTTTTTCAGATTAATAGAACTGTTATTTTCAGATTCTAGCTACTGGTATAGTGTATTTATGTCATTGATTTGCATAAGTGATAGAGTTTTCTTCCTTGTCAAGTCTTAATTCTTACCTAGTTACTAGTTGATTAGATTATGCAAGTCATGTTTCGTGTTTAATATCTTTTGACTAAGTTTATAGTGGATGCAAGTGTCTAGTTAGTGCCTTGAATCATGCCCATTCCATCATTTCTCTCAATATTTAATCATAAAATATAACTTTTTCATAAAATACTTATTAATATTGATCAATTAGAGTTGAAATTTCAACTCTTTTCTTATCTAAATTAGTATTTTTAGGAGCTCAACTTGAGTAGATCAATCAAAAATATAGGTGTATCACCATCATTAGATAGGATTTCTATTCAAGTTTCTCTCTCTTTTCCTGATAGTTTATAACATAGAGAAAAGATCTTAATTGATACACCAAAGGGAGCTAGCCCTTATAATCTAGAGATTCAATCCACTGATTAGATCACCCATAGCCTATTATTGTTTTCATATTTCATCAGATTGTGAAGACCTAAAAATATCTTCAGAAAGATGCAACTCTGATTGACAACACCAATAATTTAAGCATACTAAAATTTATGCACATTTTATCCAAGAGAAAGTCCTTAAAAGTGATATAGATCTACAATTTTATCCTACAGAAGAATTAGTGATAGATATCATCACAAAGCTACTTGGTACTACCAAGTTTTGGTAGTTTTATGCAATTTTGCACCTCTCAGAGTTGCCATTGAGAGGGACTATGCATGACAATGTCACTTTCTAATGATCATGTGTTTCTTCTCTTTCTTTATACTTCTTCTTAATATAAAGCTTTGTAAACTTTATATGGAAGTTTTATAATTTAATTAAACTTCATGTGTAAGTTTTTATTTTGTACCTTGATCCATTAAAAATATACTTTGTAATGGAGGTCCTTATGTTAAAAAAAGATTCAAATATGCTTAGTGATTATTCATGAGAAACTGTGAGATGTAGTCTCACAATCATGCTAGCCTAAACTTACTTTTGTGTAGTTTATAAATTATAGTTCCTTTTGTTTCAAAATATGATGTTTGGCATGATGAAAGTTTTTACTTCAATTTTTTACACAGTATAATTATTTTTTAAAGGTGATTATGGAATTTATCCTCACTTAGAATTAAATGGGAGTATTAGAACATTTAATGTCTAAGTGGTAAAATTATAATATTCTTAGTACATTTTTAATAATTAAATAATATTAATTTATTATTTATTAACATGGGTTAATAACCTCATGCAAATAAATAATAAAACATAAATTATTTATTATTTATTATTTATTAGTAAAAATTAAACATACTTGTTCATTATTATCGGTAATTTAAAATTTTCTCAAGAAGGTTGGATCCATTATTTACAACGGTCACATCCCTTCACATTTTACTATAAATAGGGTGTAATCCTTATTGTGAATGTGTGTGAAAATAGTATATTATGAATCATGAATTATGCGTGAAAAAAGAGTTTTTGGAAGGTTATTGAAGAAGTGAGGAGTTTATGTATTAGGGTGATTTGGTTTCTCAAATATATGAATATCACATTGGTGGGATTTTTACCTCTTTGAAGTTTTTCCACAATAATTCATGTGTATTGGTTCATTGATCTATGTACTTCATTTCTTATAATTTTCTCATTATTTATTCATCCTAGATTATATCTATACATTTCTATTGTATACATAAATTTTATCAACTAGCAGATGACATTTTCCATGATAAGCCATGAAAAATCATGTGTTTTAATAGTGGTTGTAATGATTTTTGGGGACCTAAACTAATTTTTTTTAAATGAAAAACATAGAATTATCCTAAAAATAAATCCTTTAAATGTCACAATGGATAATGAATGTTACAAATTAGACATATAGTGTGGGTTCCATGAGCCAAAAAAATTGCATTCCACATAGGAAAATGTTCAAAATTAAGAAATCATCCCTGCACCATCATTATTATTATTATTTTTTATTCCCTTAATTAAAATATACCTTTTCCCATATTTTAACATGTTATTTATAGGGTAAGCATAGGGTATGGGTACATTTATTTCCTTAGTAACATGATCCACTAGCCATATGTCTACCGTTCTTATCTCTAACCTCAATATTAGTATATTATTCTAATCTTCTTTCCAAATTTGTGCTCCCAAGAAAACTATCAATATATGTTCAAAGGAGTATATTTGACAAATGATTCAAAAACTAAAGTTTGAGATCATAATATTTGTTATCTAAGCCACTCACTCTAAAATTTAGTTACCCAAGTAATGATCTATCTAAACTCTATACGATTTCTACTTTTTTCCCAAGTACAAAGTTTAAGACTTTAACTACATTGAATAAAGTTTCACACTTGGCAAGAAGATTAGAAAAATATACTAATAGTGGAAAGTTTGCAGAGAATTACCATATTTAATTTATCAACATGTTATGTTTATATATGTAAAGTGACAACATCTTGTGCTTGATATGTAATCTATGTTAGGTTGTGGAGCTAAAAGCTTCACTGACGCAGACATGGAGGAGGTTGTTGAGTTGCAGAGCAACTAGCATCGGTCTGATCAACCGATGTCGGTCATATCCAATGTAGAGAAAACCGACATCAGTCAGTGGTCGACTGGCGTCAATCATCTCTAGCCAGACAGGGACCGACGTCGATCGCCTGTGTGGTTTTGAAACTGTCAGTTGCACGAATAGTTAGTTAACAAACTGGTTGTTTACATGTAGAAGGCTAATTTTAGTCTTGAGCTACAGATCTAATTATTGTAATTAGATGTCTAATTATTGTTTGCATGAGATCTATATAATAGACTCATGGGTTGTATTGTAATTTGTTCTAGTTTTGAGTTGAGTTTGGTTAGCTCCTTCTGAGAGTGAAGAGAGCAAGGGTAGCTCCTCCTAGTTCCACAGGGGTGCTGAGTGTGTATGATTAAGTTAGTCTATAGGTGTGCTAGATCAGGGAGAAGATTCACTGGGGTACTGGTTGGAGAATCATAAGGACTTGGTGAGGCAAGGACAAGGGTTCTTTAGGGTGTAGAGAGATCTACATGGGTAAGTAAGATCATTGATTTGTAGGTGTGTGTGGGTGCAAGGTCAAAGGTGATCTGCGGGGCAGCAGGATCAAAGGTGACAACAACACAATAGGTAGCAAGATCAAGAGAGATCTACTTGGAGTACGTTGTGTACTTGGAGTGCATGGATTACTTGATTTTGGAGTGCGTGGAGCACTTGTGTACTGGCAGTAGTGATACTGACTGGTTGGAGGTGAACACCAACTCTATGTTTGAGTTGTTTTTAGGACCGTAAGAGAGAGAGTGAGCTCTTGAAGAGATTTACTGTTTATGCCCTAGAGGTGTGGGAGCCCTAGAGGTGTGTAAGGAAGAAGACTGTGGCATCTTCTTTGTTGTATTTCCTTCTGGAAGAGTGTTAATACAATTGGGTATTATCTCTCATATTCTATGTTATTTCTGAATTATAGTTACTTGTTACTTCTGGTTAAATTCTGCATGTTTAGTTACTTGTACATGGTAATCAATTGTGCTTCTGGGTCCTAACAGTTGGTATCAGAGCCAGGTTGATGGTTCATAACTTGATACCACTAACAGCTGGTATCAGAGCTAAGGTTGCAGGGAGCAGGTTTGTGTTTGATTACAGGTCACTCTCAGGGGTTTCTGGTTGAGTGGGAGTATAGCAATGGTAGAAGAAAGCACACTAAGAATGGAGGAATTTAAAAGCACGAATGGTCAATTATGGTGTTATGGAAAGAAAGAGCAGGTAAAGGAAAATTGCTGGTTGGTAGAAGATCAGCATGAAAGAACTGAAGAAGCAGATGTTGCAGGTGTTGTTATGTTTATTATATGTAAAGAGAATTACCATATTTAATTTATCAACATGTTATGTTTATATATGTAAAGTGACAACATCTTGTGCTTGATATGTAATCTATACTTGTATTTTTCAAACATTAATAATAATTCCAAGATGGGAAACATGTATTGATGTTACTTGAAAATTGTTGTAGTCATTTTTTTGTAGCTTATAACAATATAACTTTGTCATTGATAAAAATGTGATGCTCACTAATTAATTATGATATAAATGTTTATATGTCATTAATAACTTATGTTTACATTATATAACATAACAACCTCATGTTGAAATGGAAAGTAGAGGCAATGGAAATAATGAAGGCAACATTCAATGTGGAGATGGAGGAGATAAAGAAAAAATAATTTCAAGTTTGGAATCTAAGAGAGAGAAAGGTGATGGCAATGAAGGCAAGGAACACATGTGGGTTAACAAGTTTGAGGCATTGTTAAGGGAACAAGGTCAGACATAGGGAATATTTTCTGGAGGACCTAGCAACAAAAATAATGTAGGCTCTACTTAGGCACTAGATAAGTCATCCTATAGTGCCAAATTGATTGGATTGTTGGACAAGAAGGAAATTAGTCCAGTTAAACTCCTTAAAACTATAAATGATGGCAAAAATATTCATATTCAATATTGGTTGGAAATTTTATGGGACCTAGACCCAATATTGACTCTTTAATATCTTGGGTAAGATAAAAATGGATCCCTAAAGGACACATGGACATACTTGTTATGGTTAATGGTTTCTTCATGATCAGGTTAAATAACCCCAAAGAGAGTGTTAACATTATAGCAAGGGAGCCTTAGTTTTTGGGGAAATCTAGCCTATTTATGAGAAAGTGGCATCTAGGGTTTGATCCTACGATAAAGAACATATATCTCATTCCTAGTTGGGTGAGGTTTCATGGTTTCTACTAAGTTCTGGGATGAAGATCTATTTATCAACATTGCTAAATCCTTTAGATATCTTATTACTTTAGATTTTACTAGTAAAGCCCGATCCAGGCTTGTTCATGTTAGGTTTTGTGTGAATACTTTTGTTAACCAAGAATGCCTATCCTCAGTTTTTATACATACTCCTTATGCAGTTAGATCTCAAAAAAATGAGTTTGAAAGATTCATCCTCTTATGTGATAAGTGCCACAAACTTGGGTACTCATCAAATTTTGTTCCATTTCTCCTAATACAACTTCGTGGCAAAGGAAAGGAGGAGTTTATTTCAAGGAAGTTGAAAAATATGAAGTTAATAAATTGGAATCGGGAGGTTTGGAGAACATTGTCCTCAAATCACCTAAAATAGATGTGGGTGGGTGAGTTATGGTTCCTCTAGTCACTAATGCAAAAGATGAAAATGTAGACAAATCCATGGTAAAACTTGGAGAGAAGAAAAGTTTGGCAAAAGAATATTTGTAGAGGTTACTAGAACAATTTTCATTAGAAGCAATCCTTAACCAGGTAAAACATCAAAGCATAGATCTAGAAGTAGATACAATTATAGGTCAGATTAATCATGTTTAGTTAGAAGAACTTGATAATTATATTCCCCAGTCTCTAAATAATTTTAATATGCTTAAGCAAAATATTGAAGTGCAAGAGAAAATAGACAACATCAAAAGCATAGAAGTATAACAAGAGTCTGATGTGGAAATTATCCCATTAGACATGGATGAAGAGCCTAAATATCTACAATAGGTTGAAGTCACACCCAATAATAACATTATAGCAAAAGGATCCTCTTCGATTCTCACCAAGAGGGGAAATAAGGATTATACTTACAATACTCCTCCTAAATTAGGTAAACCTTCTAATAAAGAGAAATTAAAAAAATGTACTGAGGAAGACATAGCAGATGAAAGTAAAAAAACCCTCATGTTCAAAGGAGGTATCTCTTCTCCCTTTAATTAATCATGTTATTGTTATCTTGGAACATCAAAGGGATGCATAGTCCCACTAAGAAAAAGATTTTATAAGGACTCATAAACCTATTATTTTAATTATTCATGAATTTAAGATAGAATAAAATTTATTTTTTGAACCAAAAAAAATTGTATTGGGGTGAGGCTGAAGCAGTTTGTGTTACTATGTTTAGAGCTTCAAGTAGGATTTTAACCTTCTGAGATTCTAATTTTTTATCAGGAGAACTAATTCTCAAGTCTCAAAATCATGTGGTTGTCCTTTTCATAGATGTGATTGACAATAAATAGTAGATTCTATCCAATATATATGCTCCTAATTCCATTTTAGCTTGTAAAAAACTTTTGAAAGATATTAAATTTTTTAAGAATAATTGCTAAGAGATTACTTGGATTCTGGTAGGGGATTTCAATTGTCCATTGTACCCAAGAGATAAAAAAGGAGGTAATCAAGTGTATACAGACAACATGGATGATTTATCTTCTCTTATATCTAATTTAGGTTTGTTGTATTTGGAGTTAAGAGGCTCAAAATTCACCTGGATTAATAGGAGACTGGATGAGAACCATATTCAATGTAGGTTGGATAGATTTTTAGTCTCTTTGGAATGGTTATAATATAAATATTTATCTCTTAAGCCTCTACTTAGGATTGGATCTAATCACAATCCATTGAAGTTGAATATTAAGGAGCAAACTTCAAAGGTTGACAACTATTCATTCAGAATGGAACACATATGGTTGCAACATCTTGATATTCATGATAGGATTTCATATTGGTGGTCTCCAAATGGAAGTGGTTTAGCTATGTTTAACTTGACTGAAATATGAAAAAAGTCAAAATAAAGATCAAATAATGAAACAAACAAGTTTTTGGTAACATTCCTCTTCATAAAAGAACTTTAAAAGCATAAATCTCAAAGATCGAAGAAAAAATTGATAAGGGTTATGATTTAGAGATTTAAAATAAAGAAAGATAATTATTATGTGATTATCACACTATTATAGCAAGAGAAGAATCACTATGGAGATAAAAATCTATAAATCTTTGGTTCAAGGAAGGAAATAAAAATACCCATTTTTTTCATTTGTCCACTTTGAAACATAGGAAACATAATGCTATCAAAGAAATTTATAATAGTGAAGGACAACTTAATTATAATGTTGATTGTATTAATCAAGAGAGTGTCAATTTCTAATAAAATATATACAAAAATGATTTCAAAAAGAACATCATATCTGAGTAGGAATTTTTGCATGTGATCCTAGAGTTGGTTAATTAAGAGGACAATGAAATGCTCACAATAGTTACATCTAATGAAGATCTTAAATATGTGTTCTCCAAGATGAATCTAGATAAAGCCCTTAGACTGGATGGATTCCCCATTGCCTTTTTCCAAAAAAAATTGGGAAATTATAGGAGATGATGTGGTTGCAATTGTGAATGAATTTTTCTCTACCACCCAAATTTTAAAGGAATTCAATCATATTTTTTTAGTTCTCATTTGTAAGAAGGAAGGGGATATAAATTTATCAAATTTTTGGTCTATTAGTTTGTGTATTTTTAGTTATAAAATTAGCACTAAACTAATTATGCTAAGAATGCATCCTATCATGGCAAAAATCATTCAAAATCAATACGGAGGTTTTGTACTAAGTAGGCAAATTCAAGATGGGGTGATTATGGTGCATGAATTCATACATTCAATGAAAAATAACCAAAAAGCAGCAATGCTGTTAAAATTGGACATGGTTAAGGTCTATAATATATTATATTGGAGCTTCTTGGATAGAGTTATGTGTTAATTTTGATTTCAAGACAAATTCAAGAAAATCATTAGATCTTGTATTACTTCATACATGTTCTTTATTTTGGTGAATGGGGTAGCGCATGGTTTTTTTAAGAGTGTTAAAGGGGTGAGACAAGGGGATCCTCTATCCCCTTTTCTCTTCATCATTATGGCTGAAACCCTAAGTAGATTCATTTTTAATACTATTATTTTTTTAGCTTTAAAAGGTTTTAAACTAGCCCATTTAGTGGATCTTGTCTCTCATTAGTAATTTCCAGATGACACCATTCTTTTGGTTAAATCTTCCATGCAGGAAGCTATAAATATTGAAAAAATTATGGTTATGTACGAACATTCCTCTAAAGAAAAAATTAATTTTGACAAAATCTCTATGTATTTCTGTAATACATCAGTGGCCAGACAATCTAGAATAACCCTTTTTTAGGTTTCCAAATCAAGGATCTTCCCTCTTCTTATCTAGGTATGCCCCTCTTCAAAAATCAACTTCTTGTGACAATGTGGAATCCTTTGATTGAGAGGTTTCAAAAAAAGCTTGTTGTCTAGAAAGGCAAGCTATTATCTCAAGTTGGTAAGGTTTTACTCATAAAAAGTGTGTTTTAAAGCCTCTTTGTATATCTGATTTCTCTTTTTATCTTGTTAAGAGGAATGAGGATAAATTATCTAAAATCCAACACAATTTCCTTTGGGATGAATGAAAGAAAGGAATAGATTTCATCTTGTCACCTAGAATAAAGTTTGCTCTAAAAAAAATATGGTGGTCTTAGATTAAGGAGTTTGTAAATGATGAATAAGGTCCTTATATGAAAGTTCGTGTGGAGATTCATCAAGTCAAACATAGTCTAGACTTAAATTATGCCATTCAAGTAAGGGAGGGATATGATTAATATTCTTGTTTAAAATCATTTTGTTCATGGTTCACATGTTTGAAATTTCATGATCTCTAATAAGGATATGATTAAATCAGGATCTAAATGGTAGATAGGAAATGGGTATAAGATCAATTTTTAGAATGATGTCTAGGTTTCAGAGTTTCCTCTTATCTAGTCAGACATAATACAATAATTACGAGAAAAAATTTAGAATAAATATGGGAATAAAGTCCATGAGTTTGGTAGGAATTGGAAGGAGCTAAATGCTGGAAAATTTTAAGTTTAGATAACTTAGATCAAGATGATACACTGAGGATATCTAATCTAAATAGTCTATTGAGAAATGTTCATATACCTGACATTAATAGAGAAGACAAACTTGTCTGGAATAACTCTTTTAATGGACAATACCAAGTTAAATCAGGGTATGACTTTCTTATTTAGGAACCTGAAAGCAACTGCAACTAAGAGATATTATGGGATAAAAGTTTAATTTCTAAAACAAATTTATTTCTTTGGGTTGTGGTTCAAAACATAATTCACAGTTGATAACTTAATAAGGAGAGGATGTATCTTAACCAATAGATATTCCGTTTGTGAAAAGGATAACAAATCTATTTTCCATTTGTTTGTGAGTTGCTCTTTTTGTCAGGAGATATGAAATTATTTTTTAAACATATTCAATGTCTCTTGGGTTCAAGTGGGTTCTCTAATGGAATTTTGGGAGGCATGGGGGTGCCCTTTTCAACATGATATTCTCAAGAAAATTTGGAAATTAACTTTGCCACATATTATATGGGGTATTTGGGGAGAGCATAACAATATAATTTTTAGAGGGAAGAGAAACACTAGAAAAGTTCTTTCCAAAAGAATATTTGATAGCATATTGGAGAATTATAATGTAGTTCCTATCAAAAAAATTAAAAGTTTGTTCCCCTTTGAACTAGTTCCATCTCATAATTGGTAACTAGATACCTCAAAGTTAGGAAAGTTAGATCTTATAGAGGAAATTAGGAAAATAACTAAATGGAAATCCCCTCCCCTGGACTAGACGAGGCTCAATTTTGATGGATATTCTAAAAGGAATTCAGGCCCAATGGGAGGGGGTAGAATAATAAGAGACCATCAAGGTAATTTGGTTGAAACATATGCCATAGATATGGGAGTTAACTCTAACCACTGGGTTGAAGCTCTTGTAACTTTTGGGTGGATTAAATTGGTGAAACATTTGAGGGTCTAAAAACTCATTATTGAGGGTGATTCGCTAATATTTTGAATTGTTTGTCTATAAAAATGTTATCAATTGGTCCATTAAATAAATTATAGAAGAATTTATAGACTTTATATACTCTATATAGTAAGTGATTATAAAACACATTTATAGGGAAGGAAAATATATAGCAGACTAGTTCACCAACAAGGGTGTGACCTTTGTCAGACAACTGTGTTGGAAGGATTATGAAAATATCCCTAGGGACCTTACCTTAAGGATAAAAGATGAAGGTTATTCTAATGAACAAAGCCTTGGTCACATTGGGGAAGCCTCTATCCCTTAGAGGAAAAAAGAATTGGGCCCTTTTATTTAGATGGGGTCTTATTTTGACTTGGGTAATATTATTTGGGTAGTTGGAGAAGTTTATAGAATTTACAAAACATCTAATAGATAACCCAAATACCAAAAGCAACACTATTACCTCTCAACTCTCTTGTGTGAAGTATGAAGATAATAGTAAGGGAAGTTCTTTTCATATATGTGTGGTTGGCATGGACTCAATATGGGTCTTCCTAATATAATTAAACCAAAAATGCCATAAGAAGTGAAAAGGAATGAGATAATTTGGGTAGTTTTATAAGTGGGTGGTTTTGCAGGCTTCATGGAGAAGATAAAAAGGCATGATAAGCACATATTGACCATGTTTGTTAATGCTTGGGAAGACAGGACTATCACTATTAATGGAGTGTCTTTAGATGCCATAGAGGAACTCATTGCTCATATAACTAGTTTGGCCATAGAGGAGACCAAAATCTACAATTTGACTAGAGCTTTTAAAAGGGATAAGGAGATTTTCTTGGAAGAAGGGGAAAAACTAGAATTGCTACATAATAGGTTTGATCAAAAATATTTTTCCAAGCCATTTACTAAGGCTTCCTTTCATCTGATGCAATATGTAACCCTGAAAGCTAGGTACAATGTTGTTAGATGGTCTTTATTCAATATGTTGAATTATTTTAGGCATGACATTCCTTTAAATCTACCTTTATTCATTCTACATTCTCTTAAAGTCTTGGTCTTGAAGTTCAAACATGGAAATTATTCAACCCCAAGCTATGAAGTGGCGATTTACCTCATACACAAATACTTTAAGGGTATGAACGAGGTTAACCCAATTGCTTCTTATCCCCAAAAGAATTCTTCGAAGGGTGTTTTGGTTAACATAAGGAAAATAAAAAAAATATGGATTAAATGTCTTGGGAGCTCAAGCAGGGTTACTAAGGTAAATAACCCCATTATTATTATTGGAAGAAAGTCTAATGCCTCTAAGGATAAATCTTATAAGATAACTGATAATATCAAAAAATGAATTAAAAGTGCATCAAAATCTGTAGTTGATATTCAAGAGATATAGCGCAAGTAGGGTAAATATGGAGGTTTGGTAGGAGATTCTATCTTTATTGAAGAGGATAGAGATATTCTTGGGGATGTGAATAAGGACGAGGGATAAGGTGATATGCCAACTCACAATGAGATTCTTGAGGCTGAGAAAGAAAAGACTAAAAATGACTCCAAAGAGAAAAGTAAGATTACAGAGGTCAAGAATTAGAAAGACTTGAATGAGAATTTAAATAACCTTGTTAGTTCCCTTAAGGGCAAGGAGAATTCTAATAATTTGGTCAAAGAATTATATCTTAAAAAGGCTATAATGTATTGGTTTATGAGAGATCTTATGAAACTTGAAGGTAAGGTAAATTTTATACATCAGTAGAACATTAGATTGAATCAAGACTCTTTGGCCAAGGAGAATGAACAATAATTATAGAGCCTTTAATTTAGAGTGGATATATTAGAAAAATAGAATGAGAAGCTTAAGAATAATATTAGCTTCTTAGTTAATTACAAAAAAATAACCATGTATGAGGGGATTCAAAATGTAGAGAATCTCAGAGCTCATCTCAGGGAGTTATTTTGAACTAAGATGTTTAGCAAAGGTAAAGGTAAGTAGGGACAATGTAGTGGATCCCAGTATATCATAGATAAAAATTAAACTATTTTCTCAAATTGATGCTAATTTGAAAAAAATGAAAACTTATTAGGAGGATGTCTCAAGTAATTTAGACTTAGATTAGGCTTTAGTTCCTCTTTAGCTATCTTTTGTTGTGGTTTCTTTTTTTGTGGGATATATTTAGGCTATTTATGATCCTATTTTGTCTTTGTTTCTCTAATCATATATTGAAGACCTTTGTCTCTCTTTTGTTTGTACTACTCCTAGGGTCTGGGGACCCTATTTTAACCCCTCCTTTAACCTCAATTAAAAAAAAGCTTATGTTTACATTATCAAACATATAATACATCCTAAGAACACATAATTATAACTTAGATTGGTTTCATGTATAACCCTTTTCAATTTTATATTTCAAATGTATGAAATGTTAATCATCAAATCCATGGAAGCTATGAAAGAAATGATTATAATGCATGTGCTACTTTTTTATTGTTTGATATGGAGGTGGTAAAGATAGAAGATTGTGGGTTTATTACTGGTGATAGAAGTATCTCTCATTATGTTAAAAAATACAATGCACTAATACAATGGCTTGAGGTTGTCTTAAATTTGGAAGTGGAAAAATAATTTGTTAATTCCTGTAGTAGGATTTTGAACTCTATATGAATTCAACAATGCAAATTCCAACTCAAAATGTAAACTACTCAATATAAAGGATTTATAAATCGAATCAGAATGACAATAAGCTTACCAAATTCCCTTTCCTTATGTTACCTCCTTATAATATTTTCAAGTAGATGATTTAGACTCAGATTGACAAAAGTGATAACTTGATTTTGGATTGTTTATGGATACTTGATGACTTGATTATTGATACACAATAGGATTTCTAGAAGTATTTTGGCATGATTCCCTATCTTCATGCTTTGAGGGTGGAGGGATAGGTTGGTTAAATAGAGGAAGAGAGGGAATATCAAGGGCTCAAATTCAAACTTGGGCCTTTGAGATCTATGGTTGATGAATTTACATGGAATTTTTAATTCCATGGAAATTCCATGGAAATCTCTAGAATAGGAGAATTATAGAGGAAAGGGGCTAAATTAGAGAGATTTATAGAATTTTCTAATTCCATAAATCTCCCTATAGGCTTTAGGGGTTTAGGGAAGGCTAGTTTAGGGTGGTACGTGGGTGGTTGGATTATTTTTGAATTTAAAATTGGCTAGTAGGATTAGGGAGTAGGTTAGTAGATATTAGGATCTATTAGAGGTATAATGAGGTGATTAAGAAGAATTAATGAAAGAGTGGGATGGGGTAAGGTTAGTGAATGAAGGAATATTGAAAGGGGATATTGGATTTATGGCTATAAATACAATAAATTAGTAGAATAAAATGGGTTAAGCAGAATTAGTGTCGACTAATAGGAATATTAGTGACATTAATGAAGCAAGAAATTTTAGGCGTATACAATTTCCATAATGAGGTTGTTGTTAACGAAATGAAAAATGATTATAACTATAAGCAAACCCATCTGAAACCCATAATGTCTAGGGTTGAAGAACTAAAAAATTCACGTGTCATATATAATAAGACATGTAGGTGTGAGTGAAGCCACCATTAGTGTTTATCCATTAAAATCCCACACAAAAAATGAAGAGTTTGTAAGGCATGTTGCCAAGGGAATCATCAAGTGACTAATAAAAAAATTGTTTAGTCATAGTGGATGGATATCCCTTGGGAAAATAGACATATATAAATATATAAATATATTCTTTACTTTGCATAATTTAATATTATTACATAAACATTTTTTAGGCATAAAAATAATTAAGTTGAGACATCTGCAATTCAAATAGACTATGAGTGATATAATTTATGTCTAATATTGTATTTTTTAAAATATTTATAATGATCCTAATTGTTTATGTTTGTTGTGATAGTGTGTGCAACTTGCATGTGATCATTCTCCAACTTCTTGGAAGTGGGTGCAAAAATTTGTTGCCAAGTTTGATATGGTTAAATAAGGTTTTGGAGAGTGTCCTTGAAAAAATGATATTATATGGCAACAAAAAATTGAGTAATATATATTTTGGTGAAGATCTACATGTGATTATGGTGGAGATATGTGTTTGTTCGGTTAGTAATTGGGTGAAAGGAAAGTTCAATTTCTATACAATTGTTGACATATTATAAATTCACATGTAGGGTTTGGTGGTTAAACATGTTAAAATATTTGAAAATAAAATTTTGTATGGAGGAATATATTAATGGGATAAAAGAAGATATGAATGTAACCATGGATAATAATGAAGATGAGTCCACCAAAGAGGAAGATGAGAGTTTATAAGATTCATGGCATCAAGATAACTGAGGGATTTTGGTGAACTTAATAATTTACATATGTATGATTCCAAATTTGGTAATATTAATTTAATTTTATTGAAAAATGCAAGTTATAATGACACTTTTTTAATTTTATTATGGAAATCAAGGAAATTGATGATAATGAATCCATTCATAATGAGAACTGGGCAAAAAGTATTAGTCATTCCAAGAGGGTTGTTGGAAGTGGAGTGAAATTTAGGTATCCTCTTCATGATGGGGTAAAAATAGATGGTGATTCCAATGTTGGTTTAATCCCATTTGATGCATTGAATAAATTGCAACATATTTTATCTATGGAACATAAATAATTAGTCATAGAAGCTGCAGGGCAAAAGGTTGTGGAAGTTGTGAGTGCAATTAAGACAAAGAAAAAGGTAGTAGTTTATCTATTTTATAAAGCATTAATATTCATCCCAAAAATATGAGGTATTTAAAATTTATTGTATTGTTGTATGAGATGTGTAATATGAAACTTAGCTTGATATTATAAACTTATGATAGACACTAGATTTGTTTACACTCTGATACATTATTTTTATTTTGAGGACACAAAATATTATATGATAAATAATTTTTACATGAAAATTATAGGGGAAATTGAGGAGACATTAATTAATAATAATAATGACATCCCTATGATGTCATGTCCTACCATTAAGTTAAAATAGATGAAGAAAATTATCGCAAAATAATAATTTTACGAGGAGAAGATAGTGTTGCACCTATAGGTGAAATTTTTATTAATGAGATTACATAATGTAAGATAAAATAATATGATATAATATGGTATTTATATGATTTTTTATTAATTTAAATCATTTAATTTAAGAATATAAAAGATTCCATAATTCCATGCAGTTTATGTTCCCTTGACAGGGGAGTTGGAGAAAGAAATTTCAGATGGCTAGGTTGACGAAAATGTAATAAAATATAACCTTTAAATTTTTAATTTTAATCTAAAATTTTATTTAGAATTGTATCCCAATTTAATTCATTTGAAATTACTCTATTAGGTGAAGAGAGCCAATCTAACTTCATCTAAATCATAATTAAAGTTAGTTTCTAGAGCTTTTGGTCAACTTAAAATGCAACATTTGTCACAAAAATATGCAGTTATAACTCCAACTCCAACTCTTACTGAATATGCAATTATAACTCCAACTTCAACCCTAAAATAGATTAGTCCTCCATGATACATTTTGAAAAGCAAGGAAAATGTTGTTGCATAATTAGTTGTCCTAAGGTTACTAAAAAACTCTCTTCATCATTCTAGTTAACAAGAGAATCCTTTGTTTTCAGGGATTGGAAATGTATTATTCCAACTATTTGGGAATGTATGTGTTGGAGAGACTTTAACCATAAGAGACATACTTGGTCTACAGTTTAATAAAACCCCTGAGAGTCGAGTTAAATGGGAGAGAGGTGAAAATGATGTAAGAAGTGGTGGAAAGAAAAAATCTACAAAAACTAACAAAGTATAATGTTGTGTCAAATACAAATTTGTAAACACTTTGTTTTTACTTATGACTTTTAAATATGTGATGACTTTATGAATGTTGATGAATTTTAAATTAATTTCAATAACATTGTTTCCAAGTTCAATAATGGGTAGAGTTTAGAATTAACTATTTAAATATTGATACTAGTAGTAAAGTTTAAAATTAATTATTTTTAGTTTTCGAGTTGTGTTCCTTGAAAAAGTTATATATAGGATGGTAATTGTTATTATGTTGCCTGAAGAAGCTATTATATATTAGAGTGAGTTGTGAGTTATGTGCTTGAATAATTATGCAAGTGATAAATGTTTTCTTTATCATAATGATAAAATTTTAGTTTTTTATTCAAATCATAGTTTTCCAATATGTTATTTATAAGTTGGTTCAACACAGTTGGTTTAAGAGTTAGTTTTATGGTTTACATTTAGTTAGTAGTGCAATTGGTTCATGGGTTTTCTATTTTTTATTTGGTCCATGAGTTTTCATTTTTTTATTAGATGGTAGAAAGGTTTTGTTATGTAGGATTGGTCAACATGAAAATCCCTATGGAGCCATGGTTGGAAACACACTAACTCAATCATTAAATTTATGTAAGTAAAGAATGAAATTTTACATATAGTATTTTAAAAATACTAATCATTTTTTCCTTTTACTTCCATCATGGATATTGAAGTAATTATTTTTTGTTGCATGAGGGAAATAAGAAGGGTTGCATTCTTCCACAAAGAAGGGTATGTTTCTGATCAAAAATAAAATGAAGGAGAAATGAATAACTTCCAGTGGTATATAAATAAGATAAATATAAATGTATGAAACATAAACAAAGATATGTAAGTGAAAGATAAATAAAATACATAAATATGAAGCTAAATAAGAATGGAACCAAACTTAGGGCTTTGGATAGTTTGTAATGTAGAAGAGTATGGCCATTTATGGGCATAGCAAAACATGACACATAATGTTTATAGGAGATAAGGGAATTTTATGAGGAATGCCTAGTCTTATTTGAGGTATTATATTTCAACTCACAAAAGGAAAACTAATGAGGTGTAATAATGTGAAGTGTTTATAGGAGATAAGGGTATTTTTTTACAAAGGTCTAGTCCTATCCAAGGTATTATATTACAACTCACAATAGGAAAACTGAAGAGGTATGATCAACTATTAAATGATATTCATCAAGGGGGAATATCAAGGATAATATGATCAAGAGAGGGAATGGAAATCATTACATAAGAGTTATATAAATCCTTAATAGAAATGAGACACACTAAGTAAATGTTCAAGTGCTAAGAATTGTTTAAACAAAAAAGACCTAAGATACTCTTGCTAGTAGACACAAAGATTTGTATAACAAGTGAGGTACATATATCATCCCATGAAGGTTGTCTATGAATGAAAAAGTAAAATGGGCCTACCTTCCCATGATGTGTTCTCCATTCCTCAGGACCCCTTATAGAGCTATCAGTCTATTGCAAAGATTGGGTACTTACATGAGAAAGTAGATGGCACTAAGTATATGATAAGATATCCTACCCCAGTTTACTATCCTACCACACTCTAATGGACCTTGACTCTATCATGATGCCAATTGTGGATTTTGAGATTCAACTAGAATATGGGATGCACCCAAGAATAATCATGTCTTTTGGTGTGATTTTAACTTTTAAATTTATAATTTCCTTTTTATCATTGCCTTTTGTTTATTTTATGATTTGTATTTTAATTTTTATGGATTTTTCTATTCCTCCTCCGTATGTATTTTTAAAACTAATCATGAGTGACATAAGTGTGACAAACATAATAAAGTAAATGTTTTAGTTACAAGAGAAAAGTACTTAAAGACTATGTCATACAAAAGATTCTTATAATTTCCCACAAGTAAGTGTGCAATCTAAAGACTAACCTTATGTGTGCTTTAAATGAAATAATTATATGGGATAAATGAGGATCATAAAAGAATAATTTATGTAATAAATGGCATAATGATGAATATGCTTTGTAGTTGATCACAAGTAAAATAGGATAATGTTGGTTGTGGTATAATAGCCATGTCACATAAATAAACATAATATTCAACAAATGATCTAACATAAGCACAAATGTAAGGAAAAATAATACCAATATAGGGAAAAATAAATTCCAATCATAGATAACAAAATAATTTTTGAAAATTTAATCATAAAATAACGCTTGTAAAGTAAATTGGGAAGATTTAAAGAGAAATATCATGAAAATAAGGATAAACAATAAATCACAATTGTTATATTGAAATACAAATATCATATCCAAATCATACTGAAATGTGAATATTAATGTGATGAAGCACAATAATGTGCTCACAAATTTTGATATATTTCATGACATACATCATCAATAATATCAGATAAATCCTATTGTAACTAAAATTTGTCATTAATCATAGTCTCATATATCTTTGAAAAAAGTCACTTGAGGACTTATTGACACAAAATATATATGGAGAAAGTAGGTATTCTAGAAGAATAAATATGAGTGTGTGGCATCTCCTATGAAGAGTAATAAATGTGAGTAATTGGTATTGCAATGTGATTAATATCCTCAGATCTTTGGGGGAAAGTAGGTTATAGGGAAGGCTGACTTTTTGTCCACGAATGATCTTGAGTACATTATCAAGAAGGTGACGGTGTAGGCCATGGAAAATAATGGACATGTTATTTTAGTACTCTACACCTATATATGTGATGTGTAGCACACTGGTGTTAAAGACAATAAACATCCCCATATGTAGGGATATATTATAGAAGTATATTAGGTAAAGGAAGTTTCTTATCCACAAAAGACTATATGGTTTCTAGATGAAACATATCAATCTACTGTCACATTTTTCAATAATGAGTATAGGTGTGTGTGTTCATGCCATGAAAGTAACAAATACGTTTAGGAGTAATTGACTATGGAGGTCAACTTTGTATAGTAGAGGTGTAACCTAATGCTTGTTGTTGTGTTAAGAATATATGATGTGCATAATAATCCTTGGCCTAATGACTAAAAACCTTATGGAATTCACAATATGGCTCCCAATGTGTAGGTACGGGATTAAGCTTAGGAAAAGGTAATATATCATCAACATTAGTATGGCAGCGCATAGTAGGTTCAAGACTAGGCTCAACAACTATGAAAGAATATCTCAATGTGGGTTAGCATAATGTGGCCAACATCTGATCAGGGATCAAGCTCAAGGGATTATAAAATATGGTGAACCAATATGGTCCCATCATGGCATGATCCAGAATCATACTTTGAAGAGGTTTATCCCTGTAGACATCAAGTGAAGAATAAATAATGTTAGGTGAGGTAGAAAAAGAAGGGACTACATCAATAAAAATAATATTATGTAAGTGTAAATAATGTTGTAAATAAGAAAAATATATAAATATTTAAACATATTTATCTTTAAAAAATCTATAAGGGATCATATAATGAATATCCATCATCAAGTTAGGGGTATGAGTATAAATAATGTAAGCATCAATGATTTTATCAGTCGAGGAAAGATGAAGAATGGGTTATGTTAAATATTTTGACCAAAATTCAAAATAGGTCAACCCCCTATAGTTGAAAACTTATATAGGGGTCCATTATGGTCAAAATGTGTTACATAGTCCTATATAGGGGCCATTCAATGTGTCATCACCTTGGTCATACTCATATTTAGTCATAAGTTATTCTAGGGGTCATATTTGAGATATTAATGAGGTTTGTATGGTTTAAAATTAAATAAAAGTGTTTCAAAATGTATATCAAAGTCCTAAATGTTAGATATGTTAGTCCTAATTGAAAACTTGTAGGGGCTATGTTGAAATCAAGAAAATAGTTACAAAAGGAAGAAGTTTTGGAAGTTTTACAGTTTATACAAGAGTGTGGCACATGGGGAATAATTATAAAATAACCCTTTAGGTTCCCTTATCTCATTTATACACTTGGTAACTCTTTAAAATATCAAAAATGGGAAAAAACCATTCTACTCCTCTATCACTCTCTTTTGCAAGTAGAACTAGTCTATTGATTTTGGTTTGGTATGGTCTGTAAGAGTGGAATAAAATTGAATGCACTTGGTGGGAGATAGTACCCTTTATCTACCTCATATTCATGGAAATATTTCAAGTATTTATTGCTTATGCTCTATGAACCATTACGTAGAAGTCTTTTTCCTTTTTGTGTTTGCTCATTCCCATACCCTGTAGGTTTCCTCTATGTTTAAGCTGGTCCATATAAACCATGTACTTTATGTGATTCTTGGGAGCATGATAATTTTTATCAAATTATTATTAATATGTTTTTCACATGTGAAATATAATAGATAAACATGAACCATCTCATGTTGCTAGTGAAGGACATTATCATAGTCTACAGGCAAGATTCCCTCAGTATTGGAGTTCATTTTCTTATTTTAGCTTCCAAATAAAAGGTGATGTTTTGGTTCACATCTAAAAATATGATGATTAGTATTACCCAAGGAAGTTTTGTCTCCAATTCATCTCTTGAGGGAGTTAAAAGTCATGAAGAGTAACCACAGTCAGTTTCCTACAGTCATCCACCTATAGGCAGGTCAAAGAGGAACCTTGCATAGCCATGAAGATAAAATATAGAATTTTAAAGGTGGTAAGATTTATACTAAGGTGATAATGATAAATTTTAATCCATTCAAATTGTTTGATATTGGTTAAATATAACCAATTCTCCAATACATACATTCCTTCCTTGTATATTATTGATGTGCACCTATAGGTGTTCCAAATAGGGGTTTAAGAATATTTAAATGAAAATGTTTGAAGATTGTTTGAGGGCATCATCAAGTATAATAACATGGATAACACCATATCATCAAAGGTTGAATCATAAAGAAGTAAATAAACTTGAATCTTAGACCTCAGTTTGAGAAAATCATATTTGGGACAAATTACCTTCATTCCTTTGAATCAAGGCCTTATCTATACTTGATGCCATATTATAGTAGGATGACATGAGGTCTAGATATATTTGAATGATTCCATCCTGTATCCCAATCATAGGGTCAATTCCTTGAAAAATAAAATGGTTATTTGGTTAAAGGAGTATGATACTAGAGGACTTCTAATTCAAGCAATATTTCACTATAGGTTTTTAGTGTTATCTACAGTACTGAGGATCCTAAATGGCCCTATAATGAAATAATGGAATGAGAGTTTCATAACTCATGAAAAAATGGCCCATTTGGTTTTAGATAGCCTAAATGACTTAAAGGAAGATCAAATCATATGAACAGTCCAATTGAGGGGCACATCATCACCAATAGGTCTCATGACCTATAAATGAGGTGTCTACAGTTAAGTGTGCAACATAAAATGTTTTTGAATTATATATTGAGAGCATATATTGAAAAAAATTGACATTACATGATGAGAAATGTCACTAGCATCCCAAGAAATATGGAGGGAGTTGAAGCACATAGTTTTAACTTAGACTAACACCTATAGGTACCCTTTTTGGTCACACAATAAAACCTACAGCTTGATTATGTAGAGAGGATTACAAAGTAAGTTAGTCAATAATTAGTATATAAACAATGAAACATGCATAAATAACTAACTAACTAAGCATATCTATTCCTATGGGAATTACAAAGGATAACAAGAAACAAATGAAAGAAAGAAACACCATATTACCTTCCCAAATGGATTTACCATGCCCATGTGGCTCAAAAACATGTTCTTGATTGATCAAGCATCCTTGTCTTTGTCAAAAATGGTGGTAATCTCCTCCAATTACTCAGGAACACTCCACAAAACCCAGGATCTTGATGTGGAATCACTAAACTAGCCTATCAATGAAGCTTTGTGGAAATAATTTAGCATTATAACTTTGCAATGCTTAAGCTTTGGAGATATTTGAGCATAATAACCTTACACCAAAAATAGATTTCAATATATTTGAGCATAATAACCTTGCACTAAAATAGCTTAGAAATAATGTCCATGGCCTCTCCATTTATAAATTTTTGAGATTGGTCAGGAAAAACCATGACCTTCCATCTCAAGATTGAGACGTGTGGCCATGGATAATCCTAATATTTAAAATTAAATACATAATTATCCTCAATATAAATAAGCATTAAATAGGCATGGGTGGAATTAACTAGGCATGGGTGACCCATAACCCTGATATTTTATGCACTTATAGCTTGATGGATGCCACCCCATAGATGATGTCACTAGGTGATGCAGATAATAAGAATCAATTTTCAAAAATAAATATTCAACAACTCTCATGGAAAATCCACTTAAGTTCTTGATTTGGATTAATTATTATTAAATAAGGTTAATCACCATTTGTGAAATTATTTGAAAATTGACCCTTAACTAATCAAAATGATTAGAAAGTCATATTACTAGGTCATAATTTGACTCGAGAAGAATTAGAAAGTGATGCTAGATGCATTAGAACCATATTCCCATTTATAATGTTTCCAATACCAAATAACAAAGGTACATGATGTGTACCAATGAATTCAAATAAAAGAGTGATCTAGAGCACTAAATGGTGAAATGGTCATTTTGACTTGAAATGATCTGATCAAAGTTAGTTGGCCCATAAAGTTAGGGTATTTTATGGATTTTTACCTAAAATATTCATTTGAGTGTAATTCGAGTAAGATGGACAATCTCAACACAAATGGTGTTAGGAATTGGATGTCTAAATTTTTACCCTATTTGAGAAGGCATAGTGAGACATTCAAGTGAAACAACATCTTTTCAAAGAAAAAAGTTGTCAAGAAGAAATTGGAATAGACCCATGATTCCCCCTCAAGAGGACATACTAGGATGGAAGAGAAGAATGGAATCTCAAAAAGAGAGGGAAAGTGAGAGATTAACCCATGGAATAGATCACATCCAGATGAGCTAATGCTTGCACATGTGATTACCATCAATGATAAAAATATAATTAGAGGTATAATAGACCCCAGAGATGGGGGGAATGGGAAAGATATAATCTATAAATGTAAGGGACACACTTTAAACCTACCTAATTTGAGATTATAATATGTGCACTTATGACATTGATTAATCCTAAGATAAGTTTCACACTAAAATATTACCATCATGGGATTTAATGTGGAGAGCTTGGAATTAGAGGAAAGAGGAGAAAGTTATACTTCAGGTTTGGAAGCACCACTAGAATAGGGTCTCCAAAGAGAAGATAATAAGAAGTGGCCCAGTAGAGCAAATGAGAGTGCGATAAAATAGTTGTGCCATAGTAGGGCAAATTTTGATCATTGATAAAGAATAAATAATGATTTTACTCATTAGAGCTGATGTGATTAGACATGGTTCAGATGTTTTGCCCCAGCATGGGAAAATGGCAAGCAAAATAACTCAAGGATATAACTAAAAAGATAGTTTATAGTGAGTAAGCACAAATGTACATGCGATGGTGTAATGGCTTAGAACGCCATATAAAAATAAGCATATGAGAATGCACAAAGTGATGAGAGAGATGAAAAGAAGAATGGAGATAGTCGAGCTAACCTCAATAGAAATTGAGTACTACCTACATAGTTCTATGTACTCATGTTCCAACATGAACTTCAGGCTAATGTAGTTCACCCAAGTTAGGGAGAGAATGGAAGGAAGCATGATGAAAAATGACCAAGAATTTATTAGATTCACAATGTATGTGAAGAGATACACATCTAAGCATAGACAAAGAAACCTAAAATGCATACTACCTGGAAGCCTAATTCCATATCATGAGCCTAGGTTTTATAGTGTTCTTGAGACTCATTCATCAGAGTTGATGTTGATGTTAAAACCTTGAGACCTGAGCACAAAGTGTTTTCTATAGAAAAATAAATTAGGTATCATACGTATGAATAAATTAGAATGACATAAGATTCTAATTTCACTGAGCTAGTTCAAATGTGGATACCTATAACTAAAGATAATGGTAAAACAATGACCAAAACCAGAGTTACAATAATTTACATTTAAACAAAAAAGCAAAAATAAAGAAAATGATAAACATAAATGAACCTAACTTGAAATCAAGATATTATCTATCAAGACTTAAGTATGAAAAAAAATGTTAAAAAACAAAAGGTAAGAACATCTTAACGACATGAGACCAAGATATGAATAATCAAGATACATGTGGACCATCAAGGCATTCTTGAACACAAAAGAGAAAAGCAAAATCAAATAGAAAAATAAGACAAAGAAACACAAGGCCAAGAATGGAACAAGAAGTAATAAAAAGAGAAAAGGAGAATAATTAAAAGGAGAGGTACAAAAGCACAATTAAACACCAAGAAAACACAACAAAACACCAATAAAACTCAAATAAACACACACAATCAAAAACCAAGTTAGTACGGTTTAAATACATGCCCATGCATATGCGATAGAGGCATTAATTTCTACCACATCATAACAAATAATAATGATAGAAGAAATGGGGGAAGAGAAGAAAAAGAAGGGGTTGGCTGAGCTAACTCTAGATGTATAAGACAAGTGGACACTACCTACATATTTTCATGGATGCATGTTCTGACATGAACTTCAGGCCAAATGTAGTTCTCCCAGGAAATGGGATAGAAGAAAAATGATGATCAGACTAGCATGATTAATGATATAGAATAATATGGAAGATATGAAAAATAAACAAGAATGGTCTAGCAAACATGAAACTGAGGAGATGAGAAAGAATGATCTTACAAAATGGCAAGTGTGTGGGACAAGATAAGATGAACTGGTGTTTTTGTGCTTGTAAAATGGCAAGAACATTCAATATTAACAATTGCTCACAAAATGGTGAGAGTGTCAAATATTAATAGTTTCTCACAAAATAATGAGAGTGTTTAATCTTAGCAGTTGTACGCAAAATGGTGAGAGTGTGGGATGGTGGAACAGGAATGTACAAATGTATATAAGTGTGAGATAATGTTTTTGTTCTTTTGTGGATCATGTTCTGATGTTTTTAGTATTTTCAAAGTATTTATAATGTTTTTGGTGTTTTTGGGATAAAATATGCACAAGGTGGGACCATCTAGTCGTGGAGATGCACGTCTTGCGAGTAGAGGTTCCAATAAGACAACTAAGTCAGCTGCAATGGCCCATGCTCACAAATTAGTGAGAATGAGGTTCTTGATAAAAAAAGAAAGCAAAAAATACTTGAACTAAGAAGATTTGGATATTCACCTGTTGGAAGCTGCATAAGATTATCCTGGTTGAACTGCTTTGTAGAACTACTGCTGAAGATGTTCATAATGTTTATGAGACATAATCAAGATCATAATTGGTCAAGGGATAAAAAGTGTTCAAGATTATAACATGTCCTAGACATAATAAAGAATATACATCTTCGAAGAGAGAAATATAGAATGGGATGAAGAATGTATTCAGAGTGCCAAGAGTTCAAAGCCTTTACTATTGAGATTCATGAAAAGTGGACCAAGTTAGTATAAAATGTGGTCAAGGTAAGATAAAAGGGTGGGATAAAATTATTATAGCATAAGTTGCCCCAAAGTTAGGGGTCTTATAGATAATGGTTCAAAGTTGTTCATGCATAGAACCTCTTAAGGTATATGATGTTCATGGGCTCTGAAAGTTCTTCACCATTAGGTTTAGCCAATTGATATGCTCCTGATCCATAGTTCATTGTGACAATATATGGTCCTAACCAATTAGGCTAAAACTTGCCTTTATTTTTGGGTTCAAAATTCATATTCTTCTAGTTATCTTTCAAAACTAAGTCACCAATCTCAAATTATTTAGGGAGAATGCATTTATTTTAGTTTCTCCACAATTTGTTTTGATAGGCTTGCAAGTTTTCTAGGGTAGCCAAACCCTTACCATCAAAATGTTCTAGTTCTTACAACTATGAGGCTCTATAGTATTCATTATCTTCAATGTGCTCCAGTGATATTTATAATGATGGGATCTCAATCTTAACTAGGATGATATATTCAATGCAAAAAATAAGGGATTATAGAGTAACTCCAGTTGGGGTGTGATGATTGGTTCTATAAGCCTAGAGGGCAGGAAAGAGTTACAAGTGCCAATTACGGCCAACATCATTGAAAATCCTTTTTAAGATGGATAGAATGGTTTTATTTGATACCTCAACTTGTCCATTGCCTTGAGGGTTATATAGAGTGGATTTATTGTGTTTGATCTTGAATTTTTCACAAAGAGCTTTTACATCTTGGTTTATAATGGATCTACCATTATGGATATAATATGGGTTGGGATGCCATATCGACAGATGATATGGTAATGAATGAATTTGTCTATTTATTTCTTGGTAACATAAGTGAGAGGAATGGCCTCAATACACTTGGTAAAGTACTTGATCGTAGTCAAAATGTGCTTATGGCCATCTAAAGATGTTGGGTTAATTTTCCCAATGAGATCAAGACCCCATGTTGAGAACAACTATGGTGTTATAATTGGTTATAATGGTAAAGAAGGTGCATGTATCAAGTTTCCATGCTACTGACAAGGAACACACTTCTTTACATAATTGCAAGCATCTATCTCCATTTTGGGCCAATAATAACCTATTATGAGAAGTTTCTTTGCTAGGACTACACCATTGGTATGGGCCCCACACATTCCTTCGTGAACCTCTTTTAGTGCCAGCTTGGAGTCTCCCAAAGATAAATAATGAAGAAGTGTTCCATCATAGCCTTTTTGATAAAGCATGTTTCCAAGGAGGATATAACATGTTAGGTGATGAAGGAAAAGTTTTTATTGGTTATTGGAAAGGTTGGTAGGAAAGACATGGCTATGGAAATAGTTATAAAAATCTTAGTACCATGGTAGCTCAGGTGAGAGATTAGGATTAATAACGGTGCATATCCTCTCTAAATATAGTAAAATATGTGCTAGCTAAAGAATATTTTCAATCAATAATTGATACTCTTTAGCATTATCATGCATTTGAATCACGCAACCATTTGTTGCCATAGCATCAGTAGACTTGTTGTTGACTCATAGAACTTGCTCAAACTTCAAAGATTTAAAATGCCTTTCTAAGGTTATCAAAAATTTTCTTATAAGGGACAAGCTTATCATCTCTTATTTGATACTAATCAGGTGTCTAATTTATGATTAACCATGAATCTCCATATACCTTTAAGATTTGAATATCCCATTATATGGCAAGATGGAACCCTACAACCAATGCCTCATATTTGGCCATATTGTTTGTACACTAAAATTATATATGGAAGGCTTTGGGGATCAAATCCCCTTTTGGCATTATCAACAATATGCTAGCTCTAGCTCCTCAAGATGTGAATGATCCATCAAAATAGAGTGTCCACTATTTAGGCTCTTGTGATGCTTGTTTTATCATCATGATAGAATCATCTGGAAGGTCAAAGTTGAGAGGTTGAGTGGCTGTAATAGGAGATTCTACAAGTTGGTCCATAAGAATTTGCCCTTTGATTGCCTTCTAATTCTAGTATTCATATCAAACTCAATGAGGATAATAATCCATTTAGCCATGCATCCTTGGAGAGATGCTTTAGATAAGAGGAACTTGAGAGGATCTACCTTGGTGATAACAAAAGTTTTATTATTTAGCATATAATGTCACAATTTATGAGTGGCAAACACCACAATTAAACATACATTCTCAATAGGCATATAATTATGTTCATAAGCTACCAATGTGTGGCTTAAATAATAAACCACGTGTTCCTTACCATGATCATCATGCTGAGCTAAAAGTTCCCCTAGTGCATATTTCATAGCTGATATGTAAATAAGTAGTGGATTTCCTTGTATTGGAGGGCATAAGATCGGTGGATTGGATAAGTATGTTTTAAGCTTTTCAAATGATATCTGACAATCCTCATCCTACTAAAATGTCACCCCTTTCTTTAAGAGATGGGTAAATGGGTGGCACTTATCTGCTAGTTGAGAAATGAACCTACATATAAACTGGATCCTACCTTGTAGACCCCACAACTATTTAAGATTGTTGGGTGGAGGCATTTCCATAAAAGTGGTGACCTTCATAGGGTCAACTTCAATCCCTCATTGTGATAAAATGAACCCTAACAATTTTCTTGATGTGACTCCAAAGACACATTTCTTAGGAATCAAGTGGACTTTATATGCACGAAGCCTGTCAAATATTCTTCATAGAATGTCAGGGTATATAGCTCTTGTTATTTATTTTTCTAGTATATCATCAATATAGTCCTCAACAATGCCATGCATCATGTCATGGAGATGATAGTCATTGCACATTGATATGTGGCTCCAACATTATTCAAACTGAATGACATGACTTGGTACCAAAATGTTACCCATATAGTGGTGAATGCAGTCTTGTGCTAATCTTCAGGGGCTATCTTGATCTGATTGTAACCATAAAATCCATCAGTTAAGGATAGCATCTCGTACCCAATAGTTGAGTCAATAATCATGTCGATGTTGGGTAGAGGAAAATCATCTTTGGGACATGCCTTGTTGATATAATTAAAATTAGTACAAACACGTATGCCTAAGGTATTTTTACTTACTAGAAGTATGTTAGAAATCTATTTAGAGTAGTCCAGTGGTCTGATAAAATTTGTTTCTTTTTACTTACTAGAAGTATGTTAGAAATCTATTCAGAGTAGTCCAGTGGTCTGATAAAATTGGCTCCTAACAACTTCTCCAACTTGGCCTTTACCAAAAGGGTGATATGTGGATGCATCTTTCTTAACTTTTGCTTGAATGGTTTAGCATCAAGGTGAAAAACTAGATGATGCATAACTAAATATGGATCCAGGCCTGGCATGTCAGAATATGCCCATGCAAAGATGTATATATAATCCTTAATTATGGATATAATATGTTCCCATTCTGCTTCAGTAAGGGAAGATCTAAGATAAACATTTTTGGGATCCTCATGGGTTCCCAAATTCACTTTTATTGTGCTCTCCATAAGGAGTGTGGATCCATCTTCTAGAATTGTAAGTAATGTGTGGTCATGATCATCTTCTTTTGCTATATCTTCTTTTTGTTCCTCCCAAAAATTTGGATAATATGAAGAATCAAAATATGCCTTCTCAAGTAAAGGCCAATTGGCAAAGACCTCTGGAAACTCAAGAGAAAAATGCTCAAATATTTGATGTTATTTTGAAGAGATGCTTGTACTAGCTATGGAACTTGGGCTAGATAGACTTTTTATGCCCTGAGGGGATGGGTAAACTTTTCCACTTAGGAGTGTTTGAAATAGGTTTTCACTCAAAGCCTTGTCTTTTTCTTTACTTTTTTCCTAATCAACAAGTACCTCAAAAAGGTTTTCACCTGAAGATCTTGATGTTTTTCTTTATTATGACCAAGAAAGTTTGCTTGCTCTCCAAAGTAAGTAGAAGGATTCAATGAAAAATCAAAACCATGTTTATGATCACCAATGGGGAATGCATATCGTAGGCCCATGTATTCTACAATTGATTCTTCATTTTGAAACTCATTGAGGCATATGACCAATTTTTGTTGATCCCAATCTATGAATTTAGGATGGCAAAGGCATAGGTTACAATGAGAGTTTGCTTCAAGATGGGAAGTGCCAATGGTAAGGATATAATGTCCTGCTTTAGGAAGGAAAGCACCACTAGGATATGTTTTTTCTTCAGGATGGGAAGCTTCAATAGGTGTTATGGTCAATATGGCATTTGAATCAAATAAATCTGAACCAACAAGCTCATCAAAAAGTCTATAATGGGATGTTGCATCACTACTAAGAGTCTCATTACCAATCAATTTAGAATAATCACTACTAAATGTTATGAGGTCATCCTATAGTGGTTTAAATCCAAGACCATGATTCCCATTGACAACCCCAGTTGATAAGGGCTCTAAAATTCCTTGCACCTAGGGGCCAAGGCCTTTCCCTATATAGTCAAGATGATATATTATCCTATTAGGGATATGATACTTTGGATTCTGAAAAAAATCTACAAGGCCTTCAAAATATAATCAATCTCCCTCAGTAAAAGCCTCTCAATCTTTCTTTGGTGCAATTGCAGGCACAAAAACCATAGGAGGTTTTGGTTGCTTCTTCTTTGGTTGCCAAATCTGATCGGGTTTGTTAGGAGTCTAGGAAGTTTTAGGCTTACCAAATGTTTTAATGGATTTTAGTAATTTTTCAATATAGAGGACATCCTTCAGATGATATGTGGAAATGCCTACATCTTTAATAATTACCTACTTGGCTAGCGCTACAGGAAATGGATCAGTTGAGGTGGAGGCTAGATCACCAGGGTCTATATAATTAGATGGAGATGGATGAGAAATGATGGCTTTGTTATTCTTTGTCATGAATTTAGAACTTGGGCAATAGTTTTAATTTCAAAACTCTACTTCAATATGTTTGCAATATTGGTATGGCTGTTGATCAACAAGAATAGTAACCTTGATCACATCATGGGGAAACTTAAGGCATTGGTGAAGAGTAGATGGAACTACCCGTACTTCATGGATCTAAGGATGACCAAGAAATATGTTATAAGGAAGCTCAATATCCACAATATGGAATAATGTGTGATGAGAAATATCCCCAACTATGACTGGCAACCAAATTGCACCAGATGACTCCCTCTTAGCATTGTCATAAGCCTTGATTGTAATAGTCTCTCGCTGATTGTCTTTATCTATGTAACCCAATCATCACAACAATTTAAGAGATATGATGTTCAACCCTGAACCATTATCTATAATAACCCACTTGATCTTGTGATCTATAATGATTATCTCAATGTATAGTGGGTTATTGTGTTTTGGTCCAAGGGTGGACATGTCCTTTTGATCAAATGTGATTTGCTGGAATGAAGACAAATGTCCAATTAGGTTTTGGAACTATTCAACGTTTATATCATTAGGCATAATAGACTCTTGTAAAAGTTTGTTAAGGATGGTTCTATGGACATCATATGTCCGTAAGAGTTCTAATAGAGAAATTTACATAGGGGTTTTATCTAATTGGTCCATTAGATTATAAGGCCTTTAAATTGTGGATTGAACTAGTTTAGTTTTTATTGGGACAATATTCAGCTTTAGAACCATTGGCATAATGTTCTTTGGGGTTTATGGAAAGAAGTGGGTGAAGGGCCTTGGATGGTAACTAGTAGGTGTCTAGTTGTAATTGCACAACCTAGAGGTGGCATGGAGTCATTATAATTAGAAAGACAAGGCAAAGGGCCTTGGATGGTGATTCATGGGTGATTAATGACATTGCTATTATTTTGGGTCAGTGAGGAGCCTCTAGAAGAATGGTACTATTGTTTAGGATTAGTAACCTGTGGAAATAGAGTAGCAATATGATGAAGCAAACTCAACATGGTGTTACTAGGGGGAGGGGGTGTTAACCCTATAATGATGGGTCTCATGTTACGAGGAACACGAGATTGGCCATGTGGCATCATAGTAACAATGGTGATGTGGGTTGAAGAAATGCATCCCATAGTGTTATTATAGTCATAAGGCACATTGTTATAAGCCACAATATTAGTGTGGGGATGATGATATTGATTATGCTCATTATGATTATGACCCTGTTGTTGGTTTTGATTCTTCCTGTATCCTTGATTGTGACCATTTTGATTATTTCTTGATGGTGTGGATCATGTCAAGAAAAGGGGTCTTTGTAGATTCCCATATCCTTATTTGTGTCCTAATTAAGTGCCAACTTAATTTCTAGCCCACCATTTTCAATAAATTCCTCAATAATATGTCACAATTGAATGCAATGATATGCACTGTGACTAGCAACATGATGAAAGTTACACCATTCATTCTTTTTGTACCAATCTAGTTTTGGTTGATCTTAAGGAAATGGCCTTGATATTGGCCATATAATTAAGTTATTTGCAATGAGTTTTTATAATACTACTTCAACCTGTTCTCCTAACTTGATAAAGACTCTAAAATTGTTTTGAAACATCCTTTGTGGAGGTTATCTTTACAAAGTAGGTAGTGGATTTGAGGGAATTAACTATATATTTGGAGGAGGCATAGTCTGTACCATTTGTACATGTCTTATTTCTGTCACCCCATTTTTGACCATGTTCTTATTTTTGTGAAAGCCCTTAGACTTATTCTATGTAACTATTTTAAGGAGCCAGTGATTTAGTCTGATTAGATGCTTGTCCTTGTACAGAGACCTTAACAAGGCCCCTACCAATAAGAGCCTTCTCAATCTGCACTCCTTTGTCAATAATTTCTTCAAATGAGTTAACACAAGCTAACCATAGATTATGTGCAACTTTGGGATGCAAATTCTATGCAAAGATATCAACCAACTATTTGTCTAGTAAATTGTGTTTAAAGCAGCCCACTAATGCTCTCCACCTTTGTAGATATGCAAAAAAACTTTCACCATCATGTTATTTAGCTTTGTATAAGTCAACAATGGTCAATTCATGTTCTATGTTGTATGAGAAATGGTTAACAAACTTTTTTTATAAGTAGTTCTAATCTACAACTGATCCCTTAAGTAGTTTAAGTAGCCAATCAATGTTGGGAAAATAACAAAAGCACAATTGATTACCATATACAAGCAACTTAATATGCCGAATTAAACTAGAACCACAAGTAACTAGAATTCAAAAACAACACAGAATATGAGAGACAATACATAATTGTATTAAAACTCTTCCAAAAGGAAATACAATAAAGAAGATGCCACTTCTTCTCCACACCTCTTAGAGGCTTCCCACACCTCAAGTGTACAGTACTTCTTTCCTCAAATCTCTCTCTCTTACGGTCCCAACACACAACTCAAACACAGAGTTGGTGTTCACCTCCAACCAGCCAATATCCACTATTGCCAGTACCCAAGTGCTCCATGCACTCCACAAGTGCTCCACGCACTCCACAAGTACACAATTGTACTTCAAGTAGATCTCCCCTGAACCTGCAACAACCTACAACTCAAATGATCTTACTTATGGAAGGAACTTCCTTGCCTTCCTCTTTGCTCTCAATCTAAGTACACACTGTACTCCAAGTAGATCCTGCTCCCTGTTGTGTTGTTGTCCTCCCTGATCTTGCACACCTGCAAATCAATCTGGTTTTATACACATGCAAACCTGGATCATGCACACACATACACCTACAGATCAATGATCTTACTTACCATGTAGATATCCTAACGTAGCCATGCACCCCTGCTGACCAAGATCCTACACACCTGAAGAACCCTTCTGATTCTCCAAAACTAGCACCCACACTTGGCACTACTGTGGAACTAGGAGGAACACCCTTGCTCACTTCACACATAGAAGGAGCTAACTTTTCTCAACTCAAACTAGAACACCTTTACAATACAACCTATGAGTATCTTATATAGATCTCATGCAAACAATAATTAGACACCTAATTACAATAATTAGATCCATAGCTTCCAGTCTAAAATTGGCTCTTGACATGCAAACACTTGGTTCGTTAACTAACTGCCTGTAAAACTTGTAGTTCTAAATCACACAGGTGACCGACATCAGTCCCTGTCTGCCTGGAGGTGACCAATGTTGACCGATCCCTAACCGATGTTAGTTGCTCTTCCTATATAATCCTGCCAAAGTCGATTGGCCTAACCGATGCCAGAGTCTGTGACACTCAGCAACCTCTAGTAACCTCCTTCCACAACCTAACAATCTCCCACTTGGAGATAAACAGCTACACTGTACCTGTACCTATACCCCATCTAATCTATTTCCTAGCTTGTATCCCTCTTCAAGATCAATCCTGAAGACCAACCACCACAACACCTGTGGTGCACCTCCTGTCATCTGAGTAACCTGTCACATCCAAACCTACAAACCCATGTAGTGAAGTATTGACCCTGCATAACATGAATCCCTACTGCTGGTCCCTCTCAAATACCTGAGAACCCACTTCCCTGAATTGGCTCCTAACTCTCTGACAGCACCCACTGCTTGGGCAAACTCAGGTCTATACCAGACCTCATGTGATTTTGAACACTAAACTATCCAGCCCTTGGTGTGATCTAGTTTTGCATCCTGCATATTGAACCTCACTAACACCTGATTCACATCAGATCCCACTAGAGACAAAATCAACCTGTGATCTTCCATGTCTCTCATGCCAAAGAATTTTATTGCTCCAAATTCCTCATGACATGCCACTAAACTAACCTTACCCTTAGCTCAGCAAAACCCTATATGTACAAACCTGCTAGCTAGCATACCATCCACATACAGTAACAAGATAATGTTGCAATCATTATCTACCTGGTAAGACAAACCACAGTAGTTACCCTGACATTGACTAAAGCCATGCTTTGTCATCCACCTGTCAAACCTATACCACTGTCCTGCAGCTTCCTCAAGACCATATGACCTGGTCTTCTGTCTCACGTGTCCATTCTCTCTATTCTTTAACTAAGGTATCCATTCATCTCTATACTTTCATACCAGCTGGAAACCCTACCAAATCTCCCATTTGGTTCTGCATCATATTCCTACCATGCTCCCACTGTTTCATGGATCCTTCCTGCTCTACAGTAAGCAATGAGTATAAGGAAGAGGAACAATGAATTTGAGGCTTACTTACCACTTTCAATCCTCCATATGGGCATTTGAGACTCCTTGATAGCTTGCTATCCACCCAAAATCTGTTACAGTGACTGACCTCAGTCACTACACAGTCTGCATCTGACTGACATCGGTTTCCATGCGCTTGTCTTGACTACCAACTCTACCAATGTCGGTGTCCTATTGCTGACATCTATCCTCCTAACCGACGTCGGTATTACCTATTGTTGACGTTGGTCCTCTTGACCGACGTCGGTCTTACGCTGCCTGACATCACTGGCTTCGGTCTACACATGACCGACATCGACACCTATTTGTTCAATGCCAGTTCCTCCTGACTGATGCTGGTACCTATGTTTTTCTATGAGTGATGAATTTTTTACCCATGAGATTTCTTTGAATCAAATCCCTATCCAAACTGCTCTGCTCAGAGTTACTCAGCCTTCTCCTGATCTCTGTTCGCCATCTCCTCCAAGAACACCAAGGCTTTCTAGTTCTTAAGTCTATCAAACACATCTATCTTTTGCTTAAGAACATGCATCTCCTTCTTGCTCATGTGACCAAGCCTATAAAGCCACGTCTTCGCAATAGAAGAAGAATCAGTAATATAAGCAAGTAGATAAAGAGTACCTGCTTTCTTACCACCAACTAATTCAAGTGCATCCACTGTGAGAGTTCTTGTGCATCTCTCATCACCCAACTTTCCTGAAGAAATTAGCCTTATCTTCAAGACTGGGACCTGCATGACCTCCTTCAACACCCATGTGTTGGCCGCCTACAATTTCAGCTTCACTTCCCCTTTGCCAATTCTTTGGCAAGGCACACCAGCCCCTAAATAAATCTTTCCAAGGTCTCCAAAGACCTTACCATGAAAAGATACTCTATTTCGGACTACATGGAAAGAGGCAACAGAATCTATAAACCAAGATTCTACTTTATCCAAGAAACATACCAAAGCATCCTATGCCACATCACCTGCAACATCTGCTTCTTCAGTTCCTTCATGCTGATCTTCCACAAATCAACAATTTTATTTTACCTGCTCTTTCTTTCCATAACACCATAAGTGATCATCTGTGCTTTTCAATTCCTCCATTCTTAGCTTACTTTCTTCTACCATTGCTCTACTCCCACTCAATCAGAAACCCCTGAGAGTGACCTGTAATCAAACACAAAACCTACTCCCTGCAACCTTAGCTCTGATACCACTTGTTGGGAAAATAATGGAAGCACAATTGATTACCATATACAAGCAACTTAATATGTAGAATTAAACCAGAATCACAAGTAACTAGAATTCATAAACAACACAAAATATGAGAGACAATACATAATTGTATTAAAACTCTTCAAGAAATAAATACAATAAAGAAGATGCCACTTCTTCTCCACACCTCTCAGAGGCTTCCCACACCTCAAGTGTACAGTACTTCTTTCCTCAAAGCTCTCTCTCTTATGGTCCCAACACACAACTCAAACACAGAGTTGGTGTTCACCTCCAACCAGCTAGTATCCACTACTACCAGTACCCAAGTGCTCCACGCACTCCACAAGTGCTCCACGCACTCCACAAGTACACAATCATACTTCAAGTAGATCTCCCCTGAACCTGCAATAACTTGCAACTCAAACAATCTTACTTATGGAAGGAACTGCCTTGCCTTCCTCTTTGCTCTCTTTTTGAGTACACACTGTACTCCAAGTAGATCCTGCCTGATCTTGCTCCCTATTGTGTTGCTATCCTCCCTGATCTTACACACCTACAAATCAATTTGGTTTTGCACACTTGCAATCCTGGATCATGCACACACATACACCTGTAGATCAATGATCTTACTTACCATGTAGATCTCTTAACGTAGCCATGCACCCCTGCTGACCAAGATCCTACACACCTGAAGAACCCTTCTAATTCTCCAAAACTAGCACCCACACTTGGCACTACTGTGGAACTAGGAGGAACACCCTTGCTCACTTCACACACAGAAGGAGCTAACTTTGCTCAACTCAAACTAGAACACCTTTACAATACAGCCTATGAGTCTCTTAAATAGATCTCATGCAAACAATAATTAGACACCTAATTACAATAATTAGATCCACAGCTTCCAGTATAAAATTGGCTCTTGACATGCAAACACTTGGTTCGTTAACTAACTGCCCATAAAACTTGCAATTCTGAACCACACAGGCGATCAACGTCGGTCCCTGTCTGCCTGGAGGTGACCGACGCTAGTCGATCCCTAACTGACATCGGTTGCTCTTCTTGTTTAATCCTACCGACGTCGATTGGCCTGACTGACGCTGGTGTCTGTGACACTCAGCATCCTCTAGCAACCTCCTTCCCTGTTTGCATCAGTGAAGCTTTTAGCTCCACAACCTAACAATCAAGAGCTTGTCCCGCTAAACTTTATGGAAACAATCATAATAAGTACTCACTACTATAAACAACCTCTTGACACAGGATGAAGAATGTTTGTATGTGTTCACATGGGTCTCCTTTCCCTTTGTATTTGTCAAATTTGGGTGCCTTAAAGTGAGGTGGAAAGGAGTTTTACATAATAGATAATTCAAATGGATATGGGCATAACTAATTGAATTTGTACTTTTTGACTCTATTATTTATCTCCAATCTTTGGACAATTTCCTTCATAAAATTCCATTCTTACATGTTTGGTGCATTTTTGGATTGGATAATATGCTATTGGGGTGGAATGTGCCCCTGGTTTTGTTACTATTCGGGTGGAATGTGCCCCTGATTTTGTTGATGTTGGGGTAGAATGTGTCCCTAGTTTTGTTGTTGTGGGGGTGGAATGTACCACTAATTTTGTTGTTATTAGGGTGGAATGTGCCCTTGATTTTGTTATTGTTGGGGTGGAATGTGCCCCTGATTTTGTTGTTGTTGGGGTGGAATGTGCCCCTAGTTTTGTTTCTATTGGTGTGGAATGTGCCCCTAATTTTGTATGGATCTATAGGGAGAATATTGTTGACCATTTTTGGTCATACAGGACAAAATTGATCTCCCTTCTTTCCTTGCTGTCCTGATCAGTTAGTCTTTGATGTGTTCACCTTACTATAAATTGTGCCATTTCCCTTTGTAATAACCCTATTCTTATAAAGAGCCAAGTGATCTAAGTCTTGTAGGTTTTTAGGCTGATCTGGGGCTTATTTCACTTTGAGCAAATCACCTTGGACAAGCCTTTTTGGCAAAGGAATGGGTGAACTTCAAAGAGATACAAGTCTTTCACAAGCTCCAAAGGACAAGTGCCCTTGTGGAAGCTAGGTAGGTTATAAATAGGACCATTCAAGTAGGCTTCAAAGGGAAACTTTGGACCTAAGGTGCCCTTGTGGAGGGTAGAGAGCACATTTGGAAGAGAGCAAGGTAGAGGGCCCAAAGGGGAATTTTCCTTTGGAAAAGTGACAAGGCAAAAGACAAAGGATTTCTTTGGAATTTTTGTCTAAAGAAAATCCAAGGAAGAAACCAAAGGTAAATTCCTTTGAAAAAATGTCTGAAGGAATTCCTTCATACTTTTGTCTGAAGGAATTTACCAAGAGAAAGCTGGGGCATGAAGGAAAGATTTCTTTTAGGCAAAATGTCTGAAGGAATTAGGAAGACAAGGGAGCCTGAAGGGTAGGTGCCCTTGCAAAGGACTCTCAACTGCCAAAAAGGGACCCTCTCCTCTTTTATGAAAGATCACCTTCCCTTCGAGAGGGTTCATTTTACAAAAGACTAAAGGAATTAGCAAAGATGATGACGGGCCCGAGAATGTCATCTTCAACATGACAAACTAGCTATTGGAGGTTCAAACATCTGATGATGTGCATATAGACATCAAATTTAAGGTAGTGAAATAGCCATTGGTTTTCAAATAGTGATAGACCTATAGACATCAATTTTTATGGGATGCATCAACCATTAAAGAGAAGCCAAAGAACCAATTCCTTTGGACAAGCACCCGAAAGAACTCATGATAAGTGGTCAAAAGAACTTATGAGTGCGGGCCCAAAGGAATTCAAAGGCATAATGCCAAAAGGAAAATTAGAAACCCATTGAGAAAGGAGCTCAAAAATAGGAGACAAAAGATAGCCCTGAGGGCTGAGGAGCTAAGAAAAGACAAGAAGTAGCGCAGGATGAATAGAGTAGTCCAGGTGGCACAAAAAGTGTCGATAGGAGAAGTTATTACTGTAGATGAAATAGTCTCCACCAAGTGGTCATCAAGAGGAGTGCAAGCATTCAATAGAGTGGTCCTTTTTTCCTCATTCAAGCATTAATGAGTAGATATTTTTGTAAGTTTCATATAGGGCCAGCCTTGTCATTTAGAAAACAAAATGACCCATACTTTATTAGGAATGTTTAATACACTTTGAGCAGCAAAGTCAATACCTGTATCTATCTACATCATGGTTCTTTCAAGACCTTTATGGAAGGATGAAATTAACATGCATGGATTCCTCTTCCCCTGTTGTTTAATACAACATGGGCTACCTATTCTTGAAGGCACCAAAAAGTCTTTCTCTTAATGCTATATATTGTAACCTCTCAGTGGAGAAATGTATCTCTCACTTGTGTAAGGTGAAGCCCTACCAATTTTACCTTGGAATCAAAGAATGCATTTACCTCTATCTAATTGGTTATAATTTTGAATATGTTTATGTATCAACTTTGTTTTCAGTCATTTCATCTTGATGCTTTCATAGGTTGACACCAACATATCTAGTATATCCAAGACCATTTTTGCAGGTTAACAGGAAGTGCCCAAGCTAGATCATAGAGACAAAAGAGTAGTTATCTGATAATGTGCTTCTGTAGCACCTATGGTAAGTTCCTTTTCTTTGTATCTTCATTAAGCCCCCTATTAAATTTCCCATAAAGTTTGGTCTTTTTTTAGATAAAGTGTCTATTCACCCTTTTGGTCTAAAGTGTTGATATAAGCTGAGTAGATCAAATCATTTGGTACATCACCATTTTAGATAGGTTCTACTTTTGTCATATCCTTCTCCCTTTTCACCCCCCCATTATTAATAGTGGTATCAAGAACCTCAAAGATGCATCAAAGGGAGCTATCCCTTATCTGAATATTCTTTCCTCAGTTTTGCCAAGCCCACAACAAGAGGAAAGTCTCCATTGTGCCATATGGAAGAGAGAATTTGAGCCTTATTTTCAAGGGTACAATCTATAGCATCAAAAAAAATTGGCATGCCTAATGGGACAATTTTTTTATGCTCAGAGAAGTTCCAAGATTGGTGTTGGTCCTGTTACTGTAAGAGTGAACCACTAACCCAACATCTGGTGACTCCATTTTCAAGAACTCAGTCTCTGGTCAGAGATCATCTTGACATCCCATGCCTAAGGTCACAACAAGATCTTCTACCAAGGGTGTCCTTTTTGAATTCATTGAGCTACCCTTAAACTTAGTAAAGAAGTTAAGGTTTGCAAGGACCCATCCCTATATAGCAAACCAATTTCCCAGACCTGCCATAAAATATACTTACACAAGAAGGCTCCAGTTGAATCCTGTCATCACCATGGCTTTACCTTTTGTTTCCTTCCATGGTAAGATCCCTTTAAACCTTTTGCGTTATGACCCAATCCCAGGAATAACCCTTAAGAGTGTTCCTCCTTTTAATGGAGAGGGGCCTATTACCGCTATTGAGCATATCAGGAATATAGCCAACCTCTGTAACATTCATAACATCACTAAAGAGAACATAACCATCAGGTTACTGGCATTGTCTTTTAAAGGTAAAGTTTTGGACTAGTATGGGACTTTGCCTATGAATTTAGTTGGATCATGGAATGAATTAGGCACTCTCTTGACAAACAAATTTGGGGAGAAGAGCGATCATCTCTCTCTTGCTAAGCAATTGACAACTATGAAAAGAGCTCTACATGAGTTTATGTAGGATTTTAATACCATGTTCTAAAAGATCTGGGATAGAATCCCCATTTTAGTGAGGCTAAATCCAAGCTCTGCCTTCCTTTACTACTTAAAAGCTTTGAACAGTGACATTGATGTCATGATAGAGTCCATGGAGGACAAGTGTTACCTGCTACCTATGAAATAGCCATAGCCACCAAAAATTATTTGAGACAAGTAGGAAAGATAGCCCTTAGACCTCATATGTTGCTCTTTCCTAAATTGCCACCCCCAGCTCAGACTGCTTCACCCACCTTAGCTCTTTTGCCTAGCGTAGAAAATCCAACTGCTACCTCACCCAAAAACCTCCATGAAGTTAAAAGATTATTACAAAGTGTAACCAATGAATTAGTGGCTCTTAAGAGGCAACAAGCTCAAAACTATAAGCCGAATTAGGGATACTAGCAGTTCAAACAAATGATTAGACCTCCTTTCTAAAATTATAACCAAGGATAGGGTTAGATTACTCAATCCAGACCATATTAAGGTTGTAATATAGGTGTTCCTTCATCATCCAAAGCTCTTGTTCCCACTCAAAATAATCTGGTACAGGAACAACCTAATTGCCCACCTATGGGGTATGGTCAAGAATAGGTTGCTTATACTAGTGAGTTGCCAAATCAATATATGAACATATAAGATAATCAAGCAACCCAATTCCTAGGTTTTGAGGCATCAGTACAACCTGACATGGACAACATGTAGGCTCAATCTGATTCCACCCTCATGAATCACCTAGAAGGTGAATTTTATGTAGTTAATTATGTGGGTAGTCTGAATAACTAGGGTGATTGTGTTGCAGCCAATACTAGATCCAAAAAGAGAGCTATGGAGGAAGCACATAAAGCTACTCAAACATCTGCACCATCTTCTACATCACAAGTGAACTAGAAGTTCCTAAATTACAAGTTATCAGTTTCACCCTTAGCTCCTCAACTTGCACCTTAGGCTGCAAGAGCCCCCAAATAAAATTCAAAAGGGAGCAACCCTCAGATCAGTGTGGTGGACCAGATGAAGAAGCTACACATGAATATCTCATTGTGGGATTATTTATCAATGCCAAGGCAAAAGGATATACTCTAGAAGGAATTGCATGGGTTGAATGAACATGATATCCCAACAAAGGCCGATAATGTGTTAATTATAAATGGGCAACCTTCCATGGTAGGCCAAGCAAAGAAGGATGAAAGGGTTCCTCCTTTTTATCTATCCTTAGTCATCAGAGATTTCTTGGTTCACAATTGCATTATTGATAGTGGAAAAAGCACCTCGATAATACCCAAATGCATAACAGATAAACTAAGACTCAAATATGAGGAAATAACCAAGGGAGTCTTGTAGTTAGATGGATCACCAACTAAGACACTAGGAGTGGTAAGAGGATTGAATCTAACACTGCACACCTATCCAAGTTTCTCATTTCCCCATGATGTGGTAGTCATAGATATTCCTCCCTACTTTTATCTCTAATTATCCAGGGATTTCATGTCTAATATAGGTGGGTACTTAGCAGTAAATTGGTCTTACATGGTTTTTACAACCAAATATGGAACTAAAGTGAAGATTGAGTCAGAGCCAATCCATAGAGATCATCTAGAGCCATACTCACTCAAGGAAGCAAATGTTAACTATGCCATCATTGATGAAGAATAATTCCAAATGGACCAATCTCCACCCTCTTCCTTTGAAGGAGTTACTGACCTACTCTTAGATGAATGGGGAAGTGACAATTTTGAACATGACCTATACAAGTTCATCGAAGAGGTAGGTTTTAGAATTTATTGCATGTATGAAGAGGGTACTTTTGTGCCAAATTTGATGAAGGAAAACCAAGAGAGATCTAGTTTATGGCAACTCTTCTTCGATGGCTCAAGAATAAAATTGAGAGCTAGTGGTGGAGTAGTGTTAATTTCACCCTCAAAGGAGAGATACTTCTCAACTTTCAGATTCCAATTCTTCTACACTTGCAATGTTGCAGAATATGAGTCTCTCATTCATGGTTTGGAGTGGGCAAGGAAAAGAGGAATTAGAGAGTTGAAAGTTTTTAGAGACAGTGAGTTAATCATAAACTAGGTGAGAGGCCAAAATTTGACCAAGAATTCCTTGCTTAAGTCTTACAAGCACAAGGTGTGGGACTTAGTGGAGAGTTTCCTTGATTTCAACATTAATTCCATTCCAAGAGAATAGAATAAGCAAGTAGATAGACTAGCAACAGTTGGTGCTTAGTTTGATATTCCCAAGGAAATAGGTTGGGATAGTAGTCTGTGCCATTTAAAAGTGGTAATTAGACCCTCCATGCTTGATAGTGTCACCAATTGGTATGTGTTTGATAGTGATCAATAAATAACACTCTTATTGCAAGAGCAGCTTGAGTTTGCATATAGGAATCAAGCCAAGTTGAAGCAATAGTATGATGGCCAGATTGTTCAATTATAGAACAACAAACTTCCCAAAGGCTTGGTCACTCTCGAAAGCATCTTCAATGAGGATGACCAATTAAAAATTGATAAAGCAAGCATCACAACCAAGAGAAAAAATTATGAAATAGTCAAAATATTCAAGGATAGGGTGCTTGCATTTGGGAAGGTATGTACAAATGATGAAAGACATTCTTTCATTTTGCTATGCCAAGAATGTGTCGATGTTTTTGCTTGGGAGTATAGCGACCTGAAGGGTTTTGACCCAAGCTTGGCCCAACACACCATTGAGCTGGAGGAAGGTGCCAAACCCATCAAATAAAAACAAAGGCCTATCAATTCAAAGATTGAGCCTGGTGACATGGTTTGGAGTCCCAACTACCATCATCTCAGATAACACATTGGCTTTCTTAGGAACTAAAACAAGTGAGTAGGTGTTGGGATACGACATCTACCTTAGCACTTCTTCCAATTACTACCCACAAGGAAATGGTCTAGATGAGTCCACCAATAAGAATCTAATTAGAATCATTAGAAGGACAATGGAGGAAAATCAGAGAACTTGGCACGCCAAGCTGAAAATAGCCCTGTGGGTAGATAGGGTTACTCTAGAAAGAGTACTTGGCAATTCACCATACACGTTTATGTATGTAAGTGAAGATAAACTCCATATTCACTTAAATTTCTAGACTTGGATCTTACCCACCAACTGAAATTGGAAGAAAGTGACAGCATGGAGGTCAAACTTTGTGAATTAATAGAGCTTCAGGAGGTAAGAGACCAAGCCATGGTTTCCATGACCAGCCGTCAGTAGCAAACAAAAAAGCATTTTGATAAGAAATCCTCATCAAAATGCTTCTCATAAGGTGACATCATCTTTAAATGGGATGAGGACTGAGCTAAACCTAGAAATCACATGAAGTTTGATGCCTTATGGAGTGGTCTGTATGTCATCACACAGTTCAAGCAGCATAATGCATTCCAACTCTCCAGGCTGGATAGTGGGGAACTACATATCCCAGTTAATGGGATATATATTAAGCATTATCACTAAGCCTTCTCTCATTATGTACATATTTTCCCTATTTTCCCTGAGGGCTTTTGCATATGTTCATAGTTTTTAGCCTTGTGTGTGTTTTGTTTACCTTTTGGGGGTAAAAGCTTCATGTTGGTTCTTTAATCTCTTAAGTTTATTGTTAGCCTTTCAAGCTATATTCTAACTCCATGCCCAATAGACTTGTAAGCCGCTAGTTTTCTTAAGCATATCAGGTATGCTTCCCCTATGAATCACCAAATTTGTTAACCAATTTTGGTCCTACAGGCCAAAAATTGGTCTCCCTTCTTTCCCTATTGTCCTGAGCAGTCAGTCTTTGATGTGTTCACCTTACTGCAAATTGTGCCATTTCCCTTTGTAATAAACCTGTTCTTATAAAGAGCTGAGTGATCTAAGTCCTATAGGTTTTTAGGTTGATTTGGGGATTATTTCAATTTGAGAAAATCACCTTGGACAAGATTTTTTGGCAAAAGAATGGGCCAACTTCAAAGAGATACAAGTCTTTTGCAAGCTCTAAAGGACAAGTGCCCTTGCAGAGGGCAGGCAGGTTACAAATAAGACTATTCAAGTAGGATCCAAAGGGCAAATTTGGACCTAAGGTGCCCTTGTGAAGGGAAGAGCACATTTGGAAGAGAGTAAGGTAGAGGGCCTGAAGGGGAATTTTCCTTCAGAAAAGTGACAAGGCAAAAGACAAAGGATTTTTTTGGACTTTTTGTCTAAAGAAAATCCAAGAAAGAAACCAAAGGTAAATTCCTTTAGAAAAATGTTTGAAGGAATTTACCAAGAGAAATCTGAGGCATGAAGGCAAGATTTCCTTTGGGAAAAATGTCTGAAGGAATTCCTTTAGACATTTTGTTCGAAGGAATTAGGAAGACAAGAAAGCTCGAAGGGCTGGTGCCCTTACGAGGGACTCTCGACTACCAAAAAGGGACCCTCTCCTCTTTTCTGAAAGATCACCTTCCCTTTGGAAGGGTTCATTTATAAAAGGTTGAAGGATTTACCAAAGATGATGATGGGCCCGAGAATGTCAACTTCAGTATGGCAAACTATCCATTGGAGGTTTAAATGTCTAGTGACATGTGCACAAATGTCAAATTAAATATAGTGAAATAGCTATTAGTTTTCAAATAGTGACAGGTCCACCGACATCAATTTTGATGGGATGGATCGATCATTGAAGAGAAGCCAAAGAACCAATTCCTTTGGACAAGTGCCTGAAAGATTTATTTCAAATATTTTGCCTGAAATAACTCATGATAAGTGGCCAAAAGAACTTATGAGCATGGGCCTAAAGGAATTCAAAGGCATAAGGCCAAAAGTAAACTTAGTGACCCATCAAGAAAGGAGCCTAAAAATAGGAGATGAAAGATATCCCTAAGGGCTGAGGAGCTAGGAAAAGACAAGAAGTAACACATGGCAAATAGAGTAGTTCAGGTGCAACAAAAAGCATTAGTAGAAGAAGTTATTTTTGTAGATGAAATAGTCTCCACCAAGTGGTCATCAGGGGGAGCTTAAGAATTCAATAGAGTGGCCCTTTTTTCTTCATTCAAGCATTAATGAGCAGATAGTTACGTAAGTTTCATAGAGGGGTGGCCTTGTCATTTAGAAAACAAAATGACCCATGCTTTATTAGGAATGTTTAATACACTTTGAGAAGCAAAGTCAATACCTGTAGCAATTTACAACATGGTTCTTTTAGGCCATTTATGGAAGGATGACAATAGCATGAGTGAATTCCTCTTCCCTGGGTGTTTAATACAATATGGGTTGCCTATTCTTGAAGGTGCCAAAAATTCTTTCTCTTAATGTTATATATTGTAACCTCTCAGCTGAGAAATGTATCTCTCACTTGTGTAAGGTGAAGCCTACCAATTTTACCTTGGAATCAAAGAATGCATTTTACCTCTATCTAACTGGTTATACTTCTGAATATGTTTGTATATCAACTTTGTGTTTAGTCATTTCAGCTTGATGCTTTCATAGGTTAACACTAACATATCTACTATACCCAAGACCATTTTTTTAGGTTAATAAGAAGTGCCCAAGTTGGAGCATAGAGACAGAAGAGTAGTTATCTAATAGTGTGCTTCTGCAGCACCTATGGTAAGTTCTTTTTCTTTATATCTTCATTAATCCCCTATTAAATCTCCCATATAGTCTATTTTTTTTCAGATGAAGTGTCTATTTGCCCTTTTGGTCTAAAGTGTTGATATAAGCTGAGTAGATCAAATAATTTGGTGTATCACCATTTTAGATAGGTTATACTTTTATCATATCCTTTTCCCTTTTCACCCCCCATTATTAATAGTGGCATCAAGAACCTCAAAGATGCTTCAAAGGGAGCTAGCCCTTATCTAAATATTATTTCCTTAGTTTTGCCAAGCCCACAATAAGAGGAAAGTCTCCATTGTGCTGTGTGGATGAGAGAAGCTGAGCCTTCTTTCCCAGGGTGCAATCCACAACGTCAACACATATACCTTTTGATCCATGATTTGGTTCTAATTTTTTTCTTGAGTTGAGAATATAGGTTGTTGATTTTTGGATTGTAAAACATTCCCAGAATTTGGCTATTTCATATTTTGTTGATTTTGGAAATGTATGTTTATTTACCAATCTTTGGTTTGTTTGAGGGATTTCCTCAATTCGAACTGAATGTTTGGGTTTATGATTTTGTAAAGTAACAAGAGGTTCTTTATGATTGAAGAATGTATGTTTTGTGTCAAATGGAACATCTTGTAAGGTCTCTTATGACTTTAACTATTCATTAGATTACCTTGATCTACTATGGTAATGCTCTCATCCAATATTTATTACATAATATCCTCCATATCTTCATGTTATTTTGAAGCCTTATTATGAATTGAAGTGACAACTAGGGATTCAGTTAAGTCTGCGATAAGTTGATCTACATATCATTGACTTATTATCTTAATCTTATCTAGAAGATCCAGATTTGTAGGTTTTGACTCTATTTGTATTTCCTTTTCTTTGTTAGAAGAAGAAGGTATGCCTATTTATGCAAAATCTTGCTCTTACCGTCATTATTCTCCTTCTCTAACCAAGGTATGCAATTGTTTTGTAGGAAAGTTAGAAGGTAGTCTAGCACCTAATTCTATCAATATAAGAAGGGCTTCATCTTGATCTTCTTGGGGTTGATATTCATTGTAATCATATTTATTAGGAACTACTCATTACAATTGATTACCTTGTATAAGCAACTAAACACGAAATTTAGCCAGAAGTAACAAGTAACTAGAAATCAGAATCAACAAAGAACATGAGATACAAGAAACAATGAAAACTTGTATTAAACTCTTCCAGAATACAATGAAGAAATCACACTCTTCCACACCTCTTAGGTGTACAGTATTTATCTCAAGAGTTCTCTCTCTCTCTCAACCAATTACTACAGCAGATCTTCTTGATCTTACACACCTTGCAGATCTAATTGATCTTACTTACAACTTTCTTGGATAATTACAACATGCCCCATGGGTCTCTTAAATAGGATCTAAGGCATACAATAATTAGACTTCCCAATTACAATAATTAGAAACATAGACCCAAGACTTAAATTAGTCTTCACATGCTTCTCTGGTTTACATCTCCATCTTCAAGATCAATCTTGAAGACCAACAAAATTTGAATGAAGATTCAATTTCTCCTTTGTTACCGGCTTTGTTAACATATCTGCAGGGTTCTTATCTGTATGGATCTTTTCTATCTCCAACTATCCATCCTCCAATACCTATCGAATGAAGTGGTACCTAAGCTATATATGTTTGGTTCTTGAATGAAAGGCTGAATTCTTTGCCAAATGAATTGCACTTTTACTATCACTGTACAATCTTCAACTCTCTTGCTCCTTTCCCAACTCTTCCATGAACCGTGTCATCCATATCATTTTCTTACTAGCCTCTGTGATTGCAATGTATTCTACCTCTGTAGTAGACAAGGCAACAACCTTCTACAATTTTGAAATCCAGCTAACCGCTATTCCACCAACAGTGAAAACATATCCTGTGGTGCTTCTTCTGCCATCTAAGTCCCCTGACATACCCATGTAGAGAAGTTTTTGACCCTGCATAACATAAATACCTGCTACTAGTCCCTCTCAGATATCTAAGAATCCACTAAACTACTTTCCAGTGTTCTTTTCCTGGATTGGCCATAAACTTGCTGACAACTCCCACTGCTTGGGCAATATCAGGTCTAGTACATACATAGCATACATTAAGCTCCCAACTGCTGAAGCATATGAAAATTTGCTCATGTACTCAACCTCATCATGTAATTTAAGACACTGTTCTTTGCTCAACTTGAAGTGTCCAGCCATAGGTGTGCTTACCAATTTTGCATCCTCCATATAGAACCTCTCCAACACCTTATTCACATAATCCTCTTGAGACAAAATCAGCCTGTGATTTTTCCTGTCTCTCTTAATACTCATGCCAAGGATTTTCTTTGCTGCTCCTAAATCCTTCATGGCAAATGTGTGAGCTAATTTTACCTTTAGCTCAGTAATTTTTTGCATGTGTGAACCTGCAACAAGCATATCATCCACATACAACAATAGGATAATATAATGACCATTATCCAATCTAGTAAAATAAACACAATGGTCAAATTGACATTTATTAAAGCCATGCTCTATCATAAACCTGTCAAACCTTAAATACCATTGTCTTGGAGCCTGGTTAAGACCATATAAGATTTTCTTCAACCTGCACACAAGTTTCTCCTTACCTGTGACCTCAAAACCTTCCGAATGTTCCATATATATCTCTTCATCCAAATCTCCATGAAGAAACGTTGTCTTAACATCAAGCTGCTCAAGATGCAAATCCTCAATAGCAACTAAAGACAATACAGTCCAAATAGAATTCATCTTTATTACAGGAGAAAAAATTTCACCAAAGTCAATACCTGGTTTCTGTGCAAATCCCTTTACTTCCAACCTAGCCTTATGTCTCATCTGTCCATTCTCTCCTTCCTTTAACCTGTATACCCATTTGTTTTTTAGTGCTTTCTTTCTGGATGGAAACTCAACCAAATCCCACGTTTGGTTCTCCACTAAGGAATCAATTTCCTCATTCATGCCATGCTCCCACTATTTCTTGGAATCTATCTGCATTGCCTCATCAAAACTTTCTAGTTCTCCACCATCAGTTAGCAACACATAGTATAAAGAAGGGGAATAATGAATTGGAGGTTTACTTACCCTTTAGTCCTCCTTATGGGCATTTGAGACTCATCCACAGCTTGCTGTCTACCCAAATTCTCTGTCAGTGACCGATCTCGGTCATCTTTCTATCTGTACCCTACCAACGTCGGTTCTACCTGACCGCCATCGGTTCCTGCCTGACCATCGACGTCGGTTCCCTGGCTGACATCAGTCTCTATTAGACCACTGATGTCAGTTCTTTGACTAACATCAGTCTCTGTTTTTTCCTATGACTGATGATTTTTAACTGTGAGCTCATTTTGGATCATTACCTCATTCAAATCAAGATTGCCTTGCTCAAAATTATTTAGCCTCTTGAGCTAATCACTGTACATCGCCTTTTCATTGAAAACAACATCACAGCTTCTAATTATTTTGTTAGTTCCTAGATTCCACAATCGAAATCTGAAATCTTTAGAGCCATAACCAATAAAAGTGCACCGCATGGATTTAGCATCTAGCTTCTTTCTATTTTCTTTATCAATGTGCACAAAAGCTTCATAACCAAAAACTTTGAGAAATGAAAGATCTACCTTTTTACTTGTCCAAGCCTCTTCTGGTATTCCACCATCCAAAGCAGTAGAAGGTCCTTTGTTAATAAGGTACACTATAGTATCCACAGCTTCTGCCCAAAACTTTAAGGGCAAACCAACATGCAACCTCATACTCCGTGCACGCTCCATTATTGTTCTATTCATCCTTTCAGCAACTCCATTTTGATGAGGTGTCCTTGGAACCATCCTTTCCCTATGTATTCCACTCATAAAATAGTAACTGTTGAATTTATTGTTGTAGTACTCACCACCATTGTCAGATCTAAGGCACTTCAATCTCAAACTTGTTTCATTCTCAACCAAAGCTTTCCATTTCTTAAATTTTGTCAAAAACATCAGATTTCCTCTTTATGCAATAAACCCATACCTTTCTTGTAGCATCATCAATGAAAGAAACATAATACTGTGATCCTCCAATAGAAACTACCTGAGCTGGTCCCCACACGTCTATGTGAACAAGCTCCAACTTGTACTTCTTCTTTGTTGACCTAGTCTTGAGAAACCTTACTTTCTTTTGCTTTTCAAAATCACAATGCTCACAGAAATCTATATCTATGCTTTTCAAATCTGAAAGATTAATTTTTGACTTAAGAACATTCATTCCCTTCTCACTCATGTGACCAAGCCTATAGTGCCACATCTTTGCATCTACATCTGAAGTAGATAGAACAGAAGGAGAATAATCAGTAATACAATTACATAAATAAAGAGTACCTACTCTTTTACCTCTTGTTAATACAAGTGCACCCTTGGAAACTTTCCAAGATTCAACTGTGAGAGTTACTGTGCAACCCTCATCCCCCAACTTTCCTATAGAAATCAAATTCCTCTTCAAGATGGGTACATGCATGACATCTTTCAACACCCATGTGTTGCCATTCTGCAATTTCAGCTACACTTTTCTTTTGCCAACAATTTGACAAGGCTCACCATCCCCTAAATAAACTTTTCCAAAGTCTCCATGGACATAATCATTGAAAATTTCTCTATTTGGGGTTGCATGGAAAGAAGCACCAAAATCTAAAACCCATGATTCTACTTGACTATCCAAAGAAAATATAAGAGCATCCTGTGTAACAATACCTGCAACATTTGCTTCTTTATTACCTTCTTGCTGATTTTCTTTGTTATCCTTCAACCAGTAATCTTTCTTTGCATGTCCTTTCTTTCCACAATTCTAGCAGGTTATTCTGCTAGTTCTGGATCTAGATCTCCTTCCCATCTTTGACCTTGATTTCTCATGCTTGCTCTTCTCTTTTTGCCTTCCCCTGCTTTCAATACTTAAAGCATTACCTGATGTTTCACCTGTGCTTTTCCTACAAATTTCTTCATTCAAGATTACACTAACAACATCTTCAACTTTCAAGATATTTGAAGCAGATGCAGTATTACTTACTACCATTACCAAGCTATGCCAGCTTTTAGGTAAAGAACATAAGATCAAGAGAGCTTTAACTTCATCATCAAAAACTATTTTGACTGAATTTAATTGATTTACAATTTCATGGAAATCATTAAGATGACTATATATAGATCCACCTTCCAGCATTTGCAAACTAAATAATTGCTTCATAAGATATACCTTATTCGAAGCTAAGGGTTTTTCATATAAGTTTTCTAGAGTATCCATTAACTCTACCGTTGTCTTTGCCTGTGATAAATTAGAAATCATAGAAGATGCCAGGCTCAACCTTATAGATCCAAGAGCCTTTCTATCAAGAATATTCCATTCTTCATCTTGCATATCTGTGGGGCTTGCTATCAACCCCACCCAATGGTAAAAATAGATCTTTCTGATACAGATAATCCTCTATCTACATCCTCCATAGTTGATAATTCTTGCCATTGAATTTCTCAATTCTTAGCTTACTTTCTTCTACCATTGCTTTGCTCCCACTCAAACAGAAAACCCCTGTGAGTGACCTATAATCAACACACACTAACCTGATCTGATACAACTTGTTAGTAAACCCAAGCTCTGATACCACTTATTAGGAACTACTGAGTACAATTGATTACCTTGTATAAGCAACTAAACATAGAATTTAGCCAGAAGTAACAAGTAACTAGAAATCAGAATCAACAAAGAACATGAGATACAAGAAATAATGAAAACTTGTATTAAACTCTTCCAGAATACAATGAAAAAATCACACTCTTCCACACCTCTTAGGTGTACATTATTTCTCTCAAGAGTTCTCTGTCTCTCTCAACCAATTACTACAGCAGATCTTCTTGATCTTACACACCTTGCAGATCTAATTGATCTTACTTACAACTTTCTTGGATAATTACAACATGCCCCATGGGTCTCTTAAATAAGATCCAAGGCATACAATAATTAGACTTTCCAATTACAATAATTAAAAACATAGACCCAAGAGTTAAATTAGTCTTCACATGCAAACACTCAGACCTCCTAAAATTAGACAAGTCTAATTCTGAAAATGCATGCAAACGCATGCACACACACAGGTGAGCGACGTCAGTTTCTGTCAGTCTACATATGACTAACATCGGCCGATCCCTGATTGATGTCAGTGACACTGCCGATGCCAGTTACTGGTAAAAGCCCAACAACCTCCACAAGAGCTCAACAATGAAGCTTTTAACTTCACAACTCAACAATATTCAAATCCTATTATTGCAGGGATATCATCAAAAATAATGGGGTTATCTTGACCATCATAAAATTTCTCATCCTCATAACTAAGGCCATAAGAGACCACACTACGAGTGAACCTTTAAGTCATGTCTAAAAAGATTTGTTCTGTGTGTTGGACTAACTTTAGACCAATGTTCGATAACCAATCAAAATATGCTTTAGATCTCTTTAAAAAAATAACCAAGGTACTAATGAGACTATAAAGGAGGGTGATTTGAAACCACACAAAATTTAGAATATTTGGTTCAAAAAATTACTCAACCTCTGGTAAAGTTAAAATCATATAAATAGGAAGAGAGTAAGGTAGCTCAAAGACCCAAGGTGAAAACTAGTACACCAAAGCCTAGATCTTTGTGATATACCCACACTAAAAAAGCTAGTTTTAACTTTGACAAGTTAACCCTAGAAATTTAGAGGAAATATCTCTAGATTATGAAGAAGATAAAATGAACTAAGTAACTCAAGATGTAAATACATATGTGAATCACTAAGTATAAAGCAAGGACCAAATGGGCAACACAATGTTGTCACATGATTCTAGTATGATAAAATATGTTTTAGGACCCAAAGTGTGAGCGAAACGCAAGATGACTTGAGTCCACCAAGATTAAAATGTGATTTTTAGTTTTAATAAATGAACTTTAATCCAAATATAAAATTGAACCTAAGTTAAAACAAGCTTAGTGCACAAATGGTGAATCCACTTTGATGCATCAAATCTTAGAACTCAGAAAGATTTGATTTTGAATGTGGATTATAAATGAAGGATTTAAATAAATTGGGTAAAAGTTATAGACTCCATTGGGTAGCATGACTATGCCAAAGTGATTTTCATGACACAAAGCTTTTGGTGATAAATTGAACAAAAAAAATATGAATTTTCCATTTGGACAACGTAACACCTCCCTTGCTCAAGAAAATTGAGGGCAAAGTGTTTTGGTTAAGTTCATTGAGTTAACAAGTAGTTTAGACACAAATCAAGACCAAGTACGATAATGACAAAAAACAAACACCTTAAGTCTAAACTAACAAGGTATGACAAAGTGGGGTCTACTAAACTATCAAGCTTCAAACATTCTAGGGGAATCAATTGCATAATGACTTTCATGCCAAATAATGCAAAAGAAAAGTATAGATTTTGGGTTTGTATCACTCGGCTTGTTGCATAAAATTCTAGTCCTTTATTCAACCACTACATCTTATTATTCGCTCAGTGTAGTGTGATGTCCAAAGTGCCACTACATCCCATGTATAACTCCAAAGGAGTCAAATGAAGTCAATGTGAGGAGGTGAAACCCTAGGTCAAGGCTTCCCTAAAGAACTTGTGGGAGGTGATGAAGTCCCCCTCGCAAGCCAAGATGCATAAAAATAAAGAAAGCATGCAAATAGAAAGACTTTAGGGTCATTTTCAAGATCACCCAAACTTTAACGAGTTTTTGAAGAGTGATTTAGGTGACTTTCTTTCTAAGCCTTGGACTAGGCTACTTGCAATAGGAATGGCACTTTTGATTCCAAGGGTTCCATATAGGGGACAAATAGGAGAGCATACACGCAACATACCTCTTTTTTACAAACAAGATTAATCCAATCAACTATTGAAAATAATAATTAACAAGTGTGTTGAATTTTAAACCTAAATTAAATGTTTGGTGGTGTTCATTTGACCCCTTGGTCTTAGTTGTAAACTTTGAAAAACATTCACCAAAAACATCTTAAAATTCCTTGTTAAACACCAAAACAAAGTTCCTAATCAAATTTTAAGCATGCATAAGTGATTTAAACATGTTTTAAGCAAATTTTAATCTTGATCCTGCATAAAAATTATTAGCATGTCCTTTATCTTTGAAGCCCTTTTGAATTTGAAACAAGAAATTTGGAAAAGTAGGTCTCAGGTCTATGTTTTTGGAAAAACATAGTGACCGATGTCGATCAATTCCACTGACATTAGTTACGGCCAACCAATATCTGACTGATGTCAGTTCTACTGATTGACATTAGTTAAGCCAAGTAACTGATGTCAATGTTTATGCTGATGTCGATTACTGTGTACAAACTGTGGCAACCAAAAATGGCAAAATAAAGTTAGAAAACCAATTTTCAAGAGTTTTAAAATCTTAAATAAGTTTTTTATGGTTGAAAAAGGATCTCTTTTAGGTATAGGATGCATCTAGTCCCATAGGGCATGCCAAGATGTAGAGAGGATTACAAAGCAAGTTAGTCAAGCATTAGTCCATAAATAATGAAACATGCATAAATAAATAACTAACTAAGCCTATCTATTCCTATGGGAATTACAAATTATAGAAAGAAATAAATGAAAGAAAGCAACACCATATTACCTTCCCAAATGGATTCACCATGCCCATGTGGCTCAAAAACATGTTCTCCCTTGATCAAGCATCCTTTTATTTGTTAAAAATGGTGGTAAGCTCCTCTAATGCCTCAAGAACACTCCACAAAACCTAGGCTCTTGATGTGGAATCACTAAACTAGCCTATCAATGAAGCTTTATGGAAATAATTTAGCGTTACAACTTTTCAATGCTCAAGATTTGGAGATATTTGAGCATAATAACCTTGCCCCAAAAATAGATTTGAATATATTTGAGCATAATAACCTTGCACCAAAATATTTTATAAATGATGTCCATGGCCTCTCCATTTAGAGATTTTTGAGATTGATCAGGATCAACCATGACTGTCCATCTCAAGATTGAGATGTGTGGCTATGGATAATCCTAATATTTGGAATTAAATCCATAATTATCCTCAAGATAAATAATCATTAAATAGGGATGGGAGGCATTAACTAGGCATGGGTGACCCATAATCCTATATTTTATGCACTTATGGCTTGATGGATGCCACCTTATAGATGATGTCACTAGGTGATGCAGATAATAAGAATCAAATTTCAAAAATAAATATTCAACAACTCTCATGTAAAATCCACTTAATTTCTTGATTTATATTAATTATCCTTAAGCAAGGTTAATCAATATTTGTGCAATTATTTGAAAATTGACCCTCAACTAATCAAAATGGTCAGAAAATCATATTACTGGGTTGTAATTTGACTCAAGAAGAATTAGAAGGTGACACTAAATGCATTGGAATTGTATTCCCATTTAGGATGTTGCCAATAGTAAATAATAAAGGTACATGACATGTACCAATGAACTAGAAGAAAAGAGTGATTTGAATCACTAAATGGTGAAATGGTCATTTTGACTCGAAATGATCTAATCAAAGTTAGCTGGCCCATAAAATGCATTGCCCTATTTAGGGATACTTTGAACTAAAATGGCACTTGTAAATGACAAGTTTGAACCATTTAGGGAATTTTATGGATTTTGACCTAAAATGTGCATTTGATTTTAATTCAAGTAAGATGGACAATTTCAACACAAATGGTGTTAAGAATTAGATGTCTTAGATTATAGTATGACAATGTATTTGAAACATGATAGTTTAGGTGTTGGCAAGTCTTAGGGTATGGTATGATTATGTACCACTATGACATAATCCTATAGAGATTTAGTGGAAACCTAAAAATTATACACACGGTTCATAATAGTCTAAAGGGGTCTCAATTCCTTGAAATGAATAGTCATCACGGTCATTTAGTTTGTAAATTGGCCTAAGGCAATAAAGAGTACATGTTGAGAAGATGGAAAAATAAATAGGGTGTTGGACATGTTTTAGGATACCTTCACCATGGTGATACCAAATTCACATGATTCTCATAAAAAATAGATAAAATAAAAAATGGTTTCAATCTCCAACATACAACCTTGACCCAAGGTCTCTACATAATCACTGTCTGAAAGTTTGTCTTAGGAAACTTGAGTGTTGAGGGTACTATAAGTAGTGTCTAGTTTTGAAAATTAGTATAGAGGGTCCTCATGACCTAGTTTATCCTTTCATACCTTCATACTAGATAATAAGATAAGGGAAGTTCCCTCTGTTTTATCTTTGATAGAGGGCACTCCTAGAGAAGCAAGATTGCAAATTGGGTAAAGAGATGATAAGGAGGTGAGTTGGGAACTATTGAGACATTGTAGAAGGGATTAGGAAGTTGTTTTAAGCATGAAAAAACATGAATGAGGATTCACATTACTAATAAATCAAATAAAATATCCTAAACATGTAGAAACATAGTCAGGCCTATTAGGCCTAGACTAGGCCTAAATCCCTAAAGGAGGCTAATCTCATTCCTAATACCAAGTGAATATTATAATGAATTGGATAATATTTATAGGGAGGTATAAGTTTTTTTGGTTCCATTGGATTGTATAGATCCATCACAAGTTGTTCAAACGTGACCTTTATCACCTTAGGCTTACTCAAATTGCACTCTCAAGCTCGAGAAGCCAAATTCAAGAGCTCACATTAGTATGAACACTTAGCATGGAGACCTAAGGATTTAATAATGATTGAAGGAGGTAATAAACATGATTCTAGTGTAATTTTTTCATAGTTTCAAATCTAGGTCTTTATTAACAAATGCTAAGATTTAAAATGAGCTAAAACCCTCAAAAACCCTTCCTTTTGACCTAATTGGGAATAAATGGTTGTAAATTCATCCAAATGAGATATTTTTGTTTGGTAAGTATTTTTTACTTACATATAACTACCTTAGGCTCCTTCCCATCATATTGGTTTATACACTATCTATACAGACATGGTATATAATAGGTTTTCTTGACAAATTTTGATGGTTTTGAAAGTGTAGGGGAGTCTTGAAGGATGAAGATAATTTTGGGAGGTCAATTGGAACCTAATATAATACCTTATATTCATTTATTGCTTCAAAAAAACACACAAACACTTCTAAAAGATCCTTCACTTCAGGCAGTCTATGGAAGACAATGAGAATGGAGGGTGACCACCAAGTGATAAAGTGATAAGTCTAATTGGGTGGCCTTTTAAGGTCTAACTAATGTATTTTGAGGTAAGTGGACTCTTGATAGGTGACATATCAGCCTTTACATGGATTATATTGATAAATTGAATATCGTGTGAGTGATAAGTGTGAATAATGAGTGAAAGAAGGCTAATGGTGATTGTAGGTGGTGAAAATAAGTGTCTAGAGGAAGACCAATGATTAGGGACACATATAATGCATGTTGAAGCTTGTTTATAAACCACCCTTCATAGTGCACTTGTGGAAACTCTTCTTATTCTACTTTGGAACACTCAAGAGAGGCTTAATGATGAAGACAATTTCTAAGAAGGTAGTTGAAGGGTCTTACACTAGTTTTGAGGAGTTTTCATGATTTAGAGGGATATTTATCCAAATAGAACTTTAATGAAATATTTAATACTCCATTATATTATAACATAATTTATTTTCATGCCTTGACAAGTGGCATTATGACCCTTGATCTCTACTTGTCTCTCTCCTCTCACATATTCTATAAATGCTAGCCATTTTAGCTCTTGTATTATAATTCCACACCTAATATGGTAAAGCCCTACTAGTTTTATGTTATAATTTTCCTTAAAATAATACATGAAATTTATTTTTTATTTCACAAACATATTTTTCAATTGTGTGAAGTGTTGTATGGTGAGATCTAGTGATAAGGTTCTATCCTTGCTTCTCTTTATCCTTTCATATTTGGTGCAATAAGTTCTCATTCTAACAGGTCATATAGAGTGTAGCTAGTGTGCTTTTACTCCCTTAAAGTGTAAAAGTAGCCTTATTGTTTTAAACTAACCTATGGTCTACTTACCTTGAGTAGTATCATACATATCACCTCCATATTTATAATACTAATGTTAGAGTATTCTAGGACTTTGAAGCTAGTATTACAGGTCTTATCTCTTAGTATAGGAATATGATGATATTATTGAGATATTTATGGTGTATCACACCAATATATTAGTTTAATTACATGCATGTTTATAAATCTTTTCATCCAAGCAATCAGTTAGTGTAGGTGATAGGCACTTAAAGGTCAATCTAGGGAGCTAACCCTTAAACCTATAGGTCTACATCTACTATAAGCAAACCACAAGCCTAGAGGTATTCCAATGTTTACCAAATATTAGAGTGGAATTGAAAAAACTCCTCTATCATATGATATTTTATGTTAATATGTTGTTTTGGCATCCCTATAGAAGTGCAAATTTCATCTGTTGTCTTTTAATGAGACATATATCGTAAGGAAGGAGGTAATTGAATAATTATGTATGAGGTGGGGTCATAAGTTTTTATTATTAAATTGATCTCATTAGGCTCATCATCATCATAATATAATATATTTGGTGGTATATTTCCCACAATTTTAGGGTGTCCATCATAACCTCTATTCAAATTAATGGGATAATTCAATCATTGAGATTCATGAAAAGCAAAGCTAGGTAAAGGTTCAAGGGTAGGTATTTTGAAAACACCACATTCTTAGAATTATTCAAAATTCTAATAGTTTTTATCTAATTTAATATTATATATAACACCATTTTAGTTAAATTTGACACATTGGCATGATGATAGAGTTATAGATGTCATGCGAAAATCGATCGAGTAAAATATTATATGATAAAGAGAAGTTAAAAATCATGATTTTAATATGAACCATGATTAGAGGAACTATTATAGGAAGCTAAACACAACTTAGAGGAGGAATTTGTCTTCTATCATGGCCTTCACATGTGTTTTAAGTAGATTTAATATTACATTCTATGTATCCAAGTGTTTTAATGAAGTTAAAGGATGAGACACAAGTGCCAAAACCTTCATCAATCAAAACATGCTTGACTTGGATATTTCCAACTTAGACACTAATGAATAATAGAGGATCATCCATGTGAATTAATATTACATCAAGAATCCTTACAGTAATAGGAAATTTAAATGAGAGAGAGGTATCTATAGTTTAATTGACATGTATAGACATTTCTTCACAATATTGGAGAATACTATCCTTAGACCCAAATAAAGTAGCTTCTTGTTGCACAAGTGAATCTCAAGGGATTTTCATTTCAAATAAAAGTTTCATTAATCAATTATGATTATGAGTGGAAATTCTCATGAGTTATGTCAAAGGAATTTGAGATGGGAGGTGATAAATTTCAGTTACAAGATCTCATTCATCATATCCAATTAGTATTGTATCAAGTAAAGGTGCATAATCTTGATGTAAATTTGTTGAAGGAAAAGTCAAAGTGAACTTAAATTGATGATGATTGGAATTATGTTGTGGACTTATCCAATATAGGTTATCTTGATGAGTCACATTATGTTTAGGTCATTAATGTTGTTTATGGCATAATCATTTTTAAAACCAACATCCTTGAGATGGTTGATGTGATGAGTTGAGACATAGAGATAAAAGTATATTGATTCATGATGTTTCAAGTAGTTAGATATTAGCAAGGAAGTGTTGATGGTATCATATTAGTATATGTCATAAAAATGAAAGAAGAGTGAGTATCAAGTTGTAAAGGAGCATATTTTTCTATATAGATGTAGGATTTATTTTCTCATGTTCAATATATTTTAAGTGAGATGGATAAGTATCTTGAATAATGCAGAATGTGGGAATATTATTATATAAGTGGAATGTGGATAGGGATAATTATATGATATTACCCCCCTCATGTTGTTCATACTGACTACATTTTCATCATTGGTTAGAGAGTTAGGGTCAACTGAAGCTTCAAAAACATTAGTGGTAGGTGGTTGAGTAATATTAAATTGATGATTGGGAAGTGGATATTTATAAATAGCTAGGTATGCATTAGAATGATTAAGAGTGTCATGTTTGACTTTGGAATCATGAGATTTAACTACCTTTTCATATGCTTATTGACATTCATGAATCATGGTTTCATGATCAAAATTGTGACCAAGGATAAATTCAAAATCAAAGTTCCTAAGATGTCTATAGGTTTCATGAGAATGTCCCCAACTTGCATGATACTAGTAGAATTTATGTGGATCATATCAATATTTGGTAGGGTGATTAGGATAAAATTCTCATGTTGAAGGTTTAGGAGTACATTTTTGGATTTATACCATGGAAATAGGTTGGTGATCATCCAAATTATTCATATATGAATATGTGGAAGATGAAGGTTGAAAGAGAGTACTCGTGAATGGTTGAGAAAGAGTTACATCATTCAAGCCACTTGGAAGAATAACATGAGTAGTCTGTATACAATCATAGGTATATAGGACACCATTATTAGTAGTGTGGTGGTTTTTATATTTAATAAGCATATGAGTTATTATTGGAGGTTGAGAAGGATAAAATTCTCTTATGAGGAAGTCTTAACATTTATACTTTATTAAGGGATTCTTCCAAATATTTTGGAGAGAGATTCATAACATGATATTGAAGTTTAGGATGGAAAACATTAGTGAACAAATGGAAGAGATTATCTCATGACATGTTGTGTTTATCTTTATTAGATAAGGTTTTCCATATTTTAATGAGAACTTAAGTAGTTTCAAATTCTACTTGTTTACAATCAATAAAATGCGCTAAGTTATTTTTAGGTAAATCATTGGTTTTAAATTCTTGAACCAATGCATTAACTAAGTCTTATAAATTAGAGATAATGTTAGACTTGATTTGATTGTACTAATCTAGAGTATCACCTAAAAATATTTTAGCTAGAAATTTGGTAGAAACGAAGGTATTTATCTTAATCACATCTTTATAAAGGTTTACAAATGCTTTCAAATGTAATGCAAGATTAGTGGATCCATTATAAGTGATAGTAGGATTAATACCTTCTATGTCTATGTTTTTAATTTGATGAATTAATGGTTCATTTTGAATATGTTTGATGACTTTGTTAAGAAGTTGGGGTTGAGTAATGAGATTACCTTATGAATATATAAGGGGTGGGGGGAAGGCATTTGAATTTTGAATCATTTGATTAAAATTATTATTTTATAATGTATCCATTTGATTTATGGCTTGTAATAAGATTTGATTAGTGTTGACGACTTGTTGGCTAATAGTAGCAGATTAAGATGCACTAGTAGTAGCATTGATTTGAGTGTTTATATGAGAATTTTGATTAATCCAACTAAAGTAAATACTATCCATATTAATGTTAATTGTAGGCATGGTGGAAGAAGGAATGGAAGAAGTCATGTTATTACTTGCCCCAAATCTTGTAGAAAATCTATGGAATGGTGAAAATGGACATCCTATGTAGGGTCCCATCATGAGGTTATATATTACCATGGGATCCTTGCCCCTATGTTGAGGGTTTTAATTAATGAAAAGGATAATTTAGGCATTATACTTAAGATCATTCTCATCCTCTATAATAGGGGTGTGTGGAGGATAGTTAAATGGGTCAAGGATTTTATAAGGAGGTAGCCCATAGTTTTGGGTTATAATGGCCACACGAATGTTTCTTACATATGGATTTTCTATATAAGTATAAGAGAGATTATATTTAGTAAATTTATGGGAATTGGTGAAATCCATCATATCATTATGTGTTTACTATTAATAGTCGTCAAAAATATATTGCATGATGATAATTGAGGGTAGAAAATGAATAAGTGTACCCGAGACAATATGTGTTTAGGAGAAACAACTATATCATCCATATAATGCAAATAATAATAAACTATATTGAAAGTGGTGGATGTGTCTACAAAGGGTACAAAAGTAACACCCAAATTATGTCGACCCTAGTTGAAGTAGTTTGGAAAATGTAGAACGACAATGATAAAAAAAATGTACTATATCGAGTTTGGTCAATGTAGTTACATAGAGTGAAAGGTAAACATAAAACTATATCAAGGTAGGTCATTGTATTTTTTAAAACACATAAGGAAATTTTTCATAAAATACATTATAGTGAGCCTGGTTGATGTAGTTACACAAACTGAAAGGTTAATATCTAATTATATCAAGTTGGTCAATGTAGTTAGATATGGGGAAATTCTAATAGTATTATGGATAAATTATATTAGTCATGGGTGATACAATTTGATACATAGAAGTAGAAGAGAAAAACTCAATAGATTGTATCAAACCTAGTCGATGTAGTCTATTCAAACACAAATAACTATATTGGTGTTTGCCTATGTAGTTTGAACACAACACAATATTATATCAACACTAGCCAATATAGTATGTAATACATAATATAGTAACAAGAAACAAATTGAAATTTTAACTATTTTGATAACTATTTATGCAAAAAATAAGATTAGGTAGAAGTACTAACAGATTTATTTTAGTCTGTGGGATTTCATAGATACTTGTTTGTCTGTAGGATAGTGTCAACCCAATGTTTCAGATCACTAACTACAAAGGTATAACCATGCTTGTATCCCACTAAACTCAATTTCAATTTTATGATGAAAGTAACTTCCCTGGGTGAAACTTTCCTCTTAGGTGCACAACAAAGTCAAATAGATGGTTGGTTTCCAAGAGTTCAATAAAAATGTAATCTTAGGCATTTTTGATATATCATGAGGTAGGTGGAAACTAAAGTCTCAATTTAATGGCTACGAGTATTGGGGAAATCCCCTCACACCATGATGTCTATAAATAATAAACAAGGACTGTAAATGGAACACTACATATCCCTTCATGATAGTAACTAAGTAGTTTGAAAACTATCATAAAACAATTTCTACAAAAGCCAAATAAAAGAGAAAATCAATGTCAAAAATCACTTTGAATATTTTAATGAATGAAAATAAAAAGTTAATCAACTTGGAAGTAAATTTTTGATTAATTATTGAAAAGAAAAGAAAATTTACCTTGCTTATGTTGAAAAATAAAAACAAATGGAACCATATCAGTGTAAGTTGATATAGTTGTTTAGGTAGTACAAAACTGTGTCAATGTTAGTCGACATAGTCTGTGTAAAAATAACTAAAAAAAGTAGGTTAAACTAGATCAACTAGGGTCGATATAATTTTTTGATAGAAAAAATAAATATAAAACTATATCAACTAGAGTGAATATATTTTGATAGGGAAGAAAATTAGTTTATAACTATATAATATTGGGTCGATGTAGCTGTCTATTATGAAATTAATGTTTGAAAGAATGTAAAATTTTATAATATAGAATTGAATTAATTTGATTTATAGAATTTAATGTAAAGTAAAAGAAAATATATCAATCTGGGTTGATATAGTTTGGCATAAAATTACCCAGAAAATATAACCAAATCAACTATTATCGATGTAGTTGGTTGAATGAAGATAATGCAGATTTGAGTGCAAAAACTTGATCATCCTATATTGAAGTATCTTGCTTGAAAAAAAATTAATACTATATCAACTTGTGTTGATGTGTTTACTTGAAAAACACACATAAATTAAATTTAATTGACCTAGGTTGATGTAATTTACAAAAAAAATAGGAAAATAGAATCAAATAAATAAAAATAAATCAAGCCTGGCTGATATAGGTAGCTGACTAAAAGATAAATGCAAAAATTAGACTAGATCAATCTGCATTGATGTAGCCTATTAAAAAAATATAAATAAATAAAACTTTATTGACTTGTGCTGATGTAGTTGTCTATAAAAATACATAGATGCTAGACTTGATCAACCTGCATCAATGTACTTAGTAGAAAAACACAAAAAAATAAAATTGTATCAACTTGTGTTGATACAGTTTGCTAAAAGAGGAAAAAATCATGGTTAGTTCACATTGGGTTTACCAAAATGTATAAAATAAGCTAGGATTAACCTAAATTATCATATCTAAGAGATCCAAACTCAAATAAGGTAAATCAAATAGAGCCCATTAAATACTTAGTTCTATCAAGCTATGACCAAATGGATCTGTTAAACCTAGCTAGAGGATCACTTATCACACAAAATCAATGGAGAGGATTCCAAAGCTTATAGGAAATCCATATGATGCAATAACCCTAACTAGATCATTCTGATATTATAGGTAATCTTATATATTATTTCAAATCTAGAGACATAAATATGGGGGATGGTTAAAATAAAAAGGGGAAGGAACCATGGTAGGAAAGTAGGGGCCTAAATTACCTAAGGTTTAAAATGCAAGATTTGAATAACCCTATAGCCATACTAAGTATAATAGCCACACTAAGTGTAGAGGAGATTCAAACAAGGAGTTATACATGATTTCAAGCTATTAATTATCCAATATATATCAATTAAATGATAGAGTTAGGGTTATTAATACTTACCTTGAATAAGACCCGTCAAACCTCAATCTCTCCCTTGGCTAGTGCTTTGTAAGAGATTGTTGTGGTTGTAAGGATAAAAATGGTTTAATCAAGCTCTAGGATAAAATGACTCATCCTATTTCATCCAAAACTCCATAAGACAAGATTTTCCCTCTAAGGAAAGATCTAAACAATGGCTTCACTAAATGTATACTTAAGAAGAATTATGAGCAATAATAGTGTGAAAATGAATGTTCTTCTCTATTGGATCAAAATGAGAATTTTATTTATAGTGCTAACTAATCCTAATCCTTCTCAAAGTTTTAGCTGATGGCATCAACCAAGCTCAATGTAGTTTAAAATTTATAATCTAAACTTGAACAAGGTTATCAAGATTCAATTTAATTGTGAAGCATGCACCATAAATTTCAGAATACATCGATCTAGGTTGACCTGGTTTGAAAATTAGGAGGCAAGGAATACTACATCAACCCAAGTTGATATTATCAAAACAAATAGGTCTTGGTTTAATTAGGGGCTATTATGATGAATATTTCTTATGGGATCATGTATGCATGATTTTTAGTGGATATAGGCAAGATATATTTAAACAATAATCTTGTAAAACACCAATGGTATGCCCACCCCTTTCTTGGTGCACCCTTTAAGGTGTGCACTTACAAATCTTGAAACTCAATATGTTATTATAAGAGAGAAAACATCAATAAATGATAAGGTTTATAAACATTATGTGTATACACCAACCACCCTATAGACTTATAGGAACTATTGTCTAAGCATATTTCTATCTTTGAGTAACTTAAGGGGTTTCCTCCATATCAGATTGAAGATCATTCTTTTCATTTGTTCTAGGTAATGTACCTCTAAATATTCATCCTTATGGATACCCTTTTTTATAGAAGGATGAAATTGAAAAAATGATGTAATAATTATTGAAATAGAAGTCATTAGACCCAATATTAGTCTTTATTCTTCCCTCATATTACTAGTATGTAAAAAAATATGGTTATTAGCAATTTGTATTGAATTTTGATCACTAAATAAACTCATAGTCAAGGACAAGTTTCCCATTCTAATGATTTATGACTATTAAATGAATTACATGGAGCCCATTTCTTCTCAAAGCTTGACTTGAGGTTAGGTTATCATCATATCAACATCAAGGAAGATGATATTCCTAATATAGCCTTCCAAATTTATGATGTTCATTATTAGTTTTTGGTCATGCCTTGTAGCCTCACTAATGTTTTGTCAACATTTCAGGGCTTAATAAAGATCTTCTAATAATTTATTCATAAATTAATATTGGTATTCAATGATGACATCCTTTTTTATATCCATAATTGGGAGGAACATTTGATGCACTTGAAACAAACCTTCCAACTCCTATTTGATAACTAGTTATGTTCCAAATGGTTGAAGTGTGTTTTTGACCAAAAATAAATTAAGTATCTAGGATAAATCATCTCCAAAGAAGGTGTTAAAGTGGATCCCAAAAAAATGAGGCTATGAAAAATTAGCTTAGGCCCAAAACACTTTAGGGCCTTCATATATTTTTGGGCCTCACCATATATTATTGAAAGTTTGTCTAGGACTATGAATTGTTTTTAGCTCCATTGATATCCATGTTGAAAAATGATGCCTTTCAGTGGTAAAAAGTGGTAGAAAAGTCCTTATAACTTCTCAATTAGGCAATGTGTAGTACCCAATTTTGGCTATGCCTAAATTTTCCAAACCCTTTTTCATTATAAGTGATGCCTCAGGTAGTGGCATTGGAGCTATCCTAATGTAGGAAGGCTGACCCCTCACTATCAAGGCATTTACATGGAAAAAATTTATCTACTCCACATATGAAAAGGAAATGTTATCCATTTTCATGTAGTCAAAAAGTGTCACCCATAATAGTCAAAATATAATTATGCATCAAAATTGATCACCAGAGTCTCAAGTACTTCTTAGAGAAAATAGTATCTTTTCATGAGTAACAAAACTGGGTATCCAAATTGATAGGTTATGACTATGATATTACCTACAATAAAGGTAAAGACATAATATTTTCAGATATGTTGTCTCACAAGTATGAATAATAAACAAATTTATGCACACTATCTTTCCCCATTCCTAAGTGGGTGAATAAGGTACAACTATAATGGGCCCAAAATGCCTAAATTTAATGGCTCATCCAATAAGTGACCACTGATCATTTGTCTTAGCCAAACTATGCTTGGGATGGTCACTATTTATGATATATAGGTCATTTGGTACTAGTGCCCAAATTGACATTGTGAGAGAGTTTTTTTGGAATTGCATGGTTACCCATTAGCTGAATATGCATGATTTTTGAAAGCATATTAAAGGGTCTACTAGAATTTTTTGGTAGGGAACTAAAAAATAAATAAAATAGGTTGTGGTAGAATCTGAGACTTGTTATCATAATAAAGGGAAATAACCTTGAACCTAGGTATGTTCCAACCATTGCTTATTCCTATCTAGGTATGGTCTGATATTTTCATGCTCTAATAAAGTTGAGAGGGGAATTAGTGATTTATGTGGTGGTGGATCACCTCTCAAAGTATGCCCATCTTTTTATTGCCTCCACCATTGCCCAAATATTTATAAATCATATCTTCCACCTCCATTGGATACCTACTTCAATCATTTGTTACTATGATTCCACTTTTAGTAGTTACTTTTAGAAATAACATTTCCACTACTATGGCACCCAAATTAAAATGAGTTACACATAGCATTCACAAATAGGTGGTCAAATGTAAATTTTCAAAAAATTCTTGGCAAACTAATTGCATTTCTTTTCTTCTGATCAATACACTCAAGATCAAATGGTTATCACTCAATGAATAGTTGTATAACTTCACATACAAGTTGATAATAGGATGCCACCTTTAAATCCATTCATGGTCAACCACTACCCTCTCTTCAAACATACCTCTGATGAAATTCCAAGGTAAAAGAAGTTAATGTCACACTCAACATGTGTGCAAGCATCCTTTAAACTCTCAATGATAACCTCCATCTAGCACAAAACCACATGAAACAACATGTTGATCAACACTATTTGAGGTATGTTATCATTGATTTCAAAGGATGATATCATATGCATTAATGCCAAAATTTAATGATAAAGTGGTAATGGAATAAAGGTGTGCAAGGTGGGTTTGGATTCATATGATCTAAGGTAATTATTTTTTGAGGTTTGTCATGTTGTGTCTAGCATATTGATAGTGCTACAAGTCAAGGAGAGAAGATAATGTGTGATTGGCATAGGCTTGGTATTGTTGTTTGGTGGCATAGCCTTGGTATCCTAGTGTGCTAAGTACATTGAAACTATGGATAACATGGAGGGAATCTAAGGATTATGGATTGAATGTGTATGACTTATTCCTGAGGTGGTGAGAGATTTTGAATTGGTTTCAAGGTGGTTGCTTATTCAAGGTTTGACTTGTAGTCCTAGACCTAGTGTGCATAGCAACCTATTGAGGTCCAACTGGTGAGCCAAAGTGAGATTTTAGGATGGCATATCTCTTGTAATCATGGATTGAGGTATGAAGAGAAATCAAGATAGTACATTAGAAGGACACTTGTACATGTAGATTGAAGGTTTCCTAGCTCAAGAAGAAAGTTATAATGCTCATTGGCACATGTATAATTTTCATGGTGACATAAGCCTTTTTTGAGAGCTGTAAAATTGACCTAATAAGCATTTCCATGTATTTGTTAGTGGATTGAGGGATAGAGCTTTATGAACATTCGTTAAGAATGTAAAATGGTCAAAACCTTCTTAGAAACCCTTATAGTGACCTGATTGGATAAATATTATTGGATATGGAATATAATGGATTTATTGAAAAAAAATTACTATTTTAATGTGTATAATAATCTTATATTCACCTCTAAGTGGTAGTGGTGTGTCAGGGTAGTGAGTAGAAGGTACAAAAAGAAGCTTGTTTTTGAAGTTTTTAGTGGTACAGGTAGAGTTGACTGAGTCAACAAATGAAATATATTTGAGGTTGAAGTTCAAGACTTATTATTCATATATATGTAATTTTTTTTCAATTTTCATCTTCTATGTCTATCATTTTGCCATAAAATTTGGCTAGTTGCTAAATCTATAAATAGTGAAAACAGTGACAAAAAGCTAGTCAGAGTGAGAATCTATTTAGGGATGGATTACAAGTGTTTATGGATTATTCCAATGGATTGGGGTATTTTTTTTAGACCTATTCCTCATGTTACATTAATTTAAAAATAATTATGGTGCCATTACATAAGCAAAAAAGTGAAAAGTATGAAGGTGTATGTTCTAATAGTTGATCCATATGTTTCATATTTTCCACTATACATCTATGGTTTAGTGTTTTAAGTTGATATAAATTTTTTTAAGTATCTCATGAATACATTTTTAGGTGAATAAATTTAATCTATAGGTGTTAGGATTCATGTTAACCATGACTATGTTTTGAGTCAAAATGACTACTACATGCATGCTAAGGGAAGTGAAGTGTTTGAGGTTATTTTTTAAGATTTGTTGCATATACTGAATATAATTATGTGTTTTTATACATAATAAATATAAAAAATATTTTTATAATATATATAAACTATTTGAGGTGTTGAGATGAGGTATCCAAGAGGACTTATCTAGTAGTGTATGTACAGTGTGAGAGTAGTCTGAGGAATTGGTCTGTAAGACCAATGAATTATGATATAAATAGAAGAATAACTATTTTATGTTGATATATAGACATAATATTAACCATTAAATAGGATTATATTTCATTAAATTTCTCAAATTTATGTAAATATTCAAGAGTTCTTGACTAAACTTTTACTATGTTTGACCAGACTAAGTGGTCCTATTACATGTGTGGTTTGGAGGTCATTTACCTTGTGTTATTGTTTAAAAATAAAATAATTAGGTTGGTGAAGTATTGAATCATATTTTTTATTGGTTGGGTGATCTTTTTTGAGGTGATAAGACATGTTTATATCTCAGTTTATCAAGATAGTTTTTGGGTGCACTGGTTACTTTGAGTAGCCTTTTAGCAGAGATGTTCTTGAAGCTTAATGGCATGTTATAGAGTGTCTAAAGAAAATTTAGGTGTTTTATAGGTATTTTAGGTTTCATAAATGTGTTTTTTTCATATTATTATGTGATAAAATTGATAGTATACTTTATAAGTCTATGACTATGTTTTATGTGTATGTTGTCTAAAGAGTGAGGAGACCAAATTGCTAGGTTCAAGGTGTGAGATGGTGTTCTAGGTGGAATGGACAATTTTTGGAGTGATAAAGGGTATATTTTTAATATTTTTAATTTTTTTTAATCATTTTTATAGGATTAATGTGGACCAAGGAGTCCAAGTTGTAACGTGTGGGTGAGAAGGCCTAATTACTTTAGGTCTCACTAAGGTCCAATGGAAGATTTGCAATAATCAGGTAATGGAAGACCTATGAAACATGTGTCTCACTAATTTAACATGTGTGGATACCTATTACAAGTGTGTGAATCATCTTTTCCAACCAAGAAGGGTTAGACCAAGAGGAGTGGTATAAGTACAAGGCATAATTGGCCTATTTATGCTAATTGTGTGTGTGTGGAGCCAAGAGAAGGAGATAACCTTTGAAATAAAAGGTATAGGTCATTGAGGACCATAAGAGATTAAATAATATTATAAATTATTATATAATTAAGGTGATGAAGGTGAATTTATAGGTCATTACATGTAATAAGCCTAGAAGAGGCTAGTTGAGCAAGTAAGCCCTAGAGGTTGTTTGAGAGAGATTGAAGGGTGAAGAAGTGCAAGAAAAAGAAGTCCATAATCAAGTGTAAAAGACATAAAATCAAATGTGTATATGTTCATATATATTTTTTTGTCATCTCAACATCTATGGGGTTGCATCCTCCTTGTAAGGTGAAACTTGCTAAAGGTCTAGTTGTTATTACAGACTAGCTAGATAGGTGTGTTAGCACCTTGTGAGATTATATTCTCACTAAATAATGGTAGTAGTTCCTTGATATATTGAATGTGGTATAAATAGGATATTTTTAGTATAGGACTATAGTCCAACTTATAGGTTTCAATGGGTTTTATCCCACATGAGGGTTTCCCATATAGATGATGTGTTTATGTGATGTATGATGGAATGTTTTTGGAATTTAATGTGCATTGTTGTCTATTGATTCATCGCCCCCATTAGTAGATAATTTAAAAAATTAGTATCAGAGTCACACCTTTGGAGGAGGATTAACAACCTATAGGTGATCCTAAACTAGCTTGAGGTATGTTGAATACAATATTCATCTTGTTTGTGAAGATGGATATGTTTATGAAGATCATATTTGAAGTCTACATAGAGGTCTTCATCATGTAACTAGTAAGGTCAAAGAATAAGGACTTTTTTGAAGATAAATCCAAGATAAAACCTAATATAGATAATAGAGCTTATTGAAATTAGTCTCTTAATTAGCTAACATGAAAGAAGAAAGATAGGAAATGGTTTTATTAGTAACTTGGATTATGTGATCTAATTGAGGTCTATCTGAATCTTCATGAAGTATTAAAGGTATGTTTATGTTTTCATGTTTATATTTTGAGTTGACAAGATCCAATGGAAGAGTTTTGTTTGTCACATGAAATCATGGAGTGTTGATGTCTTATTTGCATAGACAAAGAAGTCAAGAGGATGTTTTATGAGTGTATGACAATAATACAGGTCTTAAAGGTCATAGAGGATGATATGAGAAGTCATATAAGGTTGTAAGAGTGCTTAGGTCACTTATGAAAGTCAAATGAATTCTTTAATATTAGTATTGTGAAGATCTAGGTTTGACTTGTCTCCTTGACAGATATTCCTGAGAAAGTAGATTGATGACATCAACATTTGCACATGTGGAGGAGTCATAAGTAAATGGTCATATGGATTTGATCAAATTTTTGCCTAGTTAATATGTTTCAAATTTTAGGTCTTGATATGAATCCGATCAAAATTTATGGTGATTCAAATTTGGCCTTTCCGGCATATTTTTCTATTTTCATACTTAGCCAATTTTGTATGAAAATATGACCGTTGGGATTTAAAAATTCAAATTTGTAAAGAATAATGGTTTATAAATAATGGATTTTATAAGTTATATATGAATTTAGATCAAGGTGAGGTAAGAATAAAAGTTGAAGAAGACTCAGTGTATAAGACCTCCAATGTGATTAGAAAGTTTGACCATCTGTATAGGTACAATAAATATAGGTCAAAGTCAAAGCTTATAGTCTGTATTTGAAATGATGGACCCAATTTGAGAAAAAGAGGATTATAACATGACTAATGATATTATTTTGATGTTATAACTATTGTATGATGTTTTTATCTCCATGAATAACATTCCCATTCTTTTTATCTGATCTAAATGTGTGTTCTTGTGCAAGAAAGTCAACTTGAAGATTGACTAGGCTTGAAGGTTCCTATCCTTGGTAGACTAGTGTGATAAGGTAATTTATTTTGTGCTCTTAGAATATCAAGGTAATTGGTTAATATGGTTGAATATTTTCATAATTTCTTATAAATCCTATAGAATCTCTCTATATGATCAATATGAAAGGAAGATCTAGCTCAAAAGATGGAAGGCAGTGAATTGAGGGTTTGATGTTTTACAAACCCTAAGGTGGTTGTTCTTGATATAATTGGCCTTGTAATGAAATTTTATACTTAGTGATCATTAGGTAAATATTTGTGCAATGTTTAATCTAGTTTTATACATGCTCATGATGCATTTTTATGAGATCAAGTGGTGCCTTAGAAGACAAAGACATAGCAAAGATATGAAATTTGAAGATTGGTCCCTTAAGACCAATGACATTTTGGTATAGATATTTTAATTTGTTATAAAGACTAGAGGTGATCTTATAATGATGTCATCATGTTGAAATATCCTTGAATATGTTCATAAAATTTTTATAGGTGATCATTTATGTAGCTTATCATGCTTCCTATAGCTTGAAGGAGATTGCCATAAAGTGTTATTTAAGGTATGTCATGTGATGTCTTTTTGATATAATATATGCATAAGAATATTAGTTTCCAGATGTTTGAAGACATGAAATAACTCATAATATTATGTATATGATGTTTTCTTGTATCATTTGTAGATGATAGTGGTCTAAGTGAGGAAGATTACAGTTGTGCCTTTGAATGTTGTTTTGAGAAGATGTCTTATTTCCTTGATATCAAAATGACCTCATAAGGTGTTGAAGGAACATGTTGGCATATTATACTTTATTTTAAATAGTTTAATATTCTAAGGATGACAAGATCTAAGTCATCATAAGTAGGACTTTGAGTTTATATATCAAATTTTGGTGGTTATTATTGGCAGAGTTGCTTGTTCATAAAGATGAGTTGCTCCATAAGAAGAAGATGATCTGGTAAGATGTTAAGAATTAAATATAATAAATGGGGGGTGGATCAGTATATTATATATATTTTACTTAATATAATTTCTTTTTTTTAACCACTTAATCACACATTCAAGATATGCAATAAAACTAAAATAATAACATGCACCACACAAGAGAGAGACACCAGATTTCTATGTGGAAACCCAAAGTGGGAAAAACCATGGAGAACAATCTCAAGTTTATGAATGAGCAACAACTCAATTTAAAAAGTTCACAAGCATCAACTTCTAGGAGCACCAACCCCTTTGTCGAGCACCAACACAAAAAATATTTGTGAGCACCAACCCACAAGAGCACCAACCCCTCTTGTGTATAAAACACAACTATCTCTCAATGTTGCTTACTAAAAAAATGATAAAACTCTACAATATATCCTGATTTTCTCTCCTCTTTTCTTATATAAAATAATTACAAAACCATGCACTCTCTTGCATATTACAATGGCTTCTCAAGAATTTATTTATAGATTTATACATGACCTTTGGCATTCACCCTTTGTGACCCTTCAATCCTCATGGAAAATGGTGCCAAACTTGCATGACCCTTCATATCCTTACATTTGAAAAGTCACATGGTGACCCTTCATAAGCAAATGTATCCTTTCCTCTTTTGTCTTTATCTTGGTGACCTTTTAAATTCTTTAAGGTGACTCTTCATGTAAAAATGTGTCATACCCTCTTTTGTCTTCACTTGGTGACTCTTGGAATTCCTCAAGATGACTCTTCATGGGAAAATGGATCCCATTCCTCTTTTGTCTTTACCCTATGACTCTTTGAATTCTCCATGGGCCTTCTTTTGACTTTTATGCAACCAAAAATATATTCATTAACATTAAATAAATATTAACACACATTAGTCAAGATATGAATATTAAAAACATCAATAAATTCTATGGGGCCTTTATCACCAATGCTAGACCTTTGACATCAATGAAAATATTTCCAACATAATATTATTGCTATGTTTGGAAACATGTTGTCATGATTATAAGAGGGATTTAAGAGGTCTATTATAGTGTATAAGGTCTTTTAGACATTATATTGACTGTGTTTTATTTGAGATGGTATCTTGCAGAGGTAGGATCCTTGATGGCTTAAGGATCTTGTAAATAAGATAATTGAAGGTATAAGATCTAAGCAAGAAGGAGTGGATCCACATTGACTAGGTCTCCATGAGAATATTTGTGTTTCAATGAGGATATTGACTATATGTGTGCTGTACTTAAAGTTTTGTTTGTCGACCTAAAAGAAACTTGTTGAAGATGACTCTTTCTAGATGGAGCATAGAGTTAGGGGAAGCTAACTTAGTTATCTTGAATTACTTAGTAGAACTGTGCATGATGTGAGGGGGAACATTTATGAAGATGTTTCAGTATTGATTTAGATTTGAAGATGTCTACTATAGTTGATAATTCAAGAAGGTTGATATGATGACTTGATCAAACCAAGTCATGTGTTTTAACAATGTTTTGATTCTTCATGCATGGACTAAGGGGAAATTTTGAAAGAGGACAGGCCCTAAGATAAGAGAACTATGTTGGGAAGCCTGAGAGGAGCATATTGAGACTTTGTAATTATTGTAAAAAAGGGAGAAGGATAATTAGAGGTTTCCATCAATGATAAAGGGGGATATTGTTGGAGGTATGTTGTCATTGATGTCAAAGGATGATATCATATGTATTGATGTCAAAAGGTAATGACAAAGTGGTGATGGCATGAAGGTGTGAAAGGTAGGTTTGGATGTATATGAGCTAAGGTAATAATTTTGTGAGGTTTGTCATGTTGTTTATAACATGTTGATAGTGCTACAAGTCAAGGAGAGGAGATAAAGTGTGATTGGCATAGGCTTGGTACCCTAGTGTGTTGAGCAAGTTGAGACTAGGGAGAACATGAAGGGTAGCTAAGTATTATATAATGAAGGTTCATGACTTTTTCATAAGTTGGTGAGATATTTTTAAGTGCTTTCAAGGTGGTTCCTTATTCAAGGTTTGACTTGTAGTCTTAGACCTAGTGTGCATAGTGACTTAGTGAGGTCCAATTGGTGAGTCAAAGTGAGATTTAAAGATGGAATAGCCTTGTAATCATGAATTTAGGTATGAAATATTTTTTAAAAGGTGTTTAACATTTTTTATGTCCTAAGGATGAAGAGAAATCAAGATAGTATATTGGAAGGACACTTGTACATACAGATGAAAGGTTTCCTAGCTACTCGAGAAAAAGTTCTAATGATCATTGACACATGTAGAGTTTTCATGGTGACCTAATCCTTTTGGTAGAGGTTTAAAATTTAAATAATAAGTATTTACATGTATTTTTTAGTGGATTGAGGGACAAATCTTTATGAACATTTGTTAAGAATATAAATTGGTCAAAACCCTCCTAGAAACCCTTATAGTGACCCGATTGGAGAAAGATTATTGGATATCACCTAAAATGGATTGTTTAACCAGGTTTGAATATTTTAAGGTGTATAAGACTCTTACAAGAAACTTTATGTGGTAGTGGTGTGTTAGGGTAGTGAGTAGAAGGTACAAAAAGAAGCTTATTTATGAAGTTTTTAGTGGTACGGTAGAGTTGACTAAGTCAACACATGCAAGATATTGGAGGTTTAAGGTAAATAATTATTATTGATATATATATATATATATATATATATATATATATATATATATATATATATATATATATATATATATATATATATATATATATATGGAATTGTTTTTTAAATTTTCATCATCTATGTTGACCATTTTGAGCATAAAATTTGGCTAGTTATTAAATCTACAAATAGTGAAAATAGTGACAAAAAGCTAGTAAGAGTGAGAATATGTTTTGGGATGGGTTCTAGTTGTTTAGGGATGAGTTAAATGGATTTGAGTATTTTTTTGAGACATATTAATCATTTTAACTTATAATTATTATGCCCTTAAATAATCAAAAAAGTGCTCTCAAGTTGATCAGTATGTGTGAGTGAATATTGTGAAGGTGTATGCTCCAGTAGTTGATCCATATGTTTCATATTTGACACTATACATCTATTGTTTAGTGTTTTAATTTTATATAAGGTTTTTTATTTATCTCATGAATACATTTTTATGTCAATTAAGTGACTCTATAGGTGTTATGAGTCATGTTCACCATGACTATGTTTTGAGTCAAAATGACTGCTACATGCATGCTGAGGTAAGTGAAGTGTTTGAGGTTCCTTGATAATATTTGTTGCATATAATGAATATAACTATGTTTTTATATAAATAATTAATCTAATAAATATTTTTGGAATATATATAAACTATTTGAGGTGTTGATATGAGGTAGCCAAGAGGACTTGTCTAGCAGTGTATGTACAGTGTGAGAGTAGTTTGAGGAATTGGTCTATAAGACCAATGAAAGATGATATAAAAATAAGAATAAATATTTTAGGTTGATATATACACCTCATATTAAAAATTAATGATTATTATATGTCATTAAAGTTCTCGAATTTATGTAAAGAGTCAAGAGTTCTTGATTAAACTTTGACTGTCTTTGACTAGTCTGAGTGGTCATATTGCAAGTGCACTTTGGAGGTGATTTGCCCTGTGTTATTATTTCCAAAGAACATAATGATGTTTTTCAAGTATTGAATCATATTTTTTAGTGTTTGGGTTATTTTTTTATTATATATGACATATTTATATCTTATTTTGTCAAGATAGTTTTATGGGTACACTGGTTACTTTGAGTAGTCTTCTAGCAGAGATGTTATTAGAGCTTATTGGCCTATGTTGTAGTGTCTAAAGAACATGGAGGTGTTATATATGTATTTTATTTTCCATAAATATTATTTTTTCATATGATTATGTAATAAATTTTATATTATAATTCAGAATTCTTTGACTATGTATTTTGCATATGTTGTCTCAAACGCGAGGAGACCAAATTGCTAGGTTCAAGGTGTGAGATGGTGTTACAAGTGGTATGGAAATTTTTTGGAGTGATAAATGGTATATTTTTAAAAAATTTAATGTTTTTTAAGTGTTTTTAGAGGATAAATGTGGACCAAACAGTCCAAGTTGTAACGTGTGTATGAGTAGGCTTAATTGCTTTAGGTCTCATTAAGGTCCAATGGAGGATTTGGGACAATTAGGTGATGACCAACCTATGAATCATGTGTCTCACCCATGTAACATGTGTGGAGACATATTAAAAAAATAATAATCATGTTGGTTGACCAAGATGGGTTAGACCAAGAGGATTGGTATAAGTACAAGGCCTAATTGGCCTATTTGTGCTAGTTGTGTGTGTGTGGAGCCAAGTGAAGGAGATAACATTTGAAAGAAAAGGTATAGGTAATTGAGGACCAAAATATAGTGAATAATATCAAACGTTATTATTTTATTAAGGTGATGAAGTTGAATTCATAGGTCATTATACCTAATGAGCCTAGAAGAGGCTAGTTGAGAAAGTAAGCCCTAGAGGTTGTTTGAGAGAGATTGAAGGGTGAAGAAGAAGTGAAAGAAAGAGAATTCCATCATCAGGTGTAGAAGACATCAGATCATAGATGGAGATGTTCATAGGTTTTTTTTGGTATCTTAACATCTAGGGGGTTATATCCTCCTTTCAAGGTGAAACTTGCTAAAGGTCTAGTTATTGTTTTAGCTTAGTTAGATAGGTGTGGTAACACCCAATGGGATTGTAGTCTCATTAAATAAGGTATGGTAGTTCCTTTATTAGTTAAATATAGTATAAATTGGATTTTATTATTATAGGATTGTATTCCATCTTGAAGGGTTTAGTGGGTTTTATCCCCCATGAGGGTTTCCCACATAGATGATGTGTTCATGTGATGTATGCTCTTGATTCATGATTCAGATATATGTACTTTCATGTTTATGTTACTAGATCAAGTTGATGTATGATGGAATGGTTGCGTAATTCAATGCACATTGTTGTATATTAGTTCACCCCCTCCTTAGTATCTAATTTCAATAAACACCACTCAGAAAAGCTTTGGATGTAGGTGTCAGTTTTTCTCTAGCTATAGCCTTATAATAGATCATCCTTGAAGCTAAAGAGTCATAAAAACTAGCACCCAAATTTTATGGTCCTTATAAAGTGCTACAAAATATTGATCCCATGGCATAAGAGTTGGATCTTCCCTCCTCATCCAAGATCCATCTTGTTTTACATGTTTGATGTTTGAATAAGGTCATGGGTAAGCATGTTCAAGCCCAAACTATAATCCCCAAGATCTACACTGAAGGCTTTATTCTCTTTGAACTTGAGTCTATTTTTCATAATTAGAAACCATGTGTCCCTCTTAGTACAGTCATATTGTATCTAAATAAACCATATAATATTGTACACCATTATAATTTTTACCACTAAATATTAAATATAATAATGGAATGTTCCACAAAACCTATGAGCATCACAAACAACTCAATAAATTAGTACAATAATCATGAATAAGATTCTTGAAATTTGAACCAACTGCTAGAGAGGGAGAGCATTGGTGAGATTATTTACCTCCAACCATAGACCATAGATCCCCCACACATATCCAAATTGGTGAGTGTCCCTACCCTTTACATAAGGAAATATAAAATCAGTATGAATTTCAATAATTTAACCAAAACCTGTATGTTGTAAAATCACTAATATATGCAACAAATCATATAGAATATGAAAGTTCAATCCTCTATCATGATGTATTATGCATACACATGTAAAATAAATTAAAAAAGTGGAATGGAAATGTTACACATATAAACATTACTTTGGCCAAAGATTTCATTATAGTTTTAGATCACAATGGATCGAGTAAAATCCACACACACATACTCTCTGCTAGTATATCACAGTTAATATTTTAATACAAGAGGATAGATATATGGGTTGCATGAAAACAACTCCCATATACCTATCAACTACTATTAAATGATTCATAGAAAATAACATGTCATAAAATAGTTTTTACATCATAAAAACATAACATATTTACAACATATGGATGTTCAAAAAATCTAGAAAGTATCTAATTGCATCATGCCATAAAGAGTAAAAGATTCATATTTCACCAAAATATCATAGTTTCATATCTATCCATGTAAAATAGTATAAAGGATAATACACAATCAAATCCTTTCTAATCAATGAGATCAATTTGTTAAGCCACTAAAATAGTTTTAACTATCTCTAGTATTTAGTACACTTATCTTCATATTGAATATTGTGTATCCATAATATGAAATTTATGACTTATTATAATTTGTTTGACACAAAAACTTTTTATAATAACCTTCCTATGTTTTAGTGTTCTTGAGACCATAGGGTATATCACATGTATACTATTACATCTTAATAGAACAATTAATTACCCAAATCATTAAGTTCCATTCAAGAATCTACTTACAACCAAGGTTGAATTTACACATAATATTACTATACTTAGTCACATTTAAATTTTAACATTATGATTACATACTTTTACATGGCTTTACTATAGGTGTAAATGTATGAAAAATAAGCATGTGTAAACTCTCTCTCTCTCTCTCTCTCTCTCTCTCTCTTACTCTCTTATATATACTCAAGATTATGTCCAAATCCTTCAACATAATTGTTGTCACTTTTATTTATACCCTTTGAGGAGGTGTTTCAGGTATCTTTACTCAATTGACACAATGGGAACTCTCTAAGTCTATGGGTGGCCTATAACTAAAGAGAAACTCTAGAAAGGGTTGGATCCCTTGATGTTACACCTATACTATCACTAAACCTAATCAAATTACAAGGAAAAGGTAGAAAGGAAGTTTAAATTAATGAAATGGGGTGATGCACCAAATTATAAATCTCCTCCACTTGTTCATGATTGCTACTATGGACTAAAACAAGATTTAAATCTGATTTCACAACTCCAATAGTCCTTCCAACATAAGTGTTTCAATATGGAGGTTATAGTTATGCATCAATCAAGGAGAACAATCAAGAGGTCTAGAAAGAGACACTAATGAAATTTTTTTACACTTAACCTCTACAAAACTATTTGATACACTCCATATGACCTATAATAATGTGACTTACATACAAAGAGGTAAGAGTGAAGAGGACAAATGCAAGGAAGTTAAACATTATCACTACCATTCATCAACAATTCATCATAGGAACACTGAATGTAAGATGGAGAATGCATAAATCAACTTGCATGTACTTCAAAAGTAGTAATAAATATCAAGATTGGAAAGGCTATGCCATGACTAGTTAGAGGATACCCTTTACATTCCATTCAAGGTTAAATATATAGAAGAATTGAGATAGAGAGAGGAGAGGAAGAGACTAGGAATCTCATCATGATTGTTGACTTAATTTTAACCTAGGTCAAATCTGCTCAAACTCCCCTGCATATTCAAAATTTTCATAAGGTATCCTAAGTTTCAAATGTTCACCATGGTCTTAAGTGAGGTAAAGTAATATGTTTTAACCTTTGTCACATTTGTCATTTGTCTTCATGTCATTGTATGCCATCTTTTGGGTCATTTTAATGAATTTTAAAGTTTATCATTAAATGACAAATGTTTTAAGAGGTAAAATAATGTATGTCATGTGAAATAATGTCATAGGAAGATTGCCAAACAAAAATGTTTTAGGTTCAATGTTAAAACAAAAAGATCAATTGAAAAAGGGTTAATTTTAGGTAGTTGTATAGACTAATGACTCATCTAGCATGTGTGGAGGCTTCAAGAAGGTCTCTTGAGATCCCCATAGGTATTTTATAGGATCAAGTGGCTTTTAAAGATCCAAATTTAAACAAATCCAATTTCTCTCTCTTATCACTGTCTTGGGCAGGTCAAAAGAGGTTAACAATTTTTTGTTGGTATGGATAAGAGAATAAAAGTTGAAGTGAATTCACTTGGTGGATGTTAGGGGTCCCTGTGTACTTTCATTTCATGGTCATGGTTCCATGTTTTATGGTCTATACTATATGAACAATAACTAAGATTGATAACTCCTCCAAACTACCTATGCATCCCTAACACCTTAGTTTTCTCATTTGATTGAATTAGTCTGTGTGAACCAAGTGGTGTATATAGTATTTTAGTGCATATTCAATCATTTCATGTGGATTTCAAACTATTTGGAATGTTTTTATATGAAAGGACAAGAATAATAATATGTGTGCTAGGAGTGAACACAATTGAGGTCTGTATAACAGTGCTTGATATTTATAGGGCTCATTTTCCTTTGAATGGCTTCAAGTCAAGGCTAACATATTGGTTTCATACCCTTGGATCATGGTTGATCATATTATCTATTGAAGGTTTATGTTTAATAGGATCATGAATAGAAAGTGAGGTCTAAAACACTTGATATATTCAAGTTGTTGAGTATTGTCATTGATGTCAATGGTACATCTTGCATGAGGTTGATGTCATAGAGAGAGTGTGCCTAGTTACTAGTGTGTTGATATGACAAAGAGAATTGATGGAGTGTAGTCATTGAAGGATGTTGTCATGAAAGATAATTTGAAGGCAAAAGATAGAATTTGAATTTAACTAGTGCCTTATGTTTGCATGAAGGTACATGTCTTTGAGTAGCCTAAGCCTAGTCATGACATGAAAAGACCTTGTAAGAAGGTATGAGCATGGTGTCTTGGTGAGATGAGTGAACACAAGAATGAGTGGTTTTATGAGTTTTATTGAAAATGTATGAGAGGCATTAGATCACTCATGAGAGACTTAGGGTGAGCCTACAAGGGTAGGACCTTCAGACCAAGTTTGCACCTAGACCACTTCTAGACCATGCCTGGCCTAATGAGGTATCATGATATATTTTAAAGCAATTTGAAGGATGTATGGTAGTTTTTAATCATGAGGGAGGTTGATTAAGTATGTGAGTGATGTGGAGAGAACATGAAAAAAGGCATGCAAGTTAGTTTTAAGGCCTAATGTGGTTTGTTGGTCAAGGTCTAAGAGAGCAAAGAGAGAGTGTGGCCTAATGAGAAGTCATGATAAAATTTAAAGATATTTTAGCTCATGTAAGCATTGTAATATGTGAGGTATGTTTTTTAAAGTATGTTCATATAGTTTGAGGTCATAGTTTGTGTTGACCATTTTTGGCCCAACAGGCCAAAAATCGGTCCCCCCTTTTTTTTCCATGCCGTTCTGAGCCAGTACTTTTGATTTTGCACGAGTCTTGCAAATTTCTACAAACACTGCAAGTTTTCTACAAACTCTACAGGTCCATTTATACAGACTCTATAGAGCTTGGATTTCTACGGACTCAGCAGTGAGGTTTTCTATGGATTCTGTAGGTTTCTACAGACTTCACAGGGACTTCTACGAACTCTACAGGTGTAGTCTTTCAGCAGAAGAACTAGTTCAAAGAGTGCAAGGTTTTACAAAGCTTCTTCAGACTCTTGTCTAAATAAATTCATAAGGAAAGAGAGCTAAAATGGTTCAAAGACACTTTTTCTTAAGGTTGGAAGAGTGGTTCAATGACATAATCTTTCCAAGAGTTAGCATCTTTGAACAGTTGAACCATTAAACCAGTTCAACGCTTTGGTTCAATGCTTTGGTTCATCACGTTGGTTCAATCAAATGGTTTAACAGTTGAGGTTCAATAACACAAAGTTCATCAGCAAAGTTTAAATGCTTCAGTTCGTTAGCTTGGTTCAATGTTTTGGTTCACTCAGTCGGTTCATCAAATGTTTCAAAGCTTGGTTCAATCGGACGGTTCAATGAGCTTGGTTTAACACTCAGTTTAAATCTTGGTTCATGCCTTGGTTCAACAATCATTTGAACCATTGAACCAGTTCAATCAATTGGTTCAATAGTTGGTTCAAAGAAGTGGTTCAATGAAAAGTTCAAGCCTCCCGAAGGATAAGTGCCCTTGCAGAGGGTAGTTCTGGGTTCAATAGCCTTTGCGGAGGGCAAGGAACACTTTCGAAGAGGCCACAAAGAGAAAGCCAAAAAGGTAAGTTCTTTCATAATTTTGTTAAGGCAAAGGCATAATTCCTTCAAACTTTTTGTCCAAAGGAATTCTTTCGGACAAAAATTCTGAAGGAATTTGGAAGGGCACTTTGAAGGTAGCCGAAGGAATTCAAAACGCGCAGAAAGACCAAGACAAGGAAAATAATTTCTTCAGACTTTTGTTCGAAGGAATTCCTTCAGACAAAAAGTCTGAAGAAATTTAGAAAGGAAGTTGTGAGCCCAAAAAAGCTTGGGGAAGAACTCTGAAAAAGTGACAAGACAATTCTTGCAGACTTTTTGTTTGCTGAAAAATGTCCGCAGAGAAAAGCTGAAAAGATGAAGGCCACCGAAGGGAAAGTGCCCTTGTAGGGGACTCTCAACTGCCAAATGAAGGGTACTTGTCAAAAGGCCATAGAGAAAAGACCGTAGAATTACCAAGGATGGTGACGTCTCCAAATCCATCAACTTCAAAGAAATAGACTAGCCATTGTTTTTCAAATGGTGATGGGCCCGCGAATGTCATTTTTATGGTAGAGAAATAACCATTTGACCTTTGAATTCTTGAATGCTAATAAAGAGCCCAGAGAACAAAGAGAAAAAAGAGACAAAAACTAGCTAAAAGGACAAAAATAAGAAAATGACGCTGGAAAAAGACAAAGGTTGAGAATGAACGCAGTGACCTGCTATGAAAAGATCCCAAGGAGCCAGCAAGGATGAGAAGATAGCCCCTGAGGGCCAAGGAGCTAGAAGAGTCAAGGCAGGGAAAAAGACAAAAGTGCCAAGTATAGAAATAGACAAATAGTCCAAGTGGCAAAGGAAGGTGTCAACTCAAGGAGTTATTCCAGTGGTTTGAATAGTGCTCGCTAAGTGGTCATAAATGGGATGCAAACAGTGAATGGTGCAGCCCATTTTTTCTCTATTTTGCATTTATGAGTAGATAAACCACGTAAGTGCCTTCAAGGAGCAGTCTTAGTTATGGGGAAATGGCACGGCCATTGTTTTAAAATGCCTAAAGTTAGAATTAGAACCAACATAGCATTTATATTTTAACAGCTTCCTCTTCCCAACGCCCTTAGGACGCGCATGGACAATTTGTAAAAGGGGTACCAAAAGGCCTCCTTTCTTCCTCTATATATTGTAGACTTCTCATTTGGAAAAGAGGATATATCACATTTGTAAGGCAAAGCCCTGGCAAATTTTCACCTAGAATCAATAAAATGCATTTTAACCTCTATTCTGGTTAGATATCCCTGTGTATGTCTGAGTGTTAGTCTTTTGTTTAGTCATTGCTTCCTAATGCTTTCACAGGGTTGACACCAATGCATTTGGTATCTATAAGGTGCCATTTTTGCAGGTGACAAGAAGAGCTGTACCTAGAGCGTAGAGACAGAAGGAAGTCATTATACAGTGTGTTTTTCTATAGCACCTATGGTGAGTCCCTACTTCTATGTGTTCCATTAAAGCCTCCCTGTTAAGATTCCTGTAGCCTGGTCCTTTTACCAGTTAAAGTGTACGTATGTGTTTATATGGTTCAGAGTGTGAGTATGAGTAGGTTGAATCATTTGGTGCATCACCCTTTTAGAGTAGGTTTTGTTTTTCTGTAATCCTTATCCCTTTTCATCCCCCCCATTATATATATATATATATATATATATATATGTGCATATATATATATATATATATATATGTATGTGTGTGTGTGTGTGTGTGTGTGTATATATATATATATTAGCACTTATTGGAACAACTTAGATGCATCAAAGGGAGCTAGCCCTTATCTAGAGACTCTCCCTTCCATCTTCGTCAGTCCCACAAGCGAGAGGGGAGTTTTCATTTTGATGTGTGGAAGGCAGGAGCTAGGCATCCTGCCCTGGGTGCAATCCATTGTGTCAACAATTTTTAGCATGCCTGGTGGGACTCAATTTTTTACACTCAATAAAGTTTCAGGATTGATGCTGGTCTTGTTACAACAAATCAACTATTTTTATCATCTAGCGACTCCACTAGTAAGAGCTTCAGTTTTCTAATCAAGGGCCAGTCTGACTTCCTATGCCTAAAATCACCACACGATCTACTTCTAAGGGTGTCCCTTTTGAATTCATTAAATTGCCTTTAAACTTAGAAAAGCAACTGAGATTTGAGAGGACCCATCCTTATTCAATAAACCACTTTCCCAAACCTGCTATAAAGAACACCTACGCAAGAAAGCCGCAGTTACATCCTGTCATAGCTATGGCATTACCCTTTGTGAATTTTTGTGGTCAAAGTCGCTTGAATCTCTAGAATTATGACCCAATTCTAGGAGCAATCCTCAAAAGTGTGCCTCCCTTTAATGGAGAGGGGCTCATTATAGTTATCAAACACATCAAAAATATTGCTAACCTCTGCAATATTCACAATGTCACTGAGGAGAATATTGCAATCAGATTGCTGGCATTGTCTCTCAAGGGCAAAGCTCTAGACTGGTATGGGACTTTGGCTATAAATTAAATCAATTCTTGGAATGAATTGGGCACTCACTTGATGGATCATTTTGGGGAAAAGAGCGACCACCTCTCACTTGCCGAGTAGTTGACTACCATGAAAAGAGCCCCACATGAATACATGCAGGATTTCAACACTCAGTTTTAAAAGACATGGGATAGAATCCCCATTCTGGTAAGACTGACTCCTAGCTATGCTTTCCTATATTACTTAAGAGCATTGAATATTGATATCACTATTATGACACAGTCCATGGGAGGACATGTGCTGCCTACTACCTATGACATAGCTATAGCAGCTAAAAATTGCCTAGTGCAAGCTCAGAAAATAGCTCATATACCCCATATGCCACTTTTCTCTAAAAAGTTTCCTCCAATTCAGACCGCTACTCCCACCTTAGCTCTTCTACCTAGCATAGAAAAGCCAGCTACTTCTCCATCCAATGAACTTCATGAAGTCAAGAGTCTATTGCAAAATATGTCAAATGAAATTGTAGCTATTAAAAGGCAGTAAGCTCAAAGCAACCGACCAAAGCAAGGATACCAATAGTATGGTCAAGCTCTTAGACCCCCTTTCCAAAATTACAATCAAGGACAGGGTCAACTTACTCAGAGCAGACCCTTTCAAGGCTAAAATCTAGGTGCCCCTTCATCATCTAAGGTTATAGTGCACGTTCAAAACAATCTGGTTGAAGAATATCAAAGTTGTTCAACCATGGGATATAATCAAGAGCAGGCTATTTATATAAATGAAATGATGGGTTATTACCCAAATGTATAAGATAATCATAGCCACCCATTCCTAAGGTTTTGAGGCTCCAATGCAACCCAACACAAGCAGCAGTCAAACCTAGCCTGATTCTACTCTCATGAATCATCTGGAAGGTGAATTCTATTCAGTCAATTATGTGAGTGTTGTAGACAATCAGGCTGACTATGTCACAACCAACACAAGATTCAAAAGGAGAGTAATGGAAGAAGCTCAGGCTGTTACCCAAACATCAGCAATACCTTCTTCATCTCATGTAAATCAAAAGGTCCCAAGCTTCAAACCACCATTTGTACATTTAGCTCCTCGACCTGCACCTCAGGCTGTAAATAATTCCAAAAAAAAATTGAAGGAAGATAACCCTCGTGTCAATGTGGTTGACTAGATGAAGAAGCTGCACATGAACATCTCCTTGTGGGATTCACTATCAATACCAGGGAAAAAGGACATATTGAAAAAAGAATTACATGAGCTAAATGAACAAGCTATCCCAGCAAAGGCCGATAATGCCTTGATGATGAATGAGTAGCCTTCCACCTCAGGTCAGATCAGGAAAGAAGAAAAGGTTCCTCATTTTTATGTGTCCTTGGTCATAATATATTTCTTGGTACACAATTGTATCATTTATAGTGGAGCAAGCACCTCGGTTATGCCCAAATGCATAGCCAACAAGTTGGGTTTGAAATATGAAGAAATGACCAAGGGAGTCATACAGCTGAATGGAACACTAGCAAAGATAGTTGGGGTGTTGAAGGGTTTGAGCTTGATGCTACACGCTTGCCCAACCTTCTCAGTTCCTCATGATGTGGTAGTGGCAGATGTCCCTCCTTACTTTGCCATCTGCTTATCCAGGGACTTTACATCCAAGATAGGTAGTTACTTAGCAGTGAATTGGTCTTATCTAGTTTTTAAAACCAAGTATGGGACAAAAGTTAAGATTGAATTCGAGCCACTCCACAGAGATCATTTGAAACCATATTCACTCAAGGTAGAAATGTCAGCTACGCCATCATTGACCAAGAAAAGTTCCAAGTAGACCAATCTCCATCCTCTGCCCTTGAAGGAGTTGTAGACCTACTCTTAGATGAATGGGGAAGTGACAACTTCAAGCATGATCCTTACAAATTCATTGAGGAGGTAGGCCTTGGAATTTATAGCATGCATGAAGAGGGTACTTTTGTACCAAATTTGATGAAATCAAGCTAGGAAAGCTCAGGTCTATGGTAGCTATTCTTTGACAGTTTAAGAAGTAAGTTGGGAGCTGGTGGTGGAGCGGTGTTGATTTCTCCTTCAAAGGAGAGGTACTTTTCAGCTTTCTGGTTCCAATTTTCTTGCACATGCAATGTTGTAGAATATGAATCCCTCATCTATAGTTTGGAGTGGGCAAAGAAAAGAAGAATCAAAGAGCTATAAGTTTTTGGTGATAGTGAGCTGATTGTAAATCAGGTAAGAGGCCAAAATTTGATAAAAATTCTTTACTAAAGTCTTACAAACATAGGGTGTGGGACTTAGTGGAAAATTTCTTTGCTTTCAATATTTCCTCCATTCCTAGAGAGCAGAACAAGCAAGCAGATAGGATGAAAGTAGTTGGTGCCCAGTTTGATATCCCTCAAGAAATAGGTCGAGACCACAGCTCACGCCACTTGAAGGTAGTGATTTGGCCCTCTATACCTGACAACATCACCAATTGGCAGGTCTTCAACAGTGATCAACAAATAGCACTCTTCTTGTAGGAAGAAGCTGATTTTGCTACAAAAAACCAGGTTAAGCTGTAGCAACAATATGGAAGCCAAATTGTTCAGCTGAAGAAAAATAAGCTCCCCAAAGGTTTGGTCACTCTAGAGAGTGTCTTCAATGGAGATGACCAATTGAGAAGCGACAAGGCATGCATTACAATGAAGGAAGAGCACCATGAGAAGGTGGAAATATTCAAGGATAAGTTGCTTGCACTTGGGAAAGTGTGCACGGACCATGAAAGATAGGCTTTCATCTTGTTGTGCCAAGAATTTGTCGATATCTTCACTTGGGAGTAAAGTGATTTGAAGGGTTTTGACCCAAGTTTGGCCCAGCATACCATTGAGCTGGAAGAAGGTGCCAGGCCAATCAAGCAAAAGTAGAGGCCTGTCAACCCAATAATTGAACCTCTCATGTGAAAGGAACTCACCAAGTTGATTAAGTCCAAGATAATATTTCCAATCAAACACTCTTTTTGGCTAGCCAATCTTATTCCTGTCTATAAAAAGAATGGGGAGATCAAACTGTGTGTTGATTTCAGAGACATCAATAGGGTCTCTTTGAAAGACCATTATCCTCTCCCAAGCATGGAGTAGATCCTTCAAATGGTGACAGGCAGTGAGCGTTTCTCCCTCCTAAATGGGTATTCAGGATACAACTAGATTTTGGTGCAAGACTATGACCAGCACAAGATAGCCTTCACTACCAAGTGGGGAATGTTTGCTTATAGAAAAATGCCTTTCAAACTATCTAATGCTGGTGCCACCTTCTAACAAGCTATGGACATGGCCTTTCAAATCTTGATAAATAATATTGTGCTGGTATATCTTGATGATGTGACAGTTTTCTCTAAGGAAGCGAGCCAACACATGAAACACCTCAGACAAATCTTTGAGAGGTGTAGAGAGTTTGGTATCTCTCTCAATCCAAGGAAATGCATGTTCTTTGTCCATGAGGGGAAGCTCCTTGGCCACATTATTTCTTTGAAAGGTTTAACTATTGATCCAAAGAGAGTTCACTCCATCCTGGATCTATCCTTGCCTAAGCACAAGAAAGGCCTGCAAAGCTTCTTCAGCAAGATAAATTTCATCTGGAGATTTATCCCAAATTTTTTGGAAGTGGTCAAGCCATTGACCTCTATGATGAGGAAGGGTGAGGAGTTCACATGGATAGCATAAAGAAAAGACAGTTTCAAAGAAATCAAGTAGGCCATAGCCCGGGCTCCTACTTTGATCAGCCCTGACTTCACCAAAGATTTCAACCTCTACACCTTTGGCAATGAAGAGGTAATCTCTGCCATGCTTACCCAAACAAGTGATGATAACCTTGAGTAACCAATTGCATTTTTTAGCCAAGGCCTAGAAGTTTTTGAGGTCAAATACACATATGTGGAAAAGTAAGTTCTGGTGGTCATATGGAGTCTAAAGAAATTTAGGCATATGTTGTCCAATAGCAGAATCCACCTCATGGTTCCCCATTCTAGCATCAAGGATTTCTTGATCAACCAAGACCTGAATGAAAAGAGAGCAGGGTGGATCACTAAGGTGATGTAATATGATGTGGATATCAAGATCACCAAACTAGTAAGAGGGAGAGTCCTATGTGAGCACCTCGTTGCAGACTTTAAGTAGCAAAAAGAGGATAGTCTGCTAATTCATGATGCAACTACAGTAGAAGAACCAACTATCATGAAGGATTGGATATCAGATGTGAGGCATTTATTTCTCACCGGTGAGTGCCCGCACTCACTTGATAGGACCAAGAGAAGGTATTTCAGACTCTAGTGTCTCCCTTATGCCCTGATTGATGGAGTGTTGTTCAGAAGGGATCTCTTAGGAGTCTTTTTAAGATGCTTGGACTTGAGTCAAGCTGACAGGGTGCTATCTAAGTTCCATGATGGGCCAGTTGGTGGTCATTTTGCTCCTAGGGCTATAGCAGCAAGAATAATGAGAGCTGGCTATTTCTGGCCTACACTTTTTAGGGACACCCATGCATGGGTATGAAAGTGCCAGAAGTGTGCACTTTTTGATGGGAAGCAACATTTGGCTGCCATGCCTTTATAGCCTATTCAGGTAGAGCAGCCATTCATGCAATGGGGCCTTGACTTCATAGGGATGATTAATCCTCCCTCCAATGCTGGACACAAGTGGGTCATGACTGGCACAGATTACTTCACAAGATGGGTAGAGGTTTTTTCTCTGAAAGAGGCCAACAAAAGTGCAGTCCTAGATTTTTATGAGGACCTGGTGGCAAGGTTCGAGGTTCCAGTAACCATAATCTTAGATAATGTATTAGCTTTTCTGGGAACTAAAACAAGTGAATGGGCACTGAGATATGGTATTTATCTCAGCACTTAATCTAATTACTACCCATAGGGGAATGGGCTGGTTGAATCTACAAATAAGAACCTAATCAGGATCATCAAGTGAACAATGGAGGAGAATCAGAGGACTTGGCATACCAAGTTAAAAATAGCCCTATGGGCAGATAGGGTCACCCCGAAGAGGGCAATTGGTAACTCGCCATACATGCTCGTCTATGGAAGGGAAGCTAGGCTCCATATTTCACTTGAGTTACCAGCCTTGGACCTCACTCGTTAGCTGCAATTAGAAGAAAGAAATAGCATAGAGGTTAGGCTATGTGAGTTGATGGAGCTCCAAGAAACAAGGGACCAGGCTATGGCTTCTATGACCAGGTGCCAATAGCAAACAAAGAGACACTTTGACAAGAGATCTTCATCAAAAGTTTTCTCTGAAGGAGACATTGTCTTGAAATGGGATGAGGATTGAGCTAATCTTAGAAAGGACACAAAATTTAATGCCCTATGGAGTGGCCCATACGTAATCACTCAGTGTAAGCAACATAATGCATTCCAAATCTCCAGGTTGGATGGTGAAAAACTGTATATCCTAGTTAATGGGATACATCTTAAGCATTACCACTCAGCCCCTTTTCCATCATGTATATATTTCCCTTGCTTTTCTCCTATTTTTCCTAAGTGCCTTTTGTACATGCTAGTAGTTTTCTTAGTTTTGTGTGTGTTTTCATTTCCTTTTGGGGTAAATCTTCATGATTAGTTCTTGAATGTATTAGGGCTATTGCTGATCTTTAAGTTACATTCTGACTCCATGCCCAATGGACTTCAAGGCAACTGGTCTCTAAACATAGCAGGCATGCTTCCCCTGGGAGTTGCTAATTTGTTGACCATTTTTGGCCCAACAGGCCAAAAATCAATCCCCCCTTTTTTTTCATGATATTATGAGCTAGTGCTTTTGATTTTGCATGAGTCTTACAAATTTTTATGGACTCTACAGGTTTTCTATGAACTCTATAGGTCCATTTCTATGGACTCTGCAGAGCTTGGATTTCTATGGACTCAAGAGTGAGGTTTTCTATGGACTCTAAAAGTTTCTACGGACTTCACAAGGACTTCTACAAACTCTACAGGTGTAGTCTTTTAGCAGAAGAACCAGTTCAGAGAGTGCAAAGTTTTACAAAGCTTCTTCAGACTCTTGTCTAAATAAATTCATAAGGAAAGAGAGCTAAAATGGTTCAATGACACTTTTTCTTAAGGTTGGAAGAGTGGTTCAATGAAATAATTGTTGGGGATCAACCAAAAATGTTGATTACACTTATGAAAGCAATAAAACATGGAATTAAATCAGAATGATAAGTAACTAGAATGATAAATAGCAAACAAGAAGAGATACAAGAAACCACTTTGAAAACTTGTATTAAACTCTTTACAGAAGGAATACAATTGAAGAAACTTCTTTTCTTCCACACCTCTCTCAGATGTACAGATCTCTCTCTAGATCTCTTTCCCTCAAGAGCTCTCTCTCTCAATTACAATCAACTCCAACAACCTGGAATGATTCACATATACAATTCTATACTGTTCAACATTACTCATACATTACAATAAGCTAAGAAGATCTATCCTATTATATAATAATTAGGAAACTTGAGCATCCATTTACAACCAATAGTTATGCCTCTTAAACAAGGGCTCTAAAATAGTCTTACTAATAATAGAGATGTGGACTTAAGACTATCACTTAATCCTATCATGCAAACACTCAGTTCTATCCACGGAAATAGCTTTTTGGACGCACAGGTAACTGACATCGATTCCTGCCTGTTTGCCTGTGACCGATGTTGGCCAATTCCTGTCGACACCAACATCTCCTAAACTGCTCCTGACCGACATCAGTCGCTCCATATCGATGTTGGTGACTGTGTAAACCTGCAACTTCTACAATGCACTCCTTTGGTGAAGCTTTTAGCTCTACACCTTAACAATCTCCCACTTGGAGATAAACAGTTGCACCAATACCTGTACAGCAACATCTTCTAGCTCCTCCATCTTCAACTCAATCATGAAGACCAACAGAAGTTGAATAAAGATTCAACTTCTCCTTTGTAACCGGCTTGGTTAACATATCAGCAGGGTTCTTATCTATATGAATCTTCTCCAGCTTCAGCTCACCATCTTCCAATACCTATCTTATGAAGTGGTACCTAAGCTGTATATGCTTTGTTATTGAATGAAAGGCTGAATTCTTAGCCAAATGAATTGCACTCTGACTATCAATGTATAATCTGCAACTCTCTTTCTCCTTTCCAATCTCTTCCATGAACCATGTCATCCATATCATCTCTTTGCTAGCCTCTGTGACTGCAATATATTCTGCTTCTGTAGTTGACAAGGCAACAACCTTCTGCAACTTTGATATCCAACTAACCATCGTTCCACCAACAGTGAAAATATACCCTGTGGTGCTCCTCCTACCATCCAAATCACCTACCATATCTAAATCTACATAACCATGTAGAGAAGTATCTGAACCTCCATAGCACAAATGCCTACTGTTGGTTCCTCTCAAATATCTAAGGATCCACTGAACTGCTTTCCAATGTTCCTTCCCTGGATTGGCCATATACTTACTTACAACTCCCACTGCTTGGGCAATATTTGGTCTAGTACAAACCATTGCATACATTAAACTCCTTACTGCAGAAGAATATGGAACTCTACTCATGTACTTTACCTCATCATGTGAATTAGGACATTGTTCTTTACTCAACTTAAAATGTCCAGCCAAAGGTTTGCTTACCGGTTTTGCATCCTGCATATTGAACCGTTTCAACACCTTTTTCACATAATCCTCTTGAGACAAAATCAACTTGTGACTTTTCCTATCTCTCTTAATACTCATGCCAAGGATTTTATTTACTGCTCCCAAATCCTTCATGGCAAATGTTTGAGCTAATTTCACCTTAATCTCAGAGATATCCTGTATGTGTGATCCTGCAACTAGCATATCATCTACATACAACAATAGAATAATATAACTACCATTATCCAATCTCTTAAAATACACACAATGGTTAGATTGACACTTACTGTAGCCATGCTCAGTCATAAACCTGTCAAATCTCAAATACCATTGTCTAGGAGCTTGCTTGAGGCCATACAAGCTTTTCTTTAATCTGCACACTAGCTTCTCCTTACCTTTGACCTCAAATCCTTCTGGTTGTTCCATATATATTTCCTCATCCAAATCTCCATGAAGAAACATTGTCTTAACATCAAGCTACTCAAGATGCAAATCCTCAATAGCAACTAAAGATAATACAGTCTGTATAGAAGTCATTTTAACAATAGGAGAAAAAATCTCACCAAAATCAATACCTGGTTTTTGTGCAAACCCTTCACTACCAACCTGGCCTTATATCTCATATGTCTGTTCTCACCTTCCTTTAATCTGTAGGTCCATCTATTCTTCAGTGTCCTCTTACCAGCTGGCAACTCAACCAAATCCCATGTTTGGTTCTCTCTCAAGGACTCCATTTCCTCAACCATGCCACGCTCCCACTGATTCTTGGATTCTACCTATATTGCTTCTTCAAAACTCTCTGGTTCTCCACCATCAGTTAGCAATAAATATAATAATAAAGGGGAATATCGAATTGGATGTTTACTTACCCTTTTTGACCTCCTGATGGGTGTCTGAGACTCATCCACAACACGCTGTCCACCTAAATTCTCTGACAGTGACCAACCTCGATCACCTCCAGGCCTGTAACTGGCTGACATCAGTTCTCCCTGACCGATGTCGGTTCTTGTTTGGCTGACATTGGTCACTGTATGACCGACATCATTTTCTATCCTACCAACGTCGGTTCTTGCCTTATCGACGTTGGTCTCTATGTTTTCCTATTTGTGATTATTTCTTCTCGCGAGCTCATTTTGGACCGTCACCTCGTCCAATTCTTCATTGCTCTGCCCAGATTGATTCATCTTCCTCAACTGATCACTATACATCACTTTTTCATTGAAAACAACATCACAGCTCCTAATTATCTTATTAGTTCCTAGATTCCAAAACCTGAATCCAAAATCATCAGAGCCATAGCTAATAAATGTGCACCTCATAGACTTAGCATCCAACTTCTTTCTATTTTCCTTATCAACGTGCACAAAGGCTTCACAATCAAAAACTTTGAGAAATGAGAGATCTACCTTTTTACCTGTCCATGCCTCTTATGAAATTCCACCATCCAGAGCTATAGAGGGTTCTCTGTTAATCAAGTACACTGCAGTATCAACAGTTTCTGCCCAAAACTCTAAGGGCAAACCAACATGTAATCTCATACATCTTGCACACTCCATTATTGTTCTATTCATCCTTTCAGCAACTCCATTTTTCTGAGGTGTCCTTGGAACCATATTTTGCCTACGTATTCCATGCATATAACAATACCAGTTGAACTTATAGCTGCAGAACTCACCACCATTGTCAGATCTCAGGCACTTCAATCTTCTACCTATTTCATTCTCAACCATAGCTTTCCAAATCTTAAAAGTCTCAAATACATCAAATTTCTTCTTAATACAATAGACCCATACCTTTCTTGTAGCATCATCTATGAACTAAACATAATACTGTGATCTTCTAATAGAAGCAACCTGAGCCGGTCCCCACACGTTTGTGTGAACAAGCTACAACTTATGCTTCTTCTTTGTTGACCCAGTCTTGAGAAAACTCACTCTCTTCTGTTTTCCAAAAACACAGTGCTCACAAAAATCTAGATCTATGCTTTTCAAATCTGAAAGCTTACCTTTTAACTTAAGAATGGACATTCCCTTCTCACTCATGTGGCAAAGCCTAGAGTGCCACAATTTTGCATCCACATCTGAAGTAGATAATATAGAAGGAGAATTGTTAGTAACACAATTACATAAATAGAGAGTACCTACTCTCTTACTTCTGGCCATTACAAGTGCACCCTTGGTCACCTTCCAAGATTCAGCTATGAGAGTTACTGTACAACCCTCATCCCCTAACTTTCCTGTAGAAATCAAATTCCTCTTCAAGCTGGGAACATGCATGACATCTCTCAACACCCATGTGTTGCCATTCTGCATTTTTAGTTGCACTTTTCCTTTGCCAATAATTTTACAAGGCTCATCATCCCCTAAATACACTATTCCAAAATCTCCATGGACATAGTCACTAAAATATTCTCTATTAGGGGTAACATGAAAAGATGCACCAGAATCTAAAACCCAAGATCTATATTATTATGCAAAGAGAATATTAAAGTATCTTGTGCAATACCTGCAACTTTTTCTTCTTCCTTTCCTTCGTGCTAATTGTCCTCCTTAGGCTTTGACTAGCAATCTCTGCTTATGTGCCCTATCTTTCCACAATTCCAGCATTGTGGCTTCCTGCCATTCCTGGATTTGGATCTACCTCTCACCTTAGAATTAGACCTTGATCTCCCTTTCTTGCTCTTCTCTTTTTGCCTTCCCCTGCTCTCAAAACTTAAAGTGTTCCCTGATGTTTCCTTTATGCTTTTCCTGTGAATTTTCTCATTCAAGATTACACTAACAACATCCTCTACTGCCATTACCAAGCTATGCCAGCTTTTAGGCAAAGAACATAATGTTAAAAGAGCTTTAATTTCATCATCAAACACTATTTTGATTGAACTTAATTGATTTACAATTCCATATAAATCATTCAGATGATTAGATACATATCTACCTTCCTGCATATGCAAATTAAATAACTACTTCATAAGATATACCTTATTAGAAGCTGAGGGTTTTTCATACAAATTTGCTAAAGTAGTCATTAACTCTACCATTGTTTTTGCCTGTGATAAATTGGATATCACAGTAGATGCCAAACTCAGTCTTATAGACCCAAGAGCGTTTCTATCAAGAACTTCCCATTCTTCATCATCCATGTCTGTGGGCTTATTTGCAATCCCACCTAATGGTAAGTATAGATCTTTCTGATACAGATAATCCTCTATCTGCATTCTCCAATGTTGATAATTTTTGACATTAAACTTCTCCATTCTCAGTTTACTTTCTTCTGCCATTGCTTCTCCCACTCAAACAAAAATCCTTGCAAAAACCCTGTGAGTACCCTATAATCAATACACACTAACCAGATCTAAAACGCTTATTACTCAATCTGAGCTCTGATACCACTTGTTGGGGATCAACCAACAATGTTGATTACACTTATGAAAGCAATAAAACGTGGAATTAAATTAGAATGATAAGTAACTAGAATGATAAATAGCAAACAAGAAGAGATACAAGAAACCACCCTGAAAACTTGTATTAAACTCTTTACAGAAGGAATACAATTGAAGAAACTTCTTTTCTTTCACACCTCTCTCAGATATATAGATCTCTCTCTAGATCTCTTTCCCTCAAGAGCTCTCTCTCTCAATTACAATCAACTCCAACAACCTGGAATGATTCACATGTATAATTATGTATTGTTCAACATTACTCATACATTACAATAAGCTAAGAAGATCTATCATATTATATAATAATTAGGAAACTTGAGCATGCATTTACAACCAATAGTTATGCCTCTTAAATAAGGGCTCTAAACTAGTCTTACTAATAATAGAGATGCGGACTTAAGACTATCACTTAATCCTATCATGCAAACACTTAGTTCTGTCCACAGAAATAACTTTTTGGATGCACAGGTAACCGACATCGATTCCTGCATATTTCCCTGTGACCAACATCGGCTGATTCCTACCGATGTCGACATCTCCTGAACTACTCCTGACCGACATCGATCGCTCCTGACCGACGTCAGTGACTGTGTAAACCTACAACTTCTATAATGTACTCCTTTGGTGAAGCTTTTAGCTCTACACCTTAACAATAATCTTTCCAAGAGTTAGCATCTTTAAACCATTGAACCATTGAATTGGTTCAACGCTTTGGTTTAATACTTTGGTTCATCGCATTGGTTCAATCAAATGGTTCAATGGCTGAGGTTCAACAAAGCAAAGTTCATCGGCAAAGTTCAAATGCTTCAGTTCATCAACTTAGTTCAATGTTTTGGTTCACTCAGTCGGTTCATCAAATGTTTCAAAGCTTGGTTCAATTGGATGGTTTAATGAGCTTGGTTCAATGCTCGGTTCATGCCTTGGCTCAACAACCATTTAAACCATTGAACCAGTTCAATCAATTGGTTCAATGGTTGGTTCAAATGAATGGTTCAATCAAAAGTTCAAGCCTCCCAAAGGACAAGTGCCCTTGCGAAGGGCAGTTCTGGGTTCAATAGCCTTTGCAGAGGGCAAGGAACACTTTCAAAGAGGCCACAAAGAGAAAACTGCAAAGGTAAGTTCTTTTAGAATTTTGTTAAGGCAAAGGCACAATTCCTTCAAAATTTTTGTATGAAGGAATTCCTTTAGACAAAAAGTTTGAAGGAATTCATAAGGGCACTTTGAAGGCAGCTGAAGGAATTCAAAATGTGCAAAAAGACTATGGCAAGGAAAAGAATTTCTTCAGACTTTTGTCTGAAGGAATTCCTTCGAAAAAAAAGTTTAAAGAAATTCAAAAAGGAAGCCGCGAGCCCAAAAAATCCCAAGGAAGAACTCTGAAAAAGTGACAAGACAATTCTTGCAGACTTTTTTTCCATAGGAAAATGTCTGCAGAGAAAAGCCTAAAAGATAAAGGCCGCTGAAGGACCCTGAATGTGCCCTTGCGGGGGACTCTCGGCTGCCAAATGAAGGGAAATTCTCAAAAGGCCATAGGGAAAAGACTACAGAAATTGACAAGGATGGTGATGTCTTCAAAGCTGTCAACTTCAAGGAGATAGACTAGCCATTATTTTTCAAATGGTGACGGGCCCGTGAACGTCATTTTTATGGTAGAGAAATAACCGTTTGACCTTTGAATTCTTGAACACCAACAAAGAGCCCAGAGAACAAAGAGAACAAAGAGATAGAAGCTAGCAAAAAGGACAAAACTAGGAAAACAATGATGGAAAAAGACAAAGGTTGAGAATGAACTCAGTGACCTGCTATGAAAAGAGCTAAAGGAGCCAGCAAGGATGAGAAGATAGCCCCCAAGGGCCAAGGAGCCAGAAGATTCAAGGTAGGGAAAAAGACAAAAGTGCCAAGTGTAGAAACAAACAAATAGTCCAAGTGGTGAAGGGAGGCATTGAATTAAGGAGTTATTCTAGTGGTTAGAACAATTCTCACCAAGTGGTCATAAATGGGATGCAAATAGTGAATGGCGTGGCCCATTTTTTCTCCATTTTGCATTTATGAGTAGACAAACCATGTGGGTGCCTTCAAGGAGTAGTCTTGGTTATGGGGAAATGACATGGCCTATGTTATAAAATGTCTAAAGTTAGAATCAGAATTGACACAGCATTTATATTTTAGCGGCTTCCTCTTCCCAATGCCCTTGGGATGCGCATGGACCATTTTTAAAAAGGGTGTCAAAAGGCCTCCTTTCTTCCTCTATATATTGTAGAATTATCATTTGGAAAAGAGGATCTTTCACATTTGTAAGGCAAAGTCCTAGCAAATTTTCACCTGGAATCAATAAAATGCATTTTTACCTCTATTCTGGTTAGATATCTCTGTGTGTGTCTAAGTGTTAGTCTTGTGTTTAGTCATTGCTTCCTAATGCTTTCACAGGGTTGACACCAATGCATCTAGTATCTATAAGGTGCCCTTTCTTGCAGGTGACAAGAAGAGTTATACCTGGAGCATAGAGATAGAAGGAAGTCATTATACAGTGTGTTTTTTCTATAGCACCTATGGTGAGTCCCTGCTTCTATGTGTTCCATTAAAGCCTCCCTGTTAATCTTCCTTCAGCCTGGTCCTTTTACCAATAAAAGTGTATGTATGTGTTTCTATGGTTTAGAGTGTGAGTGTGAGTAGGTCAAATCATTTGGTGCATCACCCTTTTAGAGTAGGTTTTGTTTTCCTGTAATCCTTCTCCCTTTTCATCACCCCCCCATTATATATGTGTGTGTGTGTGTGTATTAGCACTTATTGGAACAACTCATATGCATCAAAGGGAGCTAGCCCTTATCTAGAGACTCTCCCCTCCAGCTTCGCCAATCCCACAGGTGAGAGGGGAGTTTCTATTTTGATGTGTGGATGGCAGGAGCTAGGCATCCTGCCCTGGGTGCAATCCACTGCATCAACAGTTTGAAAGACAAGGCATACAAAATGGTTTTTAGGTCTCTTGAATGCACATAATGAAGGGTTCTCAACTTGAGAAGGATTTTCTTATGCTAATTAGATCATAAAAACTTTGCATGGAAAACTAAGATATTCATGGTATATGGGGAAGGGTATAAGATCAAAATTCTAGGAATTTTTTTGACTGAGGGGTTATGCTTTATGAATGATTGTTAAGAATGGAAATAGATTTAAACCCTCTTAGAACCCTAATAAGGACCCAATGTTTAATATGCTGATCAAAAGTACCTAAAATATATTAGTATGCTTATGTAAGCTATTTAAGTTTTTATTCAACTCTCCTAGTCACCTCTAGGTGTGATTGAGTTGTTAGGTGTGTGAGTAGACCTTATAAGAAAGTGTTAATTTATCATAGATTTGATGTAGCAGTCATATTTGATGAAATAAAAGTATAAAAATGGATGGAGGATGAATATTGAGACTAATTTTTAATATCCATGAAGGTTTATATATAGGTTATATCCCTCAAGTGTGCTAAAATGGTCCTTAAAGTTAGCTACTTGCTAATAGGCCTAATAGTGAAAACAGTTGAAAACATGGGCAGTAATGAGAAGATGATTAGGAATGGGTTATCATGATAGAGTTATGAACCAAATGCATAAATATTTTGTTTGAGACTGGTATTTCCTATTAATTCTTGGTATAAATATTATAATTTAGGTATAGTGGTGAAAATGAAGAAGCCAAAATGGCTTGTCTGACTCAGTGAGATCTATGTGTAGTGAGATCAACAAATTGGTCTATAAGACCAATAGTTGCCACTAGACCATATGATGTTTATATTTTAATATGGTCTAGATATGTTATAGGTTCATATACATGTATAATAATTAATCTAAAATGTCTATATAGGTGTTGGAGGTTTGAGTCACCATGATTGGTCTTTGAGTAAAGCTGGCAGTTCTCAGTGAGCAAGTTCCAAGAGTGTTTTCAAGTCTTTTTACCATATGTGATGAATTATAATGAACTTAGTGAAGTTTATAAGGTATTTAAAGTTATATGTATGTAATTTATTATCATGTTTGTGTGGATAAATAATATTTTATATGCAATTGTTCAAGATAGAACTTTTTATGTGTGTGAAGGCCTAATATGAACAGTACTAATGGTGTGCTTCAAGTGGCGGTTGGAGATATAAAGTATCATGGACCTAATATGAGATTATTGGGGGTATATTTGGGTGGTATATGAATATTTAATTCTATGTGTGGATTTTTAAATTGTTCCAATAATATCAAAGGGTAACACGTACAAATGAAGGCCTAATTGAATTAGGTCTCCTTAAGGCCTAAAAGAGGTTGTGGTATTTTAAGTTGAGGATGAATTATTGTAATGATTAATTCATGTATTAAATGTGTTATAATAAATATTTTGGGTTTAATCCAAGTTTATAATTATGTATGTCCTAACAAGAAGTCTATGAGCTAAAGGATTGTATAAGAACAAGTTCTAATAGGCTTAATTGTCTAGCTAGAGGATGAGTGAATGCAAGCAAAGGAAATAACACTTTGAAGAGCTGAAGGAGGTGTCTTAGAACATCATAGGGGTGTAAATAAAATATCAAAAAGATATAATATGGGTACTATAAATGAATATCAAGATCGTATGACCTAATATGTCTTAAAGAGACTTAGTTGAGCAAAGAAGCCTAGAAGGCAATTTGAGAGGGATAGAAGAGTGAGAAGAGATAAATAAGTTGATCATCATCTATTATATGGGAAATAAGTATTTATTAAAGTGATCAAAATTTTTATGTGGATGAGTTGGTTTTGATTCATCTAGGGGGTTGGTGCCTCCTCGCAGGTTGGTGCTTTCCAAAGCCTAGTTGAGTGGGTGCTTGACTAGTTGGAGTTGGTGTTCCATGTGGTTTTGGTGCTTCACTAAAGATTGGTTTTTATATTATAGGGCTATATTAAATTTATATAGATAAGTGTATTTTCTTCCCCTTGACGTTTTCCCATATATGTAATGTGTTTCATGATCTTGTATAGTTGCATATGCTTTGTTAGATGTTCATGTTTGTATGAATGGTTCATGTATGCTTAAGTGGAATTAAATGAATATTTTGAAGACACTGATTCACCCCCATCTTAGTGATTGTGATTCCAACACAAGTATACCTAAAAGTGTTATCTATAGGCTTATATGAAAGTTAATCTAATTTAAACCTAAAGAAAAGAAGCATAATGGTGTTTGAAGGCTTTGAACCTAATTGTGATTTCAAACAAAGATCATGAACCTAGTAAAAGGTTATTAGGGTGGTGATGAGGTTATAACCTAGTAGTACACATTATTATATCTAATGATACCTAAATTAAGTCTCCAATAGTGGTCTAAATTCAATACAAAAGAGACAGAGTAGTGTTGAAAGGCTTTAGAGATGTTTGGACCCAATTAAGACTTTCAAGAAAGTTTAAGAGCATAGAAAAGATCATTGTATGAGTGGTGAGACCATTATTCACAATCATAACTAGATTTAAAAGTAAAAGTCGCAAATTTGAAATTTTCTTGGTGAGAATGTTACCTTAACTTCTCTAAAAGGAGACTTTGTTCAATATAGTGTCATCTTATTGTGAAGGTATATGAAGTCTGGATAAGCTTGATGGATTTATTCTTGAAGCTTAGATTGAGAGGTCACATATTAATTCAATAAGAGGTTGATTAGATTAAGATAATGATGGTTGAGTAAGGTTATAATTAATTCAAGTTCCCACTTGAAACACTTAGTGAAATATAGTGCCTTTGAGTCCAAATGAACGTGAAACTACCTAACCTATAGTAGATTTTTGGTGAGAGATGATTGCATGATCTCAAGATAGAGACAAGTCCATTCAAGTGTGATGTGACCTTAGTGACCTAAATACTAAACCAATATAGTGAAGTAAAATATTAAAATGTGTAGCACCACATATAAGAACCTATTAGTTTCTCGTAAATGCACACCTACAGTTTGACATAGTCACAAACTAGTCTAGGCCAATGAAAAGTGCAAGCTTGGTTGGTAGGCAAAAGGGTAAGATGGAATGACCATGTTGAAACCACTCTCATAATGGTAATATCACATTACCATGTGATTTCAAGAATCAATAATCTCAGAGACAATCATAACTCAAGGTTCTTAAGCCCACCAAAATCCTGAATACAATCACAAGCATAAAAGCTAGTATTGATATTTTGAAGTGTTAAGGCCTCTTGGAGCATAGTCAAAGCTTGAAACTGTTGACCATTTTTTTTCCCAATAGGCCAAAAATCAGTCCCCTTCTTTCCCTGATGATTTTGAGCCAATTCATTTTTATTTTTCATGAGTCTTACAATTTTCTACAGACTCTGCAGGTTTTCTACAGACTCTGCAGGTCCATTTCTACAGACTCTGCAGGTGAAGTTTCTATGGACTCTGCAGGTGATGTCTTTTGGCAGATGAAGAACCAGTTCAAAGAGTGCAAGGTTTTACAAAGCTTCTTCAAACTCTTGTCTAAATAAATTCACAAGGAAAGAGAGCTGAAATGGTTCAAAGACACTTTTTCTTAAGGTTGGAAAAGTGGTTCAACGACATGATCTTTCCAAGAGTTAACATCTTTGAACCGTTGAACCATTGAATCAGTTCAACACTTTGGTTCAATCAAAAAAGTTCATCACTTTAGTTCAATCAATGGTTCATCAGCTTGGTTCAATACTTTGATTCAATCAGATGGTTCAATCACTCGATTCACTTAGTCGGTTTAATGAGCTTGGTTCAACGCTTGGTTCGACGCTCGGTTCAATGATTGGTTCAAAGGAGTGGTTCAATCCAAAAGTTCAAGAGAGCCTCCTAAAGGACAAGTGCCCTTGTGGAGGGCACTTGGTTAGCAACGACACCCTTCGAAAGGGTCGATTTTAAGAAACTCGAAGGGCACTTTTTCAAAGGGCAGTTAAAAAATCAAGAAATAAAGACTAAGGCATAGAATGAATTCTTTCAGACTTTTTGTCCGAAGGAATTCCTTCAGACAAAAATTCCAAAGGAATTCAAAAGACGTAGAGAAAAGACTTAAGGCAAAAGCAATAGAATATTTTCTTTAGACTTTTGTCTGAAGGAATTCCTTCAGACAAAAAGTCTGAATAAATTTGGAAAGGAAGCCACGAGCCAAAAATCCTGGGAAGAAATCCAAAAAAGTAGACAAGGCAATTCTTGCAGACTTTTTATCTGTGGGAAAATATCTGCAAAAAAAGCCCACAGGAAAAGCCCGAAGCGAGAAACCTGAGGAGAAAGAAGACCACCCAAAGGGTATGTTCCCTTGCGGGGGCCCTCGCCAAAAAAAAGACTTTTCTCAAGTCCCTGAAGGGTAGGTCCCCTTCGGGAAGGATCAAAACAAGAAGTCTAAATAAATTTGGGAAAGGCCAAATCAAAGAGGAAAGCCAAAGAAAGTCCAAGGGGTGATAGGCTCGAGGACATCAAAGTCAAGCACGGTGAACTAGCCGTTGGTTTTCAAGCAGTGACGGGCCCACGAACATCGATTTTAAGATGGTAAAATAGCTGTTTGATTTTTTAAATGCTTGAGCACCAACCAAAAAAGAGCCCAAGGAGCTAGTGACCTGCCAAAGAGATAGCCCCCAAGGGCTGAAGGAGCTAGATAGAGACAAATCTAGGAAGAGACAAAGTGCAGAAGCAGACAAACAGTCTAGGTGGTAAAGGAGAGGTGTCAACTCAAGGATTTACTCTTGCAATTGGAACATCGCTTGCCAAGTGGTCACTAAATATTGCAAACAGTAAGTGGCATGGCTTATTTTCTCTAATATGCATTTATAAGTAGACAAGCCATGTAAATGCCTTGAAGGGAGTAGTCAGTTCAAAAAAAGGAGGCATGGTCCATGCTTCTTAATTAATGTTAGAATGTAAAAGTCAAAGTAGGAGCCAACAATCAAATGGATTCCTCTTCCCAAGGCTCAGAACGCACATGGGCCACTTGAAAAAAGACCACCAAATTCTTTCCCAAAAAGTGCCAAGTTTTCTTCTCTTTCTATATATTGTAAATTCTCATTTTGAGATGGAATCTCTCAGCCTTAAGGCAAAACTCTACCAAAAAATCTCTCGAGCTTGTAAGGTAGAACTCTGCCAGATTTTACCTTGAATCAGGACTTAGCATTTTTACCTCCATCTAGACTTGCACTCAAGCACATGTCTATGTTTTCTTTTTGTGTTAAGTCATTTCCTTTTATGCTTCTCATAGATCGATTCCAGCATGTCTAGTGCATTGTGAAGTTTCTTTTTTGCAGGTCTGCCAGAAGTGTCTATAGCAGGAATATAGGCGCATGTGAATAAGCTACCAAAGTGTGTCTCAGAACACCTTTGATAGTTACTTCCTCCCTATATCTCTACAGACCCCTGACTCACTGATACAGAAGAGTTTCCCACATTAGATGAAGTGTATGGGTGCTTCTTCTTGGTGAAAAGTGTATGTTCGGGCCTGAGTGGATCAAACTTTTTTAGTGTATCACCCTTTTTAGTTTAGGTTTAGGTTCTATTTCAGCATCTTTCTCCCTTTTCATCCCCCCCTTTTTCATTTTATTTGTTAGCAGTATAAATCCAAGGCCTAAAAGATACATCAAAGGTAGCTAGCCCTTATCTAGAGACTCTCCCCTCCAGCTTCACCGGTCCCACAGGTGAGAGGGGAGTTTTCATTGTTGCATGTGGAAGGTAGGAGCTAGGCGTCCTGCCAAGGGTAAAATCCACTGCGTCAATAGAAACTTGCTATAGAAGGTCCCCATTACCTAACCTAGGATAAAATGGTCTTATTTGGTCTAGAATAATAGGGTAAGTTCCCTTTATTTTGTCTCATATAGGGGGTACTCCATAGTCAATCCAACTTGCAGACATAGTACATGAATGATAAAAATGATGAAATGGAGAGCCAAGAATTAGTTTTGGATGATCTAAAAGGTTGTAATGAAGGTGAAAAAAGTGTTGAAGGGCACCTAAAATCACTGGAAACATTCAAAGGTGGTCATATGCAACAAACACAATCTATGTGTTGGGAAATATGGAAGCACAATTGATTACCATATACAAGCAACTTAAGATGCGGAATTAACCAGAATGCACAAGTAACTAGAATTCAAAAACAACACAGAATATGAGAGACAATACACAAATTGTATTAATACTCATCCAGAAAAGAATAAAATAAAGAAGATGCCACTTCTTCTTCACAACTCTCAGAGGCTTCCCACACCTCAAGTGTATAGTACTTTTTTTCTCAAAGCTCTCTCTCTTACGGTCCCAACACACAACTCAAACACAGAGTTGGTGTTCACCTCCAACCAGCCAGTATCCACTACTACCAGTACCCAAGTGTTCCACGCACTCCACAAGTGCTCCTTGCACTCCAAGTACTCAACGTACTCCAAGTAGATCTCCCATGAACCTGCAACAACCTGAAACTCAACATACCTTACTTATGGAAGGAACTACCTTGCCTTCCTCTTTGCTCATTAACTGAGTACACACTATACTCCAAGTAGATCCTACCTGATCTTGCTCCCTATTGTGTTGCTGTCTTCCCTGATCTTGCACACCTACAAATCAATCTAGTTTTTCACACCTACAAACCTGGATCTCGCACCCACATACACCTGCAAATAAATGATCTTACTTACCATGCAGATCTCTTAACGTAGCCATGCACACCTGTTGACCAAGATCATACATACATGAAGAACCCTTCTAATTCTCTAAACCAGCACCCACACTTGGCACTATGGTACTAGGAGGAACACACCATGCTCTCTTCACACACAGAAGGAGCTAATATTTGCTCTCTTACTCTCTAGCACAAATTACAATACAGCCCATGAGTCTATTATATAGATCCCATGCAAAAAATAATTAGACATCTAATTACAATAATTAGATCCACAACTTTTAGTCTAAAATTGGCTCTTAACATGCAAACACTCAGTTCGTTAACTAACTATCTGTGAAATGGCAGTTATGAACTGCATAGGCGATCAACATCGGTCCCTGTCTACCTGGAGATGACCGACACCAGTCGACTTCTGACTGACATCGATTGCTCTTCTATCTGTACCCTACCGATGTCGATTGGCTTGACCGATGCTGATGTCTGTGACACTCAGCAACCTCCTCCCCTATTTGCATTAGTGAAGCTTTTAGCTCCACAACCTAACAATCTCCCACTTGGAGATAAATAGTTGCACTGTACCTGTACCTATACCTGTACCCCATCTAATCTATTTCCTGGCTTGTATCCCTCTTTAAGCTCAACCCTGAAGACCAACCACCACAAATCCTGTGGTGCACCTCCTGTCATCCGAGTAACCTGCCACATCCAAACCTATAAACCCATGTAGTGAAGTCCTGACCCTACATAGCATGAATCCTTGCTACTGGTCCCTCTCAAATACCTGAGAACCCACTTCCCTGAATTGGCTCCTAACTCTCTGATAGCTCCCACTGCTTGGGCAAACTCAAGTCTATACCAGACCTCGTGTGATTTCAGACACTAAACTGTCCAGCCCTTAGTGTGCTCTAGTTCTACATCCTGTGTATTGAACCTCACCAACACCTGATTCACATCAACTCCCATTGGAGACAAAATCAACCTGTGATCTTCCATGTCTCTCATACCAAAGAATTTTGTTGCTCCAAATTCCTCATGACATGCCACTAAACTAACCTTACCCTTAGTCTCAGCAAAACCCTGTATGTACAAACCTGCTAGCTAGCATACCATCCACATACAGTAATAGGATAATGTTGCAATCATCATCCACCTGGTAAGACAAACACAATGGTTACACTGACATTGACTAAAGCCCTACTTTGTCATCCACCTATCAAAACCTGTACCACTATCCTGCAGCTTCCTCAAGACCATATGACCTGGCCTTTCGTCTCACATGTCCATTCTCTCTATTCTTTAACTAAGGTATCCATTCATCTCTTAGTGCTTTCTTCTAGCTGGAAACCCTACCAAATCTCCCATTTGGTCCTGCATCTTGTTCATGCCATGCTTCCACTATGTCCTAGATCCTTCCTGCTCTGCAGTCAGCAACTAGTATAAAGAAGAGGAACAATGAATTTGAGGCCTACTTACACTTTCAATCCTCCCCATGGGTGTTTGAGACTCCTTGACAGCTTGATGTCTGCCCAAAATTTGTTATAGTGACCGACCTCGGTCACCACACAGTCTGCATCCAACTGACGTCAGTTCCATGTGCCTTTCCTGACTACCGACTCCATCAACATCAGTGTCTACCTGCTGCTGACGTCGGTCCTCCTGATCGACATCAATCTTATTGTCACTGATGTTGGTCCTCCTGACTAACGTCGATCTTACCTTGCCTGACACCACTGGCTCTGGTCTGCACATGACCGACATTGGCACCTATCTGTTCGACACCGGTTCCCCTTGACCAACGCCGATACTTGTGTTCGCCTGTGAGTGATGAATTTTTACCCACAAACTTTCTTTGAATTAAATCCCTGTCCAAACTGCTTTACTCAGATTTACTCAGCCTTCTCCACTAATTTCTATCTGCCATCTCCTCCATAAACACCAAGGCTTTCCAGTTCTTAAGTCTGTCAAAAACATCTAACTTCCTCTTAAGAACATGCATCTCCTTCTTGCTCATGTGACCAAGCCTACAAAGCCACATCTCTGCAATAGAAGAAGAATTAGTAATATAAGCAAGTAGATAAAGAGTACCTGCTTTCTTACCACCAGCTAATTCAAGTGCATCAACTGTGAGAGTTCTTGTGTATCTCTCTTCACCCAACTTCCCTGAAGAAATTAGCCTTATCTTCAGAACCGGGACCTGCATGACCTCTTTCAACACCCATGTGTTGGCTTCCTGCAATTTCAGCTTCACTTCCCCTTTGCCAATTCTTTAGCAAGGCACACCAGCCCCTAAATAAATCTTTCCAAAGTCTCCAAAGACCTTAACATGGAAAAATACTCTATTTTGGACTGCATGGAAAGAGGCAACAGAATCTATAAAATAAGATTCTACTTTATCCAAGAAACCCCTAGAGCATCTTATGCAACAACACCTGCAACATCTACTTCTTCAGTTCCTTCATGCCGATCTTCTACCAACCAACAATAATTCTTTACCTGCTCTTTCTTTCCATAAGACCATAATTGACCATTCATGCTTTTCAATTCCTCCATTCTTAGCTTACTTTCTTCTGCCATTGCTCTACTCCCACTCAATTAGAAACCCCTGAGAGTGACCTGTAATCAAACACAAACTTGCTCCCTGCAACCTTAGCTCTGATACCAACTTGTTGGGAAATACGGAAGCATAATTGATTACCATATACAAGCAACTTAAGATGCAGAATTAACCAAAATGCACAAGTAACTAGAATTCAGAAACAACACAGAATATGAGAGACAATACACAACTTGTATTACTACTCATCCATAAAAGAATACAATAAAGAAGATGCCACTTCTTCTTCACACCTCTCAGAGGCTTCCCACACCTCAAGTGTATAGTACTTATTTCCTCAAAGCTCTCTCTCTTACGGTCCCAACACACAACTCAAACACAGAGTTGGTGTTCACCTCCAACCAGCCAGTATCCACTACTGCCAGTACCCAAGTGCTCCACGCACTCCATAAGTGCTCCACACACTCCAAGTACTCAACATACTTCAAGTAGATCTCCCATGAACCTGCAATAACCTGCAACTCAACATACCTTACTTATGGAAGGAACTACCTTGCCTTCCTCTTTGCTCAATAATCGAGTACACACTGTACTCCAAGTAGATCCTGCCTGATCTTGCTCCCTATTGTGTTGTTGTCCTCCCTGATCTTGCACACCTATAAATCAATCTAGTTCTGTACACCTGCAAACCTAGATCTCGCACCCACATACACCTGTAGATCAATGATCTTACTTACCATGCAAATCTCTTAACATAACCATGCACACCTGCTGACCAAGATCATACATACATGAAGAACCCTTCTGATTCTCCAAACTAGCACCCACACTTGGCACTATGGCACTAGTAGGAACACACCATGCTCTCTTCACACATAGAAGGAGCTAATATTTTCTCTCTTACTCTCTAGCACAAATTACAATACAACCCATGAGTCTATTATATAGATCCCATGCAAAAAATAATTAGACATCTAATTACAATAATTAGATCCATAGCTTCTAGTCTAAAATTGGCTCTTAACATGCAAACACTCAGTTCATTAACTAACTATTTGTGAATTGGCAGTTCTAAACCGCACATGCAACCGACATCGGTCCCTGTCTGCCTGGAGGTGACCGACACTGGCCGACTTCTAACTGACATCGGTTGCTCTTCTATCTGTACCCTACCGATGTCGATTGGCCTGACCGACGTCGATGTTTTTGACACTCAACAACCTCCTCCCCTATTTGCATCAGTGAAGCTTTTAGCTCCACAACCTAACACTATGCAGACTAGGCCTAAAACTAGGCATGAACCTTCAAGGTGCCTAAATTCATTCATTTGACCATATGACTTATTTAAGTAGTTTAATAGACTTCATGGGAGAGTGGAGGATTGATTGGACCAAATGGTTTACATAGAATAACTTATAATTGAGCATTTTTGCCTAATTTTCTCTTAGGCGTATCTAGAATGCATAGTAGGAGCTTGAGAGCCAACTTATTTTGATCATATATGTACAAACAATGTGCATGGTGTCTCAAGCACTTAGGGATAGTTGAGGGAGGTATTTAAGTCAAACTCAATGGCATTGGTTTGAGGGTTAAGGCCTTAACTTTCATGAATCATTGTTAATAACTTGAATGACCTAAAACCCTCTCAAGAACCTGATGTGGAAGATATGAATGAAAATGCATCCAAAAGGGGTCAATTGATTTTAAAAGTATTTTGGATCCATTTGTAAATTCTCTCAAGATCCTTAATGTCTAGTTATTTTATTGGTGCATGTATTTACTTTATTACATTTGCTTTTATTTATTATTTTAGATTGGTGCACTAATTACTTATTATAATTAGTTTATTACATTGATTAATAATTTGCACCAGATAGGATAAGCTTTCTTAGATAGTAGTAAACTTAGACACCTATCTTGTTATAGTGGAGTTCCACTCCACTATTCAAGGTAAGATAGGATAAGATTGCTTAATTAATAGTCAACTTATGTTGATCATTTACACAAGTTGGACACCTATCTTGTTAGTGTGGAGTTGCACTCCACTACTCTTGTAGTAAGATATCAGTTGAACTACACATTCTGTGTGAGTTACCTAATCTTTATCATGCATGCTTTGCTCTATATAATCAATGGCTATTTGTGTACTCTACATTAGATTAATATTAAATTATCAGATTAATTCATCATATTTGAGTTATTTATTCATTTCTGTTATTGTCTCAGATATATAGCTATTGTTTATTATTATTATTATTATTATTATTATTATTATTATTATTATTATTATTATTATTATTATTATTATTATTTTATCTCTTGTTTATTCTTTTTATTATATTCATTAGATCCTATAGCTAATTCTAACATACTTCATACTATCACTTGTATGGATAGGCCTAATCATGTGTTTCCTATAGGATTGGAGTTAAATTGTAGGTGCATAAGGTAATAGGTGAATTAAAATAATTATGAAAGGTGTTTATAGATCTATTATAACTATTCATACACTATTCTCACCTTGGTCATGCATGGAAACCTCTATGTTAGGTTGGTCATTGTAGGCAGTCTTGAACAAGATAGTGATGAGTGTGATTACTTATGTTGAAAGTGAGAAGTGTGATACTAAGTTTATTGAAGTATATATGATAGAAGAGAGGATAAATAAGGTCTAAATGAGTTATATAACACCTCTATGATGAATCTCCTTGAGTGTATATAAGTCACTACATTAACAAGTGCAAGAATTGAGGCTTAGAGGGCTAATGAATGACTGCAAACAAGTAACACAAGTGGCAAGGATAAGGTCATCAGTTGGAAAGGTGTATATGACTATAAAAAAATCATGTTACCACCTTCCTAGGTTAGATTAGATGTGTCAATGATTTCTATAATAGTTCTAGTCAGTAGGTGGACTCATCATCAAGAAGGGCACTTTCAAAAAGGAGAATGAATTGTCTCTATGCTAACTTAAGGGAGATGCCATGTTTTTTATGGACACATGTTCAAAAGGACCTCATGCACTATTCCATAACTCTCTTTTATTGCATTGTAATTAGTTTTCACATCTTATCACTTGGTATGGTGACTATTCAAATTCACTCCTCTCTCCTCTGTTATGTTCTATATATTGAATCCATTTTAGCCTTATAAAAAATCCACAATTGGTATGGTGAAGCCATGCTAGTTTTGACATCTTTTTTTCCTTTGAATAAAGTTATGAAGTTTATTTAATCTCTAAAATTCCTGCCTAAGTATGTCAATTAGTTTATTTTGATGACAAGTGATGAATGTCTTCTCCTTGCTTCCATTCTGCTCTTGTATGCATTTTGTATTTCTTATAACAAGTCTCATGAAGTGTATGTATTTTTTAGGTGTAATTTAAAGTGTGAAGGAGGTTAACAGTATCTAATATTAGACCTCCTAGTTACCCACCTCTGGACATGCATAACAATCTACCTCCATGTAGAAACACTTATGCTTGAAGAACCTTTGAGTTGAGATCAATTTTTATAGTCTTATTTCCTAGTGAAAATGCAAGTATGTTTATGGAGTTACCTTTGGTGTATCACCTTAACTATTATAAGTTACTTTCAATTTCCTTCTTCCCTTTTCACCCCCAATAGTGATTAGTCTAGTGTAGTGTGTGAGCCTAAAAGATAGATCAAGGGAGCTCACCCTTCAAATCTAGAGATATATATCTTGTAGTGGATTGTCTATATGCAGAGATAGTTTCATGTTATCCCAAATTTAAGAAAGTCTTTTTGAATTATCTAGGGTGAAAATTTGGGCCATAACAATTCTAGCATGCCTAATGGGACCTAAAGTCCAAGAAGGTTGTTCAAGGTGGATGCAAGTCTTGAAAATAAAGAGGCTATAAAGTCCACTTCATGCAGTATCTAGCAACTTCAACATTTGAATCTTGGTTGAATACTAGTGCACTCTTTCATGCCTAAGTTAAATACAAGATATCTTACTAAATGCATTCCTTTTGAATTCCAATATCTTTCTATAAGGAAATTACTTCAATGATTCACAATAGTATAATTATATATGGCAAAATTAAGAGCAGAATAAGTAGACCCATAACAATAATTGGTGAAAGAGTAGAACACTTGAATATTATGACTGAGCCACTTCAAGGGGGAAACTTCCAAAAAAATACAATCAAGATAGAATTCATGATATGATGATAAAAGACTAACCACTACCTCCTATATATACTCTACTTATCCATGGTTATTCCATAGGTCAACCATACTATGAACATTGAGAAATACAAGCTAATATGAAGATGCGTAAGCCACAAGTCAACCATTCCTATCCCTATATTCACATAGTTAAGGGCATAACATGACACTCCCCTTCAAGATAACATTATCCTCAACATTGAATCAAATCAAAATGTTTCTATAGGAATGATTCATCCACTCATGTTTCATCTTCAGAATGTAGGTTATTCCATTTGATCAAATACTATGTAATGGCTCTAGTCTGTAGTTGCTTAGTATGCATGTGAAGGATATCTTCAGGCTCTAGAATGACTCTGCCTTCATCTAAATTAGGTAAATTAGTTTGATTGGAAACTTTGTGTCTAATTACTTTCTTCGGGCAAGATACATGGAATAATGGATGTATGTGAGTGGTTAGGGGTAATTATAACTTGTAAGCTACACTAACAATTTTATATAAGATTTGGTAAGGGCCATAATACTTAGGTGATATATTTTTATCTTTTTTATGTTTCTTTAGAGACATCTACTTATATGGCTAAAAATTCATAAATACCCAATCACCTATGTCAAAATACCTATCATTGTGGTGTTGATCCGCTTGTTGCTTCATTCGATTTTGTGCCATTGTTAAATTCTCTCATAAACTAACTAATACCTATTATTGATGATTAATGTGTTCCTCAATAGCTCAAAACTTAGGATGCACTATCAAAAATAAAGTGATGGATGGAGGGTGATACCCATACAATTCCATAAATAGAGACATCTTGGAAGAAGTGTGAAAAAGGGTGTTATACCACTCTTCAACAAGTGACAACCAATGAACCCATTTGTCTTATTTGTCAAAAATAAAATAATGAAGATACCCTTTGAGATATTTGTTGACTACCTCTATTTTTCCATCATATTGAGGATGATAGGATGAGCTATGAGCCAACTAAGTACCCAAACATGCAAATAATTTAGTCCAAAAACTACTAGTAAATATGGGATCTCAGTTACTTACAATGATCTTTGGAATGCCATATAATTTTTTATTTGTATTAAGAAAAGCATAAGCTACTATACTAAAAACAAATGTCTTTTATAAGGAGAAAAAATGAGCATAATTTTTGAGTTTATCCAAAACTACCATGATAACATTTTTACCCTTAGACCTTGGTAACCCTATAATGAAATCCATGGAAACCTCTTCCCAATGTTGGCTAGGGATGGATAAAGGTTTTAAAAGACTTGGGGCCTTAATGGTTTCACCTTAATTTTGATGTCATACCATGCATTCAACCACATATTTATGAACATCCCCTCTGATTCCTTTCCAAAATAAATCTTGCTTGATTCTATGATATGTTTTCAAAAATCCTAAGTGTCCTCCAAGTGGATAGGCATGAAGTTCCTAAAGAATTTTATGTTTGAGGAGAAAATGCTTACAAAGGTATAATCTATATTTATACCATAATGTGTTACCTTTCCATGTAATTTTTTTAGATTCATTAGAACCTTAATGAAGATTGTGAATTAAATCCTTGGTATCACTATCATTCTCCCATTCTTATCTTGCTTCCTCCAGCCAATCAACTTGTAACATGGTCATGGAACATAATAATGCTTCAATTGATTCAGCCCTCTAAGAGAGGGCATCTACTACCACATTCTCTTTTCCTTTCATATACACTATTTAAAAATCATAGCCTAACATTTTAGTCACCCATTTTATTGTTCTTCAGATGAAAATCATCGTTCCAAAAAATATTTGAGGCTATCATGATTAATCTTTACTTGAAATCAATGACCCATCAGATACGGTATCCATTGCTTCACTACATGTAGAAGAGACATCATATCTTTCTCATGTATATTGGTTTGAGCCTATTTTTCCCCTTAAGTTGGAAATTAAAATTTTTAGTGGTCTACCTTATTACATGAGTACAATGCCTATGTCATATCTTGATGCATCACACTCCACAACAAAAGTTTTTGAAAAATCAAGAGTAGCCAAAACTAAAGTTGTGTACATAACCATTTTCAACTATTCAAATGCCTTGGTAGTTGAATCAGTCCACTATAAGGAGTCTTTCTTCAACAAAGAGGTGAGTGGAGATGTAATGCTACCATAATTTTTAACAAACCTATGATAGTAACTAGTTAGCCCTAGAAATTTTCAAAGGTTCTTGAGGGTCTTGAGAACCTGCCACTCCATCATTGCTTGGATTTTCTTAGGATCAACTTTCATTCCTTCATGTGAAACAATATGACCCAAGTACTCAACCTCTTAGACACCAAAAGCACATTTAGAAGGTTTGGCATAAAGCTGATGTTGTTCAAGAACTGAAGGCACTTATTTCACATGCCTCAAATGGTCCTCCCAATTTTTGTTGTAGATGAGGATATCGTAAAAAAAACTAATACAAATTTTTTCAAAAATGGCCTAAAAATAATATTAATCAAAATATTAAATGTAGATGGTGCATTTGTGAGCCCAAAAGGCATGACCATAAATTCATAATGGCCTTCATGAGTTCTAAAATCTATTTTAAGTATGTCCTCATTACGGATGTGAATCTAATGATATCCAAAGTGAAGATCTAACTTGATAAAATAAATAGCACCATGCAATTCATCTAGCAAATCATCAATTACTGGAATATGAAACTTATCTTTGACGGTGTTTTTATTGAGTTCTCTGTAGTCTGGGCATATCCTCCAACTCTCATCCTTCTTTCACACCATGACCACCGAGTAGGAATATTCACTTTAACTATGTCGGATGATTTATGCCTCTAACATTTGTTATACCATATTTTTAATTTCACTCTTTTGGGCATAGGGATGATTTTAGGTTCTGATATTGGGTGGTGTACTTCTTGGATTGTTGATGATGGCACGATCATGTGCATGACTTAGATAAAGTTCTTTTGGCATGTCACCAAAAACAATAGAATGGTTATCCAACACCTTTTGCAAATTAGGATGTGTAGAGTCCTTGGTTGGTTGAATCTCCATGGAAAATAAGTGTGCCATAAAACTTTTTTCAAATTTTATAATAATCCTCATCATATGGTGGTAATTAACCAATTATGGATATTTAGCCCATAATCTATGTAGTTCAAAAGTCCTTCCTTTTAAATGGAACCTCATGAATAGTTCTTAGAAATTCATCTCAATAGAGCCCAAAGTGGTGAGCCATTGCACTCCCAAAATAATGTTAGCTCCTCCCATGGGAATAAAAAACACAGGGGAATATAACAAATAGTCTCCCATAGCAAGCTTAATACTGTGACATTTCCTAGAATAGTTGACTGTATCACCATCTACAATCATGACCTAAAAATCTAGAGCTAGGTAAATAAAACAATTCAAATGAGTAGCCAACTTACTATTGATGAAGTTATGTGTACTCCCAGAGTCAATTAACACTGTCACCTTTTGTTTCTTCAATAAACTCACCACCTTAAGAGTTTGAGGACTATTAATGCCTAAAAGTGCATGATAATAAATAGTAGGTTGATAATATTTAGATTCATCCTCAAGTTCTTCTAACCTTTCCCATGAAGCATCCTCATCTTCTTCCTCATCATTAGCACCATTAATTAAAAACAACTTATTTTTAGCACATTAATGCCCTTTTTTCCATTTGCTATCACATCCAAAACAAAAACCTTTTGAACACTTTTATTCCACTTGTTGAGGTGTCAATCTGATAGGCTAATGAAATGATGGTGTTGGAAAGGTGCATTCATGAACATTGGCAAAGGTCTTCATCTGATCAACTATTTTTCCTCAACCATGCATGCCATTGATATGGCCTTAGATACAACACTAGGATGAAACATGCAAACCTCCAATTGGATGCTATCTTTGAGGCCACCCAAAATAAGTCAGTCATATTTTCCTTAGTGATGTTTGCCACACATAAAGAGAGATTATGAAATTGATAAATGTAGTCCTTAATAGTCCTAGTTTAGTGCAAATTGGCTAGCTAAATAAATTAATTTCTAGAGATATTATTATGATAGTAGAGTTTCAAATCCTTACAAAATACCAACCATAAAACTAGGAAACCCTTCTTTTTATTTTGAGCACACAACCAATGATACCAAATGAATGGCTTAGGTTCCAAATAGAGAGAGGCCATAGCCACTTTTTGTGAACATGGAATTTGATGTAGATTAAATAAATTTTCAATTTGAGTGAGCCAAGTGAGTAGATCATTACCATCAAACTTGTGTAGGTCCACTTTTGGTAACATTTACTTAGGCCAAAATTCATGTTGGTATTGTGTGGAGTAGGAGGACCAAACTAAATTGGTGGAGGATTATTTTATAGTGGCTGAGCTAAAAAGTTAGCCAATTACCCATATATTTGTTTCAATTGATCCTTCACAGTAACCAAGTCCCCTCTCAAACTGGTAATGTCCCCTTGAACTGTATTAAAATCACCTTTTTTCATCATGCCTTGTAACTCTAACTTAAGTTGATGAACTACCTCTAAAATAGATGGATCAAAAGTTTTATATTACATGTCATCCTTGTGAGGATTTTTTTTTGGATTTTCCTACCCTTTCCTGCATCCATGAGTGTTTAGACTAACCCTGCACAAACCTTAGGAGGGTTTTAGCCCTGAAAAAGTGTACCGGTGGAATACATCATTGTGATCATCTCATTGAAATGAATCCAGCTACTACTATTATGCACAAGGCTAAAAAAATTTGACCTAAAAAATGTACCAGTAGAATATACCATTATGATCATCTCACAGAGATGAATCCAACTACTGCTAATTTCCACAAGGTAAAAAAATTATAGATTTTTTTTACTCAAAAAAATGTTTTTTCTTTTTTGTAAAAAAAACTCATGAACAAAACTATGGTGACAAAAAAATAAATTCCTCCTGAATTGTAAGTTATGTTTTTCAACCTCCTGGTGCTCAAGACGCTATATCCAAAAAAATGCATCATAGAAACTTGCCCAAATTGATGTTTTTGATACCACTTGTAAGTAAATTGCTTGGATGATTTGTAATAGTAGAATTATATATGGGAGAATTAAGAGCAGAATAAGCAAATCCAAAATAAAAATTGGTGAAAGAGCAGAAGACTTGAATATTATGACTGAGCCACTTCGAGGGGGAAATCTCTATAATAATGAAATAAGAATAAAATTCACAATATGATGATAAAATACTAACCACTACCTCCTATATATACTCTACTTATTCATGGTTATTCCATGGGTTGACCATACTAAGAATATTGAGAAATGCAATAAGCTAATATGAAGATGTGTAAGCCACAAGTCAGCCACACCTATCCCTAGATGAACTATAGGATAAGGACATAAAACTTTCTTGTTATTCATATAAAACAAACATATTTTTTAACACCCATCCTTATCCAAAGAAGTCATACCTTTCTCACAAACCTATAAGAAAGTTTTTGATTAGCTCATTCTTTCAAATTCCTAAAGCTACCATGGCAAGGAACCTACCTTTTATTTCCTTTAATGGATATAGTCCTCTTAAGACTTTCCCACTATGATAACATTCCCATGTCTACCATCAAAATTGTTTCGTCATACACTAGTGAGATGACCATTAGCCCTATTGAGCGTATTATAAACATTACTAACTTCTATAACATACATCACATTATTGAGGAGAACATATCAATCAGGTTGTTGGTTGTCTCTTTCAAAGGGAAATCTCTTGACTATTATGGTACATAAGCCCCTAAATATATCACCACATGGAATGAATTGGGAGATGCTTTGAGGAAAAGATTTGAAGACAAGAGTGATAACTTGTCATTGACTGAGCAACTAACCAACATAAAGAGATCACCTCAAGAAGTCATTCAAGACTTAAACATAATATTTTAGAAGATACAGGATAAGATCCCAATCTTGGTCAGACTCAAAGCTCACCATGATTTCCTCAACTATCTTAAAGCTCTTGATAGTGATATTGCTATGATGATACAATCTATGGGAGGGATCACATTGCCTAATTCCTATAAAGTGGCCACAAGGGTAGAGAATTATTTGATTCAAGCTAGGAATATTTCTCCAAGGCCTCCCATGCCCTTATTCTATGATTTTCAAATCCCCTACACCTGATGTTGCTCCCATTCCTACACCTAAACATAAGTTTAATACCCCTAGCCAACCAAGCAAATCTAATGAAGTAGAAAGAATGATAGCTATGGAGCAAGATATATTAGGTCTAAAGAGGATCAGACAAAAATATCAAGTAAAGATTTTCTAAATCCACTATCAACCTAATCAGTCCTACCCTAACTATCAAGGTAATAGACCACCTTTCTAAGGTCATCCTCAAAGTCAAGGATAACTGGTTTAAACAAAATCATATGATGGTTATAATACCAATTCTCCTTCCACATAAAGATCATTAGTGCTAACTCAAAATAACCTTGTACAAGATCATGATGGTCAGCCTTCATGGGATCAAACTCATGATCCATATACCTATGTCAATGAATCCTTCCATCAAGATCTCATAGAATATTTGAGAACTATGCCAGCGATGACTCAAGATGAGGTGACCAATGGAGGAGAAAATAATGGAAAGAGTGCTCAAGTGGGGTCTAACTTAGTTAATTGGCACAAAGATGATTCATGTGTTGTGAATTACCAAGGGAAGTCAAGTTAATATTCGAGTCTTATAGATGCAAACACAAGGGCTAAGAGGAAGGCAATTGAAGAGGTTCAAGGGGATGGTAATGGTCCACCAATGAATGTTCAAACATCTAAAATGGTAGGTATATATAATATAGTTTCAAATACACAAGTACCCCAAAGAGATTAGAATGCTAGGAACTCTTTCATACCTCAAAATTCTAAAGGTATAGGCAACATCATTCCTACTAGTGGACAAACTAAGGTTAGTGGATCTTTCACTAACATTGTAGAGAAGATGAATAAGGCTCATGTGAATGTATTAATATGGGATACACTTTCAATACCTGGACAAGCAGACCTTCTCTAAGAAAATTTGTCCAAACTTAGTTTGGCAACCAAGCAACCTAGTGGGATTGACAAACACCTTAAAGCCTAGTGAAGGCCATTAAAAAAAAGTTAAAAAGGTAGATAAACCTCCTCCATTATATATCTCCATCATTATTGGAGATTCTTTGGTCCAAAATTATCTTATTGATAGTGGATCTAGTACTTGTGTCATTCCCAAGCAAGTAGATGATAAGTTGAACTTGAAGTATGAGTCTCATGCCAAAAGAGTGATACAATTAAATGGGTTAGCTACCAAGACAATTGGCATAATCAAATGCTTGCAACTTGTTCTTAATTCTTGTCCTAATTTCACCATTTCCCAAGATGTTTTAGTTATGGATATGCCACCTCATTTTGCACTTTATATGTCAAGATAGTTCACTATTAAGATTGGATATTATTTGACTTTAGATTGGTCTTATATGGTATTTAGGACTAGGTACGGTGCAAAAGTGTCAATAAAATCTAAACCTCTATCTAGTTTGCATGTATATCCATATGTTCCTTATACATATAACATGAATTACAATATCAATGATGAAGAATATCACCCAAGTGATCATAAACCTCTAACACTTATTGATGGCATAACTAACTTGTACCTTGATGAATGGGGAGCTAATCAATATAGATTTGAATAAACTAGTCTCGGTACTTAAATCCTCCATAAAGAGTGTGATGGAGATCTTGAGGTAGATTTTGATGACATTCTAGAATAAGTTGCATGGGGAAACTATATCTTTCACACAGAGGATGATGTAGTATCCCAGTTGTGACAAAGCATGACAATCGTAGTTAGCATTCAATTTTTATTTCCAAATATGAGAAGGTTGAGCATGAACCTCAAGAAGAGGATGATATGTGGTTAAAATTCAATGACAGTGTAAGATTTTAAGGAGGTAATTAGATCTATAATTTTTCAAAAAGAATAAAAACCTGATGATGAGGTTAATCATGCACATAATGAGCACAAATAAGAGCTTGGGGTCTCTAAAAAGTAAGGAAATTTTTTGATAGAACAAGAAGTGTTTTTTGAACAATAATATAGCATTAAAGACCCTAAACAATAGACATATCTTGATTCAAATGTATTTGAAGTTGGGAAGCTTTGATGATTTCTAATAATCATATTGAACACTGTCAATTGGACATGACAAAGTCCAAGAAAGTTGTAAGATCAAATAAGCCTCTTGGAAATTTATATGGAGTGATCATGAGAGCTCCAAGTGATACACCTGTAGTCAACAAAGGATCCAATAATGGTAATTCATTCAACCATCCACATAAGCAAGTTTTCATTGACAAGTATGCATCATATGATGGTTTCTTTCCATGGAGCAATAGTTATTCTAAAGGCATTATCTTTTATCCTAGTTGAAGAAATGAAGAGTTTTATTTCACCTCAAGTATTTTAAGGTTTTTTAAATATTAGGATAGGTGTGTGTTTTACTTTGAGTTGGTGTGTGTTTTCCCTAAGTGCTTAGAGAGCACAAGTATGTATGTTGATGTCTTTTTTTGTGTGTTTGTTTCCTATTTTGTATTGGTGTGAGTTTAGTTTCTATTTAAAGGCATATCAATGTCAATTTTAGTGTATGGGTGACTCTGTTTCCCAAGGATAAGAGAAGGCAACTGGTCCTTTGCATAGTAGGCATGCTACCCCTAGGAAATTACCAAAATGTTGACCAAATTTCACCCTAGATTAAATTTGGTCAAACTTACCTATATATTAAAACTTTCCATAAGGTCTCCTAGGTTTGAAATGTTCACCATGATCCTAAGTGAGGTCAAGTAATATGTTTTAACCTTTGTCACATTTGTCATTTGCCTTCATATCATTTTATGCCACCTTTTGGGTCATTTTAATGAATTGGATAGTTTCTCATAAAAAGAAAAATGTGTCAATATGTAGCCTAACATATGTCATGTCATATAATGTCATAGGAAGATTTCCAAACTAAAATGTTGTATATTCAACATTAAAACAAGAAGATCAACTAAAAAAGGGTCAATTTCAGGTAGTTGTACAGACTATAATGACACATTTGGCACAAGTGGAGGCTTCAATAAGGTATTTTGAGATCCCCAAAAGTATTTTCCAAGATTAAGTGTCTTTAACATATCCAAATTTGAGAAAAAACTATTTCTCTCTCCTATCACTTTCTTGGGTAGGTTAAAAGAGGTCAATGATTTTTTGTTGGTATGGACAAGAGAAGAAGAGTTGAAGTGAATGCACTTGGTGGATGTTATGGGTTATTGTGTACTTATATTTCATGGTCATGGGTATAAGTTTGATGGTTTTTAATATATCAAAAATAACTAAGACTTATAACTTATCCAAACTACTTGTGCATCCCCAACACCTCAATTTTATCATATGATTGAATTGGTCTGTGTGAACCAAGTGGTATAAATAGTCTTGTAGAGAATGTTCACTCATTTCATGTGGATTTAAAATTGGTTATCATGTGTGGATAGGAAAGGATAAACATAATCATCCTTGTGCTAGGAGTGAATACCATTGAGGTCTGTAGAACAATGTTTGATATTTGCAGAGCTCATTTCCCTATGAATGGATTTAGGTCAAGGCTAAAATATTAATTTTCATCCCCTCATATCATGGTTGATCATATTCTCTATTTAAAGTTTGTATTGAAGAGGATCATGAATATAAAGTGAGGTCAAAGACACTTGATACAGTCATGTATCCCTAAAAGGACCATCTACAAGTTTGTCTGAAGGCTACTCCAATTTAAAAATGAATAAAAGAAGCATAGTGGTGTTTGAAGGCTTTGAACCTAACTATTATTTCAAACAAAGATAGTAAACCTAGTAAAAGGTTATTAGGGTGATCATGAGGTTTTAACATAGTACACAATCCTATATTTAATGATAGCTATAGGCAGTCTCCAACAATGGTCTAGAGTCAATACAAAAGAGGTAGAGTAGTGTTGAAAGGGCTTTGGAGATGTTTGGACCCAATTGAGACTTTCAAGCAAGTCTGAGAGCATAGATAAGACCACTGTATGAGTGGAAAGACCATTACTCATAGTCAAAACTAGATGGAAAAGTGCAAGTCTTAGATTGGAATAAAATTACTTGGTGAGAATGCTACCTAAAATTCTCTGAAAGGAGACTTTGTTCAATACAGTGTCATCTTATGGTGAAGGTATATGAAGTCTGGATAAACTTTATGGATTTTTTCTTGTATCTTAGATTGAGAGGTCGCATCTTGATTCAAGAAGAGGTTGATTAGGTCAAAATAATTATCATTGACTAAGGTTCCAATTTAGTCAAGTTCCCACTTGAAACACTCAGTGAAATACAATGCCTTTGAGTCCAAATGAATGTGAAACTTGTAGATCTATAGTACATTTATGGTGAGAAATAGTTGCATGATCTCAAGGCAGAGACAAGTCCATTAAGTATGATGTGACCTTAGTGACCTGAATATGGAACCAAGAGAGTGAAGTATAGTATTCAAACATGTATCACCACCTATAGGAACCTATTGGTTTCTCCTAAATGCACACCTGTAGTTTGACACAATCACAGACCAATCTAGGCCAATGAAAGGTGCAAGCTTAGTTGGTAGGAAGAATGGTAAGATAGAATGACCATGTTAAAACCACTCTCACATTGGTAATATCACATTCCCATATGATTTGAATAATCAATAACCTCAGATACATTCATAACTCAAGGTTATTAAGCCCACCAAAATCTTCCACACAGTCATAGGCATAAAATATAATCTTGATAATTTGAAGTGTTAAGGCTTTTGGAGCATAGTCAGAGCTTAAAAATTGGTATATAAGGTCCTCATGACCTGACATAGGCTACCATGGTCTTATTTTGGCTAGAATGATAGGGGAAGTTCCCTCTATTTTGTCTCAGATAGGGGACACTCCACAGTCAATCCAACCTGCATACATAGTATACGAATGATAAAAAGGGTGAAAGGGAGAGACAATAATGAGTGTTGGATAATTTATATGGTTGTGCTAAATTTGAAAAAGGGTTGAAGGTCACCTATAGTCACTAGAAACCTTCACAAGTAGTCATATGTAGAAAACATAGTCTATGTAGACTAGGCCTATAACTAGGCATGAACCCTTAAGGTGCCTAAGTTAATTCATATGACCATATGAAATATCTAAGAAGTTTGAGAGACTTCATGGGAGAGTGGAGGATTTATTTGACCCAATGGTTTTTAGATAATAAATTAGAATTGAGAATTTTGGCCTAATTTTCTCTCAGGGATATCTAGAATGCATAGTAAGAGCTTGAGAGCCAACTTCTTTTTCTCATATATATATGGAAAATGTGCATGGTGTCTAAATCACTTAGGGATAGTTGAGTGATGTCTTTAAATCAAACTCAATGGCATTGGTTTTAGGGTTAAGGCCTTTACTTTTATGAATCATCGTTAAGAACCTGAATGACCTTAAACCCTCTAAAGAACCCAATGTGGAAGATATGAATGGAAATGCACCTAAAATTGGTCAATTTATTTGAAAATTATTTTGGATCCATTTTTAACTCTCTCAGGGTCCTTAACATCTAGTTATTGTGTATTGTCATTTATACAAACATGCCTAATTTTATGTTTTCTATAGGATTTGAGTTGAATTGGAGGTGCAAAAGGGAATAAGTGAATGAAAATAAATATGGAAGGTTGTTAGAGACTCATTATAACTATTCATACCATATTCTCACCTTGGTAATTCTTGGAAACCCATCTGTTAAGTTGGTCATTGTAGGCAGTCTTGAACAAGATAATGAGGAGTGTGACTGCTTAAGTTGGAAGTGAGAAGTGTGATACTAAGTTTATTGAAGTCTATATGATATAAAATAAGATAAATAAGGTCTTAATGAGTTATCTAACACCTCTTCAACAAATCTCCTTAATTTTATGTAAGTCATTACAATGATAAGTTTGATAATTGAGGCCTAGAGGGCTAATGAATGACTACAAACAATTAACATAAGTGGCAAGGAGAAGGTGATAAGTTGGAGAGGTGTATTTTACTATCAAAAATCATGTTTCCACCTTCCTAAGTCATATTATATGTGTTAATGACTGCTATAATAGTTTTAGATAGTAGGTGGACTCACCATCAAGAAGGGCAGTTTCAAGAAGGAGAATGAAGTGTCTTTATGCCAACTTGAGGGAGATGTCTTGTTTATTATGGACACATGTTTAAAATGACCTCATGACATATTAACTAAATCTATTTTTTTTTATTGTAACTAGTTTTCACATATTGACACTTGGCATGGTGACTATTCATTTTCACTCCTCTTTCCTCTCCTATGTTCTATATATTGACACCATTTTAGCCTTGTAAAGAATCCATAATTGGTATGGAAAAGCCCTACTAGTTTTAACATCTTGTTTTGAATTTTAATAAACTTATTAAGTTGATTTATTCTCTACAATTCTTTCCTAATTATGTCAATTAGTCTATTTGGATGACAAGTGATGAATGTTTTGTCCTTGCTTCCATTCTACTCTTGTATGCATTGTGTGATTAGCATTTCTTCTAATAGGTCTCATGAAGTGTATGTGTTTGTTATGTTTACTTTGAAGTGTGAAGGAGATTAGAAGTGTCTAATATTATACCTCTTATTTACCCACCTTTGGATATGCATAATATTCTACCTATATGTAGAAATACTTATGTTAGAAGAACCTTTGAGTTGAGATCAGTTTTAATAGACTATTTCTTAGTGAAAATGCAAGTATGTTTGTGGAGTTATCTTTAATGTATCACCTTCATTAATATAGGTTAATTTCAGTTTAATTATTCCATTTTCAACCCCATTATTTATTAGTCTAGTGTAGTGTGTGAGCCTAAAAGATAGATAAAGGAGCTAGCCCTTCAATTCTAGAGATCTATCTCTTATAGTAGCTTGTCTATGTGAAAAGATAGTTACATGTTATATGAAATTTAAGAAGGTATATTTGAATTATCTAGGGTTTAAATTTGGGCCATAAAAATTACTACCACGATCCTCTTTTTAGTTACAAAACAAAATAATTCTTAGATAAGGATGCAAAGAAGGTGTTATCATCTTATTCTCAACGTACTAGGACAAGTGTTGAAGTTATCAACGAAGGATGGCATAGAAGTTCATCATGGCTGACTTTATTATTCTTAAAACTAACTCTCTTTCCTTGGAGTTACACATCTACTTCTTAAAGGGAAGTTACAAGTTGAATTCTTGACACCTTGGTTCTCATGGCATAACTACCATCTCCATGTTTCATCATGATCTTTTACCTCTTTGCTACATATCACTCCTATTATCTATTGCATACAACTACCATTAATCATTGGGACACCTAAATTATTCTTGGGTATCTTTAAATCTGATGGTGTAGGTGTCTCAGGGCTTTTTAATGTCTTCAATAACATGTTCAATTACTCATAAGATCTCTATGATGGAACTTGACTGAAAACAATTTTTAGACTTTTCCATAGGCTTCTTAGAGGCAAGATTGAGGTTTTCTAAGCTACATAACATAGGTGTACTAGGTCAAATATTTCATAACTACAATTACAATGTAGTATAAAGTGAAAATACTTTGAGACAATCTTGAGAAACATGATAAAGGACTGTGTCCATCTTTATGACCCCCCTATGAAACCAACAAGATGCCTATGCATAAACCCTTCAACATTGCCTACAATCATTGAAATGAAAATTATTATGAATTGTAGATCCATGAAATAGGTTAATTTTATGTTCAAAAGGATGATTTGAAGGTGATAATACCTCTAATGACCTTAAGGAGGCCCACAAACTCATTTACCATATGCAAGTAAGGGAAAAGTCCTATTTCAGTTTGGTTTAACACTTGAAAACCTATCATATCATTTGAGATATTGTTGTATGGATTATATAAGGTTGATAGTATTTTTATCAAGCTTTTATACCATATTTATTTATTCAAGAGACTTTCAAATAACCAAAACCATGGAATTAGGATTGAAAAGGTAGTTTTCAAGCCTCCTCTTTATTCTCTTGCTCCTCACACATGCCAAATTATTGATATAAAAGGTGATAATGAGGTATATAAATTTCATTTAGGTTTTTTTTAGGGTATTTCAAGTGCATTTAAGTCTATTAGAAATTCATTTATAGTCATCAAAATCCTTTTGGGTTTAATTGGTAATTTTGACATCTCCAACCTCTTAATGATTATTCATGAAGTATAGGCCTTAATTGCTTGCTAAATGCCATGAACTTGGAGTATAATTTTTTTTTTAACATCCCATAATTTCATTTTCCCCCATTCATCTTCTTAGTTGACTTCTCATGTGAGAAATTTAACCTTCTCGAGCGTGTAGGTCTATAGGTGAAGGTCGAGATATGTGTTTTGTGGAAAAAGGGTATTTTCATGCTTATTTTTGGTTGGAAAAGCACTATTCAGGTCTGATTTCACATGATTTAGGGCATATATTTAATTATTTTAATAGGAAAAACTATATTTAAACCTCAAGCATTCTTCCATTTAGACTTGCACGGTCTACTAACAAAATGGTTAAGGAGGACTATAGGTGATCCTTATGTTATGGAGGCCCTATATAGACTTGAGGAATTTGTAGAGACTTTTAGACATTATTAATCACCTAGAAAAATACTCAGTTCACTTGATCATGCTCATTTAGCACTTAAAGGCCATATCATATAGTAAGAAACCCTCCATCCTTAGGCTTCTTGACACCTTATTCATGTTAGCGTGAAGTTTGACACTTTGTAGACCTTGGAGTGATTCTCAGTGACCCTTGTAGATACCTAAATTACTTTTAATATTGAAATACACCTGAAACCTATTAATAATTCTTCTTAAAATAATTCATCACATCTCCTTCAAAATTCAAATAATTGAATAAATCAAATTAATCAATTATACATAATTTAAATCCTTATTTAAATATAAAATATGGATTTTACACCTCACCCAACATATTCCACCTTATTCTCCCTCACATGTTGACTCATTCCAACCAAACTCATAACTTCCTCAACCTCCTTTGAGTCATCCCCTAAGTTATCAACAAGTTTGACTCATTCTTGCTAACTCATCTAACCATTCCCACACTTCTCTCAAACATTTGAAATGGTATTCATACTCATGTGTGAGGACTAATTAGCCACCATTGATTATTTAGATCAATTAATAAATACAAATAATCTTCCATAATTGGATATTCTCCAGAAAACTATAAATAAGCTTAAAAACCATCATTTTCATCCATCCTGACTTATGTCAATGAAGTAATATTCGATTCACAAGCGAATGTAATAAAATCAAAGAGAATCAAAGCATCCAAAAATTACTTTTGCAACAAAATGATTCCTATTCTTTTTTGTTTTAAAAAAGTGAGAAACCACATCATTGAAGAGCAAATCAAGTTTACATCACAATGGAGGAAACTTGTACATTTGAGGTATAAGTTTATGTTTACTATTTTTTTTGTTTGTTGATCTATCTTAGGATGAATTTAGCTTAGATTAAGATTACATAATTAATTGATTTTTTAGTATTTTTAAATTTATTTCATACATTTTGGCATACCTAGTGGAACATTCCCTCATATTTTTCATCCTATATTCATCATATTTACATTTAAGAAGCATTTTTCATTTTCATTTTTTTATTTATATTTGAATATGTGTTTAATCTTATATTTATGAGTTTTGGTATAAGCTAAGGGTCGTTATGTATGCTCACTACATAATTACAAATTTGGAAACTTCAGTTACAAAATTATACCTCGTAAAAACAAAATCATTTTTTGACCCATTTTTAGCCCCTTTTCATAATTTTAATTACATCATTAGCTTTATGTTCACCTTTTTATTCTATCTATATTTTTAGTTTTTTTAATTCTCTACTACAAGAAAACAATGAAATCGACATAATTTTCAGTGAAATCATTATTTCTAACTGCGAATTCATCTTAATTAACTATGAAATTGTTATTTTAAACATTGAAATTATCTTGTAACCATGAATTTGGTCCTTTATATTTTATGCATTTTATATTTCTATCTTTACATGTTCAACATAAAATTCATTTTACAGTAGTGAAATCATCATTTTTAACAATGAAAATATCTTTTTATGTAGCAAAATTACATTTTCTATCAAAAAAATCATTTCTATAGGCTGTAAATTCATCAATTTGATCAATGATATCAATTATTAACTAAAAAATTATCATATAGGCCAATGAAATTATTCTATAAGCATGAATTTGTTTGTCTATGTTTTATATATTTTGTTTATTTTCTGTATTTGACTTATTACAATTTAAATTTTCTATCTTTCTATGTAACTGTGAATTTGTCACAGAGAAGTAGTTTTTTATTTGTTTTTATGGTTTTTATTTACTCCATTGTAGGTTGCCTCGTACCAAGCCTAAATAAACATTATAACCATTTATTTGTATAATGCTTGTCAAAGATGATCTGCAAAAAGGCTAAACAAAAGACCAATTTCCTTTATTTTACTAACACTTTTAATTTTATTTTAAAATATTTAAGTAATTACATCACATTTAATTTCAAAATTATATTTTTAATTTTGAAAATTACATATGCTCTTCCCTTGATGTCACATTGGTGATGATACTTGAGAATTAGAAACAATTCTATAATTTTTTGTGTTATCCAAGTGGTGCCTATGTATATACTTTCCTTGACATCATATTGGTGATGATACATGGAAATCATAAATGGACACTTACTTTTTATTTCTTTTTCTAGGGGCTATATTGACTATGGATTTCACCACCATGCAGTAGGCCAAACCTTATTTATCAGTGGGGTATATAAATAGAGATCTAACTATTTTAATTTTCTAAGCAGTTGTGTATTTTAAGCACACTATGATGTGAGGGGCTTTATTGCTCTAATACTTAGGGTTTCAACAACTAACTCAAATATTATATCATCAATTGTCAACACACTAAGACCCCTATGGATATGTTGAGAACTTTGAGATAAGACCAAATAGTGTGCATCCACTTTATCTATTTATTTCATAGTTTTTCCCTTCAGATAATCTTTTTAAAACTTAATCCTAGGAAATCTTATTTTACCATTCAAATTTGGTGCATCAATTAGTGGTTAGCATTGAGAAGCTACCTTTCACACACCCTCGAAACTAGACTCAGTAGGCCATGAGAATGATAAGATCCTCCATGGTTAGTGCCTTGAAATATTAGAATGAAACTGAGAGTATGGATGAGTTAGTGACATCAAAAGGCCCAAAAATTATTCACAATATTTATCCTAGTTTTTCACCTTTTATGTGTAATTACTTGAGTATTTAAAATATAAAATTGTTTGTTGTTTCCTTGTGTTTATCATGTCCTAAAAAATCCTTGTTTGTAAACAAACTATTTTGAGTTTTAAAATAATCTTGAAATCAAGACATTTTCTCGAAAAATCTCAATAGCATTTAGTTGACAATCAAACTTTTAGTCACTTTGGTATTTTACTTCACTAGAGTTTAGTTTCAAGTCTTTTTCATTGTTGAGTCAAGTCTTTGCCTTAGTAACATCACCTATTAAAAGAAACATGGCTTTGTGGAAAAATAAATTGATCAATTCGGTCACAAATCCAAATCCAAATAATCCTTGTTTTAACCTAGGGTTCTATCCAACCAATTTTGATTCAAACATATATTTGAATCTATATCAAATCAATCATCCAAAAAATTTGAATTTGAGTTTGAATATGTATTCATCCTCATTCATAAATGAATAAAATCCAAACTTAAATAGTTATTCAAGTTTACCAATAGACCAATTCAACCCAAACATCAATTAATCAATTTTAAAATTGAATACTTATTCATGTTTACCCATAGATCAATATCCAAATTTTACTTTAGGGATAACATTGAATAAATTTTTAGGCTTTGGTAGTCAAAAATCTTTGAATTATTTTACAATTTCTACACCACCCATAAATCAAATGGCACCAATCAAAAATAAAAATACATTCATAGGTCTATTTGGTTCTAACTTTAACATCAATCTAAATCAAACCTTTGGTTCACCTTCATCACCACTTTCAAATATTTACTTAAACCAAAACACATTCAAAATTCAAACCCCAATTCAATTAGATCTAAATGTGTTCCATCCAAATCAATATTTTAACTCCTATACCCATCAAAACCAACCTTTCCACATTCATCAAAATCAACAATTTGATTTTACATCCAAACCATTCCCAAACTTGAACTAGACTACATCAAATCCACATTTCTTCACAAATCCACAATATCTAAATACTTTCACCTTCAACATAGATCCAAAAAATATATCCTTCCAAGATCAAGCTACCTCTCTAGCACACTTCATTACTAAGGAATATCAAAACATTCCACATCAACATCACCTTATCACTAATGACCCTATTATCCAGAATCATTCAAATATCCCATCCACTTGTTATAGTTTTAATTCCATCATCCCTAATTACACTAGCCAATATTTTATTGACATAGGGTACATCAAAGTAAAGTTGAGTGTATCCAAATTTGAAAATAATACCTTTGGGGTATGCCAAGATGTATTTCTTGAGCTTAATCAATCCACTCCATTTCCAATTCATGGTCATAATCTTCCATCCATTTCTCACAAACCTCTTTTGACACATCAATTTTCAACCAAACACCCACTTTTGACAAAGATCATATCTTGGCCCAAACATTTTTAAACCAACACAACCTATCAATCATTGGACCACAACATATTTTAGTTCATCACTTAAGATTATACATTTCCAAAAATCTCTTAATCCTAAATCCATCATTTCCAAATGCCTAGTGAAAAAGAAACTTGTGGATAATGCAATTCAATAGGCCTTCCTTATGGCCTTCTCCAAACCAAGATCAAATTTATAATCAAAATTTGATTTAAAATTCATTTTGACATTAAAGGAAATATCATCATCAACATCAATAGTCACCTTGGTCCCAATAATAACTTCATCAATAGACAAGTTTGAAAATGTTACTAATCATTTTATGGTTAATGAAGAAGCTTCATTTAGGGTCGGGGGTGTAGTTGGTTGGTCGGGTACTTCCGTTATAGCTCTGCCCATCAGTGTTCAAGTCCCCCACCAGCCCCATGGTACCGGTATTAGTCGTGTCTAGCCAGCAGCGCCAGTCACGTTAAAAAGTTTACCCGGCTTTCAACAAAGTGAAAAAAATGAATAAGCTTCATTTGGAATCAATGAAAGTTATCTTGGTAGCCTCTGTGAGGATCATGTAGTATGATCTCCTTCTATAAGCACTATCCTTCCCTTTCTCATAGAATATACTAACATCACATGACCTACACATGTCACTTAAGATCCAAATATATAGACATCATTGGACTTATTCCATGATAAAGAAATCAGTTATAAAATCTATAAATATCCAGGTAGATATCCAATTTGGAGAAATTATCCCTCACAAACCCTTACTTGAGGATCTAGGGAACAATCAATATACACCAATAGATGAAAAATTCAACTCTTTATTGTTTGATGATAATAATATTAGAAATAATGAAAACATCAGTCTAACTAGAAGAGAAACAACATGGAATGGTCTACCAATTATAATCCAAGAAAGAATCCTAACTCATGTGTTACATACTTATTATGCTAATCTAGTAGAATGCCACTATAATGATTTAGATCATGATTTTGATATTACATTTTATGCACATCACAACAAGTTTGAACATTTTGGATTTGCCAAGAAATTAAGAATTTTCATTACAAACCTATCTTATTTTGAATTTTGTAGTATTTAGTGGTTAATCAGTAGTGGTTGGGTAAGAGATATTTATTTTTATATATATGGTGAAATTATTAGTTCATGGTGTTTGATATTATTTAATAGTGTTAATTATAACCCTTATAGGGAAAGGGTTCCTGATTTCATGATCTGAAGAACTCTTTGAAGGTTTCTAGAGTTTAGATTTAATATTAGGCATATTAATGTGGGTCTATTTGATAACTATGTTTTCTCAACAAAAATCAAAATCACCACCAAAATATACCAAAGAAACTTATATCTGGATGTATTTATTCAACAAGGATATCCTAATAGAGAACGATACTCTGGATGGTTTGCTAATAACTCTTGTTGGGCCCAACAACCTCATCCTGGTCAAGTACTATTCAAAGTAAGTAATATAACTAATATAGAAATTGAAGAGGAAATCCAATTAGAATGACAAAGATTATCTAGAGTTGTTATGAGATAGAAAGCTTAAGAACAAAAAAGTATGCATCTTGTGACCTTCCATTGGGTTTAATGCAAATAAATCTAATATATATATATATATATATATATATATATATATATCATAAAAATAAAAATAAAAATAACTTGTTGATTACAAGAACATTGACACTCGGGGGTAGCCTATTTACAATGCATTGCATTTTCCATAGTTTACATTGTATTGCATATTAGATGTTATGTTTGGTGATTATTTAGTTGTTAGTCTACATAGTACAAACATTCAAAATGTAGCTTATTATATCATTTCCCTTTTTCATATCACTATATTAGCTCATGGAAAACATTATAAAAATTAGCATTACATTGGTCATTTCCTTAGTTATTAAGAGTAGATTACATCTCTTTTCCCTACATCTTATTTAAAAACTTAAAAAATACTAGCCCAAAACCTAGTCTTTAAGCTTGTCCATGACAGAGTCTCCTCTTGGAATTTTTTTTAAAGTAGAAAACATTAACATGCTATAAAAAAATTATGGTAACTTTACTCGCCTATCTTGGTCTTCAATGATAAGCCCTTGCATCTTACTAGTTTCATGGAGCCAAGACTTGGGAGTAAAACTGTTGACCATTTTTGGTCCTGCAGGCCAAAATTAGTCCCCTTCTTCCCCTGTTGTTTTGAGCTGATTCAAATTTCAGGTTGCACAAGTCTTTCGGTAGAAGATGAACTAGTTCAAAGAATGAAAGGTATTTTACAAAGCTTCTTCAGACATTTTGTCCGAAGAAATTCACAAGGAAAGAGAGCTAAAATGATTCAAGACACTTTTCCTTAAGGTTGGAAAAAGTGGTTCAACATTGGGGTCCAATGCCATGAGCTTTCCAAGAACTTTGAACTTGAACTTTGGACCATTGTTGGTTCAAACATTTGGTTCAAAGGGTTGGTTCAAGCAGTCAGTTCAATTCAATTGGTTCATTCAGTTGGTTCAATGAGTTGGTTTAGTTCAGTTGGTTCACTCTTTTGGTTCAAGCAATTAATTCATTAGTTTGGTTCAACGAGTTGGTTTAATCAGTCAGTTTCATTAGATGATTCAATCAAAGGGCTCAATCAGTTGGTTCAAAGTGGTTGATCCAAGTGGTCAAATAAATAAGCAAAACACAATATTAAACCATTGAACCATTGAACCATTGAACCAATTGTTATTTGAATCAGTCGATTCAATCAGAAGGTTCAAGGGAGTCTCCCAAAGCTTGAAGGACAAGTGCCCTTGCAGAGGGAAGTCAAGCATAAAAGGGACCATTCTAGTGCCCTTGTGGAGGGTAGGGAACACTTGCAAAGGGATCAAAGAGAAGGCTGAAAAGGTAAGTTTTCCTTTGGAAAAGTGAACAAGGCAAAAAAGTTGGAATTCCTTCGGATTTGTTCAAGGCAAGAGATGAATAATTTATTCAAACAAAATGCCCGAAGGAATTCCATCAGATATTTTGTCTGAAGAAATTCATAAGGCAAAGACAATGTCTTTTGGGATAAAATCTCATGAAAAAATGTTAAGTCAATTCCTTCGGACTTTTGTCTAAAGGAATTCGCTCGAAGAAGAAAGCTCGACTGAAGGGAAAGCTTGAGGAAATAAGTGAGAAAGACAAAGGAAGAAATCCTTCAAACAAAATGTTTGAAAGAATTCCTTCAGACATTTTTTTTGAAGGATTTCAAGACCAAGGAGCCCGAAGGACCCCGAAGGGCAGGTGCCCTTGCGGGGGACTCTCAGCTACCGAAAGAAAGACACTTCTCCAAAAGCTGAAGGGACACCTTCCCTTTAGGAGGTTCCAAAGCAAAAGCCCAAAGGAAAGGGAGCAAAAAATTTGAAGGAAATAAAGCTAAAGGAATTAACCAAATGGTGACGAGCCCACAGACATCAAAGTTGGGCACCATGAACTAGCTGTTGGAAATCCAGATGTCTGGTGATGTCCCTAAAGCCACATCAAATTTAGGGCAATAAACTAGCTGTTAGCTTTCAAATGGTGACGGGCGCGCGAACATCAAATTTACACCAATGAAATAGCTGTTGATATTTAAAAGGCTTGAGCATGGACCCGAATGCATTCAAAGGCCTTAAGGCCAAAAGGAAGAACCACTGAGAGAAGATTCCAAGGAGCCAACAAGCTAGGAAGATAGCCTCCGAGGGCCGAACGAGCCAAAAAAGACAAAGCCAGGAAGAGACAAAGTGAAGAAACAGACAAAACAATCTAAGTGGCAAAGGAAGGTGTCAATTCAAGGATTTATTCTAGTGGTTGACATACTATCTGCCAAGTGGTCATCAAGGAGCACCAACAGTGAATGGTGTGACCCATTTTCTTCACTTTGCATTGATGGGCAGACAAACCGTGTGAGTGCCTTGAAGGAGCGGTCTTGTTTATGGACAAATGGCGTGGCCCATAATTTCAGATATGATGTTTATTATATCTTAAATGCCTAAAGTCAAAATAAGAGCTGACACAACATTATCTATCAAGTGGCTTCCTCTTCCCAATGCTCAGAACACACATGGGCCACTTGTAAAAGGGTTCCAAAAGGCCTCTTTCTTCCTCTATATATTGTAAACTTCTCATTTTGATAAAATCATCTCTCATATTGTAAGGCAAAGCCCTACCAATTTTCACCTGAAATTAATAGAATAAGTATTTTTTACCTCTATTCTGGTTGGATATATCTCTGAGTGTGTCGAAGTGTTAGTCTTGTGTTCAGTCATTGCTACCTAATGCTTTCATAGGCTTGATACCACTACACCTGGTATAGACAAAGCACCATTCCTGCAGGTGACAAGAAGAGTTGTATCCAAAGCATAGAGGTAGAAGGAGGTTACTAGATAGTGTGCTTTCCCTATAGCACCTATGGTAAGTTCCTTTTCTGTGTGTTTCCATTAAAGCCTCCCTGTCAATCTCCCTGCAGTCTGGTCCTTTTACCAGTTAAAGTGTATGTATGTGTTCTTATGGTTCAAAGTGTGAGTATGAGTATATCAACTTGTTTGGTGCATCACCCTCTTAGGTTAGGTTCTATTTTTCAGTAATATTTCTCCCTTTTCAAACCCCCCATATTATATATATATATAAGCAACTTACTGGAACAACTCATATGCATCAAAGGGAGCTAGCCCTTATCTAGAGACTCTCCTCTTAGTTTTTCTAGACCCACAGGTAAGAGAGGAGTTTCCATTGTGATTCATGGAAGATATGAGATCATCCTCCTGTCAAGGGTGTAATCCACTACGTCAACAATTTTGGCATGCCTAGTGGGATAAATTTTTTACACTCAGTAAAGTTCTAGGATTGATGCTGGTCCTGTAACAACAAATCAACCATTTTCAGCTGCTAGTGACTCCACTAGAAAGAACATCAGTTTTTGATCAAAGACCAGTCTGACCTCCTATGCCTAAAATCACCACATGATCTGCTGCTAGGGGTGTCCCTTTTGAATTCATTAAATTACCTTTGAACTCAACAAAGTGACTGAGGTTTGAGAGGACTCATCCTTATTCAGCAAATCACTTTCTCAGACCTGCCATAAAATACACATATGCAAGAAGGCCTCGGTTGAATCCTGTCATAGCTATGGCCTTACCTTTTATGGCTTTTCATGGTCAAAGTCCTTTATATCTCTGGCATTATGACCCAATTCTAGGAGCAGACCTTAAAAGTGTGCCTCCCTTTAATGGAGAGGGGCCCATTACTGCTATCGAACACATCAAAAATATTGCTAACCTCTACAATATTCACAATATCACTAAGGAAAACATTGTGATCAGATTGCTAGCATTGTCTTTCAAGGGTAAAGTTTTGGACTGGTATAGGACTTTGCCCATGAATTCAGTCGATTCTTGGAATGAATTGGGCACCCTTTTAACAAACTAATTTGGGGAGAAGAGCGACCACCTCTCACTCACCGAGCAACTGACCATAATGAAAAGAGCTCCACATGAATTCATGTAGGGTTTCAACACTCGGTTTCAGAAGACATGGGATAGAATCCTCATTCTGGTAAGGCCAACTCCAAGCTATGATTTCTTGTATTATTTGAAAGTGTTGAATAGTGACATTGTTGTTATGATACAGTCCATGGGAGGACATGTGCTACTTACTACCTATGACATAGCTATATCAGCTGAGAATTGTCTGGTGCAGGCTGAAAAGATAGCCCCTAGGCCTCATATGCCACTCTTTCCTAAATTGCTACCTCCAATCCAGACTACTGCTCCCACCTTAGCTCTTCTACCTGGCATAAAAAAGCTAGCTACTACTTCATCAAATGACCTCCATGAAGCCAAAAGTCTGTTATAAAGCATAACAAATGAACTAGTGGCTCTTAAAAGGCAGCAAGCTCAAGGCAATCAACCAAATTAAGGATATCAACAGTATGGTCAAGCAAATAGACCTCCTTTCCAGAATTACAATCAAGGGTAGGGTCAGTTTGCATAGGCCAGACCATTTCAAGGCTATAATCCAAGCACTCCTTCATCATCCAAGGCTCTAGCGTTCATTCAAAACAATATGATACATGAACAACCTAGTTGCTCAACCATGGGATATGGTCAAGATCAGGCTATTTATACAAATGAAATGCCGAGTCACTACACAAATGCACAAGATAATCAGGAAACCACACAATTCCAAAGATTAGAGGCTTTAGTGCAACCTAGCATGAGCAGCAGTCAGACTCAGCCTGATTCTACTCTCATGAATCACCTGGAGGGTGAGTTCTATGCAGTCAATTACGTGGGTAGTGCAGACAATCAAGGTGAATATGTCGCAGCCAACACAAGGCCCAAAAGGAGAATAATGGAAGAAGCTCAAGTAGCTGCTCAAATGTTAGTACCACCTTATTCATCACATGTAAACCAAAAGGTTCCAAATTTTAGACCACCAGTTGCACCTTTAGCTCCTCGGCCTGCGCCTCAGGCTGTAAGTAATCCCAAAGAAAATTTGAAAGAAAGCAACCCTTGAGTCAACATGGTAGACCAGATGAAGAAGCTGCACATGAATATCTCCTTGTGGAATTAATTGTCAATATCAGGACAAAAGGACATGCTGCAAAAGGAATTGCATGAGCTGAATGAACAAGTTGTCCCAACAAAAGCTAATAACGTTTTGATGATGAATGGGCAGCCTTCTACATCAGGCCAAGTTAAGAAAGAGAAAAAGGTACCCCTTTTTATTTATCCTTGATCATAGGAGATTTATTGGTGCATAATTGCATCATTGATAGTGGAGCAAACACCTCAATAATGCCCAAATACATAGCTGATAAGTTGGGGCTAAAATATGAGAAAATGACTAAGGGAGTCTTACAGCTAGATGGAACACCAGCAAAGACACTTGGGGTGGTGAAAGGTTTGAGCTTGATGCTACATGCCTGCCCAACCTTCTCAATTCCTCACAATGTGGTAGTGACAGATGTCCCTCCTTACTTTGCTATTTGCTTGTCTAGGGATTTCACATCCAAGATAGGTGGCTACCTAGCAGCAAACTGGTCCTATCTAGTTTTAGAACCAAGTATGCGACTAAGATCAAGATTGAATCAGAGCCACTCCATAGAGATCATCTAGAACCATACTCACTCAAAGCAATAAATGTTAGCTATGCCATTATTGACCAAGAAGAGTTCCAAGTGGATCAATCTCCATCCTCTGCCCTTGAAGGAGTTGCTGACATGTTCTTAGACGAATGGAGAAGTGACAACTTTGAGCATGATCCTTACAAGTTCATAGAAGAGGTAGGCCTTAGGATTTATTGCATGCATGAAGAGGGTACTTTTGTACCAAATCTGATGAAAGCAAGCCAAGAAAGCTCAAGTTTATGGTAGTTATTCTTTGATGGCTCAAGAAGTAAATTAGGAGCTGGTGGTGGAGTGGTACTAGTTTCTCCTTCAAAGGAAAAATGCTTTTTGGCTTTCAGGTTTCAGTTTTCTTGCATAATAAATGTTTTAGAGTATAAATCCCTCTTCCATGGTTTGGAGTGGGTGAGGAAAAGAGAAATCAAAGAGCTGGAGGTTTTGGTGACAATGAGCTGATTGTCAATCAGGTAAGAGGCCAAAATTTGACAAAGAATTCTTTACTGAAGTCCTATAAACATAAGCTATGGGACTTAGTGGAGAATTTCCTTGATTTTAATGTTACCTCCATTCCTAAAGAGCATAACAAGCAAGTGAATGTGTTAGCAACAGTTGGTGCCCAATTTGATATCTCTAGGGAAATAGGTCAAGACTGTAGTTCACGCAACTTGAAGGTAGTAATCTAGCCCTCGGTACCTGACAACATCACTAACTGGCAGGTGTTTGAAAGTGACCAGTAAATAGCACTCTTCTTGCAAGAAGAAGCTAAGTTCACTGCTAAAAACTAGGCTAAGCTATAGCAGCAGTATGGCAGCCAAATTGTTCAGCTAAAGAACAATAAACTTCCCAAAGGCTTGGTCACTCTCAAGAGTATCTTCAATGAAGATGACCAGTTGAAAAGTGATAAGGCAAGCATCACAATGAAGGAGGAGGACTATGAGAAGGTTGAAATATTAAAATATAAACTGCTTGCACTTGGGAAAGTGTGCACAGACCATGAAAGGTGGGCCTTCACCTTGTTGTGCCAAGAGTTTGCTGATGTCTTCGCTTGGGAATATATCGATTTAAAGGGTTTTGACTGAATTTTTGCCCAAAATACCATTAAACTAGAGGAAGGTGCCAAGCTGATCAAGCAGAAGCAAAGGCCCGTCAACCCAAAGATTGAACCTCTCATGCAAAGGGAACTCACCAAGTTTATTGAGTCCAGGATAATATTTCCCATCAAACACTCCTCTTAGCTGGCCAACCTTGTTCTTGTCTAAAAAAAGAATGGAGAGATCAGATTATGCATAGATTTTAGAGACATCAATAGAGTCTCTTTGACAAACCATTATCCTCTCCCAAGCATGGAGCAAATCCTTCAAATGGTGACAGGTAGTGAGCATTTCTCCCTCCTGGATGGGTATTTAGGATATAATCAGATTTTGGTGCAAGACTGTGACCAGTACAAGATAGCCTTCACTACCAAATGGGGGACATTTTCCTATAGGAAAATTCCATTCAGACTATCAAATGCTAGTGCCACCTTTCAGCGAGCCATGGACATGGCCTTTCTAGGCCTAATAAATAACATTGTGCTGGTGTATCTTGATGACATGACAGTATTCTCTAAGGAGGTAGGCCAACACATGAAACACCTCAAACAAATTTTTGAGAGGTGTAGAGAGTTTGGTATCTCTCTCAACCCAAAGAAATGTGTGTTCATTGTCCATGAGGGTAAACTCCTTGGCCACATTGTTTCCAAGGAAGGCTTGACCATTGATCCAGAGAGAGTTCACTCCATCCTAGAGCTATCCTTGCCTAAACACAAGAAGGGCCTGCAGAGCTTCTTTGGCAAAATAAATTTCATCTAGAGATTTATTCTAAATTTTATGGAGGTAGTCAAATCATTGACCTCTGTGTTGAAGAAGGATGAGAAGTTCATGTGGACAGTGCAAAGAAAGGATAGCCTTAAAGAAATAAAATAGGCTATAGCCCAGGCTCCTACTTTGATCAGCACTGACTTCACCAAGGATTTCAACCTCTACACCTTCAGAAATGAAGAAGTAATCTCTGCCATGCTTACCCAAGAAAATGGTGATAACCTTGAACAACCACTTGCATTTTTTAGCCAAGGCCTAGAGGGTTTTGAGGTTAGGTACACATATGTGGAGAAGCAATTCCTTGCAGTCATATGAAGTCTAAATAAATTTAGGCATATGCTGTCCAACCAAAAAATTCACCTCATGGTTCCACATCCTAGCATCAAAGATTTCTTGACCAACCGTGACCTGAATGAAAAAAGAGTGGGGTGGATCACTAAGGTAATGGAATATGACGTGGATATTAAGATCACCAAGCTGGTAAGAGGGAGAGGCCTATGTGAACACCTTGTTGTAGACTTTAAACAACAAAAAGAGGATAGTCTGCTAATTCATGATGTAGCTACAATAGAAACAACTATTATGAAGGATTGGACATCAGACTTGAGGCATTTCCTTCTCATTGGTGAGTGCCCACAGGGCCTTGATTGGACCAAGAGGAGATATTTCAAACTCCAATCTCTCTCTTATGTCTTGATTGATGGAGTGATATTCAGAAGGGATCTATCAGGGGTCTTTTTAAGGTGCATAAACCCAAGTTAGGCTGACAAGGTGATGTCTGAATTCCATGATGGGCCAGCTAGTGGTCACTTTGCTCCTAGGCCTACAGCTGCAAGGATAATGAGAGCTGGTTATTTTTGGCCCACTCTATTCAGGGACACCCATGCCTAGGTATGAAAGTGCCAAAAATGTGCACTTTTTGATGGGAAGCAATGGCTAACTACCATGCCTTTATAGCCTATTCAAATGGAGCATCCATTCATGTAATGGGGCCTTGAATTTATAGGGATGATTAACCCTCCCTCCAGTGCTAGACACAAGTGGGTCTTGACCACCACAGATTACTTCATAAGATGGATAGAGGCTGTCACTTTAAAGGAAGCCAATGAAAGTGCAGTCCTAGATTTTTATGAAAACCTGGTGGCAAGGTTTTGGGTTCCAGCTACCATCATCTCAGATAACACTTTAGCTTTTCTAAGAACTAAATTAAGTGAATAGGCATTGAGATATGGTATCTATCTTATCACTTCATCCAATTACTACCCATAGGGGAATGGGCTGGCTGAATCCACTAATAATAATCTAATTAGGATTATCAAGAGAATAATGGAGGAGAATCAGAGGACTTGGCATGCCAAGTTGAAAATAGCCCTATGGGTAGATAGGGTCACTCCAAAGAGGGCAATTTGTAACTCACCGTACATGCTTGTATATGGAAGGGAAGCTAGGCTTCCTCTTTCACTTGAATTTCTAGCCCTGGACCTTGCTCACCAACTACAATTAAGAGAAGGCAATAGCATGGAGGTTAGGCTATGCAAGCTAATGGAGCTTCAAGAGACAAGGGACCAGGCTATGGCTTCTATGACTAACCACCAACAGTAGATGAAGAAATACTTCAATAAGAGATCTTCATCAAAAGGTTTCTCTGAAGGAGACATTATCTTGAAATGGGATGTAGACCAAGCTAAGCCTGGAAAGCACACAAATTTTGATGCCCTATGGAGTGGTCCATACGTCATCACTCAGTGCAAGCAGCATAATGCATTCTAACTCTCCAGGTTGGATAGTGAAGATCTGTATATCCCAATTAATGGGATACATCTTAAGCATTATCATTGAGCCCTTCTCCCATCATGTATATATTTTTCTTTTTTTCTCCCTATTTTCCCTAAGTGCTTTTGCACATGTTAGTAGTTTTCTTAGTCTTGTGTGTGTTTTCATTTCTTTTTGGGGTAAAACCTTCATGATTGATTCCTGGATATCTCAAGGCTATTGCTAAATTTTCAAGTTGTGTTCTAACTCCATGCCCAATGGACTTTGAGGCTACTGGTTTCTAAGCATAGCAAGCATGCTTCCCCTGAGAATCACCATTTTTTTGACCATTTTTGGTCTTACAGGCCAAAATTGGTCCCCTTCTTCCCCTGCTGCTCTGAGCTAGTTCAAATTTCATGTTGCACAAGTCTTTTGGTAGAAGATGAACTAGTTTAAAGAATGAAAGGGCTTTTACAAAGCTTCTTCAGACATTTTGTCTGAAGAAATTCACAAGGAAAGAGAGCTAAAATGATTCAAGACACATTTCCTTAAGGTTGGAAAAAGTGGTTCAACATTGGGGTCCAATGCCATGAGCTTTCTAAGAACTTTAAACTTGAACTTTGAACCATTGTTGGTTCAAACATTTGGTTCAACGGGTTGGTTCAACAGCTTGGTTTAAGTAGTTAGTTTAATTCAAATGGTTCAATGAGTTGGTTCAGTTCAGTTGGTTCACTCTTTTGGTTCAAGCAGTTAATTCAATTGGTTTGGTTTAATGAGTTGGTTCAAGCAGTCAGTTCAATTAGATGGTTCAATCAAAGGGCTCAATCAGTTGGTTCAAATTGGTTGATCCAAGTGGTCAAATGAACAAGCAAAACATAGTATTGAACCATTAAACTGTTGAACCAATTGTTGGTTCAATCGGTTGATTCAATCAAAAGGTTCAAGGGAGTCTCCCAAAGACTGAAGGACAAGTGCCCTTGTGGAGGGTAGTCAAGCATAAAAGGGACCATTTTAGTGCCCTTGCGGAGGGCAGGGAACACTTGAAAAGGGATCAAAGAGAAGGCCAAAAAGGTAAGTTTTCCTTTGAAAAAGTGAACAAGGCAGAAAAGTTGGAATTCCTTCAGATTTGTTCAAGGCAAGAGATGGAGAATTTCTTTAGACAAAATGCTCGAAGGAATTCCTTCAGACATTTTGTCTGAATAAATTCATAAGGCAAAGACAATGTCTTTCGAGATAAAATCCCGTGGCAAAATGTTAAGGCAATTCCTTAAGACAAAAAGTCTGAAGGAATTCCTTCAAAATTTTATTCGAAGGAATTCGCCTGAAGAAGAAAGCCTGACTGAAGGGAAAGCCTGAGGAAATAAGTGGGAAAGACAAAAAAACAAATCCTTCGAACAAAATGTCTGAAGGATTTCAGGACCAAGGAGCTCGAAGGACCCTGAAGGGTAGGTGCCCTTATAGGGGACTTTCGACTGCCAAAAGAAAGACACTTCTCCAAAATCTGAAGGGACACCTTCCCTTCAAGAGGTTCCAAAGCAAAAGCCCAAAGAAAAGGAAGCAAAAATTTTGAAGGAAATAAAGCCAAAGGAATTGACCAAATGGTGACAGGCCCACGGATGTCAAAGTTGGGTACCATGAACTAGCCGTTGGAAATCTAGACGTCTGGTGACATCCCCAAAGTCATCAAATTTAGGGAAATAAACTAGCCATTGGCTTTCAAATGGTGATGGGTACACGAATGTCAACTTTACAGTAATGAAATAGCCATTGATCTTTAAAAGGCTTGAGCGCGGACCCAAATGCATTTAAAGGCCTTAAGGCTAAAAGGAAGAACCACTGAGAGAAGAGCCCAAGGAGCCAGCAAGTTGGGAAAATAGCCCTCGAGGGTCGAAGGAGCCAGAAAAGATAAAGCTAGGAAGAGACAAAGTGCAGAAATGGACAAAACAGTCCAAGTGGCAAAGGAAGGTGTCGATTCAAGGAGTTATTCCAGTGGTTGACACAGTATCCTCCAAGTGGTCATCAAGGAGCACCAATAGTGAATGGTGCAACCTATTTTCTTCACTTTGCATTGATGGGCAGAAAAACTATGTGAGTGCCTTGAAGGAGAAGTCTTGTTCACAAAAAAATGGTGCAGCCCATAATTTCACATATCATGTTTAATATATATTAAATGCCTAAAGTCAAAATAGGAGATGACACAACATTATTTATCAAGTGGCTTCCTCTTCCCAATGCTCTAAATGTACATGGACCACTTGTAAAAGGGCACCAAAAGGCCTCTTTCTTCCTCTATATATTGTAAACTTCTTATTTTGAGAAAATCATCTCTCATATTATAAGGCGAAGCCCTGTCAATTTTCACCTAGAATCAATAGAATATGCATTTTTTACCTCTATTCTAGTTGGATATATCTTTGAGTGTGTCTGAGTGTTAGTCTTGTGTTCAGTCATTGCTTCCTAATGCTTTCATAGGCTTGATACCAATACACCTAGTATAGACAAAGCACCATTCCTTCAGGTGACAAGAAGAGTTGTATCTAGAGCGCAGAGGTAGAAGAAGGTTACTAGATAGTGTGCTTTCCCTACAACACCTATGGTAAGTTCCTTTTCTGTGTGTTTCCATTAAAGCCTCCCTGTTAATCTCCCTATAGTCTGGTTCTTTTACCAGTTAAAGTGTATGTATGTGTTCTTATGGCTTAGAGTGTGAGTATGAGTAGATCAACTTATTTGGTGCATCACCCTCTTAGGTTAGGTTCTATTTTTCAACTATCTTTCTCCCTTTTCAACCCCCCCTCATTATATATATATATATATATATATATATATATATATATATATATATATATATATATATATATGTTTTAGCAACTTACTGGAACAACTCAGATGCATCAAAGGGAGCTAGCCCTTATCTAGAGACTCTCCTCTCAGTTTTTTCAGACCCACAGGAAAGAGAGGAGTTTCCATTGTGATGCGTGGAAGATAGGAGATCATCGTCCTGTCAAGGGTGCAATCCACTGCGTCAACAAAAATATTTTCAAATAACAAGACATCCTTATTCAAAATTTATCAAATTCAAATTCCACATCTCTCTCCCTTCGTTGATATTCGATGTTGAGCCCTTACTTCTCACTACTTGTGTGAGATTACTATGAGGGGAGATGCCCTTACTTGTGTATATATAGCCTTTGGTGATGAACCCATGTGTCTTCCTGGTCACATGAGACTACATGTAAGAGTTTATAACAAAAAGCATTAAAAATTAATTCAAAAGGTGTCCAAGAAAAAAATATACAAACATCTTGTATATATGTTTATGTTGAAAATGGTAACTTTATCTCATTTATCGGTTTTATCAGAACTAGTTTTCTTTATATGCAGCCCATAAAATTGGTATTTTTTGAGTTTATGAAGAATTATATTTTCCCCTTTGCTTGTAAGGATTAGGTCACATTCCTTTTTCATGAATTTTTTTGGTTTTTTAATTTTGATCTTTATCATCTCATACTTATCCTATTTTTTCTTTTCATTCTTTCAGTTGTAGATTGAAAGTCATATGTCCTGTAAACAAAATAGCTAGATCATCACCTACAAAACAATCATTAATGCATTCACGCAAATTTGTGCATACCCATCATGTTACATCATTTTCTAAAATAAAAAAAACATGTCCATGTGTAAACCATTGTCTATATTCACCCTACTTACTAAGGGGAATCGCCTTTCAACAATCCATTGTATATTCCCACATTTATCATTTGTCATATTTTAGTTATTTATCCTATAGAATGTTGAGTTTAGGGTTGATATTATTACTTGTTAACCTACATACTTGCTCATAATAATGGAACAACATCTTTTATATTCCTTGTTTTCAAAAATCCCAAAATATATTAAAAAAATAAAAAACATTGCAAAACATCCTTAAAATATGTTACACATCAATGTCAATACATCTACCATTCTAGATAAATTCCATATTGTTCACTAATTCTTCGTTGGGTCAATCCCACATATTTTTCATCCAATCCTCTAATTCTTCATCAATTTTCCACTTTCTCATTGTTTCCCATATTGGGAGAACCACATCTGGCCTGATATCCCAATCTGGACTTTGTCTAAGGTGGATTATGTAGGTAACACTTATAGACATGGGGTCTCTAGGGTCATTTCAACCACTGTCTTCCCCATCATCCATTTTTCCAAGTTTGGATTACCTTATCCTTATGATTCCTCATCGATTGTTTGATACTTAGCCTAGCTCTTGGATATAATTATAAATCTCTTATTTAGAATCTTTATTTACAACTTTTTCTACTCAATTTATTATTTGTTTTAATTGTTGTATTGTTTATTGTCTATTCCTAACCATTATGTTGGTTGTTTATCTTTTTTTCTATCCCTAAACATTTAGTTGGTTATTTATTCATTTTATCTTTAACCATTTACATGGTTATTTCCTTTTTTGTTTACTTTGTTCATTGTCATTGTTTTTTTTTAATTGTATCAATTGTTTATCTTTAGAATTACTATTTGTTCATTTATTTGTGTATCATGTTTGTTTAATATTGTTGTATTATCACTTTGTGTGTGTTAGTATCATCTACATTACTTTTTTAAATCATGTTTTTATTGTCATTTTTTGTGTGTTTAAAAATATTATTTTATGAAATGCATAATAGTATGGTTATGGTTTTTCTATATCATGATGTACTTTGATTTTATATAATTTATTATTTATTTTTGTTTCTATGCCTAAATATCAAAATTCATTATGATTATTCAATATCATTGGTGGTAATGTGTTTTGTGCTATATTAAAAATCAGGTTTCTCAAAACTCTTTAATGTTGGATATCCAATGCAAGAAACACAAAAAATAAAAGTAAAGTAGTTATTCCATATTCTATCATACATGAATCTAGTCATACATCACATAATCCATAATCTATAACCCATATACTGAAAGAATTAATACATGCTAACATCAACCAAAATTCAAGAAATATAACTAGTGTTAAATGTATCCATATGTCTATCAATCATGCATAAAGTCCACATAAAATCAATAAACATTCCATAATGTATATCCAAAAAATAGAAGGTCTCATCATAATCATGAATATATATCAAATGTGTCTGTATAAAAAGATACATCTTAAAATATAGATATACATTGATGAAATAATCCATCATCTAAACATTATGTCATGTCGCATCTTGTCCCTTTGAAGGAGTGTCTAGTATTGGGAATAGCTCCTCACATCGTGGTGTTCCTCATGGAGGACCCATCACATAATGTACCTATCCCATTGACCTCTCTAACTCAATTAGCTAAACTAATCTCATTAATTCATATCATCTCATAGAGTACTCTCTAAAAGATGTTACCCTTTGAGAATGTGGCATAGCCTCCTCATATAAGCTCCTATAATATGTGTCCTAATTCATGGCCCTCATCACCCTATCTTATGTCACAATTTTTCCTTTTCCAATTAGTAATACCCTCGCCTCTACTAGCTCAATCCAAGCCATGTCTCTCTCTTGTTTATATCACTATGTTAATGTTGTATAGTCTAGAGTTTGGGTCTCCACATCATGTATCACAACTGTTATATCCATACCATCTCTATCTATCCCATAAAAAATAGACTATAACCTATCAAATTTGGATTGTAATCATCAAACTCCATAGCCTGGTCTCCCTACCATCCATACTCTCTATAATCTAGATAGCTCCCTATATAGCCCATCAATCTCCCTGTCCTGATCTCTAATCTCTTCACAGAGTCTATCCACAATAGACTGCTCCTCTCTTGATCTCATAGTGCATGAAGAACCATCAACATACCCTCTATCTATTTGTGTGTCATGTACTACTCTCATGATTACATCCTCCCCCTCTCTCCTCCAGCCCTCTGCTCTATATCTAAATCCATGTGTGTATCCACATCTATATCAACCCCTACCTCAAGTAAAATATCAACATTATCCATATCTATAATCTCCACATCATGAAGCTAGATAATCTCCACCAGACATCCTCTACCTTATGATCATGATCATCCCCTATCTCCTATCACATCCCTCTTAATTAGGGCTCCTAACCTTGTGCATCATGGATGCCTACTCAATTTGGCCACTAGTCTCTATCTCCATATCCATGGTGGTGTATATGGTATAGTCAATTTCAATGGCCATTATCAAGCCCACCAATCTACATAACCATCCACAACTCCTACGTTAATGACATCTCTCTAATCACTCCATCTCATTATCTGCAGTTATGACTAGCTATGATCAACTATCATTGGATCAATGGTCATATCCCACTGAGCTCTCTCCCTCACTAATTGTGCAAATATGTGTGGACCAACTGGTATATACTGCCTAACCCCAAATTGTCTCTTCACCCTATATAGGAAATATCTTTCAATTATATAATCATGTGCCCTAATAATGTAGCACAGAGTCATCATATAGTCTATATGTAAGTCATCATGTGCCTAATGAAATATAATCTATTTGTATGGTCTCTAGGTGATCTGGTCATCACGTAGCTCATCAATCACCCTCCTGTAAAACTTTAGAACACCTAAATATGGTATGTAAGTGCCAATAACTATATACCACCTATATGCTAATGGCTCATCAATAGACTGAGTGCTCATATGTCCAATAGGCCTCTCTATAGTAATGTGTTCCCAACACCATACCTATAGTAATGTTAAAGGTCCAATATCCCTACCATTTGTATAAGTTGCATGATGTAAATCCCAGTAAAGGTATGCTAGTATGCATGGACCTCATGCAAAATGCTCACCCATCTCCATCATATCTCTAATCACATCTAATAGACCAATAGGACATAACCTCCCACTCTTTTCAGGTAGTATAATGCCACTAACAACATCCATAAGTACAATCGTCAAAGAATCCATCTCTAATTTAGTACAATAATCTACATCCACATTGCCCCTAACAATAAGAATCGTACCATCACCAAAATTCCCAAGAAATGTAATCTATTGTGGACCTTGCCTCTAGTCTACCTATCTCCCTCATATTGGAATGCCTAAAATTTGATATACATCCTCTAAGGTGACTGTTATCTCTCTTATCGGCAAGTGAAATGTAATATTCTCACTATACCATCTCTTGTCAAGTATTATCAACAATGCCCTATCTACTCAAATCTTTGGCATCTATAAAATGTAAGATAAACTAGTAGCCTCTATAACTCTGAACTCATACTCTATAAATCTCACCATCCATGCCATCCTCTAGGCCTCCACTCCTAAGTCATCATCACTGATAATACCTCTTAAAAAAATCAAACACATTAGCATATAATTAATTTTTTTTAGCATAAAATCCAAACAATCCCTATGTTATAATCATTCAAAAATAAAAACAAAAAAAACAAACCAAGTATACTCTCAACTCAACATATTCATATATTATTCTCCTACTACTTATTTATCTATTATCATATCTTCTTTTTCTCTTTCAAATATCATTTTTGTTTCTACATTAAGAATTTTCACTGCTATATTGTGACATTTCACTCTCAGCTTAATCAATTTCACCTTTTTTGAACCATATTTTATCCTAAAAATGAATTTGCCTCTCATTTTCAGGATTTCATGACTAATTTGGACAAATTTTCCTTTCATTTGCATGATTTCATGACCACTAAACTACAAAATTACCATTTATGCACAATTTCTACCTTAACACGATTTCTCTACACTGACCTATGAATTCACTTCTACATTTGATGAATTCATAATTTCCTCTAACAAATTCATAACTTTCATTGCTAAATTTGTAGATAACCCATCTACAAATTCATTTCAATTAACTTTAAGCCCTAATAAATGACATTAAATGCAAAAAAATCAAAACAAAATCTAACATACCAAAGACCCGCTCCTCTCATGTTTATGAAATCTCCTCACTTTCTCCACATGATAATTGTGGTGTGGAATGTGATCCATTTTTCCTCCAAGACCTTAGAGAAAATCTCTCTAATCAAATTCTCTTAACAAATAGATTTAAAAATCAAATTTGCACAAATGAATTTCAACACCCCATTTCTTCTATATATATATATATATATACACCCTATTTCAAAAATTAAGCCCCTTATCCCTCCATGGTACTCATTCTTCATCAATTTTGAATTTTAAATATCCGAATACGATAAATCAACCTACTCTAGATTTTTTCTCAAAATATTGCAACAATTAATCTTCATAAATTTATCATTATAATTTGAAATCTAATATATTTTTTCTATTTTTAGATCCACAACTTATTATCGTTAGGATATATCATTCCCACAACCGCTCAATTGACCCCTACGTCATTAGCAAAAACTAAGTGTGTAATCTCTAAATGGTAAAAATATTGCTTTTCAAATCAATACTCTAGTTTTAAACAACTCAGGGCAGCCTATTTACACAACCTCCATATTCCAAGACTGACATTGATTCTATAATAATTTATTTATCCCTCATCCAAATTGTTAGAACATTTAATGACTAAGTGGTGATTATTTAACCCTTAGTCTATATTAGGTGATTTATTAAATAATAATAATATATTATTTATTAACATGAGGTGAAAACTTTGTGAAAATAAATAACATTATTATAATTATTTAATAATTACCAATATTTTATTTAATCACTCTTCAATATGGTTGGACCTGTTATTCACAATAGTCACCTCCCTTCAAAATTCACTATAAAATAGGGTTTACCCCTATTGGTTATCATATTCAGATTCATAGGATTATTCACAAGAATTTACTTAAGAGTTTTATGAAGGTTATTTTGAAGAGGAGAAGTGAGAAGAGAAGTTGTATTGGGGTAAAATTATTTCTTGATATATGAAAATCACTTTTGGTGGTTTTTTACCTCATAAAGGTTTTCTCATAGTAAATCTTGTCTATGTGTATATTTGATCTATGTGTAATGCTTTGCTTATCAAGCTTCTAGATCCATGTATGCTTCTTTATTTCTTTCATGATATCATATCTAGTAAAGGAGATTTGATTGGGAGGCAATTATTTTTTGGATGGAATAATCAAATTTCAACTTTGAATGCCATATTTGGGAATGGTACGGCTTTGTGCCTGAAGAAAATTGAGAAAATTGTTGAAGAGCCTCTTATTTTTTTAAATGCTTCTGGGCTTCAAGGACCTAAGTCCTCTCAAAAAATCTAGAGATCACCTGAGGATTTTTTTAAGAAATTTTTTAATTTTTTCCACCCCTCGAGTGCTGATGTATGCCCTAAGCACCTAAAAAAATTAGAACTATTGATTCTTGGCATGAAAATTTTCTTGAAAAGTTTTAATAGCTTAGTTTTGCAATATCAAGACCATGTGCAAAATTTCAAGGCTTGAAGAGTTTTGGATCTCCACTTTTAAATTTTCTCTCTCCTCTATTACCACCTCTATATGGCTTGGAAGGCTAATATATTTCATTTTGGCACCAAAAATCATATTTTGAAGGTCTTAATGCTTAGGATGCAAAAATAGAAGGATTGTCAAAATTTCAAGGCAAATATAGGTTTATATAAGGAGTACTTACCTACTAAAATTTTCATGAGGCACCATTAATATCTAGGCAATAGTTATAGGTAAGTTTTTTTGATATAGTTGAAAAAAGTATTTAATTTTTTTTTTTAATTCTTTAATTTCCACTTGGATCCTGTGACCCCCACTCTTATTTAATGTTTTTTTACTAAAACATAAAAAGTCTAATTTATTTTTCACTTATTAAAATTACATGCACTATACAAATATTTATTTTTATTTTATTTAAAAATCATAAAAAAATGTTTTAAATATTATCTTTTGCATGTAAATTTTCAACTTATGTCTTAGAAGGGTTGGAGGTTGTTATTTTGATAAAAGTTTGTAATTTGGTAGATTGTGTGTTCACAACCCCAAAATCATTTTTTTTTGAATTTAATCAAATGTAGTTTAATTTAAACTCTTTTTTTTAATTACGTGTCGACTTTTCATGCATCTAAAACCCTAGTTGACATGTCAAACTTATTTTGACTTTCAATCTAGTGAATATTTTGACAAACATAGTCATGTAATCAATCAATATCTAAGTTTTGACACATTATGGATGCATTAGAGTGGTCCATTTTTTATTTTGAAGCTTCATATTAAATTTTTTATACCACTTTTAATAATAGTGTTTAAGTGGTCATTTTGAGTGTGACTCTTTTGACACTTATATTAGTGTAACTTTACTTTAATTTTTTGCATTGTTTGAAATATAAATTGTGTAATTAAGTATATTTGCATGTATAATTCACTTTATTTTAAAAATAGTTCAAAAAATTTATTTAAAATAATTTTTTTTAAAGATTTATTTACTATTTTGTTTAAAGGGAAGTTATAGCTTCACCTCATTTTTTCTTAGATAAATTTCAAATACTTAATTTAAATGACTATAATATATGAAAACTTCATGTTAAAGTTGAATTTATGACCTACAAGTTGTAGAATATTGTTTTTAAGACTGAAAAAGCTTATTTTGGATGACATGCAACCCCTAAGCTTACGAATGTATTTCAATAAAAATCACAAGAAGCTATGTCAATTATCTTACAGAGTGTTAAGGATGAATTCCTTATCCACATTGGTAATCATGAGTCTCCTAGGCATGCTTAAAAACTCCTTGAATCTATGTACAAGGGTACTCATCTCTCAAATATTATTAAGTTAATCCTTGAATTGTTAACTACACCTATGAAAGGTGATGAGAAAGTTATGAATTTTCTTGCTAAAATTAAAAACATTAAAGCTTAGTTAGATGGATGTAATTTTGATTTGATTCAGTATCAATTAATTTTTTTTATCATTTAGTTAAATATTCATGAAAAGTTTAGAAATTTTATTTCAATTTTAAATTCTAAGTATCAAATTAAGAAAGATATCCCTGACTTTACCACCTTGTTTGCTATCCTAATTCAAGAAGAGCAAGTTATGATAAATTTTGATTCTAAAAAGAATTCCACTTAGGCACTTATCACCTTAAATAATGTTTTGATAACACCAAAAACCATAAATCCAACCCTAATTTTGTTAAAGGCAAATACAAGAATAATAAATTTGGTAATAAGAATCATACACCTAAATTTAATGGAAATTGTAATCTATGTGATAAATTTGATCATAGAAAGAAAAATTGTTATAAAAATAAAGATATAAATAACAATCAAACTTCTAAAAATAATAAAATGAAAAAATTTAATCAAAATAAATAGAATAATCAAAACCCTAATCAAAATAACAATCAAGATTCAAATGTTACTATTTTATATGCTACTTTATTTACTTCAAATGAAAATCAGTTGATCTTAGATAGTGGTGCATCACACCATATGACATGTTTATCTGATATTTTATGTGATTCTAGAGATATCTATGAAATAATTTACTTATGATATAATTCTTTTTTAGAAGTAATTAAATAAGAAAAAGCAAAGTTTTTAATTGTTATCATAAATGATATTTTTTATGTACCTAAGCTTAAAAATAATTTATTATTTTGTTCTCAACTTACAAATAATAATTTATTTGTAACATTTCTTAAAGATATTTGGTCCATTATAAATCAATCTGGTTCTTTGATTATTGAAGGTGTTCAAAATAATGGTTTATATATCTTTTCTCCTTTTACATGTTTACTTTCATCGCATAATAAGAATGAATCTTAGTTATGACATCAAAATTCAAGACATGTTAATTTCAAAAATTTACATTATATGTCTATAAATAATATTGTTATTAGACTTATTTCTATCCCTTCTCATCATAATACTTGTGAAGGTTTCTTACATGGTAACATATTAATCCCTTTCACAAGAATCATGATTCAAATTCCTCACATCTTTTAGAATTGATTTATAGTGATGTTATATGACCTCTTGAAGTTATATCTCTTAATTTTTTTTGTATTATGTTACTTTTATTGATGATTAAATTATAATGATTTGGTCTTTTTTTCATTAAAAAAAATTGATGTGTTATATAAATTCAAAAAATTTAAAGTCAGTGTTGAAAATGTATCTGATTTTTCTATTAAACTATTAAGAACTGATAATGGCAATGAATATGTTATTAAAAAATTTGATTCTTTTAACATTAGTTGTGGTATTCAAAGGGAACTAACAACTCCCTATTCCCTTCAATAAAACGATACTGTTAAAAGGAAAAACTACACCATCATAGAAATGGCTAGAACAATGTTGCAATCTACAAATATTTTTTAATTTTTATGGGCTGAAGCCATGAACATTGTTATTCATATTATGAATAGAGTCCCTACCAAAGCCTTGCATCTTTATACCCTTTTAAAAATATGGACTAAAAATAAACCTAGTGTGACTCATCTTAATATTTTTGACAGTCCTACTTCTATCTTTATCTCTAAAATTAAGAGGAAAAGCTCGACCCCACTTCTTATTCTAGCATTTTTGTAAGATATGGAGGTAAGACAAAAGGTTTAAGAGTGTATGATCCCTCTAAACATCAAATTATTGAGAAGAATGATGTTTTTATCCTTGAAAAATCTTTTTGTGAGCCCTCTATAGATCTTCTTTAGTGTTCTTCTATTGATGAACCTGACTCTCATGTTTCTCCTTGTGATGAAATAGATGCCCTTGAGAAAGTTGATCCGGTTATGGATAACTTAGAGTCTAAAGAACCCTCTAAGTTTAATGTTCAATCTAAAATACCTAAATGGGTATAATCCCTGATTCAATCTTATAATGTTGATAACCTTAATAAATTAACTAGAAGTCAACATTATTATCATGCATTAATGAATATGTATGAATGTGAACCTAAAACATTTGAGGAAGCCACTAAATATGATACATAGAATGTTGTTATGTAAGCTAAATTTTAATTTAAAAATCAAACTTGAGATCTTGTTCCTCCTCCACCTAAAAGACACATCGTTAGTTGTATGTGACTTTATAAGATCAAATATAATTCATTTGATAAAATTAATAAGTTTAAATCTAGATTAGTTGCTCGTGGGTTTACTCAAAAACTCAGAATTGAATATGTTGAAACCTTTACTCATATAATAAAAATGAGTACTATTAGGCTTTGTATTACTCTTGTACCCCAAAATGGTTGGGTTATCCACCAAATGGATGTCAAGAATGCATTTTTAAATGAAGATTTAAAAGAAGAAATCTACATGACTCAACTTAAAGGTTTCATTGATCCTAATAGAGAATATTATGTATGTAAGTTAAAAAAAAATTTGTATAGTTTAAAACAAGCTCCTCGAGCTTGGTATTCTAAAATTACTTTTTTTTTAAAGAATTAAATTTTGCTAACTGCTATTTAGATAATGATCTCTTTGTTAAAGTCAAAAATAGTAATTTGATTATAATTGTAATATATGTTGATTATTATCAATATAACTAGTTTAATTCATAAATATAAGGATAAATTAAGTTAAATATATAAAATTGTTAATTTAAACATTCCACGTCATTTTTTAAGAATGATTATATTTCAAGATAAAAAATTAATTAGTGTATCATAATCCTAGTATGCACATAATCTTATTGTTAAGTTTAACATGATTGATTATAAATATACCATACTCCTATTGAAATTGGTGTTAAATTTGATCTTAAACCTACATGTGAAAAATATAACTCTACTTTGTATAGATACCTTATTAGAAGTTTGATTTATCTAACCATTACTAGGTCATATATTTAATATGCTATTAGTTTTGCTTTTAGATTTATGTGGGATCTTTATTTGAATCATTGAAAATTAGCTAAATATATTCTTCATTATATTAAAGAAAATGTAAAATATGATTTATTTTATTCATCTATTGATAATGCTAATTTATATAGTTATTGTGATGTTGACCATGCTAATAAAACTTTAGATTGTAAATCTACTTCTAGATATATGTTTACATTTGGTGAAGGTGCTATCATTTGGAGTAGCAAGAAACAAATTATTGTCTCTCTCTCTTTTATAGAAGCTGAGTACAAAAGTGTTATAGAAGCTACTAAAGAATCTATGTGGCTATGAAGGATATTGGGAGAACTTCATTTAGATGTTTTTTAGAGTACCATCCTTCATTATGATAACCAAAGTTGTATAGCTATGATAAAATATCTAGCACAACACCAAAGAACTAAACACATTAAAGTTTATGTGCATTTCATCTAAGATAAAATTCTCGATGGTGTTATTAATCTACAGTTATGTCTTATGAATGGAAAAATGAAATATATCTTCACAAAACTACTTGGTGCTACCAAATTTTATCAATTTTGTGTAATGCTAGGGCTCTTGAGGTTACCATTGAGGGAGAGTGTGCATGACAATGCCACTTTCTAACAGCCATGTGTTTATTCTCTTTCTCTATACTTCTTCTCATTGTAAATCATTGTAAACTTCATATGAAAGTTATGTGATTTAAGTAAACTTCATGTGGAAGTTTTAATTTTGTACCCCAATACATTAAAAATCATAATTTTTAATGGAGGTCCTTATGTTATAGAATGCTCCAAATATGCTTAGTGATTTTTCATGAAAAATAGTGAGATGTAATCTCACAATCATGCTAGCCTAAACTTACTTTCGAGTAGTTTATGGATTATAATTATTTTTGTTTCAAAAGGTGACTTTTGACATGATGAAGGTTTTAAAATCTTTCAATTTTATATATAGTATAATTCCTTTATGGTAGCTATGAATTTTATCCCCACTTAGCATTAAGAGGGAGTATTAGAACATTTAATGACTAAGTGGTGGTTATTTAACCCTTAGTCTATATTAGGTGATTTATTAAATAATAATAATAATATATTATTTAATAACATGAGGTGGAAATATTATGAAAATAAATAATATTATTAAAATTATTTAATAGTTATCAATATTTTATTTAATGACTCTTTGGGATGGTTGGACCCGTTATTCACAATGGTCATCTCCCTTTAAAATTCATTATAAAATAGGGTTTACTCCTATTGGTTATCATATTCAGATTTATAATATTATTACCAAGAATTTACTCAAGAGTTTTATGAAGGTAATTTTAAAGAGAAGTGAGAAGAGAAGTTGTATTAGGGTAAAATTGTTTCTCGATATATGAAAATCATTTTTGGTGGGTTTTTTACCTTGTAGAAGTTTTTTCATAATAAATATTGTCTCTAGGTATATTTGATCTATGTTTAATGCTTTTCTTATCAATTTCTTCTAGATCCATGTATGCTTCTTTATTTCTTTCATAAATCACCTTGTCAATTTTCTATTTTCATCAATTTCGAGCGTTTATCTATTTTATCATAGAAACCCTCAAGGAGGCATCATCAAAATCATTTTCATTTATTTGGGGTAACTTTTTAATTCTTAATCATCGATGCTCTACTTTTTATACTATTTTTCAAAACACTATTGATTCACAATACTATTTCAAAAAGGAGTAAATGTAGACACCTATATTACATTTAGTGTCGAAATGTACCTAAAACCTATTCATATTTATTTTTAAAATAATTAATCACATCTCCCTCCAAATTTGAATAATTGAATAAATCAAATTAATCAATTATGTACACTTTAAATCCTTATTTAAATATAAAATTTAGATTTTAAACCTCATCCAACATCTTCCACCTTATTCTCCCTCACATGTTAACTCATTCCAATCAAACCCACAACTTCCTCAACCTCCTTTGAGTCATCCCCTGAGTTGTCAATAAGTTTGACTCATTCCTTCTAACTCATCTAACCATTCCCACACTTCTCTCAACTATTTGAAATGGTCTTCATCCTCATGGGTGAGGACTCATTCGCCATCGTTGATTATTTGGATCTTTTAAGAAATCCAAATAATCTTTTACAGTTGGATCTTCCTCTAGAAAACTATAAATAATCTTGAAAATCATCATTTTCATCCATCTTAATTTATGCTAACAAAGTGTTATTCAATTCACATGCAAATCCAAACAAATTAAAGTAAATCAAAGCATCTAAACACTCTTTTTGCACCAAAATGCCACCCATTCTCATTTTCATTAGAAGAGTGAATAACCACATCGTTTAAGAGCAAATCAAGTTTACATCATAATGGATGAAACTTACATATTTAAGGTATAAGTTTGTGTTTATTATTTTCTTTATTTATTTCTCTATCTTAGGTTAAATTTACCTTAAATTAAGATTGCATAATTAGTTAATTTCTTAGAATTTATAGATTTAGTTCATAAAACCCTACAGAGTGTTAGGGAGGTGTGAAAATTGTGTGAAAACAAATAAAGTCCCAAATGTATTTGACCCCTCCATAGACATCAAACTGTTGACAATTTTGACCCCACAAGTCAAATTGCCACCCTTGCTAAAAAAACTTTGAAAATCTATGGTTGATAGGGCTTGAGGTTGTCTAGGTGATTTAGGGGGTTTCTTTCACTTATCTTGTTCTTTGTAGCAAATAATAGATGTTGAATAGAGCACTTGAAAGGATCAAATTCTAAAGAGAAATTTGAACTTTATAAGATGAAGGGTCTTTTATAGGTTTCTCGAAGGGTTATTTCCCTTCGAGAAGGTTCTTCACAAAAACCCGAAGGGTAATTGATAAAATTTTGAGGGATTTTATTTCATTTAAAAGGTCCATTCACAAATTTTTGAGGGGTTCTTTTCTTTGGAAGGGTTCATTTACAAAATCTGAAGGACTTTTCATAAAGCAAAGTGGACAATTTACCCACGAACAATTCTTTCAGATAAATTGTCTGAAAGAAAGGTCCATACACAAAAGTCTGAAAGAATTCTTTCAAACAAATTATCCGAAAGAATTCTTTCAAAAAAATTACTCATGAGAAAATGACAAGGAAATAAAGAAAGGAATAACATGAAATAATTCCTTCAAAATTTTTATCTGAAAGAATTGTTTGAAGAAATAGATAGGCCTGGAACAATTTCAAGGTAATGAATGAAAAAAAAAAGTCTTTTACAAAATGTCAAAGGGTTCTTGCAAAAAATCCAAAGGGCATGTCAAAAATCCTGAAGGGTAGTTACAAAAACCTGAAGGGTCACTTTCCAAAAAATGAAGGGTCAATTCTATGGCAAAGTGCCCTAAGCCAAAGCTTGAAAGAGAGAAATACCAAAAAGGAAGAATTTCATTAGACTTTTTGTTCAAAGGAATTGAAATAGATAAATGCCTAAAGGATTTTTAAAAGATAAGTCACTTTCAAAGAGGTCAAAGAGAAGAATTCCTTCATATTTTTTATTCAAAGCAAATGGAAAGGATGAAGAGACAAATCCCATAGACATTTTATCCGTGGGAAAATGACAAAGACATAAGCCCGAGGAAAAATTTCCTTCAGAAAGGAAGAGCCCAAAAAAATTATTCATAGGAAATAGACAAAGATGAAAAGCCAAAAAAATCAAGAGATTTAAATAGCCAATAAATATATTAACACATTCCATAGTCTATATATAGAGCATGCAAAGTGGCCCATTAATAGGATTAGATATGTCTAAGACATGCAACCATTTCAAAAGAAACTCTTTTAGTTCTAAAATGGATACTCGTTTGCATGAAGAAATCAAAGATTTTTAATGTTGGAGAGATTAACACAAAATTTTATGCATTCACTCTTATTGTCTCATTAATCTGAGCCTTTCAAAAATTCTGGAAGTTTAAGTGGAGTTTTCCATTCAAAGTGTGGTGTAGTTTTCATGCAAAGAAAGGTTCATTGGAGGTTGACTAGTCTTGAGTTCTAGTTGACTATTTATCAAGTGTGACATCCACTCATGCTTTCCATCCAATAGAGGAAATTATCACATTCCAACTCAACTTTAAATCAGTTAAAGTCTGAGTTAAGACATCCAAAGTTACCATAGATTCCATGCATGGGGCAAATTAGTCTCAAGCTTGGGCCCACCATCCATTTTCAACACCAAAGAGATTTCATGCAAGGCATAAGACAAAAATAGATTTTATATGAAGGCTAAAATAACACAAGTTGGACTGAGTTGACCTATTCTTCTATTTTTAGCATCAATATTTTGGTTGTTGTATACTCTTCTATATAAGTTAGCTTTTTAGCCTTGAATTGTATCCCTCTTTTGGTAAGACCAAAAAATTCTATCAAAGATTGAGTTATGACCTTTTTTAGATTAATATGACTATTTTTAATTTTTATCTATTGGTATAGTATATTTATGTCAGTGATTTGCACATGTGATATAATTTTTTTCCTTGATAAGTCCTAATTCTTACCTAGTTACTAGATGATTAGACTATGTAAATCATGTTATATGTTTGATGTCTTTTAGATGAAGTTATAGTGGATGCAAGTGAGTTTTTAGTACCTTAATTAGAATTATTCCATCATTTCCCTCAAGATTTAATCACTAGATAAAACCTTTTCATAAAATACTCATGCATATTGGTCAACTAGATTTAAAAGTTCAACCCTTTTCTTGTCTAGATCAATGTTTTAAGAGCTCAAATTGAGTGGATCAATTCAAAATTTAGGTGTATTGTTAGGTGACCCCTTATCCAACAGAAGCACAATTGATTACTTTCTTACAAGCAATTAAACACAGAATTATACCAGAATGATTAAGTAACTAGAAACTTGAGACAACAAAGAATTTGAGAGACAATACACACTCTTGTATTAGATATTACTAGAAGAAAATACAATAAGGAAGATGCCACTTCTTCCTCCACCTCAAAGGCTTGCCACACCTCAAGACCTTCTTCCCTCTCTCTCTTGCTCAACACAACAACTCTATAGCCTGAGTTATTATCCCTCCTTGAATGCTTCTGCTGATCTCCTTGACCTTACACCTGTAGATCTCCTTGACCTTGCTTACTTCAATGCTTTTACTTGCCTTCTTGGTAATTACAATACATGCCTCATGGGTCTTTAAATAGAATCCCATGGTTAAAAAAATAGAAATCTAACTACAATAATTAGACACGCAGCTTGTGACTATAATTAGTCATTTGACATGCAAACACTCGCTTCACTTAACTGACTGTTTGTCAACAGCAGTTCTAGAATACATAGGCGACCGACGCCGGTCCCTGCTTGCCTGGTGCTATCAACGTCGGCCGACTAGTTACCATCACCGATTGCCTTCTGCACTGTATCTGACTGACGTCGGTCATGCTGCCGATGCTGGTGCATCTAGTTCTTCAGCATCCTCTTCTTCATGTCTGCAAATAGTTAAAGCTTTTAGCTCCACACCCTAATAATCTCCCACTTGGAGATAAATAGCTGCTACTGTACCTGTACTTGTACACCATCTATTTTGATCCTTTGGCTCTATATCGCTCTTCAAAGTCACTCTTGAAGACCAACCACCATGCAAACCTGTGATGCTATACCTGTCACTTATGCCAAAAGAATTTTGCTACTCCCAAATTCTTCATGACATACTTCTGAACCAACTCTACCCTTAGCTCAGAAAACTCCCTGTATAAGATAATGTAGCTAATATTATCCAACTTGGTAAAGATAAAATACAATGGTCAAACCTCCATTGTCTGTAGCCTAATCAAGACCATATACCATAGTCTTCTGTCTCACGTGTCCATCCACTATCTTCTCTAATATGGGAATCCATCCCTCTATCCAGTGCTTCCTTCCAGCTGACAACTCTACCAACAAATACCTATTTGGTTCTTCTCCAAGGACTCACACTCCTCATCCATGCCAAGCTCCCACTATTTCTGGACTCTACCTGCATTGCTTCTTCCATCTTCCTAGTTATTGACTATCAGTAAGCAATATAAAGAAGGTGAACAACGAATATGAGGTTCACTTACCATTTCTGACCTCCATATGGGTGTTTGAGACTCCTTGATAGCTAGCTGTCCACCCATCATCCATTCTACTGACCGATCTTGGCCATCTCCTAGTCTACTCCCGATCGATGTCGGTTCCCTGCACTGACCCTGACTGTCGACGTCGTTTCCTTGGCCGATGCTAGTGTCCCCCCTTCTGACGTCGGTCCTGATGACCGACGTCGGACTTCTCCTACTTGACCTACTGACCCTACTGGTCTGCACATGACCGATGTCAATTTCTGTTTGGCTGACATCGGTGCCATGGGAGCACCGGCGTTGGTACCTGTGTTTTTCTGCAAGTGATGAATTTTTCATCTGCAAGCTCATCTTGGATCAAACCTCTATCCATGTTGCCCTGCTTAGATTTATTCAACCCCTATGACTGATCTCTATCCTTCATCTCCTTCATAAACACCAAGGCTTCTTTGTTCCTGTCAAAAGCATCAAATTTCCTTTTTTTGCAATGAACTCTATCTATGCTTTCCAAATCTGAACACATACCTTTTGAATCAATAACGTCCATTCCCTTCTTATTCATGTGACCAAGCCTATTAAGCCACATCTTCGAATCTACAGCTGAAGTAGATAAACTAGAAGTATAATCAGCAATACAAGTAGACAGATAAAAAGTATCTACTTTCTTACCTCTTGCTAGAACAAGTGCACCCTTGGTAACCTTCCAAGAGTCTGCTGTAAGGGTTATTGTGCATCCCTCGTCACCCAACCTTCCTACAAAAATCAAAATCTACTTCAGAATTAGAACATGCATGACCTCTTTCAACACCCATGTGTTGTCAATCTGCAATCTCAGCTGCACTTTTCCTTTGCCAACTATCTGACAAGGCTTACCATCCCCTAAATAAAGCACTCCAAAGTCTCCCTGTTCATACTCATGGAACAAATCTCTGTTTAGGGATGCATGAAAAGATGAACCAGAATTTAAAATCCATGATCCTACCTGACTATCCAAAGAAAGTATGAGAGCGTCTTATACCACAATATTTGCATCCTTTGCTTCTTCAATACCTGCATGTTGATACTCTTTATCTCTCAACCAACACTCCTTTGTATGTCCTTTCTTTCTACAAAACTAGTAGGTAATACCTTTGGACTTAGATCTCCTTCCCGACCTTGATTTCCCTTGCTCAATCTTCTCCCTTTGCCTTCCCCTACTTTCTGCACTTAGAGCATTCCCTGATGATTCCCTTGTGCTTCTCCTGCGTATTTTTTCATTCAAGATCACACTCACAACATCATCAACTTTTAAGATTTTAGAAGCAGATGCAGAATTACTTACTGCCATAACCAAACTGTCCCAACTTTCAAGCAAAGAACATAAAATCAAGAGAGCCTTTACCTCATCATCAAAAACAATATTGACTGAAGCTAATTGGTTTACCAAACCATGGAAATCACTGAGATGAGTATGTACTGATCCACCTTCCTGCATTTGCAAAGTAAATAGTTGCTTCATAAGATATACCTTATTAGAAGCTGAGGGCTTTTCGTATAAATTTGCCAAGGACTTTATCAACTCTTTCGTTGTCTTACACTGTGATAAGCTGGAAATCACAGACGATGCAAGGCTCAACCTTATGGAACCAAGAGTCTTTTGATCAGGAACACTCCATTCTTCATCCTTCATATCTATGGGCTTGCATGCAACCCCACCCAATGGTAAGTACAGATCCTTTTGATACAGATAATTCTCAATCTACATCCTCCAATGTTGATAATTCTTGCCGTTAAACTTCTCCATTCATAGCTTACTTTATTCTACCATTGCTGAACTCCCACTCAATCAGAAAACCCTGTGAATGACCTGTAATCAAAAAATAATAACCTGCTTCCTGCAAACCGTAGCTCTGATACCAACTGTTAGGTGACCCCTTATCCAATGGAAGCACAATTGATTACTTTCTTATAAGCAATTAAACACGGAATTATACTAGAATGATTAAGTAACTAGAAACTTGAGACAGCAAAGAATTTGAGAGACAATACACAATCTTGTATTAGATATTACTAGAAGAAAATACAATAAGGAAGATGCCACTTCTTCCTCCACCTCAAAGGCTTGCCACACCTCAAGACCTTCTTCCCTCTCTCTCTTGCTCAACACAACAACTCTATAGCCTGAGTTATTATCCCTCTTTGAATGCTTCAGCTGATCTCCTTGACCTTACACCTATAGATCTCCTTGACCTTGCTTGCTTTAATGCTTTTACTTGCCTTCTTGGTAATTACAATACATGCCTCATGGGTCTTTAAATAGAATTACATGGTTACAAAAATAGAAATCTAACTACAATAATTAGACACGCAGCTCGTGACTATAATTAGTCATTTGACATGCAAACACTCGCTTCACTTAACTGATTATTCGTCAATAGCAGTTCTGGAATACACAGACGACCGATGCTGGTCCCTGCTTGCCTGGTGCTACCGACGTCGTCTGACTAGCTACCATCACCGGTTGCCTTTTGCACTGTATCTGATCGACGTCAGTCATGCTGCCGATGCTAGTGCATCTGGTTCTTTAGCATTCTCTTCTTCGTGTCTGCAAACAGTTGAAGCTTTTAACTCCACACCCTAACATGTATCACCATCATTAGATAGGATTTTCCTTCAATTTTCTTCTTCCCCTTTTCCTAGGAAGTTTTTAGCAAAAAATAAAAGTCCTAATTGATACACCAAAGGGAGCTAACCCTTACAATCTAGAGATTAAATCTATTGATTAGGTTACCCATAGCCTAGGATTGTCTTCGTATTTTAATAGACTGTGAAGGCCTAAAACTACCTTCACAAAGGTGCAGGTCTGATTGTCAAAAAAAATTAGCATGTTTGATGGGACCAACAAAAAAATATTTTGCAAATTTTAATAAGTTTGAAGCTAAATAAAAGCTTTGTAAGAGACAAGAATATTCATCTTCATCACAAGCTAAAGATTCTTTACATTATAGAGTTCATAGTATCATTCAGATAATTCTTACATGCCAAAAGTCACCACAAGGTCAACAAGTAAAGGTATTCCTTTTGAATTTATATCATATAAGAGATCAAGATTTAGGAGGGCAAAACCATATCCTCAAAAACAATATTTGTCTCCTGGTCATCCTACTATTCTAATCACTACAAACCACACCACCCAAATGGCCATCAAAAACTAGGTGTTTTCTCCATTAAATAGAGATATCCCACTAAATTTATCCCAATTTGATGACATTCTAGTGTCTAACCTCAAGAGTATCTTATTCTTCTCAGGAAAAAATCAAACAACCCCTATTGAGCATATCTAAGATGTAGTTAATCTCTGTTCAGTCCATAATATTATTAAAAATAATGTTGCTATCAAATTTTTTGCTAATTCCTTCAAAATAAAGGCATTAAAATGGTATATAAATCTCCCACTAAACTTCATTTCTACCTGAGATGAATTAGGTACAACCTTGGTCAAGTAATTTGAGGACAAATCTGATCACCTATCTTTAATTGAGTAATTAATCGCCATAAATAGAGATCCTCATGAGTTCATGTTTGATTCTAACCTTAGATTCCAAAAGACATGGACCAGAATACCTATGTTGATAAGGCCATCCCCTGAATATGTATTTTTGTACTATTTGAAAGCCCTTAATTCTGACATTAGTGTGATGATATAGTCAATGGGTGGTACTACCTTGCCAGATACTTATAAGGTTGAAATTAGAGCAGAGAATAGTTTAATACAAGTTGGTAAGCATTCTACAAGACCTCCGATGCCTATATTTCTAGAAATAAATTCTACACCAACCCCCCAAATTCCTCAAATTCCATCTTTAGCTCTTATCACAACACTCAAGCTCAAATTACAACCCCTACTAGCCAAACTAGTGAGATAAGAGAGTTGAAAAGATTGTTATAATATTTTTAGAATGAAATAATTCAACTCAAGAGACAACAATATCAGTTTAATACACCCTATTAACAACAAAATTAGAACACCTATCAGACCTTCAAAAATCAAAGGCCTTATCAAGGTTTAAGAGAGAATAAACCACCTTATCAAGCACAAGGAGCCATAACTCCAGCTAAGCCATATGCTAACCTTGATCCTAATGCTCCTTCAACTTCAAAATCCATTGTTCCCACCCCACTTCAAAAAAACTTGATGCAGGATTCAAGTTGGCAGTCCTCAAATCTTAATGATGCTCAAAACCAAGCTTTAGTATCACAAAATAGTACTATACCATGAATGACACAAGAAAAGTTTTCTTTTCAAGGAGATCAGTATCAAGATACATATTTGGCATCAAAAGGAGAGACTCAACAGGTTAAAGGGCAGCCTAATGCCATTAATGTAAATTGGCAAGTAGATGATCATGTTGCTTTTACTTAGGGTGTTGAAACTAATAGCTCAAGTGGTCAAGTTGTAGATGTAACTAGAGCTAAAATAAGAGTCATTGATGAGTTGTAGGAGGTAAAAAATGATTTGATTACTCCTCTTATTATTTCTAGGAGTAAAAAATAATAACTCGCTATCCCTACAACTCATAAAAATTAGAATATAGAGGTTAGTAAATTCAATGAATACCTCTAGTTTGTGAGCAGTCAGTGCTTCAAAAAGCACAACCAAAGGTTAGTGGATCTCATTTCAGTATAGTGTATCAAATGAAGAAATATAATATAAGAATTAGTATATGGGATTCTCTTTCCATTCCATGACAAAAGGATAAGCTCATTTAAGAGCTTTTAACTCTCAAATTGTCTCCAAAATTAGTTGAGAAAGAAGGTGTTGTCTTGACTAATTCAGATCAACCAACTAAGTAATAGGTAAAAAAAGTACATAATATGGAAAAGGTGGAAAAATTTGAGTTAAAATAAAAAAAAATCTCTCCTTTTTACCTTTCTTTGATAGTAGGTGATACTTTGGTTCATAATTATATGGTGGATAATGGATCTAGTAGTACAGTCACGTCTAAACAAATTACAGACAAGCTTGGCCTCATTTATGAGACAAACACTAAAGAGGTATTACAATTAGATGAGTCACCAAAAAAGATGGTAGGCATCATCAAAGATCTGAAGTTGATGTTACATGCTTGTCCCAATGTTACTATTTAGTAGGATGTTGTGGTAGACTTGCCTCCTTACTTTGCTATGTGTCTTTCAAGGGACTTCACCTCAAAGATTGGAGAATATTTATCAGCTAATTGGACTTATTTGTTATTCAAAACTAGGTATGGTACCAAGGTAACTATTCATTCTAAACCTATTGCACATTTTCATATGGATCCATATATACCAAGTGTTGTGAACACTAACTGTATCATTTTAGATGATGTGCTAGAAAATGGTGAAATAGAAAATGCATCACCTTTGGATGGAGTTCCATATTTGTTTCTTAATGAGTGGGATTCTACCTTGCATGAGCATGATATTTATAATTTGATTGAAGGACTGGTGTGTATTTCCTTCATGAGAATGATGCACCAATTCTAGCCATGGTTAAGGATGATGAATCTAGTGAAAGTTTATGAAAGTTTTACTTTGATGGATCAAAGAATAAACATGGTACTAGGGCTGGAATGATGTTAGTTTCTCCAAAAAATAAAAGTTATTTATCTTCTATTAAATTTTAGTTTGGTTGTTCAAACAATGTTACAGAGTATGAGGCACTAGTTCATGGTTTGCAATGGGCTAGAAAGATGAAAGTCAATTCTTTGCAAGTGTTTGATGATAGAGAGCTTGTAGTCCACCAAGTAAGAGATTTGAATATATGTAAACATTTATTGATTAAATATTACAAGCATAGAATATGGAACTTACTTGAATATTTTCAAGCTTTTAACATTCAGGCAATAATAAGAGGTGAGAATAAATATGCTAATAGGCTGGCTGCTGTTAGGGCACAATTTAGTATCCTAGCTGATGTAAAAAATGAAAAAAATTAGTCACACATAAAGGTGTTTGTAAGGCCTTATTTTCTAGATAATCATGATAATTGGTAGGTTTTTGAAGATGACAATCAAATTGTGAGATTCTTACAAGAGGAGGCTGAGTTTTCTTCAAGAAACTAATCAAAGCACTTATAGCAATATGGTAATCAGATTGTGAAACTAAAAACAAATAAGCTTCCCAAGGGATTGGTCACACTTGAGAATATTTTCAGTGGTGATGATGAGTTAAGAAAGGAGAAGTCAACCTTGTCAACAAGGGAAGAGCACTATGCCAATGTAGAAATTACAACTGGAAATATTTTGAAGTTGGGTAAGGTATGTACTCCTTCACAAAGAGAATTTTTCATTGAGTTATGCAAAAGTTTTGTTGATATATTTGCATGATAGTATAGTGATCTCAAGGGATTTGATCCAAGTTTAGCTCAACACACCATTGAGTTAGAGGTTTAAACTAAACCAGTGAGACAAAGACAAGGCCCATCAATCCTAAGATTGAGCTTTTGATGAAAACTGAGCTTCACAAGCTCATAGAGTCATCTATTATATTTCCAATCAAGCACTTAACTTGAGTTGTGAACCTTGTTCTGATATGAAAGAAGAATGGTGAGATTCAATTATGCATTGACTTCCATGATTTGAATAGGGCTTCACTTAAACATCACTATCCATTGCCATCAATGGAACAAATTTTAAAGCTAGTTTTAGGTTAAAAGAGGTTTTCTTTGTTGGATGGATATAGTGGCTACAATTAGATTTTGGTCAAAGAAGAGGACCAATTTAAGATAGACTTCACAACTAAGTGGGGGATATTTTCATATAGAAAGATGCCATTCAGTTTATCTAACATTGGATCAACCTTTCAGAGATCCATGGACATGGCATTCCAAGGCCTTCTTAACAATTTTGTACTTATTTATTTGGATGATATAGCAGTATTTTTAAATAATGCATGTGATCACATGGTTCATCTCAAGAAAGTGTTTAAAAGGTGTAGATAATTTGGGATATCTTTAAATCCCAAAAAGTGTTTCTTCTCGATTCATGAAGGTAAGCTTCTTGGACATGTTTCAAAGCATGGTTTTGCATAGATTCTGAAAGGGTAGACTCTATTCTTGCACTCCCCTTGCCTAAGCACAAAAATGATATGCAAAACTTCTTTGAGAAGATCAACTTCATAAGAAGATATATTTCATATTTTACCATTTTAGCTAAGCCATTTATAGCCATGCTAAATAAGAATCAGAGCTTCAACTAGTCTAAAGAAATAGTAAAGAGTTTTGAATATATTAAGAATGTCATAGCTAGTACTCTCACACTTATAAATCTATATTTCACAAAATATTTCATTTTGTATACTTATGCTAACTTGGACACCATTTTGGGCATTCTTATGCAAAAAAATCATGAGGCTATGGAACAACCAATAGATTTCTTTAGTCAAGGCTTAGAAGAGTATGAAACAAGGTTCTCTTTTGTTGAAAAACATGTACTTTCAGTTATAAGATCCCTTAAAAAATTTAGATATATGTTGTCTAATAATAAGATACACCTAATGATTCCTCATCCAAGCATCAAAGAGTTTCTTTTGAACAAAGATATAAATGAGAAGAGAGGTGGTTGGATAACCAAGGCAATGGAATACGATTTGGAAATTAAGGTCACAAAGATAGTTAGAGGCAAAGGAATTTATGAGCATCTAGCTCAAGACTTTCAAGAGACTAATGAGGTTATTTTGGTGTCAAACGATGAAGAGGTTGCATCTAGTCATACCTCACCTTCCAGCTAGTTTCATGACTTGGTAAGATATCTCCAAGATGGTATTTATCCCTCTCATCTAATTACTTCTAAAATAAGATATTTTAGATTGAAATAAATTCTATTTTTGTTTATTGATGTTGTTTTGTTCAAGAAATATATCAATGGCCTGTTGTTAAGATGTGTAGAACCAAGCAAAACTCAGAGATTGCTTGAAGAATTTTATGATGGGTATGGTGGAAGACATTTTTCTACAAGAACTATAGCTCTTAAGACCATGAGAGGTGGGTAATATTGGCCTAGTATATTTGGTGATTGCCATGCATGGGTTAGAAAGTGCAAATAGTGTGTTATGTTTGTAGGAAAAGTGAAACTTGCAGCCTTACCTCTTCAACCCATTATAGTGGATCATCCCTTTATCCAATGGGGTTTATATTTTATTGGTCTCATAATTCCTCCTTCAATTTTAGGACATAAATGGATTCTAACTGCTATGGATTACATCACACATTGGATAAAAGTAGTGGCATTGAAAGAAGCAAATGAAACTAATGTTCTTGATTTATATGAAGGTTTTCTTAATAAGTTTGGAGTTATTTCAACTATTATTTTTGATAATTCAATGGCTTTTGTGGGATATAGAATTAGCCAATGGGCTGTCCAATATGGAATTTATCTCATCACTTTATCAAACTATTATCCACAAGGCAATGACCTTGTTGAATCTATGAATAAGAACCTATTGAGGATCATAAAAAGGACTACTGAAGATAATCAAAGATCATGGAATCTCAAATTGAATTCAGATCTATGGGCTGATAGTATCACCTACAAAATTCAATAGCCAACTCTCCATACAAGATGGTATAAGGTAAGGAAGCAAGGTTACCCATTTCTCTTCAGTTTCCTTCTTTAGAACTAATGCATCAACTTGAATTATTAGAGAATGAGCCTATGGAAATCAGGTATGTTGAGCTTATGGAGTTGGAAGAGACAATAAATTAGTCCATGCTAGCCATGGAGATTCATCAAGCACAAGTGAAGGGAGATTTTGACAAGGGAGCTTCTTCACGAAGTTTTAAAGGAGATTTGGTCCTCAAGTGGGTTGAGGATAGAGATAAACTAGGAAGGCACACAAAGTTTGAATCCCTTTGGAGTGGTCCATAGATGATCTCCAATTGAAAATTCCACAATTCCTTCCAACTTGCAAAGATAGATGGTTAGAAGCTTCCAATCCTAGTCAATGGAATCCATATGAAACATTGCTATTGAAGAGCAAATCTCCTTTTACATAGTTTGTTTGCTTTTCTCCAAGTGATATTTAAGCACAATAGTTTCATTTTGTTTTGTTCTAAATAAGTTATTATTTTCACATTTGCTTTGATTAGTTAGGTTTCCCTACTTTGTGTGTTTCCCTTCTATTTTGGAGGATGAAGGTTATCTCATGCCAAAAGAAAGTTTGCAGTCATGGATCAGATCTATCATTTCTTTGTGAATTTGAAACTCATGTATATGGATAGGTTCTCCAAGCATAGTAGGCATGATTCCTAGTTGAGTCACTAAAATGCTGACAATTTTGACCCACAGGTCAAATTGTCACACTTTTGAAAAATCTTTGAAAATCCATCGTTGATAGGCCTTAAGGTTGTCTAGGTGATTTAGGCAATTTTATTTCACTTGTATTTTTATTTGCAGGAAAGAATAAATGTTGACTAGAGTAGTTGAAAGGAGAAAATTCTAAAGATAAATTTGAGCTTTACAAGAAGAAGGGTCCTTTACAGGTTTCCCAAAGGGTTCTTTCCCTTTGAGAAGGTTCTTCACAAAAGCCCAGAGGGCAATTGATAAAATTCTGAGAAATTTTATTTTAGCCAAAAGGTCTATTTGCAAAGTTTTGAGGGGTTCTTTTCTTTTAGAAGGGTGCATTTGCAAAATCTGAAGGACTTTTCTTAAAGCAAAGTGGAAAATTTACCCGTAAACAATTATTTTGGATAAATTTTATGAAAAAAAAGGTCCATACACAAAATTCTAAAAGAATTATTTCAAAAAAATTGTCCAAAATAATTATTTTGAAAGATTTAACTGTGAGAAAATGAAAAGAAAATAAAGAAAGGAATAGCACAAAATAATTCCTTTGGACTTTTTGTCTGAAGGAATTGTCCAAAGAAATAGACAGGCCTAAAATAATTCCAAGGTAATGAATGAAAGAAAAGTCCTTTACAAAATGCCGAAGGGTTCTTGCAAAAAATCTGAAGGGCTTGTTAATTTTTCTGAAGGGTGTGTCAAAAATCCCAAAAGGAAATTCCAAAAACCCAAAGGGTCACTTTGCAAAATTTGAAGGGTCAATTCCGTGGAAAAGTGACCTAATCCAAAGCTTGAAAGAGAGAAAAGCCAAAAAGGAAGAATTCCTTTGGACTTTTTGTCTGAAGGAATTAAAATAGACAAATTCCCAAAGGATTTTTGAAGGATAAGTCACTTTCAAAGAGGTTGAAGAGAATAATTCCTCCAGACTTTTTATCTGAAGGAAATGGAAAGGATGAAAAGATAATTCCCATGGACATTTTGTCTATGGGAAAATTATAAATACATAAGCCCGAGGAAGGATTTCCTTCAGAAAGGAAGAGCCCAAACAAATTGTCTGTAGGAAATAGACAGAGGCAAAGAACCAAAAAATGCAAGGGATTTCAATAACCAATAATAGATTAACACATTCTATAGTTTATATTTAGAGCATGAAAAGTGGTCCACAAATAGGATTAGACACGTCCAAGACATGCAGTTGTTTTGAACATGAATCTTTCAATTCTAAAATGGAGACTCATTTGCATGAAGAACTCAAGGATTTTTAACATTGGAGAGCTTAACACAAAATTTTATTCATGCACTCTTGTTGTCTCATTAATCCAATCCTTTCAAACATTTTGATAGTTCAAGTGGAGTTTTCCGTTCAAGGTGTGGTGTGGTTTTCATGCAAGGAAAGGTTCATTAGAGGTTGACTAGTTTTGAGTTCTAGTTGACTAGTTATTAAGGGCCACATCCACTCATGCTTTCCATGTAATAGAGGACATGCTCACATTCCAACTCAGCTTCAAATTGGTTCAAGCTGGGTCCTATGAATTCAAACTTAGGATCACATTGATATAGGTTCTTAAAGAAGATTGTCATTACTTGCTAGATCAAAACCTAATGTCCAATCTATTCATGCTATTATCACTAATAATTCTTATCACATCGAGTATTAATAGAGGCTTAACAAAGTAAATGCTTGAAAAAAAACTTGTTAATCTTGAATACCAACACCAATAACTTCTTTATTTTATACATAGGTTAGAATTGATATTTAACAATTTTTACACAATCCCCTAACTCAAAAATAGTAATCTATCATCTATATTGGTCTATGGATGGAAACCAATTCCATAACTAGGTCAATAGGGATGAAGCCCTAATTTATATGCAAAAATACCTTACAAACAAGTTAATTTGAATGGTGTTATTTAACCAAATTCAGTTTTACTTAGTCACATTTTGCCTAAAATAATGCAAGCAAAATACTAAGTACTTCCAAAACTAATTACTTGGCCTATATAATATGGGAAAAGATTTTCTCCATTCGAATCAAGATGTTTGTCCTCTCTTTAATATTTTTCCCAATTCCTTATTCTTCCAGATCTCCTCTTCCTTGAATCCTTCTCATCCCTTCTTCTTCATTCTCTCTTATCCCTTTTTCCCACCTCTTCATGGCCTACCAAACTCTTATTCCATTGTGATTTTCCATTATGGCACTCAAGTTTTGTTATGCTCTAGTTCTTCATTGATAACTTGAAAACCCTTAATTCTAGGCATGGTTGCCATTTTCCCAAAAATTCTCCCCATAAGCCAAGTCAACACACAAAAATAACACAATGAAAAACCCTAAATATTCTTCAACACCTACTTTAATATCCTTGACATCAAATAGATTATGAGTTTAGAAGTTATTCAAAATTTCCATGCAATTATCATAAATCATATGTTTTTTTAAAATCTAATTTATTTAAAACATATTTTTGGGTGCATTTTTCCCCTTTACTCTTCCTAGACCGCCAAGAGGTAAGTCACACACATGATAATCAAACACCCAATATTTCCATTTTAATTCACAGAGAATCTATCACTAACACAGTCAAACCAAGTTAGTCCATACACCAACATGATTCATCATTAATTAGTTAATGTAATAGTTTACAACACATATATATAATTATTTTAACATAACATGTCAACATATAAGCATATAATACAATAACATCTCCAAAGTAAATGTAAACATGCATTATTAACCGAATAGATAGTCAAGTAAGAAAACAATAACTCTTCCAAAAATCATGCAAACATGCATAATAAACCACATAGTTAGAAAACAAGAAGTAAAAACCCATTTAGCAAACATAATGTGGTCTGTGTGGGTTCATTTTTCCTTCTCTTTACCCCCAACATTGATATATTCACCCTCATCCCTGATGATACAATAAACCAAAAGGGTAGTTAGTCCATGTTACAATAAATACACATTAAATATATATGTATAAAATGAATTATTGTACTGTAAAATAAACCTAATAATGAAATCAAAATCAACGCAAGATTTTATAATAGAACCATAATGCATATAAAGTAGTATATGCCACATCCCATCATAATTAAACATAAAAACCAATACAGTGATCACCATACAATATCCAATGTCATAAACTAATTAGAAATTAGAACTAATAAACCATATGTTTGAGTTTTGCATCTACATTAATGTAGTCTTTAAGGAGTGGGATGTGACATCTCGATGAATTTATTTTAAACATAAGTTATAATAATAAATATAAATTTTCAAGTGAAAATTATTAAAATAAATGAGGAAACAGCCTCAAAAACTCCTCATAGTCCTCCCATGTAGCACTATCCTTAGAATATTTGTCCCATTAGACCTTGAACTATGATACTTCCCTATTACATAAGCTAAGCTTGAGAGTATCAATTATTTTGATTGGTTTTAATGTGATCACCCCTAGATCTTGAACCTATAATTTATTCCGGTCTAAAACATGTGTAGGATTAGTAATATACTTTTTAAGACATGAAACATGAAAAACATTATGCATTTGTGCTAGATCTACTAGTAATTCAAGCCTATACACTACACTATTTATCACATTTAGAACCTCAAAAGGTCCCACATATCTATCTGACAGTTTTGATGATTTACCAAACTTTATTTCACTCTTTTGGGGTTTAACCCATAGAAAATCTATCTCCAACTAAAAACTACCTTGCTATTCTTTTTAGATCAACATAAATTTTCTGCCTATCATTGGCTCCAACCAATATCTATCTTATATTCACTTACTCTTCCATTTCAACAAGCATATTAAATCCAAAGACCACTCTATCTTCCAACTTGTCCCAAATTATTGGTTTTTTCACCTTCTACTCATTTGAAGGAATTTAAAAATCCCTCATACACCCTTGGTGGTAGATGAGGTTTCCCCTCCTGTACCTAGGCCTTATGTGGAAGCTATTATCACCTTAAAAGACAAGTTGGAGAAAGGGATGCCTCTTTCTCTGGTCAATATGCTCAAAGATAATTAATTTATTTATTTCTTCAAAATCTCAGATACTCAAAGGTTTATTTTTTGCTCAGCCTGGACTAGGGTGGGAAGATGTTACTCTCGAGGATATGCGGAGGCATCAGATAGAGGACTAGGAGATCTACAAATTTCACCTTTGGTGGGGGAATTGAGTGATGATGATGATCTCAACTCTAAATAATTTTTATCTTTGTCTTAAAAGGATTGCCTAACCTTGTAGACAATTTTTTTTCCCCTCAGCAAAAGAGGGCAAAAAACTAGGAAGATCATCATAGAAGAAGAATTTTACAAAGCTAATCAATAAACCATTGAAAATTTCATTGTTTCTATGAATCAAGGGGTACAATTCCCCTCTCATACATCATGAATCTCTTTTATTGTAATGTTAGTGGATTGAATTCCCATAATAAATGATGCCTAGTGTGATGTTAATTGATGAAAAATAGGTTTGATGTGTTTTTGCTACAAGAAACTAAGCTAAAAAATGCCATAGTTGAGGCACTTACAGAAAAGGCTAGAATAGATGGAAAGGTATATTTATGGAATATGAGGGTGCATCAGGAGGCTTGACTATTCTTTGGTCTCCTTACAAGGTTAGGGTTTATTTTTTTAGGTTGGGATATAATTGGCTCGTATTCAAAGTCTTTAATTTTTCCTCTGATATTTCTTTCTTCCTGTTTAAAGTGTATGGGCCTAATTCAACTGCCTATTCTCAAAGTCCAATGCTGCATTGAAATTCTGGGCCAACTCTCTCTACTTTAGGGGCAAAAGTGTATTCTTGGTGGGGATTCTAATGATATCTTGTATTATGTTGATAACAAAGGAGGCATTAGGAGTTTCACCAAATATAAAATAGACTTCACTAATTTTATCTACATTGTAGGCTTAGTAGACATGCCACCAAAAAATGGGGTGTTATCTTGGACTAACCAGAGGAAAGGTTTTTACAATATAGCTAAAATATTGGATATGTTTCTTGTCTCTTCTAGATTTTTAGAAATTTACTAGATCCAAAAAAAGAATATTATTCCCATTTCAAGCTCAGGCCATGCCCTAATTGAACTGATTATTATGAAGGATGGGGATCCTCCCCTTTTCCCTTTCAAATTTGAGCTGATGTTGTTGAGGGATGCTTCCATCCATGATTTGATTAAATAATGGTGGAGAAAGGCCCCATACATTAAGGGAACAAAGATGTTCTTAATGAGAAAAAATATAAACTATATTAAATCTAATCTTAGAGATTGGAATCAGACCTATTTCAAAAACATTTTCAAAGAAATTGATAGGGTGGAATCCAAACTAGGAAACATTAATCACATAGTGTTGGAAATGGGGATGGATTTAGAGCTTTTTTATCAAGATAAATCCCTACTTATGGAGTTTTAAAAACTTCATATGAGAGATGAGATCTACAAGAATGAGAAGTCTAGAGAGTTGTAGCTCAAGGAAAGGAAAATAATATTTTTTTTCCATAATTCTACCTGGGCACAGAGATTGGCTAATCACACCTCAATCATTAAAAATAGAGAAGGTGCTGTTGGAAACTAATTTTGCTATCAAAAAAGAGGTTGTGGATTTATTATAAGAGTTACTTTATTATTTAAAGGCTTTACCCTTGGGGGCTCATTCAAATAGCCTAAATTTCATCCCCAAACTGGTGACTGCATAATAAAATGAAATTTTGATGGCACGCTTCTCCTTGAAAAAATTAGGTCAGTGATCTTTTTTATGGAAAGGGACAAATCCTCAGGGCTTGATGGTTTTTAACTACCTATTTTTAGTGATTTTGGGATATTGTGGGAGACAAAATGGTTAGTATGGTTAACAAGTCTAGGACTAATAAAAAAGTGGCTCTAGACATGAATTGCACTTTCATCTCCATGGTGCTTAAATGGGAGTCTCAATCCTCTTTTAATGATTTTCAGCCTATTTCTCTTTGTAACACTATTTATAAAATCATTTCTAGAGTTATCTCTCTTTGGCTCAAATAAATATTAGATATCCTAATTTCAAATAAGGGGGATTTATGTCGGGTAAACATATTTAAGAAGGGATTATTATCAGTCATGAAATTGTTTATTCCCTTCTTTGTAGTCATAAGGTAGGAATGATTATGAAGCTAGATATAAGTAAAGCATACGATTGAGTACATTAGAGGTTTCTAATCAAAGCTATTTTCAATTTTGGATTTGACATAAGGTGGTGTAATTGGGTGTTCAGTTGTATTATTAGCCCAAGGTTTTTTATTTTAGTGAACAAGGAACCCTCTTGGTTATTTGAAGATTTTAGGGGGTTATACTAAGGGGATCATCTATCCCCTTTCCTTTTCATATTAATGAAGTAAGCCCTGGGTCGATCAATTTTAGGATACCTAAATAAAGGTAGGTTACATGCCATAAATTTATAGGTGGTTTAGAGTGTTTCATGCATCAATAATTCACAGATGACACAATCCTTTTTGGCAAGACTTTAGTTATTGAGGCTCACTCTTATCAACAAATTTTTATTAATAATGAGGCAACCTTAGGACAACTGATCAATGATACCAAGTCTAAAGTTTACTTTTTGAATGTGGATAATCATTCTCAAAGGATCAATGTTAACATCCTCAACTTCAAGATTGGCTCATTTTCAGCTAAGTACTTGGGGGTTCCTTTGTTTTGAGGTGTTGGTAAAGTAGGGCACTGGGATATTTTGATCAAGTCATTTTGTGCCAAATTGGAGGCATGGAAAAGAAAGTGGATATCCTTTACTAGAAGAATTACACTTATCAAATCGATCCTCAATGTTATTTTGATTTATATCATGTCTGTCTTGACTCCCTCAATTTATATAATTAAAGAGCTCAATCATATTATGAAGGACATCCTATGGCAAGGAATATCAGAGAAAAATAAAGTCCTATTGTTAAAATGGGACAAGATTTTCCTCCTTTAAATTGGAGGCAGGGATTTGATTAAGATATTATCTTCTCAGAACCTTGATATGGGGGCTAAGCTATTCTGAGGTATGATCTCTCAACCTCAAGCTCTCTAGAATAAATTGTTGCAGTCTAAGTACTTTAGGGAGATTGTTAATACTAACATTTTTACCATTCCTAACCCTCACAAGGGTTCACATGTGTGGAACTTCATTATCAAGTGCCATCATATTATCAAAGATAATATATAATGGATTGTCAATAATGGGTGAAAAGCTAATTTTTGGGAGGACTCCTGGTATGGTCATAAGTTAATCAAAGAGGTGTAAGGTTTGGAGTATGCAAAGGTGTTTTGACTTTCATTTGGGTACATAGGGTGTGTGACTATTTGAAACATTTCCCTTGGGAAGGAACAATTAAATGGAAGTGGAAGAACTTAAGGGATGTTCAAATACAGAACTATAAAAAAGAGGTGTTGAAGGGGACCCTATTAAAAAATAAAGTCTTTATTAACTCCAAATATGATATCATTCAGTGGATTAGAGCTAAGTATGGTATTTATTCTATCAATTTGGGATAGAAAATTATAGTGTGAGGATTCCTCCTTTGCCTAGGCCAAGGTTACCTAATGGAAAAAAGTTGGTTTAACTAAGGTAGGTGCCTTTGCTTGGTTGGCTACCCAAAATATGATTCTTACCTTAGATCAACTATATTAAATTTGCATTAAAGTGCCTTATTTTTGTTTCCTCTATTTCTCTTCTAAAGAATATGCTAATAATATCATTTTTTATTGCCCCTTTGTAGTTCAATGCTAAAATTAGTCATGTGCAAAGTTTGGCCTAAGATGGGCTCACCCGAGTTCCCTTTTACTAAAATTTTAATCTTGGCCAACTAGGCCTATAAATGTCACCTTTGCTAACTTGTGTGTGGCAAGCGCTGCTATCCTAATTTGAACCCTATGGAAATAATGAAACCAAAGAATTTTTTAGGATAAAATCAATCACTTGGGATAAGTGATTCATAAAACAAAAGTGTCCATGTCTAAAATTGGTTATGCCTCTACTAAGGGATGTAATGGGATTCTATCTCATTAGGACATGTAATTCCTCACCAATTGGTTGATTCTAAAGTCAACCCCCATTAATGGGTGTAACATTTCTGGTAAAAAGGCTGATAAGAAGGATAATTTTGTGTGGATTCCTCCTCCCTAAAGATTTTTCAAGCTCAATTTTTATGGGGTTGCACAAGGTAATCCTGGAACCTATGGATAAGGGTGTGTCATTAGAGATTGTGTAGGGTCCATAATTCTATCTGCTTCATTCAAATTTATTGATAGGACTAATAATGAAGTTGAGGCTCAAACCTTTGATTTGGGGCGGAGTTAGTCAACCAATGTGGAATTGAGAATGTAATCTTTGAAGGTTATTCCATGGTTCTAATATAGGCCTTGTGAAATAGGAGGGTGTGTGCCTAACACACTAAAAACATCCTCAGCCATGCATAGGGCACACTGAATTCCTTTTCCACTTAGGAGGCTTTACATTGTCATAGAGATTCTAATTCAATTGCATATGTATTAGCCAACCAAGGCATCTCATAGGTGGAGGAGATAATTATTGAAAATTCATAGCAAGTGTGGCTGGAGGTCCCCTTAGGCTTACACAAAAAATTTGAGTTTTTCTATATCTTGATTTAATTAATAGGAATTTTGATGGTGGTTGGGTTGTAATAATTTTAAGAAATACCCTCCCTTCATGTTTGATTATTTACACACACTGGTGGTATGGTGATGTAAGTATACCTCTCTATGCCTACCCAATTAGGCCTTCTAGGTCTTTTCTGATATACTTTAGTCACTTGACTACTATTTAAACCTTACATTAGGTTTGTTTTCACATATTATTCATGCTTGAAAACATTCCTTTCTCTATCTAAGACTTGATTAAGCTTCCTTAAAATTTTAAGGGGTAATTATATTCTTCATAATAATATCAAATATTAGAAACAAATTCTTTCCTTACTTTGTACACGACTGTCATAAATAAACAATATACTTCATCTTGTTTCTAATAGGACCAGTAATCTTCTTTAGGCCTTGTTGTTCCCAAAATCTGTCACTCATTTTTGGGGACAACATATGAACTATTTTGGTCCTGTAGGCCAAAATTCTCCCCTTTTTCAAAATAAATGTTCTGAGTATTCAAATTCTTCAATTATTCAAGCTTTTTCATCTAAGGGACTCACAGGTTCAACAAGTTCAATAACTTCAACAAGCGAACTCTCACAAAGGAACAAGTTTCCAACACTTAGGCAATTTCAAGGTTGGTTCAACGTTGAGGTTCAACCAAAAGGTCCATCGGTAAGCTTCAAGCAAATGGAATGACCCATTAAACCATTGAACCATTGAACCTCGCCTCTAAAGGTTCAAAGGGTCAATGGGTTCAAAGGTTCAATGACATTGGTAGACTCAAAAGAGTTAAGTACTTTGGCAAGTTCAAAGTTCAACCACTTTGGAAAGTTCAATGGCTTCAAAGGACTTAGCGAAAAGAAGAATTCAAAGAAGAAAGATTGAAAAATTGAACCGTTGAACCTTGAACCAAAAGAGTTCAAAGGTTCAACGAGTTTAATAAAGTTTGAGAGACTTAGAAGAACAAAGGATTCGAAGAGCCAAGAAAGAAAGATTGAACCGATTGAACCTTGAACCAAAATGGTTCAAAGATTCAAAGGTTTAAGAAAGCTCTGAGCAAAGAAAGGAAGCGCAAGATTCAAAGAATGGTTCAAATGAATGGTTCAAAGCGGTTGGTTTGAGCGGTCAATTGAATGAGCAGAACACAATATTGAACCATTGAACCATTGAACCATTGTTGGCTTAATCGGTTGGTTCAATCAAATGGTTCAAAGGAGCCTCCTAAAGCCCGAAGGACAAGTGCCCTTGTGGATGGTAGGGAACATTTGCACAAGGATCAAAGAGAAGGCCGAAAGGGTAAGGTTTTCTTCAGACAAAATGTCTGAAGGAATTCCTTCATACATTTTATCCAAAGAAATTACCAAGTCAAGGAACAAAAGGATATCTTTCAGAAAGATTTCCTTCAGACAAAATGTCTGAAGGAATTCCTTCGGACAAAATGTCTGAAGGAATTCCTTTAGACATTTTATCTGAAGGAATGTTGAAAGACCCGATAGAAAGTGGCAAAGGCAAAGGAAGGATTTCCTTCAAACATTTTACCAAAGGATTTGAAGAACAAGGCAGCCCGAAGGACCCCGAAGGGCAAGTACCCTTCCAAGGGACTCTCAGCGACCACAAAATGGACCATTCTTAAGGCTCGAAGGGACACCTTCCCTTCAAGGGGTTCCAAAGATAGAAACTCGATGGAATTAAAAGGCTTAAGGCCAAAAGGAAAGGAGCCAATTGAACCAAGGAGACAAAATGAACCACCTGAACCACTGAACCAATGAACTCTCATGGTTCAAAGGTTCAAGGTTCAATGTGGTTCAAGTGACTAGCAACCAGTGACGTCCCCACGGACATCAAATTCAAGGTAATGAAATGCCCATTTAATTTCAAATGTGGTCTAGAACTTGAAGAATAAACTAATCAACCAGTTGAAGAAGAAGCTGAAATAGCCAGCAAAAAGGGAAGAGATAGCCTGAGAGCTCAAATCAAGAGAAAAGGACAAAATACAAGGAAGGAAGGAAAGACCAGAAATATATGTGCAAGAGTTGTTTTCAGTAGGTGAAACAGTCTGCCAAGTAGACATCTGAGCATGACAAATCAAGGACGTGGCTTATTTTTCTCCATGGAGTAAAGGCAAAGTGGACATCTATGCAAATATCATGGAGAGGACTAGGTGGCCTATACTTTGGAAGAGACATTTGAGATGAGTTGACATGCCACAGTTAAGGCTGATGCCTTGTTTCAGCATGGCCCCTTGATAGAACTAAAAATGTATTCAAGGCATTGAATGCAGCATGGGCAATTCTATGAAACAAAGTGCCAAGTCTTTCTTGGTTGCTATATATTGTAATCTCCTATTTTATGCAAAGGAGATATTTTTGTTATTAGAAGCAAAACTCTGCCCAAATTGAAAGGCATTACTGAGACTTTGATCTCAGATTGTTAATCATATTTTTTTATATGAATGAGAAAGTATGTTACTTCCAGACTTTGTGCTATAATAACTTGTGTTATTTAGGGGATTGTTCTTATGTCTATTTCCTAGATGTAGTCTTGTTCATTTAATTAAATAAGCAAAACTAGTGGAAGTAATCAAGAAGGTGTCCTGAAGCCAACTGTGGGAAGACTTTGTGCTACCACAATTGTCTTTAGTGTGTTTGTCTATTTTCCATTTCTATGTAAAGGGCCTTGGGATGACTTTGTGTCCTCATTATCCTTTGTATTTCACTCTTTGGCAGTTGAGGTGAAGACTTTGTGTTACACCTCATTCTACTGGTGATTGCACCCTGGTACTTTTACTTATCAGTTACCTGTCAAAAAAAACTCTTGTTTTCTGTTGTAGAACACTTCTGAAAGAAGAAAAGTGCCTTCAGTGTTTTCACTAGGATTTCTCCCTTGATTTGTGAACATCATCTCTAAAAAAAGAGAGCTAGATGGTGTTGTCCTACCCCTGAGTGTTATTTTCTACATATATATAGAGTATATAGCTCCTCATAGTTATAGGGTACCTCCCCTTGATGAGAGGAGAGATTTGTCCCCTTTTGATGTGGTGAACCTACACACTTGGCCAACCAATCTCCATATTTTGTGGTTGAAACAACCTATTTTGCCCATCAATTAGCTGGTGCAAAATATATTGTCACCCAATAGTTTTTGGCGACTCTACTAGGGATCGACGAGCATTTCTAGTCCTTTTCCAAACTATTCAAATTAAAGCTTTCATATCATTGGGGAACGATGTGAAGTAGGAAAGAACACTGCCAGCTTCATGCCAATAGTTTTTTGCAACTCCACTGGGGATGAATGAGCAGTTTGGAGCCTCAAGTTCCAAGCTGAAGTAGGGCCAGTTCTTTTCCATTTTTATTCTACAATCTGGCAACTCCACGCTATACTAAAAGCCAAAGAGCCCAAGGTGTTGTTAACCCTATTTTTGAGTTGGTGTAGCAAGGCAATTTTGATTTATCTCCTCCACAACTTTAAGTTCAAAAAACTAAGAGTCTTCCTCCTACCAACCCCAGGTCACCAATACAAGGCAAAACCTCTTTTTCTACTGTTAGCAAATCTTTGCCTATACATACTCCACCCAAATTTGTTATCCCCCCTTTCCATAGTCACATAATGGCGGTTCAAGGCCCCTACGGTAACTCTTTTGGCCCACTCAATTTAACTCCACCTCTACATGAGCTACCACGCAATTCAAGAAAAAATTTCCCCAAATTCTTTGGTGATGGGAGAGTTCATCCTGATGAACATATTATATCCTATGGCATGATAGGTGTGGAGTATGAGGATGTGGCAGTCAGGTTATTTGTGGAGACATTACAAGGTACTACTACAGACTGGTCTTATCATCTACAAGCACAAACTATGACTGACTGGAACACCCTCAAAGCTAAGTTTGAAGTAAGGTTTAAGCCTGCAGAAGATGCACATGCCCTGTTGGCCCAACTCACACAAATGAAGAAAGAACCTCATGAACCTATGAGGGACTTCATAGCCAAGTTTGACAAGCTAAAGAACCAAATTCCCACAATTACTCAGTCAACACCTGAGAATCCCAAATGCCTCTTCATCAACTCTCAGCTGCTCGAAGTGAGTTTTTTACTAAGACATGCTGGCCACATAGACCTTCTTGTAGCTTAAGACTTGGCCACTAAGGTGGAAGATGATCTCATCTTGGTGGGAAAGATAAGGAGAGATCCTAACAGAGGTAAATCTTCTTCATCCTTTGAATATCCATCTACATGCACCACTGATCTAATGGTGTAAAATCTAGCAAATGAGTTGCTAGCTCTTAGAAAGAAAATGGTACAAGGGATGTCTTATGCTCCTTCATATAGAGATATACCAAGGAGGACATTCTCCAATTAGTCATACCAAGGTAATCCTACCAGGAATCAAGGGCATCCAAATCATCTTCCTCCTCCATAGGGGAAACTTGCCATTGAAGCACCTCTAACCAATTCAACAGTTGGATATCTTGAAATAGAGTCTGATTTCTCCTTCCAACCTGAGTTAAACCTAGAAGATGATGTTAATCTCTTCACAGAGGGAGAAGAAGAATTATTTGGTGACTCCAACATCAATTTCCTTGAATTACCAGGATGAACCTGGAAGTAAATGTGAAGCATTTGATGGATCGTATGCTGTGTTCACTTGGTCCCAGAACCAGTCAGCCCAACAAGCTAATAACAGAAAAATAGAGTGATCTCAACCAGTAATTTCAATTTCTAAATGAGGAACTTCTTTGCCTTTCCAGCCAAAGGACTTGGTGATTGCTAAAAAGGTAAGTACATCAAGCATTCTTACACCTTCTGCTTCAAATTCACAGACCATTCCTCCCCCTCCTAAAAACCAAAAGGATAAACTCCCATCCTCTATTCCTAGTCCATTTCAGTCATTTGACATAATTGACCATGTCAATAAAACCAAAACTCAAAAGTCCAAATTTGAATTCCTACAATCCAAACCTAAGCAGTTAGATAAGTTGGTTCAATGTGTAAAGAATAAAACTGTCTCTACAGGACCAGTTATTCCAAAGGCGACTCCCACATCCACCCAGAATAACCTTGTCATTGCTCCTCCTATTTCTCTCGAAAGGACTAAACCATTTTATGTCTCCCTGCTAATAAATGGACAAAAGTTGAACAATTGCATCATAGATTCAGGTGCATCTGATAATGTCATGCCTGCCAAAGTGACAAAATCTCTTAAACTCACACTAACCAAGACATTTGGGAGATGTTTCTCCATGGAGAACAAACAAGTGCCACTACTGGGACAAATCAAGGATGCCCAATTTGCATTTGTGGCATTCCCAGACAAGAGAATCAAGATGACAGTCTTGGTGGCCGACATCCCAACCTCATACGACATCCTTCTTAGGCAAAATTTTTGTAAGGATGTTGGTGGCGAGTTGAGCATGGACCTGTCTGAAGCGAGGATCTCGGTCAAAGGTGTCATGCAGAGATTTCTCCCTGAGAAGGAAGCAAAATATATTGTCACCCAAACATCAGCCCCTGAAGCTCAAATTATGTTTGAGTCTTCAGGAATGGGTAACTTTTTATTGACCATAGAGGATGTTCATGTTTCAGTAGATGAAAGTCTTGTAGGTGGCGATCTAGGAATTGATTCAGATGAGACAATAGAAGAATTAATAAAGCACAGCGTAGGTGCAGAAGGACCCTCCCCTCCAAACAAAGGAAAATCTGAGAAAGGAGCAGTTTCCAGTGGCATATGGATTTTAGAATTTGATGGCAGCTACTCTTCTACTAGTGTTGGAGCTGGGATTGTTCTAATATCTCCTCAAGGAGATATTTTTCTTTCTTCATATAAGTTGTAGTTTAGCAACACCAACAACACTGTCAAGTATGAATCTTTGTTACTCGAGTTAAAGGCAACCCAAGATAGAGGTGTTAAACTCCTTCATGCTAAAGGTGATGCTGAATTGATGGTTTATCATGTAAAGAACCTATGTCAAACCAAGAACAAAAGATTGTGCCATTACCGTAATCTGGTATGGGACTGTATTAAAAGTTTTGATGCTTTCAATATATCTACAGTGCCCAGAGAGCTTCATAGTCATGCAAATTCATTGGTTGTCTCTACGACCCTCTTGGTTCCTCACAAAGACTTTGAAGAGAAGTACACTATCGAGCTAGTCTTTCGACCAAGTGTGCCTGACAATGCCAATCATTAAGGTGTTTGATGTTGATAATCAAATCACGTGTTGGACTGAACTAGAAGAACAACAAATTATGGTAATAGACCATACTACTACACGTCAAAATTAGGTAAAAAAACTCTTCTAAAAGATAACAAGGATTCGTGATTTTCAGACTGGAAATCAAGTCTTGTTGTGGGGCAAGAGGAGAGAACCAAAAAGAATGCATAAAAAATTTGATTCCTAGTGGAGAGGTCCATTCACCAATCATTGCTTCTAGGGAGAAAATGGTTTCTTGCTGATGTATCAAGATGGTACACCCTTTTCTCTACCTCACAATGGGTAGCATCTAAAGCACTTCAATCCTTTAAGTATCAGGTGACATCAGTTGTACATATGTATATTTGTATAGTCTTTGGTTCTATTTTGTGATTTTCATTTTTGTTTTTGGAACCTTTATTTTTTTGGGTAACATGACTCCGTAGCCCAATGGCATACTTGAAGGCACTAGATATTCTGGATTCTACTCACTTCAATTGTTTTTACAATTGATGGAAGTTCCCTATCTAGAGCCAGTTGTTGTTCCCAAAATTTGTCACTCATTTATGGGGACAACATATGAACTAGTATGGTCCTGTAGGCCAAAATTTTCCCTTTCCTTTCTCAAAATAAATGTTCTGAGTATTCAAATTCTTTAATTATTCAAGCGTTTTCAACTAAGGGACTCATAGGTTCAACAGCTTCAATAACTTTAACAAGCGAACTCGCACAAAGGAACAAGTTCCCAACACTTGGGCAATTTCAAGGTTGGTTCAACATCGAGGTTCAACCAAAAGGTCCATCGGCAAGCTTTAAACAAATGGAATGACCCATTGAACCATTGAACCCTGCCTCTAAAGTTTCAAAGGTTCAATGGGTTCAAAGGTTCAATGACATCAGCAAACTTAAAAGAGTTAAGCACTTCAGCAAGTTCAAAGTTCAACTACTTTAGAAAGTTCAACAGCTTCAAAGGACTTAGCGAAAAGAAGACTTCAAAGAAGAAATATTGAACCATTGAACCGTTGAACCTTGAACCAAAAGAGTTCAAGGTTCAAAGGTTCAACGAGTTCAATAAAGTTTGAGAGACTTATAAAAACAAAGGATTCGAAGAGCCAAGAAAGAAAGGTTGAACCGATTGAACCTTAAACTAAAATGGTTCAAAGGTTCAAAGGTTCAAGAAAGCTTCGAGCAAAGAAAGGAAGTGGAAGATTCAAAGAATGGTTCAAAGCGGTTGGTTCGAGCAGTCAATTGAATGAGCAGAACACAGTATTGAACCATTGAACAATTATTGGCTCAATCAGTTGGTTCAATAAAATGGTTCAAAGGAGCCTCCCAAAGACTGAAGGAAAAGTGCCCTTGTGGAGGGTAGGGAAAATTTTTGCAAGGATCAAAGAGAAGACTGAAAGGGTCAGGTTTTCTTCAGATAAAATGTCTGAAGGAATTCCTTCAGACATTTTGTCTGAAGAAATTACCAAGTCAAGGAACAAAAGGATATCTTTCGAAAAGATTTCCTTCAGACAAAATGTCTGAAGGAATTCCTTCAGACATTTTGTCCAAAGGAATGTTGAAAGACTTGACAAAAAGCGGTGAAGGCAAAGGAAGGATTTCCTTCAGATATTTTGTCTGAAGGATTTGAAGAACAATGCATCTTGAAGGACCCTAAAGGGCAAGTGCCCTTGTGGGGGACTCTCGATGACCACAAAATGGACCATTCTCAAGGCCTAAAGGGACACCTTCCTTTTGAGGGGTTCCAAAGATAGAAACCCAAAGGAATTCAAAGGCTTAAGGCCAAAAGAAAAGGAGCCGATTGAACCAAGGAGACAAAGTGAACCGCCTGAACCGCTAAACCATTGAACCAATGAACTCTCATGGTTCAAAGGTTCAAGGTTCAATGTGGTTCATGTGACTAGAAACCAGTGACATCCCCATGAACATCAAATTCAAGGTAATGAAATGCCCATTTATTTTCAAATGTGGAATGAAACTTGAAGAATAAACTAAGCAACTAGTTGAAGAAGAAGCTAAAAGAGCTAGCAGAAAGGGAAGAGATAACCTGAGATCTCAAATCAAGAGAAAAGGACAAAATACAACAAGGAAGGAAAGACCAAAAATATCTGCACAAGAGTTATTTCCAATAGGTGAAACAGTCCACCAAGTAGGCATCTGAGTATGACAAATCAAGGATGTAGCCTATTTTTCTCCATGGAGTAAAGGCAAAGTGGACAGTTGCGTAAATATCAGGGAGAGGACTAGGCAACCTATACTTTGGAAGATACATTTGAGATGAGTTGACATGCCATAGTTAAGGTTGATGCCCTGTTTTAGCATGGCCCCTTGACATAATTGAAAACACATTCAAGGAATTGAATGCAACATGGGCGATTCCATGAAACAAAGTGTCAAGTCTTTCTTGGCTGCTATATATTATAATTTCTTATTTTATGCAAAGGATATCTTTTTGTTATCAGAAACAAAACTCTGCCCAAATTGAAAGGCATTACTGAGACTTTGATCTCAGATTGTTAATCATATTTTGTTATATGAATGAGAAAGCAGGTTACTTTTAGACTTTGTGTTATAATAACTTGTGTTATTTAGGGGATTGTTCTTACGTTTATTTCCTAGATGCAGTCTTGTTCATTTAATTAAATAAGTAGAACTAGTGGAAGTAATCAGGAAGGTGTCTTGAAGCCAACTATGCGAAGACTTTGTGCTACCACAATTGTCTTTAGCGTGTTCATCTATTTTCCATTTCTATGTAAAGGGCCTTAGGATGAATTTTTGCCCTCATTGTCCTTCGTATTTCACTCTTTGGTAGTTGAGGTGAAGACTTTGTGCTACACCTCATTCTACTGGTGATTGCACCCTGATACTTTTACTTATCAGTTACCTATCAGAAAGAAATGTTGTCTGCTGCAGAACACTTCTAAAAGAAGAAAAGTGCCTTCAGTGTTTTCACTAGGATTTCTCCCTTGATTTGTGAACATCATGTCTGAAAAAAGAGAGCTAGATGGTGTTGTCCTACCCCTGAGTGTTATTTTCTGCATATATATATCGTATATAGCTCCTCATAGTTATAGGGAACCTCCCCTTGATGAGAGGAGAGATTTGTCCCCTTTTGATGTGGTAAACCTACACACTTGGCTGACCAATCTCCTTATGTTGTGGTTGAAACAACCTATTTTGCCCATCAGTTAGCTGGTGACAAAATATTCACCCAACAGGCCTATTTACCTTTATTCAATGGTTATGTGATTTTAAAATTTTATTCCTAATTAATTTTAAACTTTATTATAATATTCTTGAATTTTTATGATACAATAAACAATTTCTCACACTTTCCAACAATTATCTTCTTAAAAAAACACAAAAACTTAGGCTTCTAACTATTTTTCAGCCTATTTAAGGTTTTGTAGAAAACAATCATGAATATATCCTTTTTTAAAGGTATAAAAATCCTAAAATAACTTTAATCACCTAATTTAAATCATCAATCATCATAATACATAGTTTCATAATTATCTAATGATTTTTTACAAGATATTCAACTTTTGGTGAATCAAACCCTCAACTAGACATAAACCCACAAGTCTGAAAACATAGTCTTATATATATTTTACTCTAGGTATTTTAAATACATAAAAAAAAATTATTAGTTCAAAAATACCTATGATAATGTGTACACAAAATTACATATCATTCTAATCAACAATTTTCAATATATTCCACTTTTAATGGGCTTAAACCTTTCTAAAACCTTCACCTACAGATCTATTGACTATATTTTGATTATAATTCATTATACAGATCACCAAAACACTTTAAAAATCATATAAAACCTTTAAAATATTATATTACATTATTATTCAAAGTTTCATGAAATTTTCATTGTTAAAACTCAAGATATGGTGATTTTTCTACCCAAAACCCTAGTAGGGCTACACTAAGACCGAGTGCACTAAAAAATACATAAATTTAATTTTTGAGATTATTTTAAAATTATTTAACCATTATAAATTTTTTGCCATAATTACCTATCCTTTCATTCAATTTGGGACCTTGAACAATTCAAAATCATAAAGAAAATAAAGTTTTATTTGACTATAAGTACACTTTCTTGACTATATACAAACAATGAATTAAAAATCAATGGAGATTCAATATATAAGATCCAGATTAAAATGTTTTAAAATTTAAAATATTAAATTTATACTTATCTTTACATATCACACAAAAATTTTACAAAAATAATTTTGAGAAGTGATGAAGGACACCTTGTCTTGACTATCAAACTCTATGCACAGTGTTTCAGACCTGCAACTTGTATAAACACCATATGAGCATGGAGTAAAATAAAATAACAAATTATAACATTAAATAAAACATAATTATTTTTTATAAATATTAAATATTATAATAAAGTTATTATTTTATTAAATATGTCTTCAAATTATCTTTTTACAGACCCTATTGCCCTTCACCAACCTGCAAACTTAGAGCCCTGTAACTAACATCCTCATCCTACCTTTACAAATAACTTATAAAAAAAAATTAATTTATTTATCTCCTAATATATTTTTTATAACCTTATCACATCTAAATAAGTATATAAACTTGTCTTATTCTTATTTCATACACAAAATTCTCTTAATAACCATAAACTTATCCTAGAACATGTTTTGTTTAGTCTTCTTCTATGTTGGATGCTTATAAATAGTTTTTAAGAAATATTTACATTAAAATTAATATAAAATATATATTAATACATATAAATAGACACTATGTATCCTTTAAAAATTGATTAGGACCTTCACAACTCACCAACCCCCTTCAAAACCCTTACAACCAATTCAAATATTTGAAAATATAGTTTTGGCAGAAAGATAATAAATCAACTCTGGAGACCAAAATGTGGAAACATAATGACTTGAACACTACCTCAAAGACCTAAAAATTCATTCCTCACTCTCACATGATCAATTCATTAGATAATTAATCAATAACAAGCTTGTCATTGAGCTATCTATTATTTAACAACTCAAACAAACTAAAATTTTATGTAGTTTCTTTGTGATACTCCTACATCATATTCCCCAAGTGGGAAAATTTGAGATCCTGATAAAAATAAAATTTGATTTATTTTCCTCTTTTCTAATTTTTTGGTACCTTATTTTTTTTTCCTACATGCCTACTCTTATCTTCACTTCCTTCTATCTCTTGCTTGTCTTCACTAGCTTCCTCCTTCCATGCACCTTTATTATCTTCCTCATAATTACTCTTTATAAGATTTATCATATCTTCATTGTGCATAATATTCTTAGATAATAATTTAAATCTTAAATATACTACTATTTACCACTCTTATCTTATCTCCATTCATCATTGTCTTGTTTAAAGAGATCTAATAGCTCAACTTATTCCATTTTGATGTCTTCCTCATATCCTATGAGGTCCAAAAAATATGATCCTTAAATTATTTTCCTCCTTATTATCTCTTGATGTTAATTATACTCTTCCGTTTATTTATTTTTAGTTTTTATTTCTTATTCATAAGGTACTATAACTTGTACCATAATCTATTCTTGGACTTTATCTTCATCATGTGTCAATTTTGACATGTCTTCATGTTGTATTTCTATCTCCAAAAACACTTTATTAGGTACTTTATCTTCATAATTGCCTTCAATGAGTCTATTAAATGACCCAAATACTTCCTTGTTCAAGGCACTCTTTAATGCCTTCATCTCATCATCTTGTAAATCTACATCTACATAATAAAAAATAATATTATAAATAAAAATTTGAGGACGTATAGCCTCTTCAAATGCTTCTTGATTCAACACTACTCCTTTTTGCATTCTCTTGTCCTACATGAGACATTTGTCTTCTTTAGAATATTATTATTATTCTCTTAGAATCATTCCTTATTCTAGATAAAAAAATTATATCTTCTCATACTCTAATGGTATGTTCATCAGTAGTTTGTCCTCCTTGGCCTTTTCAATGTTTGATACCTCAAATTGGGCCTCCTCTTCATCAACTTGTATACTTACATTCACACATTCAAAGAAATTATTAAAATAAAAATATTTAGGCCTTATTTCATCTCCAAGTTTATTCTTGGGTTGATTTTATATCACCTTTATTAATCTTTTCTAATTTTTGATTTCTCGTTGCCTCTTTCTTCTTTCAATCAGTAGTTTCATAGGCCACTTCACCTTCTTTCCTAATATCTAGCCATACCATTGAATCTCCTCCATTTCATGTGATCTATCATGAGTCTAATATCCTCTATCATTTGATTTAATTCATTTATTTTTTCTTCCTTTATTAATTTTTCTTTCATCATCTGGTTCTTCTCTTTTTTAGCCCTTCCATTTCTTTCTACTTCTCTTCCTCTAACAAGTCTTTTTTACCTTATTCTAGCATGTGTGTTTCATATTATTTGTGTCTCACCCTATATTATATCCTTTACCTAGTCTATTTAAACTCTTTCCAAGTCTTTTTCACATTATAAATACTTATTGAGTCTCAATGTACTCTTTCTCCTTACCTTCTTAAGCATTAGTGGGCTATAGGACTGCTTACCTTCTCAACTTTCCACTCTCTTAATCACCTTTAAACATATTTTCATTGAAATTTTAACTTATGAAAAACTAATCCCAAGAGATTAAAATGAGATATAATAACATTATAATTTAATCAAACATTTCATAGGTCTACCCAATTAGGTCTTATAAGTCTTCTTTGATGTACTTTAGTCACTTGACTACTATTTGAACCTTACACTAGGTTTACCTTCACAAATTTTTCATGCATGAAAACATTTTTTTATTTATGTATAACTTGGTTAATATACTTAAAATTTTAAGGGGTTATTATATTCTTAATACTACTATCAAACATTATACACAAATTATTCCCTGACTTTGTACTTGACTGTTGCAAACAAACAATAAACTTTATCTTGTTTTTAATAGGACTAGTATTCTTCTTTATGCCTATTTACCTTGATTCAATGGTTATATGATTTTAATATTGTATTATTTATGAATTACAAAATTTATTATAATTTTATTGACTTTTTTTGATACAATAAAAAAAATCTCAAATTCTCCGACACTTGTCTTCTCAATAAAACAAAAAAACTCAGGTTTATAGTTCTTTTAGGCCTATTTAAGGTTTTATATAAAATAACCATGAATATACCTTATTTTAAAGGAATAAAAAACCTAAAATTACCTTAATAATCTAAATAACATCATCAAACATTAGACTACAAAGTTTCATAATGATCTGATTATTATGTTGGAAGATATTCAACTTTTGGTGAATGAAACTCTCAACTAAACATAAACCCACATGTTTGAAAAACACAGTCCTCTATATATTTTTTGAAAAGGATATTAAATATATAAAATTAATTTTATTATCTGAAAAATACCTATAATAATGTGTCCACAAAATCTCAAATCATTATGATCTACCATTTTTAAGATATTCCACTTTTAGTGGGCTTAAACCTTTCAAAAACCTTCACCTATTGATTATATTTCGACTATGACTCCTTATAAAGATTGATAAAAAAAATTAAGTACCTTAAAAACATTTAAAAAATTATAATCATTTCTCAAATTTCTGTGAATTTTTCACAACTAAAACTCAACATATGGTGATTTTTCTACCCAAAACCCGAGCAGGCCTGCACTAAGGCTGAGAGCATTAAAAATGCATAAATTTAGTTTTTAAGATAATATTTCAATTATTTCACATTTATAAATTATTAACAATCATCACCTATCCTTATATTATATTTGGGACCTTGAACTATCCAAAATAATGAAGAAAACAAAGTTTTTCTTTGACTATAAATACACTTTCTTGAATGTACACAAGAAGTGAATTAAAATTGAATGGAGATTAAATATTTAAGACAAAAATTGAAATATTTTAAATTTTAAAATAATTTTTTAACACTTATATTTCCATATCACATAATTTTTTAATCAAACCTATTCTAAGAAGTGATAAATAACACCTTGTTTTGATTGTCAAACTCTATGCACTGTGTTTCAAACCTGCAACTTGTATAAACACCATATGAGAATGAATTAAAATAAAATAAATACTTATAAAATTAAATTAAACATATTATTTTTTATAAATCATAAATATCATAATAAATTTATTATTTTATTAATATATCTTCAAATCATCTTTTTGTGGACCCTACAGACCTTCACCAACCTATAAACTTAGAGACATGCAACTAGCATCTTCATCCTACTTATAAAAAGGCATAAAACATTTGATTTTATAATTTTTTTAGATCCTAATATATATTTTTTTACCCTTATCACTTATAACTAATTATTTAAACTTGTCTTCTTGTTGTTTCATACACAAGATTCTTTCAACAACCTTAAACTTATCCTAAAACATGCTTTGTTTAGTCTTCTTCTACATTGGATACTTATAAATAGGTTTAAGGATATATTTAAATTCAAATTATGATAAAAATAAATTTAATACCATAATTATACCCTTTATATCATTTAAAAATGGATTAGGACCTTCACAACTCACCAAAGCACTTAAAACCCCTTACAACCAATTCAAATATTTGAAAATACAGTTTTGGTGGGAAAATAAGAAATCAACTATAGAGACCAAAATTTGGAAACCTAATAACTTGAACACCACCTCAAGGACTTGAAAATACATTCCACACTCTCACATGATTCATTCATTATATAATTAATCAATAACAAGCTTTGTATTGACTTATCTATGTTTTAACAACTCAAACAAGCTACAATTTTATATAGTTTCTTGATAACGCTCTTGCATCATATGGTATGGAGGTTAATTTATTGAGTCATTGTCACTTTTTTGTATGGTTTACACCTCGCATTTTTAACTTTGGTTCCCTATATAAGAGTTGAGCCTAGTTCACAAATGGATTGCATCATGGAGTTGGACATCAATGAGCCTTTAATCAGGGTTAGTGTGGAGCAAAGGGACATGGAGTTTAAGGGAAGTGTGAGTGAGGATAAAATAAAAAAAAGTCTTAATTTTATAGTTAGGGAAATTTCTAATTACAGTCAAGTAAATTATTGGAATGGTGTTCCTTGAGACCCCTTTTTGTGTCAAGGTGAATTCAAACATTGTCTCCCTCTTCATTAACAATTTCCTCTTATTGTGAATGACAAGGTTTTGGTCAAGGAGGTGGTAGAAAGATTCCTTAAGCCACACTTCAAGGTTGGATTGACTGAGGCCATTGATAATTTTTTAACCAAGATCCAAACCTCCATTCCTCTCTTAATTATGGAAAAATTTCCTCTTTCAATTTTCCATTATCTTGAGGAGCGTCTATGTATAGCTTTATCTTTTATGGATCATTTTTAAGATCTCCTTAAATCCCTTGCATCATTTGGAAGTTTGGTGGATCATTTGGATGTGGATTCTTTATGGGCTCCTTTCCCCTCTCTCTACCATTTTAGGTGTATGGTGTTCATATTAGGTCCTTACTATGATTCATTTTCTGAAAAGGGTGTAAGGGGGTGGCCAATTAATGCCACCACCTATAAGGTCCTTTGGGATTGGTTGCAGGGTTGATACCCTTCCCAAGTAGGATACTTCAACCACTATGCATGTATGTTTAGACTCTATTATGAGGTCCCCATGTTTGGGAGGTGTTCACTTGGTCAAGCCCATCACTGCTTTGCTGAAGAAAAACCAAGTGTTCACTTGGTCAAATGAAGGTAAATCAACATTTAAGTCTATCAATCAAGCCATTGCCCAAACACCCACACTCATGAATCCTAATTTCTCAATGGATTTCATATTTTATGCTTTTGCCAATATTTATAATGTATCAACTATGTTCATGCAAAAGAATGGTGAAGGACTGAGTAACCAATAGCATTTTTCAGTTAGGGGCTTGAGGGGTATGAGGTGAGGTATGATTTTGTAGAAAATCAAGTCCTTTCAGTGGTAAGAAGCCTTAAAAAAATTATGCCAATGATTTATAATAGTAAAATCTATCTTATGGTGTCTCATCCTAGAGTGAGAGACTTCCTTCTTAATAAAGACCTGAACAAGAAGAAAGCTAGTTAGATTACCAAGGTCATGGAGTATGACATGGAGATCAACGTCACTAAGATAGTAAGAGGTAAAGTCTTGTGTGAGTATATGGTTGATGACCTTCATGAAGACAAAGAGTTCATCTTGGTAACATAAGATAACCCACAAATAGATGTACCTCCACCTCATACTAGTTGGCTCCAAGATATGACACATTTCTTGATAACAGGTGAGTTCCCTCAAGGCATGGACAGAATTAAAAAAATGTATTTTAGACTTCAATCCATACCTTAGGCATTGATTGATGGGGTTTTATTCAGAAAGGACCTCAATAGAGTGCTCCTAAGGTGTATACATAATGACCAAGTGACCAAGATTTTGGAGCAATTCCATGATGGACCTGCAGGAGGTCATTTTGCACCTAGAACCATAGAAAAAAAGATAATTAGGGATGGTTATTACTGTCCCAACCTCTTCAAATATGTGTATGCATGGGTAAGAAAGTGTCAAAAGTGTGATTTCTTTATGGGTAAGAAAATATTGTCATCCCTTCCTCTCAACCCAATTCAGGTAGATCAACCCCTCATGCAATGGGGGATAGATTTCATAGGAATGATCAACCCTCCATCAAGTGCATGACATAAATGGGTGCTTACTGAAACTAACTACTTCATCGAGTGGGTGGAATCCATTGAATTGAAAGAAGCTAATGAAGGTGCAGTCCTAGACTTCTATGACAACATTGTGACTAGGTTTGGTGTTCTATCCACTATCATCTTTGATAATGCATTGACATTCCTTAGTCTAAAAATAAGTGAATGGGCTCTCAATAAGGGCATCTACCTCAGCACCTCTTCCAATTATTATACTCAAATAAATGGATTGGCTGAGGCCATAAATAATAATATGTTGAGAATCATTAGGAGAACTATTAAAGAGAATCAGAGGGCATGGCACACCAAACTAAAGACAAGTTTTTGGGCTGACAGGGTGAATCCTAAAGATGCCATTGGAAATTATCCATATGTCTTATTATATGGAAGGGAGGCCAATTTTCCCATTTCTTTATAGCTACCTGCATTATAACTAGCCCATCAGTTAGAGTTAATGGAAGATGAGCCCATGAATGTGAGACTGGCAGAACTTATGGAGCTTGAACAAATAAGAAACCTTACAATGAAATCACTAGAATCACATAGCAAGGAACTTCAAGGAAGGGGACCTAGACCTCAAGTGGGATTTGAATAAGGCCAAGCCAAGCAACCATAAAAAATTTGACAACTTGTGGAGTGGTCCTTATTTGATCCATGGATGTAAATGACATAATGTTTTTTAGATGGCCTAGATAAATGGAGAGGTACTACCCATCCCAATCAATGGGATTCATCTAAAGCCTTGTTAGTAGAAGAGTTTCTCACCATTGTATAAATTGTACATTTTATATAATTTTTCTTGTTTTCTCCTAAGTGCCTTGTGTACATCTTTTTAGTTGCATGTTTCCCTTCCCTAAGTGCCTTGGGCATAGTGTTTATTTTGTTCTTTTTGTCCTTGTTACTTCAAGAGGAAGTTCCAAAAATGATCAGCCTTGTATCCAATTTTAGACCAGCTCAATTGCAAAGGCTAATGACTTTATGCCCAATGGACTAGGCAAGGCAAGTGGTCTGGGTTCTCAAGCATAATAGGCATATTTCCTTGTGAGTCACCAAAAATGTTGGCCATTTTTGGCCCACATAATAAAGCTTTGCATTTTTTCGAAGGGAAATAAGAGCTGAAGTGAAGCATATGAGGAACTAGCCTCGTTAAAAAGCCTAGAGGTTCAACCTCACTATAGGATACCCATAGCTTGAGGTTATCTCAACACTTGTATCTAGGAGCAACAAAGCTTGAGAAACTCTCCCACAAAGGGTGCAATTCTATGCTACAACAGGACCCCCATGTTATAAAAGGCCAAAGCAGAGGAAACATGTGAGGAGTAGTTACAAGTCACAAAGAACATGCTAAAGACCTTCATCTTTCATATGTAATCTTATTCAATGACCTCCCTACACATATCTAATGAAATTTTTCACTCATGCATAGGATCCTACATCTGCACCCTTCTATTATGTAGGATTCAACCTTATTTTCATCATTACCATGTGGTGTTAATCCTTGTCCTACACAAAGAAATTCTCAGTTACCCAAAATAGGCACCAGTCTTCCACATGTCACATCCATATTGCTTCTACCTAAAAATCCAAGAGGCTCCTCTAAGAACCTGCCAAGGTGACATGTGTTCTCATAGTTCCACATTCAAGACCAGTCAGGAAGTGCCATGTGTCAAGTAGATGTTAAATATAAAGAAAGTAGTTGGAGGTAGTTGAGAGGAAATTGAGGTGTCATCAAAAAAATTAAATGCAAAAGTGGCTATCAAAATTTGAGACTCGAGTGCACATCACTCTCTGACTCTATCAGGGAGATATTCCATTCCCTGGTGCACAAGGATCTAAAAGTGATCTTACCATTGACCCCAGATCTAATCACCAAGTAGACTTCAAAAATCATGGCTATAATGCCACAAATAATTTAATGATATACACACCACCACAAGTGGCACATTTATTGTAAAATAGGCTTGATTCACTATAAAATCCTAACTTTACATTGTAAAAGGGTTGACACATTTTTAGTAGCCTTACACTACTAAAATTTGCCCTCCATGATCACTTGTATTGGCTAAACCTTGGATGCTAATGAGAATTAAGTTCACCTCTTTTCATTATTCTAGTGATCTGTGTGTTATTTTGTGTCTATTAATTTTTATCTATGGGTATTACTCACCCCTCTCATCATCTTCCATTCCTAGCACCTCCTCATTAAACTCAGAGCTCACTTATAGGTCATATCTTGTGTGCACCAGGGTCTGCATAGGCTTTGTCTATGGATAAATTTTGTCCCTCTCAATGTTGCACTATGTTTTCATGCCTCTATACAAAACACTTATGCATTTGGAGTGACTTGGTAGAAACTATGTGATATTGTCTTGTTATCAAATTTTTTCGCTTGGTTTATGATAGTAGGAACACTCACTTTATTCTGGGTACATCACCTTTTCACTTTCAATAGCTCTTACCTTCTCCTTCCCCTTTTCATCAAAGATCCTAGGTTTATATTAGCAGTAGTTTACCTTTATACTCTTTAAACATGTGCACTGGTATTAAACCAAGTGTGCTTAGAATAGAATGAGTCCAACCTACTCCAAAGGCTCATCCCAAGGAGTACAAGGGTCCCATGCCCTAGGGATGTTCCCATCATTGTGATAAGACAACCAATACTTGCACATGAAGTTAAGTGATAATACTTCTATACCTAACACCTCAGACTCTTACACCCCACACAAGGCCTTCATGCTCAACTTTCCATTACCAAGATTCCCCATACCACAAAGCATCTATGGGTGTAAGTTTCAAATTAAAACATGTACCTTGTATATTTTGATGTTATTGGGAATGTCAAAATAAGCACCAATAGCGGCCAACCTCTCAACATGTTTGTTCTCCTCTCTTGGGTTTGTTTACAAATTGAATGATTCAAATTCCTATATAAGATCCCAAAATCTATGTTTATAAGACTTAACCAATTAATTTTTAGTTACATTATACCTTTTTACATAGTTTATAATCAATTCACTATCTCTAAATACTTGCATGTATTTTATCCCTCTCTTTCTAGCCCATTGGAGACCATGCATGAAGGCTTCATACTCAACTGAGTTATTTGTATAGTTGAACTATCACCTAAGGTAGAATAGTACCTCTCTTTATTAGGAGACACCAACATTACACTAGCTGATGCTCCATTCCTGCTTCTAGATCCATCAAAAAACAATTTCCACATTCTATCATCATGTTCACTAGGCTTGACTAGGTTTGGAATTATAACGCCTTCCTCATGAAAGCAATAAGTGTCGAGACCAATTTTTTCAACTAGATTTTAGGGGTCATATTCATGGTGTTCAGTACCCCATTAATCAATAAAAAGATCAGGAAAACCTTCAATGAGTATATCTAGTTCACAGTTAACCACATCTTCTTATAAGTCTAGGATGGTGCAATTGACATTAGAGGCATTTAGTGCATAAGGTTCCATGTGATTCTTTGTAATAGGCTCATATTGGATAGTAAAATTAGTCTCATACCTAATTCTAAACAACATATGAGACCTATCTAATGATGGATAACCTCCAATTTTAGCAGTGAAGTCTCTAGATAAGCACAATTTAAAGTAAAGTGGAAGATCTATGATGAAAATGTCTCAAATAATTGAGAAGTTTGGGCAAACATGCAAGGTGAGGCTCAATATTTTGATTAATCAAACTATATTTATGTCTATACCATCCATTTTAACTACTCCCTTGAAACAAATATCATATTCCAAACCTACCTTATCAATAATTTATTTGGGCAACACTAAGTTACTTGCACCACTATCAATCATTCAATTATGCACCAAGTGATCACGTAAGATCCAGGAAACATATAAAAGTGAGGGATTAGCACTTTTATTTGATTTCATTTCCTTGGGATAAGTTATGTTGGTTAGGATATACCTTGTCTCTTTGGATGATTCACATGCAAGGCTAAGATTAGATAAGGTTGCTTGCAACAAGTGATTTTATCTAGGAATAGACAAGCTTTCCCACATTGAAATTTTCACGTTAGTCTTCTTCATTTGATCAATAACATTGAAATAAGTGATTATAACTTTGGACTAAACTTTAGGGGCAACAACAGGCTCTTGAACTTGCTTGTGTTGGAGGTGCTCATTGGGTTGAACCTCCCTTCTTATGAGTTGTTTTCTTTGAGGTTATTTAACCTTTTAGACTGGAACAAACTTTTTAACCCCTTGGGATGATTATGAATATGATGTAAGACCTTTATCAGTTGTTGGATCCACCTCAACAACCCTCTTCTTTGATCTTATATTGGTTTCTATAGATGTGTAATCTCTATTTTAATCTTCGATTTGATTTACTCCAAAATACTCTTGCCAATTTAGGAGCATAAAATCAACTTGCACTTGACTTTGAGAAGCTTCTCCTTGAGGTGGTGCTTCAAATTTTGCCTCTTGAGAAGGTGCTAAACTTTGCACAATCAATGCTTAGTTGAGAACACCATTTGGACAAGTTGTCTAATTACGTTGTTGGCCACAAGGATAACACCACTCATGGTCTTGGTAAGGTTGTTAGTGATAGGCACAATTGTCTTTGAAGTGCTAAGAGGAATGGGATTATGGTTGTTATAAGGTCTAGCATGGGTGATAGGCCTTGTGCTTGATAATTTTCATGCAATGTCTATCTTTTGGGATGAAATGATTTATCATATGGATGATATGGTCTACTACCGTAAACTTGATGCCTCTTCAAGTAAACCAACTCATTCCCAAAGTTTTGAAGTAGGCTCTTCACTTCATGAATATCGCTAGGAGGCGTTACCCCTTGAATAGTAGGTTGAATTGTAGGCACTAGAATAGGGGACAATGTTGGTTGGGTAGGTGGTTGAGGAGGCAACTCAAGAAAGAGTGGCATAGGAGGCCTTAGATTAATTTTACCAGCCTGAATGGGATAATTCTTAGCTCTAATAACAATGTCATAAGCTACAGGAAACACGGTTCCCCCCATGGATTGTATCATCAATATAATATCACTATTTAGAGACCTTAAATAGTACAAAAAGTTAGTGTTAGGGTTTAGTTTTACCAAGGCTGGTATCCTATCCCATGTCTTTTGAAACTTGATGTTATAATCAACCAAGAACTCATGGGGAGCTCTTTTGATGATGGCCAACTGCTCTATGAGTGATAAGTGGTCACGCTTATCTTTAAATTATTGACATAACCTCTCTCCTAGCTCATCCCAGTTGTGTATAGAAGCTGATGTCAGTCCTTTATACTATTACATATTTTTTCCCTTTAAGGATGTGGTTAGTAATCTTATATCCATGTTGTCTTGAGTGGCATGATGAATTGAGCAAATGTTGGCTACATCTTGAATATCTTTAATCAATGTAGTGGTGTCTTCTCTAGTGAATGGATAATTTTCAAGGTTCATACAATTATATCATCATATTATTGGAGGGATAATGGTCTACCTCCATTGAATACAACCAATATATGGTTTCTAGGAACAACCATATGAAAGGCTTGAGGTGGTAATGGGCTATGTTGAGGGGAATTGGTAGTAGGAGAAGGTCTAAGATATGGATCAATAATAGGATACCTATTTCTTCTTATTGAATCAAAATTTAACTCAATAAAATAAACTTATTTACCTTTAGAGGATGACCTGGTGGTTACTTTTGGCATGAACTCTATGTGCTAGTCTAGAACCAAGATCTTCTGAATGTCATTCAGAGTCGCCACGTGTTGGATTTGAGTGTATAAAAACTAAAAATTACCAATAACAACACTAAATCCTAAAAAAATCTCCTTAATTTTTTGAGTAGTAGGTCCCACTAGGCATGCCAAAAATTGTTGTCATGTTGAAATGTACCCTTTAGAGAAGTAGTTTCAAGACTTCTCCTTCCAAATGATACAATGGGATGACTCCAAGGTTGTGGGTTACTTATGGTTGGATTGAACCTCCATAGAGGGATGGATCCCTGGATGAATCACCTAAACTAATACTAATACTACTACAATTTTAAGGAAAAGGGAGAAAGAAAACATAAATTGAACCTAATACCTAAGACCTAAGAGAGGTGATGCACCAAAATATAATTCTCTCTCACTAGCTTTGAGTTTGCACAATGATACCTAAAAAGAACTAATATTCCTACACAACTCCTAAATTTAGCTCTCTTGCATCAATATTTCATAGGAAGGCTAAGGACTAAAGGTTAAATTAGAAGGAAAGACACCTATTCACAACTGATTGTTTACCCAAAGCTGATTGAACACTGCCTATGACCTGTAAAATAAAGTATAGCTTGCATAGAGGTGAGAAAGTTGGACAATAATTAAGAAAGAAAAAATTTCAATCACTAGATTATATCAACAACTATAACATTTCACACACTAAACAATTTTAGGAGAAGGTAAATCAATCTCTTTTATCGATTCAAAGGATTTAAAGCTAGTACAAATGGGTAGAGTCTTGTCATACCTAATGGAGGGATACAATGAGAGGCATTTTCAACCCCATTTATAGGAAAACTCAATAGAAAATCACTACAAAACTACATAAATTCAGCTATTACAATCATATTCAACCTATTCATGAAAGAAAGACAACTGAAAATCAAACCATAATGCCTTTCCCAATTCCCTCATACCTGCCATGGTGGAGATACCTTGAAGAAAGTGGCATATGAGTGGAGGAGAGGCTTTGAATTTGTAAAATTTGTCCTTCTTTCATGGCTTGATGTAAGATAGGTGTGCATTAACTTCTGAAACCCCTACCTCTAACTCTAACTCACCTAATTCCACCTCCTTGTATATGTAAAAGTCAGCTATATGGTTACCTTGAACTGACCACTAATTGGCCTCATGGGAGTTACACCTTTCTAGGTAGTTTCAAACACCATTTATAGGATTAAATGAACATTTGATGAGAAACCATATAATGGTGGATCACCTCCTTAATGAATTAATTATCCATCAGTCTTGAATGGTCTTGATTCTACACCATGATCATGCTTGACCAATTTACTTAGCAAATCTCAAATTGAAAATCACTTTATATCCCTCCCTATTGATCTTCAAGAGTAATAAAATACCGGTGTTGTCCTTGAGGTCTTGATCTTTCATATCCAATATTAACATCTCCATATTGTATCCCATCTTCTTGGGATGCTCCTTGAGAAGGTTCACTTTCTCATGAATTTCCTATTTTAGATGAGGTTTCCATATTCAAGAAGCTCTTGGAAATGAACTGTAGAGTGTTGTTTGAAGTGGAGTGAAATGCAAGTATCCTCTTCATGATAGGAAAAAAATAGATGATGATTCTTATGTTGGTTTAAATCCATTCGAGGCATTGAATAAATTGCAACATATCCTACCTATGGAACATGAACAATCAATCATAGAAGTTGTGGAAGGGGTGAGTATGATTGAGAATAATGAGACAAAGAAACATGTGGCAGTTTGTCTATTTTATAAATCATTAATATTTATTACAATAATATGAGGTCTTTAGAAATTATTTCATGGTTGTATGATGTGTTTAATAGGTAACTTAACTTGTTATTATGAACTTATGATAGACACTAAATTTGTTTTCACTCTGAGAAGGCATTATTTTTTTGAAGATAGATCTAAAATATTATATAATAAATAATGTTTGGTGAAAATGATAAGGGAAATTGAGGAAGTGGCCATTAATAAAAAGGAGGATGAAATCCCTATGATGTCATGGCCGACCATAAAGCAATAATAAAAGAAGAAAATTATCACTAAATAATAATTTTACAAGGAGAAGATAGTGTTTCAACTTAAGGTGATATTTTTATTTATGAGCTTGCATAATGTAAGTTAAAATAATCTGATGGAATATTGTATTTATATGATTGTTTACCAGTTTAATTAATTTTATTTGAGAATAGAAACAAATCCAAAATGCCATGTAGTTCATGTGCCCATAAACCGAGAGTTGGAGAAAGAAAATTTAAATGGCCAAGTTAAAGAAAATGAACTAAATATAATCCCTTAAATATTTAATTTGAATATAAAACTTTATTTAGTATTGTATCCTAATTTAATTGGTTTTCAATTACTCTTTATTAGCTAAAGGGAGACAATATGACTTCTTATATCTCACAATTGAAGTAAGTTTTCAGAGTTTTTGGTCAACTTAAAATGCCATATTTGTCACAAAAATGTGCAACTATAACTCCAACTCCTATTGCAAGTGTAATTAGAACTCCAAATCCAACCCTATGATAGATTAGTCCTTGAAAAATTATGTAAGTTCTATAAATGTTCATCACAATGATAAATTCTTTAGTTTTTTTCAAATTACAAGTTTACAATATTTTATTTATAAGTTGGTCATGTAAGGATAATCAACACGAAAATATCCCCTAAATTACAATTAAGAGAAGCTATGAAAACAAAAATAAACAAATTAAACAATAAATCAAACCATGTACAACACAAGAGATAACAATATAATGTGGTTTACCCAGTGGGCTACATCCACCAGAGAAATTTGTAAGCATCTCTCCATTATTTTTTGGATGAAGAAAATCATTTTTTGCCTTAACGTCGTTGTTTTCATTAAATAAACATTTCATTATACTCAACTATAAATTGAATTCATTTTCTAAATTTACATCTAGTAACAAGTTAACATCTCTTCATTAAATTTTTTATGAATAAAATTAATTTTGGCCTTAACCCTATTGTTTTTATTAAAGAAACAATTCAATATAATCAACTATAAATTGGATTCATTTTCTAAATTTCCAAACCTATTATGAAGGTCTTCAACAATGGCCAAAATTCCTTTATTATTTTTTAAAGCACCTTTAAAGGGATAGAAATGGGGATCACCCTTTTGGCTATGAGAGGGATCTGCTTTAACCTGAGTGTCATCATCATCATCAATTATCTCAATAATTTTTCCAGGGTCAAGCTTGTAAGATCCTTCACTTGACTTAATCATGTTTTTTATCAAGTTAGGCTTCATGTTGTTGGGAGAATAAGTTTGTAAATTATAATATTTGATTGGAGGCACCTTATTATTAACATTTTTACTCTTTTCCAAATTAAGCCCCAACCTAATTTTGAAAGATCCTCTAAATTAGTGGAGACAATGGAAATGGTTTTCCAAGATTTCCTAGAAACACTTTTTAAAGTAGGTCACAACCTTATTAGCCATTTCTCTTTCAATCCATATACTTAATCAATCCCAAGGTTCAATGGAACTTAATAGGCAATTTTTTGGCCATGAGTCATTCAAAAACAAAGTTTTATTGCTCTTTTCAATATTCCACCTAAAACCTTCCCACAAAAAACTCATGCTACTCACCAAGTTATTCCATAACTAAGAACCCTATGGTTGTAAGACCATAGTTAAGAAACTACCATCTTCCTTTCTATCCATATATTTATCTTTGAAAATATTTGTCCACAAGTTATCTTAATTCATAAGTCTCTATTTTATTTTGTCTAAGAGGGATTTATTAATTACTCTTATTATTCTTAACCCAAGATTGTCTTGGTGTTTAGGAAGACAAACCTCTTCCTAGGCCATGCATGTAATCTCATTTTTCTCTTCAACCTCTAATAAAAGGAATTTTTTTTAATATGTTCACTTTTATCTATGATATTTTTAAGAATATTAAAAATAAACATTGGATAGATTGAAAGGATTTGAAGAGAACTCTCAAGCAATTTCAATTTACCAACTTGACTAAAGAGACACCCTTTCCAGTGTGCCAACTTGTGTTGAATCTTATAAAGGAAAGGGTTCCAATAATTTTTGACCAACCTTCCTTTGAAGAGGGGCATGCTAAAATAGGTCTAAGGAAGATATTTAGTTTTACAACCCAAAAAGTCAGAAATTATTTGTTGCCTCAAAGCCAACATGTTGATAAAGAGAAGGGATCTTTTTTCCAAATGTACACATAGACCATAAACTTCAACATAATTAATTAAGGATGTTTTAAAAAAATTGGCTTCCTTAACCAAAGCTCCTCCTAAAATAGAAATAAAATTCTCCTAAAATAGTGATTTCATGATAACCTTGGAACCAGATTGATTAGAGAAATAATTTTCATGCCCTTTAGTCTGTGTTTGTTGAGAGCCTTTGAAATATTCCTTTTCAATGCTTAAGGGATAAGAATGAAGAGATATGGAGATACAAGATATCCTTTCCTGAGATCTCTATCTATCACAAAAAACTTACAAGAGTGCCATTAACCAAAACAAAGAACATAGGTGAGGATATACATGAAGAAACCATTTTTTTTAATTTAGAATGAAAATCAAACCTTTCCAAAATTTTATCAAGGAAGTACCATGAAACCTATCATAGGATTTTTATTGCACAACTTGAAGAACATGCCAACTATATTGGTCGTATCCATAAAATGAGTAGCTTTGTGAACTATAATTACAATGTTAATAATTTTTCTATCTTGCAAAAAAACACTTTAGTGAGAAGAGATTATATTTGGAAGGATGGGATAAAGTCTCAAGGATAATAGTTATGCAAAAATGTTATAGTGTTACATGAACTAATAGGTCTAAAGTCTTTGGTATCGATGTTTTAGGAATAAGGACTAAGAAGGTATTATTGATTTCTTTGAGGATAGAACCAGTGAAGAGAAATTATTCAATAATAACAACCATGACCAACTTAATTATCTCCTAAATCTTTGAAATAAATCCATCCAAAACCCATTTGACCCTGGATATTTGTCTCCTTCCATGGATAACACCACAAACTTAACTTATTCCATAGAAGAAGGGGAAAGAAGAGATTCATTGTCCACTTGAGAAATGATATTTAGGAAGAGACCCATAATATGTTCTTCTTTATCCACATTAGGAAAAACTCTTCTATAGATAAGGATATTATAAAAAAGAACTACTAATTTGATTAAATCAAAATTATAACATAGGGAAACATCAACTTTAACTATTTATCTAATTTTATTTGAACTCATGTGCATTAAAGTGGACAAACAATTTTTTTGTATTCCTGTCACTTTCTTTTTACCAAAAATCTAGACATTTCTCCAAAAAAATTCTTATTTAGCCTCCAAATATTGGAAGTTATTAATCAACTATTTTTCCCTCTATAATATTTCCTAATTCATTTCTTTAGTTTGGAACTCTCTTTCAAGAAGCAAAAGTTCTTTAGAAATATTACTTTTCTAATCAAAATTCACTAATTAGTTCTTCAGAATGTAAGAGTGAGTTAGGAGAGAGTTGGTCAATTAGTATAGATATGGGGTAAAGTGACAAGTCAATCCAAACAAACAAGATGATTGATGCCTACCAATTTAGTGAAAAAGACAAAAATTATCACAAGCCAACCAAGTTTGTGTTTTATTCTTGTTTGAAAGGTACATAACACATAAATAAGTTTATTCTAGGATTGTTGTGTATCCATTTTATACAAAGTAAATGAAAATGAAGTTTTTTATGTGCTTAAAGATTTTTTACTATTGTTACTAAGTACTTTAAAACATCTCTGATGTTTTTCATTGTTGAATAAACTAATGTCCATGCTAGCACTTGAAATAAAAACATGCCTCACAATTTCCATCAATTTTCATTCCAAACATATATACGTACAATAATAAAAATGCAATTATATTTGATCAAAATTTTGAATCACATTAACATGAATTTTGATATTAAGTAATATGAAACATGTTCCCACTAAATAAATTATATACATGATCAACACTATAAGATTTTAAAGCAAAAGCAACTTATGCTTATTTCCTGCAATCTAAACCAAAATTCAAAATCATTGCATACAAAAAAGAGGAGATAATTATGGAGAAATTACTTTATTTCTTAAAAAATCACCAACCTAGTGACTTTTCAAGTTGAAACGTCCACTTTGCTTTGATTTAATTTGTGTCTTCTAAATGGTTAGAGGTTTTACTAATCTTGTTGAATGGTTAGTTGCTATCATGACTTTCATAAAACAAATAACATTTATTTTAACTATTATATTGAAAGACACACCAATCTCCATGAAAATAATCAAGGCTAGTTTATAAGGATACTATAAATCATAATTCTTGTCAGAATATTAACAACAAAGAAAAATCCAAACTATCCCCTCAAGATTTCTATTGTATATTTTTTAAATTTCTGAAGGTAACAAAGAAACTCAATCATGTAATGTAACAAATATGGTATTGATACATCATACTAAATAATAGTAAAGGAATCAATCTAAAAACATAGAATACCTTTTTTAACAAAACCTAGCCCAAAATTTAGAAAACAATTTTAAAAAAAAACTAATTAACATTTCATCTTAGAGACAAACAAACATATCAAAGATTCAAATAACATACAATATATGGGAACCCTAGTCTAGACAAGATAGAGGTAGAGTTATGAGCTCTCTCTCCCACATCCATGATGCATGACAATATACAATTTAGAAAATAAAGATAACATACAAATATTTTGTATCAATGCACATAAGATTGAGCTAAAAAACTTAAAATACTTCATTTAAATCACATCAAGGAGCAAGTTCGTTAAAAATAAAGAAAAATTATACTTCAAATACAAAATCAAGTAGAAGTAAAAAAAGTATATATTACTTATGTAATTATAATCATATAAAATATAACCTGTCTTGGAAGGCCCTTCCTGCAGGATGTTGAAAAAACCTTTAAAATTTATTCTTGTTGCAAAATGAGTGCAACCAAACATCATATCATCTATTAAACATGTTAATACATTGGAGAAACAACAAAATTAAAAGAGACTGATTCCCCTTTTTGTATTATTATAAAGATCAGACAAGTGAGAACTTATTCCCACTTAACACATTTCTCTTTTGTTCAGCACACAACTACACAAGGTACTCATGTTCTACAACTACAAACAATGTTGCAGACAAAACACCAATTCTTTTTATTTCTAGCAATGAAAATAGTAGATCACATTTTCTTGTTTTTTAGTAGATGTAAATAATTATTTATCCTAAAGAAATATCATTATAAATGGGTATATATGGAAATAGGGGAAGCCTATAGATCTCTAGTCATCCCCATGGACCTGAAAGAACAAGACTTGTAGATTGTAAGGTATCTACATCCTCCACAACCAAAATATGTACAAGGATATAACTTAACTATAAATCTTAAGGAAGAGGGATTGTTGGTACCTTAATTCTTTTGGATACATAACCCAATATGCACATATGACATCCATGTTAATATGACTTTATGTTAATGTAGTATTGTAATCAAAAGTCATTAATTTTGATATTGATCGGAAGGAAATTACAACAACTAACCTTTAGAGTGTCAAGTAAACTAAAAGAGGAAGCCATAACCATTGGAGATGTATGTACAAATGAGTGAGAACAAAGAAGACATTGAAGATATACACATATTATATCAAATATTAAAATGTGGGATGAATACGGCCCAATCATGGGAAGTGAAATAAACAAATGGAAACCCTTGTCTAAATGCAATTGTTGTACCAAATTTTAATTTTTGTGATGATCAAGTCACATATGATATTCAATATAAAAATGTCAATATTGTGAGCCCTCATTGTATTCAGGTAGTTTTATAGGGATTTTTTTCATTCCATCTTATGTCTTCAAGGCCAACCATATTTATTTGATCCCATAGTTACCATACCCTAAATTTCCTATAGGCATTTGACATGTAATATTTTGTAAATTGACATTTTATTATCAAGTGTATAATTATAATTACAAATATAGGATGCCTCAGGAATAATATTTCATAAACTAGCATAATTAACAAACCAAAAAGGATCGTTGGTCTATTAGTCTAGTTGACTGGCTCAGAAAGAGCCCATTAGGTATCGATTCTTGTTGAATGCAAAAACCCAACACCATAAGGGATAAGGTTGGATTTGATTCCAATATAAATTTTATATAATGGAAAGACATGAGTCCTCGGCTCTAAGCCAAAAACTTGATCAATTAAAATAAAACAATAAGGATGTCCAACCAAGACCACCTACTTATAATAATGGTAGCTAATATAAAACATCCAATAGAAATGGAACATTATGTTTTGAGCTATTGTGGAGGCATTAATATCATTGGACATTAGAATCAAATGCTAAAAAAAACAAGGTTAATCAGTCAATTACAAAGTTCAAACACTATAATTATTATATTGTATCTTAGGTTACTCTCAAAGAACTAAACTACTATGATCTTATGTGGGCTATTAAGAAGAATTCAAAGAGAGGATGGCCCTCAGAATCACATGACTTTCATAACCACCCAAAATATGATTTTTTAAAGAACAATGACTGAAAAAAATATTTGAGTCACATCCAATCATGATGCTTATCCATGGAAGCCTAAACTAACATTAACAAATTCAATAGGTAGTGAAATTGGTAGTTAATTTTTAGTTTAACATCCAAAAAATACTGATTAATTGCTACTACTAAATAACATGGAGTTCATTCCCTGATGGAGATAAATTTTAGTGTTATTTTTATCATCAAATAGATCAACATAAAGGTATTAGTTACTATACTTATACTTTGGAAATTCATTATTCAGTCTTTATCGAGTTTCTGATGAGAAATCACCATGAATATTATATCTATATGGTGTATCTTATGAAAAGGAGGCTCATTAATAGCCTTAACAAGTTTAGGAGACTACAAGGATAAATGAGATGAATGCAACCATAGGGAAAATTTAGGGCATTCACTACTAATGAAACACCATGTGAGTAATATGCCAATCAGAATCATCAAGAGAGGCATCATTACAAACCTTTTTTTAAATTTTTTTCTAATTCATTAGCTAATGATAAGGAGACTCTTTTTTGTAAATAAGACTTATTGCCTAGTAGGCATCCATTACACCTCACTAACCACACATCATAAAAATAAGACTTTCCCAGTTCATCATAATTATTCTAGCAGGTTGCACAAGCAACAAAACTATCTAACCCAATCTTTACTTGATGGACAATTTTACTCATCCAATCTTGTCAATAGAAGGGTGCACTTGATTCTCTGTCATTCCCATATACATTTATTATGTTTTCATTTATATTTAGAGTAATAGAGTCGAATAATTTTAAATAAAAATGAAGATTCCCCATTACTACAATACTTGCAAAAAGTATGAGAACAAAACATTAAGATATTCCCCCATTTTATATAGGGTAATTGTACAATTACCATATAAATTTTGTATATGATGTTTCACATTTAATTCAATGCTTTTACTTATTTCACAAACATAACAGTGCTCAAGTCTCAATGCTACCATATTAGGAACTTGAACATTGCATAAGACCAGTTTAGTTTTCTATAACAATTTCATACCAATCATTTTGTCATTATTTCAAGCCTACCATAGTTGTTATACATATCAACTAACTACTAACCCCTTTGGAATGCATTGCAGTTAAAACACACAATGGGATGTTAATACTAGTGCTTGACATACGTACCAAATATTATGAATAGGAAATATATTAAAATTCCAAAGATAATTTTACTGTTAGAATCAATAAACATGATAGGAAAGTTACTATCGTAATAGAGTAATAATATATATTTAATAACCTTTAAATCATTAAAAAATGATACACAATCCTAAAAGTATCATCATGTCTCTGATACATAGTCGTAATGGTACCATCATGTCTCTAACTCTATAAATTTTGAATCATAATGCACTAAACAAAGATAAAACTCTACCATGTAAGTTCATTTATTTGATCTCTCATATTCTCTTATCGTAAAAACATATTTAGAATATCTAACTAACTAACATCTGCCTTCTACAATAATTTTATGTTGAAAAGAATGAACAATAATTTGGTTTAGCTAACAGAACCTAATTCGAGGATATAACTAACAAGCCTATGGATTTTTAAAAATATGTTGAATATTGTGGCTTTACCTATTTTATGATGAAGCTATTGAAAATGCCCTAGTTTGTCAAGCAAAACATAATTAGAGTATCCACTAATTATCATGTGGCTTCAAACAAGATATTTGAATACATACAATGTTCAAGATGCTTAGGAAACTAAACACCCATTGGATGAACCTAACCAAGTTTCTTAATTTTGAAGACCTATCAACTAATTTTTCCTAACTCATACAGCTATATAAATTGAATCACCTATGATTAATTCCTTATGCCTTCTATTATATTTTTTTCATTTTTTTCTAGGTAGCTCCACATTGGGAATATAGAATGTGTGTTTTACCTCAAATCTTTATTCCATTTCTATGCTTTGTTTCAGCACATTACAACCAACTAGTAGTTGGCCCCACTCTGACTTGGTGTTGGCAATCAATTCTAGCATTAGGATGCCATGTAGATCAAAATTGACATGGGTAATGCTGAAATCAATGCCTCTTTTCCCTTTGTATTTTTGGTCTTTTTGACATGCTACCTCAAACCACCTGAAAGTGTTGCCCTTCAATCCTATTGTGCAATAATGTAAGGGGTTACATTAGTTTCAAGGTTGAATACGATGTCTACCTAACACATTATTTTCAAGGTTATTATGTATTTTTTTTCAAAGTTTCAAAGGTTCCCTTTGTTTAACATAACAAATATATTCTAGTCTCACTCTTTATTATGTAAATAGGAAAGAAGAGTTGCATTGTGCCATCTCTACATTGCCATGGATAATAAAATAATAAATATCAAAACAATAAACATACAATGTTTAAAGATCAAATATGCAATAATACTTTTAAGCATTCATTTAGAAATAAGCAGTGTACACTTTCTCAAAAATAATTGTCTTCTAAGCTAACACACAATGAAAGCATGCTCGACAAAAAAAAAAAGCTAAAATGTGCATCACAAGACACATGAAAAGTGGGAGGTATTTACCTTTAATATATGACACGTGGAAAGAACTTACAAGATAGAAACGTAGAGAGTTATCCAAATTTAGTTGATCATATAAATAAAAATAAATAGAATTTACAAATGCCAACTAAATCCTACATCTTAGTGTTCATGTTGTACTGCTAGTTCCAAATTTGATCAAGCACTGATTATTCCAAGAAATAATTCCATTATCAATAAACAAACATTTTTTTAAGGTATCAAATAAAATATAAACAATGGGTCTATAGGTATTTATCTCAAAGCTCCTCTCTGCCTATAAACGTTGTTGTCATTGTGGCATCATTCTAGTCCCGATGAGCGAAATCCATAGTCCTAGTGAGATATTTGATAGACTATGGCCTTGCAAATAGTGATAATGGAATGTATATTACTAACTTATAATTTGTTGTATCCAAATTGAAATTTGAACTTTTCTTTTGAGAAGATTTGCATAGTTATAATAAAACAATAATGTTGATGTTCTAGGGGCTCAGGAGGAGACCTAGCAGACAACCTACTTAAATAGATTTAAGAGGGTTATGAATGTAAGAGAATTTATAAATGATAGAGAATATGAAATTGAAATTCATTAAATTAATAAGGAAAGCAAGGAAGGATGAAAAATGATGTAGAACTGTAAAATCAAACTCATATTATGCTAAGTTTTGTATAAAATCTAAGATTATAGATGTTTGGTGTCTATGCACTTTTGAACTTCATTAATATATATACCTATCTCCTAAAAATAATGTAAGCTTACATTATTGTACAAAGAAAGAAGATTAAGCATTAGTTGAACTGCTACAATAGTTGGTAATAATCATTCTTTTATTCTGTAACTGTAGCCAAACTCAATCACCAACCTGGAAGGTGTGCAATGTGTGGTGTCTGATGTTGTCTGTATGTTACATTGCCATGTTTCAGAATGGTTTGAAATTTTTGTGAAATATAGTGATTGTGATCAATGAATTGAACAACTTCATCAAATTCCTTTTGAGTTAAAGGAGTTGTTATTGTTGATGGCAAAATAAGATAACCTATGTCAATGGGTGTCAAAGGTTAGAAACTGAAAAAAACCTAAAAAGGGATATGTGTGATAGATTTGTGTAAGGATCTATTGTAGTTATGTTGAATGAAAGGTAATATTTCATCCCAAGTTTTTTAGTTCTTAGAATTGTACACTCTCAAAAGGTGAAATATCATCATATTTACCACTTTCATCTATCCATCAATCTGTGGATGAAAGGTGGTGGATTTATTCAACTTTGTGTCTAGCATAAACCAAAGTGATTTCTAGAAATTTCTCAAAAACATTGTATTTTTAGCTAACAATATAGTTTCAAGGATTCCAAAGTGGATCCAGACATGTTAAAAGTACAATCAAGTTATTTCTAAAGCCAATATTGCTTTCTTACAGGGTATGAAAATTGTCATATTTGAGAATCTATGAGCTACTACATGAACACAATCATTACCATACTTGGTAACAAGGCAACCTGAGATAAAATCCATGTAAAAAAATTCCCATAGTATCAAATTAGAATCGACAAAGATGTGTACAAAACTTCCTTCTTGTTAACCGTTTTGGCAATCGCACATGCTATATAAAACTTGATATATTTGGATACATCAAACCTGATATGTGGAAAGAGGAGGTAATTATATAACACCACAAGAGTATTTTCAACTCCAAAATGTCCTAAAAATTTTCTAAAATGAGCCTCCCATATTGGTTTTTGTTTCTCTAATTCATGTGGAATGAATAACTGCCCAAGGTGATATAGAAGTCCATCTTGCAAGTAGAAATTTGGAACATATTACAGTAGAGAAAATTCTAATAAATATCTAAAAAATCCATGTCAGATGGATACAATTTTGACCATGTGTTGACTTCACATCCACATGCATCAAGTATAGAAAGAAGAGCTTAAACCAAGGGACAACTCAAACAATCTACAACTAGATTGGCTCTTCCCTTCTTATGTTTGATGTTCATATGGAACTATTGAAGATAAGAAGACCATTTATGATGTTGCTCCTATTGTAACTTATTTTAAGTCTACAAGAATTGAAGAAACTTGTGATTTTTGAGGATCACAGTCTCCTTGCCCTAGATATAATGCTTCCAATACTTACATGCTTAAACAATAACATAGACTCACATTCATGTGTTGAGTAGTTTCTTATCGGCACAGTTAACATTTAATTATGGTAAAAAACAAAATGACCATGTTGACTAAGGAAATCTCCAAGTGAAAAGTTAGATGAAACTATCTCAAACTCAAATGTTCATCGAAGGTCAAGTAAAATAAGTACTAGTGCAAAACATAGTCTAGATTTCAATTTTCTGAATGCTTTCTATTTTGTGGCTTCTTAGATGCATTTTACTTTAACTCCACCTTTGGTAACTTGGTTCAGAGGCCAAGTCACATGAGAAAAACCAAGTACAAATATTTTTTACAAATTTTCTAATCTTAAGAAGTTGTGAAGCTTTGTGAGATTATTTGGTTGTGGCTTTTCTTGGATGACTTGAATCTTGATTGAATCCAAGTGCATTCCTTGTGCATCCACTGTGTATCCTAGACAATGTATCTCTCGCATTACAAATGAACATTCCTCTATGTTTTCATATATGTTTCTACAAATTTTCAAGCACTTGCTTTATATGGCGTAAATGTTCATCCCATGTTTTTTTTTTGAAAATTAGTATGTCGTCAAGGTAGTGTTGGCCATTTTTGGCCCACATACTAAAGCTCTTGCATTATTTGATGAGGAAATGGATCAAAGGGGATTAGAGAAGGATCTGATCAAGTTGTTCAGGGGTCAACAACAATGTTCAAAAGCAAGCCTGCAAGCCAGAGGGCTAAGTGCGAAGTTTATGCAAATTTTTTTTATTCGAGAAAGTCCTTGTCAAAAAGCCCAAGGGGAATTTTAAGAAGGTTCCAAGGAAAAATTCCTTCAAACTTTTTGTCCAAAGGAAATAAAGGAAGGAAAGGTTCCAAATGATTTCCTTTGGACTTTTTTTCTGGAGAAAATAAGTAAAAGAAATAGCCACATAAAATAATCCTGAAGGAAAAGAGTCGAGACAAGAAGCCCACAACAAAAGGCCCAAAAGGAAAAAGTATCTAAAGGAATTGACGGGCCTACAAATGTCAAAATCTAACCTTAGAAAATCATTGTTTGAGTTTGAAAAAGACTGGGACATTTTCATGGATGTCAATTTTAGGGTGATGGACTAGCCATTGGGAAGTATCCAATTTCCAAGAGCCCAAATACTTAAGACTTGAAAAGTCTAAAGTAATCAAGCTCGACAAGCCCAAAGTAGAAGAGCTCCAAAAGTTTGAATACTTCAAGCTTGAAGAGCCTGAAGACTTTGAGCTCCAAAAGTTTGAAGTAATCCAGCTCCAAAATCCCAAAGTAAGGGAGCTTAAAGAACCCAAATAGGTCTTGAAAAGTGTTTTCGGGATTCTCCAAGGACAAAACTTATGAAAGGATCTTATAAAATTTATAAGTTAAGTAGTGAGGAAAGCTTGATTTACACTGCAAAGAGTAAATCAGGTTTTCAATGCTAATTAACTTATAAACTTTATAAGTTAAGTCAAGACAGGATAATGGCCCCGTAAGATCAACAGTATGAGCGATGGTCAAACAATCAACAAATCTGAGGGGCTAATCAATCAAAGACAAGTGGCACAAGGGCATCTAACAAGAAAAATATCGATGATTCACAAGAGTCATGATCAAACAAATGAGAGGCTACCATGTGGCATAAGCTAGAGTAGAGGTTGGCTCTTTAAAGGAACAAATGATCAATGATCCATAAGCATTCATGACAGAAAGATCTATAATGCAAGTTGAGGATCTGAGGTGACTCCCAATGACCAATCAAAGAAAAGGAGAGTCCAAGCGACTGGTAGGAGATGGTAGCTAAAAATTTAATGAAGGATTTCATCCTTCGACATGGCTCTCGCTCTCAATGAATGGCCGATGACCAAAAGTAGCATGGTTCAACCTAATCTAAAAAGCATGAAGACCTTGTCCTTTTTAGATAGGACATGCAAATGGAAAGGTCACCATGATGAATTTAATGTAGGGATCAACTCAATCACGCAAAATGGATACATCTAACCACCCATGACATGGCCCCCTCAAAATCCACCCAAAGGAGACTTGAATGTAAGATGGGCTCGAAGAGATTGGCAATGACCTTGAACGACCCACTCCATGGTCAAACAAGGATGACAATGGTTGTTGCAGGAATTTATGGCTCCCCTCTTTCTATTTTCTCATGTAGTCCCTCTTCTCTTTTATCCCTTATTTTATATATACAAGATTTCAAGCCATTGTAAAGGGTTCCCAGTTTTTAGACTTTTTCATCTTTCTGGGAGATGGACATTCATTGAGATACGATACTGAAAAGTATGCTCTGCTTGATTAGGATTGACCCTGTCAAGTCTATTGTAAGAACTACCTCTTGATATAATAAGATGATTTCTTTACCTATCTTTTTTCATTGATTAGTGCCTTAGTATGTTTGTGCTTGGTGGATTCATGAAGGAGATTCTTCCTAGTCTATCAGCTTTTTGCTTGCCTCATTAATGTATTTTCAACCTCTTGTAAGTCTGGATTAGTGTTTTACCTGAACCTCTTCTAGTGTGCTAACTTGATCTTGAGATTGTGTAAGCCATAGTTGTCTTATGACTGATCTAGTGTGGGTTCAAGCATAGATGAGTGTCCATTTTACTTTGGTGCATCACATGGTTAGCTTTTTTAGGAACCGTTATCCCCTTTCTAACCATTTTCCTCATGGAGAATTAGTTTATCTTTTAGTTTAGGTGAGCATCAAATAAGAATCAGCCTACTCCAGAGCTTCAACCTTGCTACAAAATACCCACAGCTTGAGGTTGTTCCCATGCTTGTAGCTAGAAGTGAGAGAGCCTAAAAAACTCTCCCACAAGGGTGCAATTATAGCACTACAACAGTTTATGGCATGATCGGTGGGACTAAGGTACAAAATAATAGAAGGATTTTTGGTGTTGTTCTTCTGCATATCAACCTTTAGAGGCATTCAACAAACATCAATGGAGACTATGAGCATCTATCAATTGGTTTAAGCAATCCAATTGCCTAATTATCATTATCTGGTATGTATAATACACCATCTTTTGATCAACATGCTTATTCTCTACCTCAGCACCACACTTATCAAGCTAATAATGTTTGTGTTCCCCCAAGTGGCCCTTAAACAATGTATCATCCCCATCATAGCCTTTGCCCTCCTCTCACCCCTGTGTATGACCAAGATTAGCCTCTTATGCATTCAAATCAATATGTTAATTCCCCTTGTCAAGACTATATTTATCATGTTACATCCTTGTCAAGATTCAAGCAAGCATTATCAAATTATAGAAAATTGATTAGGGAGATTGGGAGGGGTTTATAAATTTCTCCAGTCATCCCTACTCATGTTCTACAAGAGGCAAGGAGTTCTCTTCAGATGGTCAATAATAGGTGGTCAGTTTGTGAGGATGAACAATGGGCAGTTTTTGAGGGGGAGAACAAGGTGTGGTTGAGAAGCATGGTCAAAAATTCAAAAAGTGTGTTGATGTCTTATGAAGATCAACAGACTCAGTGCAATCAGTCTTATGTTTCAAATCAACCCTTAATGCCCATTCCCACTCAAGATTTTGAAACCATCCCATCATGGATCTTCTCCTACACCTTTGACCCTGATCATGTCATGCCCTCTCTTGTGAAACCACTTTCCTATACCCATTCAAAAAGAAGAAAAGGTGGTTGTTCCCTGCACATTTCCATCCTGGAAATCAGTTCAGCCTGTTCAAGAGAAGGAGGAGTTAGTGGTTGAAGAATATAAAAAAGAGGTATTAGCTCAGCTCAATGAGCTTTCCCTACAAGAGTTCCAAGACTCTTTATCCCTCCCTTAAGAGCCACCAAAGAGACCACTCAAAGTACCTAGCTAGAAAGACACTCTCTCAACCCTCCCACCATCTCCATCTTGGGGGAAGAGCCTATTTTGCAAGGAACAGAGGAGGAGCTTACAGTCAAGTTTGAGCCTTAAGAAGACAACATAAGTGTCTATGATGAGGAGATCATGATAGGTAGTCCACTCCAAAAATGGAAGGAGAAATCAAGTTTGGACTAGCTATTGTGGCATGCTTTGACATTGATGAATTAGAACCTAAAGGTAGTACTGATGCCTTCATACTTAAAGAGGTGTGTATTCAAGATGCAACTAAGAGCAAGGAGGATTTTGTTTAGTCCTAAGAGATTCCATTTGGTGTGGCTACAGATGAAGATGACTAAGGTACAGAGATTGACATAGTCAATTAGTTAGTTGACCATATTGGAGAGGTCATGAATGGGTAAGAGGATCAAGATGAAGTATGGTAGCAGTTGTACCATGACTTCATGGATTAGGTAGAGGTTCTAAACCAACCTATGACTCCTCTAAAGTATGAGGATGAACTCACCAAATAGGTTGAATAAGCTGACCAATCCCAAGATGAATTGTCCATTAAAGGTAGTACTGAGTCAAGAATGAAGGGGAATGGTCAGATCCAGAGCCACAAAAATATGACATGTTGGGCCTTAGATGGATTGATGAACTACCATATGGCTCCTTTCAAAGCAAATAGAACAAATATGGAATTGAAGTTGCCATTGTCTCAGATGACCAAGAGGAAGCTACCTTTTGGGAAGACTTGGAGATTTTTTGCTTAAGTCTAGATAGTAAACCAAGCACCAGTTCAAAAGAGCCATCACATGTTGTACTTAATTCAAAGTAAAAAATTGAGCCATAAAATGAGGAGATTGAAAAATCCCCTATAGTCCAACATGAACCACGTTTGGAGGACATGAACCAGTATGTCTACATCAAAGACATGTTTGTTCCATTCCATCCATTAGAGAGCATACCAAAAGGATTCACCATAACGCGGCCTGGTTCACCAATTTTGGTACCTCCAAAGCAAGGTATTTTTCATCTTGGATTGCTACAGGTGAATGATACTCATAGTTTCCCATTTGATCTATGAGGGAGATACTTGTAAATTGTAACCTTGTATATATTAGGATAGATTTCATGCTTTCCTCCAAGTGCCTTATGCATCCTTTATGTTCTATTTTTCCTTTCCCAAAGTGCCTTGGGCACTTTGTTTTATATTGTTTTGTTTCACTCTTTTTGTCATTATTGATTCAAAAGGAAGTTCCAGAAAGGGTTAGCCTTGTATCCAGTTTCAAATCAGCCCAGTTGTAGAGGCTGATGACTCCATGCCCAATGAACTAGGCAAGGCAAGTGGTTGGGTTCTTCAAGCATAGTAGGCATGCTTTCCTGTGAGTCACCAGAAATGTTGACCATTTTTGGCCCACATACTAGAGCTCTTGCATTGTTTGATGAGGAAATGGATAAAAGGGGCTTAGAGAAGGATCTGAGTAGGTTGTTCAGGGGTCAACAACAATATTCAAAATCAAGCCTGCAAGCTAAAGGGCTAAGTGAAAAGCTTGTGAAAATTTATTTTATTCAGGAAAGTCCTTGTCAAAAAGCCCGAGGGGAAATTTGGAAAGGTTCTAAGGAATAATTCCTTCAAACTTTTTGTCAGAAGGAAATAAAGGAAGGAAAGGTTATGAATGATTTCCTTTGGACTTTTTATTCGAAGGAAATAAGCAAAGGAGATAGCCATGGAAAATAATCCTAAAGGAAAAGAGCTGAGACAAGAAACCCACATTAAAAGTCCTGAAAGGAAAAAGTATCCAAAGGAATTGATGGGCCTACAAACGTCAAAATCTAGCCCTAGCAAATAGTCGTTTAAGTTTGAAAAACCCTGAGATGTTTTTGTGAACTTCAATTTCAAGGTGATGGACTAGCCGTTGAGACGTAGCCAAGCTCCAAGAGCCCAAAGAATTAAGACTTGAAAAGTTTGAAGTAATCAAGCTCGACAAGCCCGAAGTAGAAGAGCTCCAAAATATTGAAGACTTCAAGCTTAAAGAGCCCAAAGACTTCGAGCTCCAAAAGTCTGAAGTAATCCAAATCCAAAAGCCTAAAGTAAGGGAGCTTGAAGAACCTGGATAGGTCTTGAAAAGTGTTTTCAGGATTCTCAAAGGATAAAACTTATGAAAGGATCTTATAAACTTTATAAGCTAAGTAGTGATGAAAACCTGATTTACACTACGAAGAGTAAATCGGGTTTTCAAGGTTACTTAACTTATAATTTTTATAAGTTAAGTCAAGACAGGATAATAGCCTAGTAAGATCAAGGACACGAGCGATGGTCAAACAATCAATGAATCCAAGGGACTAATCGATCAAGGACAAGTGGCACAAGGGTATCTAACTAGCAAAATATTAATGGTGCATGAGAGTCATGATTAGACAAATGAGAGGCTACCACATAGCGTAAGTTGGAATAGAGGTTGGTTCTTCAAAGGAATAAATGATCGACGATCTATAGGCATCTATGATAGAAATATCTATAGTGAAATTCAAGGATCTAAGGTGAATCCCAATGACTAATCAAAGAAAAGGAGAGTCCAAGCGACTGGCAAGAGCTGGTAGCTAAAAATTTAATGAAGGCTTTCATCCATCGACATGGCTCCCACTCTCGATGAATGGCCGCATGACCAAAATTATCATGGTTTAGCCTAATCTAAAAAGCATGATGACCTCATCTTTTTTAGATAGGACACATGAAGGATAAGATCACCATAATGAGTTTAACGTAGTGATCAACTCGGTCATGTAAAATGGAGACATCCAGCCACCCGTAATATGGCCCCCTCAAAATCCACCTAAGGGAGACTTGAATGTAGGATGGGGTTGAAGAGATTGGTGATGACCTTGAATGACTCACTCCATGGTCAAAGAAGGATGACGGTGGTGGTTGCAAGAATTTATGGCTCCCCTCTTTCTATTTTCTCATGCAATCCCTCTTCTCTTTTGTCCCTTCTTCTATATATATGGGCTTTCAAGCCATTGTAAAGGGTTCCCAATTTTTAGACTTTTTCATCTTTCTAGGAGATAGACATTCATTGAGATACTACAAAGTATGCTCCACTTGATTAGGCTTAACCCTACCAATTTTATTGTAATAACTACCTCTTGATGTAATAAGATGATTTCTTTGCCTATCTCTTTTCATTGATTAGTGCCTTAGTATGTTTTTGCTTGGTGGATTCATGAAGGAGATTCTTTCTAGTCTATCAGCATTCTACTTGCCTATTTAATGTATTTTCAAGCTCTTGCAGGTCTGGATTAGTGTTCTACTTGAACCTCTTCTAGTGTGTTAACTTGATCTTGAGATTGTGTAAGCCATAGTTGTCTTATGATTGATCTAGTGTGGGTTTAAACATAGATGAGTGTCCATTTTACTTTGGTGCATCACTTGGTTATATTTCTTAGGAACCCTTATCCCCTTTCTAACCCTTTTCCTCATAGAGCATTAGTTTAGATTTTAATTTAGGTGAGCATCAAAGAGGAATAGTCCTACTCTGGAGGTTCAACCTCGCTATAGGATACCCATAGCCTGAGGTTGTTCCCATGTTTGTAGCTGGAAGTGAGAGAGCCTAAAAAACTCTCCCACAAGGGTGCAATTCTAGCACTACAATAGGTAGAGTACAAAAAATGAAGTAGTGAATGGCTTGAGAATGTCATGAATGTAATTGGTGCATTGTTAAAACTTAAAGGCATGACTAACCATTCAAAAAAACCTTCTTTAGCCTTGAAGGTTGTATTCCATACATTTATAGGTTCAACAGGGATCTGATGATACCAGACTTAAGATCAATTTTGGTGAAGTATTTTTCACCCCAAAGTTGGTCTAGGATGCCAATTTTCCACCATGATCTTGTTAAGAGATTTGTAATCGATACACAACCTCCATGTGTTGTCTTTATTTGGTGCACGCATGATTGGGTTTTCAAGGTGATGAGTTGAGTATGATATGCCCTTTCTCCACAAGTTCATGGATTTGTTATTTATTTCTTCATTCTTCAAAAATAGTTTGTGGTATAAAAAACATTAAGTAGAGGTAACCTAGGTATCAAATCATTAGTGTGTTTCACCACCTAGTGTGTAGGCACTTCTTTTGGTAGCTAAAAAATATCCTTGTATTCTTCTAATTTTTGGTTGAACTCTGAGAATATTGCTACAACTATTAGAGGAACTATGGTATGGATTGGTGTCATAATAACTTTCCTACATTTAAATCTTACCATCAAAAGCACAAACTTATTACTAGATGTGACTAGCTTCTTACACTGCTTGGCTCTAATGAGTGATAGCTTAGTGACTACTTTTAGTATGTGATATCTCATATCACTAATATCTATGATAATATTTCTAGTATTTGCCTCATATATTGCATGTCAATGGTAAAGATACAGTTGACCAAATAAAACATTGCATACTTCTAATGTAGTGACATCACAAAGGATTGTGTCTTGAAAAGGCTTAATGTTGTACACAAATTGACACCATTGAGTGATGCATTTCTTAAATCCCACACTGTAACATTCAATAGAGTATGGTTTTGGTTGAGGCATTAGTGGTAATTTCAATCTGCTAACTACTTCAGGAGAAATCAGGTTCTTTTGACTTCCATTGTCAACAATGAGGTGTATTGGTTTAGCATTGATCCACATATGAGAATGGAATAATCTTTTTTCTTCCTCTATTTTTACAAGAGTAGTAAAGATGTTTGTGGTACCCAACATGGTGTAAGGATCAAAATCCATCATTTTATTACCTTTCTCTAATGATGTTGCATTTGTGCCTGCGACTTCAAGCTATGCAAGTAGAGTTTTCCTAGTGCGACATTATTCATTAGAATAACTACTATAGTTGTGAACTGAGCATCACTTGCTAGTCTTATACTACTTAGTTTGGTCATTTGACAATTATTTCTTCTTTTTTGGAGAGTGTTTGGAGTTATTTTTTGATTTGGAAATTTTCTTGGAAGGTTTAGATTGTTGCTTGGTCTGAGACTTAAAATCTTCTTAGTCTTGGTCTTGGTCATTATTTCAAACTTGCAATAAAATATGTAAGCTTCTCTAATTGAAGAGATCTGTAAGAAATCTAAATTTGACTAAATATGTGGTCTCAAGCCTAACCTATATTTCAAATCAAGATTTCGCTCTAAATTTTGAATCCCATGTTTGGACACCAATGTAATGTGTATTATTGGACATATTACTCTTTGCCTTAGCGCAACTGAGAAAAATTGATGTATTGGTCATCATAGTATCCAAAATGATGAATAATTTTATTTGAGTGCTCTTATGAAACCTTTCCATGTGTCTACAAAAGTGTCTAAATTGACTTCATCATCATGATTTTATGTGAAGTGTAATTGCTTTCCCACTATTTATTTATTGACAAATAAACTTTCATAAGATCGAATGTAATCTTTTCTCAATTAACTACATAGTATGATAAAATAAAGTTAAGCCAGTTATCTAGTGCATCTACATATGTTTTGCCTTCAAACATAAGGATGTCTAGGTTGGCTTGTATATTATATGGGGTTTGATCACCAAAAAACTAATGAGAATGATAGGCGTTGGAAGGAGTTTATTGTGTGAGAAGTAGTGACAAGTGATCAAGGAAACTTGCCCATTTAGGTTTGTGGAATTCTTCCAAAGCTTCCCCTTGTCTTTGTAATACATCCTCTATCATTTTCTAGAACATTTCTAAATTTATCGTCATCGAAGATTTGTCTCCCATTTGAGGACATGAAGGAAGGTATGGTGAAGGGTCAGAAGTCTCAAGCTCTAACTTCCTATAATCAGACCTCATATGAGTGGGCATACAAATAGATATGAAGTTTAGATACACCATGATACCACTAAAAAATAATATGACGTTTGTATGCTTTGATGACATTGATATGGGGCCCAAGAGGAGACCCAATGGATAAAATATATAAACAAATTTAAGAGGGTTATGAACCAAAGCAAATTTAAAAACAACAATGAACATGAAAGTGCAATGTGTTTAGAGAACAAGCAAAGCAGGAAATGATGACAATCGATGCAATACTATAATGATAATGTTGTATTATGCTAAGTTTTGCACAATATCTGAGGAAATAGATGTTTGATGTTTATGTACTTCTTAACTTCATTTTTTGATATGCTCGTCTCCTACAAAGAATGGAAGTGTAAATTATTATACAAAGAAGGAATATGAAGTGTCGGTTGAAACATTACAACAGTTGGTAATAATCGCTTCACCACCAAAGAGTGTTGTGACATCAGTGGTTGGCGCTACTGACAAGTTGTGAGCTACAATACTAACAATGCACGAGCTATGCATTATTTCAAAATTGGAATTAGATCAAACAAATTGGAACATAGGTGCGAAACCTACCACCATAGCGGTTGACAGTAGCACAAGTCTTGATGTACAACAATGGTAATGCTCAATCAAATTGTTTGCTCAACCAATAATGGAGGCAGTGTGGAAATAATCTTCAAGAGAAATGGTGTGAGACTAGTACAAGTTGAGACTAATAACAAATAATAGCAGTATTGTTTGTAAATTTTATTTAATTAATATATATTATTTTTAACTTGTAAAAATTTTGTCAAGTTTCGTCAAGTTGTAAATCCAAGGAAATTTTTTGTGTTGACAAGTTTTCTCTGAGTAGGATTTTTTGAATTATACATGAAATGTGGTGCCATGGCCAATAAATTATAGGATATGCAAAAAATGGGATTGTTTGAAATGAATTGGAGATTTTTATGCAAATGCAATTTGTACGTTGAGAATGAGTTGTAACTTTGTTGTGCATCTTGCCTAGGTTGGTGGCCTCGTATTTCCTTTGCTTTGGCTTGTGGAAATGATAAATGTTTATGTATGTGTCGGTTGGCTATGTGATTCAAAATCTGTTGTTTGGATTAATAACATTATTAAATGTATAACCTTGATTGAGCGTCCATGATTTGTCATGTATTAGGTTTCTTGTGATGTTTAGCTTCTCAGGTTTAGCAACTGGTTCTTTCAAGTAACAACATGAATGATTTAAGCTCAGTATTTTCCAACCTTTTTCAATAATAAATATAAATTTAAATTCTCTTATATAAAAATAATGTAAATTTGCATAATGCATTCTTTTGAGTCTACCTAACTACAAGTTCTCTTCTTACCAAATATCATACCTTAAGTGCTGCAATTTTTGTTTTCATGTTGAGAGTGTATCAATGTTTCTCGGTTGAAATATATCGCTAACCATTCCAAGATGAAGGCCAAAAGGATTTAAAGTGATAATATATTCATGGTTATTGGACCTAAAAATGTGAAGGCAGCACAACAATTTATCTCCCAATAAAAATTACTAGTATACGACACTCAATTTGTCTGATTACAAAGAATTTGTAAACTACTGCATTATTCTTCTTAGAGGTTTTAGCATACATTAATGATCACAGTAAAAATTTTATTTTTTCATAGTAGTTTGGATTATGTGGATATAAACTATTATTTCTTGCTATAATTCATGAAGAGGCATCCTACATTGTCTTACAATGACATCATATCATTGTTGAATTACCAAGACTACAAGTTGTGCATATTTTTATGTAAACACAAGCGACACCAATTTTTCATGAAATTACACGAGTAAATGTCATCAAGAAAAGCATAATCATGTGTGCTTCAATTATTTTATATAAGTAGTTTTAAATGATTGTATCACAACATTGAAACTATAAAATTTAATGCATGTGTTGTTATTCCTTCCATGTTGTCAACCCTGCCACTTATTCGAAAGATTAGAATTCCCTCAAGATCCAAGTTTTAAAGATTTGCTCAATCTAGGAAACCATCCATTTACTCATTTGAAAAAAATTCACCTTGAATATCCTATTATCATTTGGGTTTTAGTTATATATTGTCCACACATTTATATGATATGATAAGGGATTCTCTTAAGCTATATAGAGGTAAATATATTAACAATTCCCACAAATATCATATCTCATTTTTTATGACACCATGATCTTGTGTCCTCTAAAACTGATGCAATAGAGCCTCATTTATTTGGATTTAGCATCAGAAACATAGGTACACGAAAACTTGGAATGCAAGATACTTCATCTACAATATTTCACAAGCATGACAGCTTAGAAGGGAAAAACATGAAACAAACAAGTTTAACCACTGTAAACATGAAGATGGTTTAGGTAGATGCCACTTAGAATAGAGTTATTACTAATTAGGCAAGAATTTAACAATTATATCTAAATCTCTCAAGGAAACATTGGAGAATTGACCTACTCAAGTACATAGTATTGGAGTTAGTTCAATAAAAAGAAGGGCCAAGGTTTCCTATAAGTTTTATCAAATGAAATTGTGAAAACGATTGCTAAGAGAGGCTTCATTTTAGACAACATATGGCATTGATTTTAGAATATATTTTGTCCCCTTCTTTAAAGATGGTCTATTTTTACTCTCTTACAACATCTTCACCTCAAACCACTTTAAATTTTTGAAACTTTTTGTGGTGCTATAGATGGAGAATGTAGTTCTCCAGTTTGTATCTAAGGGGAGAAGTTCACACTAAGTAACAATTACTTGAAGTTCATCAAAAGAAGGTTATACCTACAAATTATTTTGGGAACATAGTGGAAAACTATTCCCACGGTGAAGTTTGAAGTTTCCAAAGTTTTTGTAGACACGTCTAGGCTCTCTAGAAATGGCCAAACTAAAAAATGCCACAAAACTTGGATAGCATGAATGATGCTAGATTTGTAAGTGTTTTCAATTGAATTCTAAAAAATAATATTTGCAAGAGGATAGATTGAAGCTTTTTAAATATGGTCAGAATTCTATTAGAAATCAGATTTTTGTTATAGTTAAACCTAGAGAAGGCTATGTTATTCTTACAAATGACATGATTAGCTCACTTTTACAAAGTAGGATTAGAATAATGGCATCAAAGAAATGTTTGCTTGAGAAACTGAAGTAGTTATCGAGGAAATTATCAAGTCTATTTTGGAATTAATAAACAACAAACCACATCCTCATTTGGTGATTGTTGTCCTTGATCCATTGATAGAAAATCTTGATATGGACTTCCAACAAGCATAAAATAAACAACAAAAAATTCTGATGTTTATTTGCATACTCATTCAGGGGCTTTTTCTCATAAGATGGCAATGAAATATCAACCTTTGGGAATAAAACAAGGATCAAGTGCCAAAGGTTCAAGCTCATTTAGGAGCTCTTCCCTCATCCTCTAGAGTTTTATAATCCAACAAATAAGGATGAAAGATAAATTCAAGCCTCGCAAAGTTAGGGGAGCTAAAGTCCTCTTTAATTTTGTACAATAATCCATCTTACAAATTAAACTTTCTGACATGGCTCCACACTAGAAGAGGAAGGATGTTGAAATATGCATTTTAGACCACCAAAATCAAGGTCAAAAGAATAGTGATTAACGACTTACAACAATGTTTGAACCATGTATTTAATACACTATAGTTTTTAAAGAATTAAAAAAATCCTAGCACTTTGAGTTCACACGGTTCATTATATTATTTTGTATTTTGCTTTTATATATGAATTCAATTATTCTAGTTATAATAGATTATTTGGCTGGCCTGCATTTAGGACCATTCTTTTTTGTCACTAGTTGAATGGCATTGCTTTTAATAGAATATACATAGTTGTGTTTTACTCAAGTAAATAAAAGATGAAAGATTATGATTTTGATCCATCCCTTTTGAATCAAGGTCATTATATTCATTTTTATATTATTCCAATGAAATCACCATTTGGAAATAGTGATCATTTTCCTGATGGATTTTTCCATTTGGTGGTTAGGTTGCACCAAACTTTACTTTCAAGGCTTGGGATCCTTAACCCAAGGTATCTTTAGAAAAACAATAATCATATTGGGTCCAAAGATTAACATGATTCTTATCAGTCTATAAACATTTCCTCAAACTGATCATCTTACATTTTCCCACAAAGAGCATACTTCAAATGGAATTCATGGGGGTAAATTTAGATATAATTATTCCTAACAATTATAGACTTTTTGTTTTGTGTTTGGAGGGTTTGATAATGAATCTGCAAACCGATAATCAATGGTAGGTAGACCAGTTATGTTAGGATAGCCAATTCATGTAGCCTTCAAGGACACCATTAAATTAAGCATCTACTTAAATAGTAATATTTCAATAGAAAATCACAAAAGTCAACTCAATCTTATCATGCCCTTTCTAGTTAGTGCAAAAATATTCAATTATTGTGTAAATAAATCATTGGCTTACAACATGCATTTTCATCCATTTCCCTTATTAGCACTCTTATCTGTATACAAATCTTATACATTAGATGCATATTTTGAAATGCCACAAACACTAGTTTGATCTACCATTAAGATTCAATGAGTTAAAAAAATTAGAGATAAAACATCCCATGCTTGTACTGGGGCAGGCGTGCAAGCCATCATCCCTAACCTGTTATTAGTTGTATGACCGGTCACCTCCACCAAAATATCAATTTTGTCTTCCCCAATAATGCTAGCTAGCTTCCTCTCATCAATTCCATATATATCTCACCAAATCCCTCCTTTATTCAATACCCTCTCTCTAAACTTATTCATTTTTGCATTTGCATGTCAAATTACATAATATTGGGAGTTATTAGATGAATTGTTATTAACAATCATAATTTAGCCTTCTTGGTAGTTAAAATGGAAAAACAAGCTAGAAAGGAATGCATACATGTTATAACATGTTTCTTTGGAAACAATAAATCAAAAAAATATGTTTATGGCATTGTAAGCATAAATAAAGAGGCTTGTTCTAAAATTCTTAATGTAGACCATTTATGCACACTATAATGACAAGAAAATACTCCAAACAGAATACCAGACAAAAATGGCATGCATAGAGCTAATATGGAACTAAAGATTCATGGTTCTCATAAAACATATCTAAATCTAAACAGTTAAACTATCTACAAGTAAATGATTATTCACCTAATTTGAGTAGTCAATACATTAAATCAAATGCTTCGCAAAAAAAATCTTAGTATTTGTTAAATCGACTAAACTAAGCCACCATAACATAATGTCACCCAAAGTTTTGAATAACGCAGGGATGTGGATGCAGACATGGATGGGTGGTGATCTGGACTGCACATGAAAGCACAAGAAAATAAGAGAGAGAGCACGGGAACCCCAACACATGCCTCCAAAAACTGTGATGCTAGCATAGATACGCTTCAATAGGGTGCTTAAACAAAGTATAATACATATGAAAATAGAGCGGCCAAGACAATGACGGGCTCAACTTAAGTGCTTGAGAAGAGGGAGTGCATTAAACTGTGAAGACTATACAAGTTCAATGGATGGTTAAGCATACATGCAAATAAATACAAAATTACAAGACAATTAGAAGGATATTTATATGACAGATATGCACACGAGGTTTTGCAACTCTAGACTGACAAAGAAGCCTAATCATTTCCCCCTAATCAAAGGAAATCGTCTCCAATTTCTTATGTAAATTTGTAAATTGGACCTCTAGAGTCTAATGCAGATTGTGAGAACGACTTGGCATGTATTCATAAGACTCCTTTCCATCCGTCCATATATGTTTTGGTTTATTCAACCAAGTTGTCTGTGTCATAACATCAAGCAAGGTGTCATCTTCCAGGGAAGTTTAAATTGTCAGAAAGAGTATCCTCATAGTGAATAATGGAAACCTCCAACAAAAGTGAAGGCTTAGATAACTTTGGCTAGCTCATAATCAACAATGTTATGTATGTCAAGCTGAGTTGGAAAGTCCAAACGAAAAGCATTAGAGCCAACTGCTAAAATGATGGTGATAAGTCCGTATCAGATGGCCATTATGTTAATGATGCTACATCTTGTGAAGCCACAAACAATCACCAATGTGGAAATAACAAGGTCCTTGATGGCAATTATGAAGGATTTCATTAAGGCATATGTAGAGGCCGATACAATCCAAGCTTTTGATTGTAAGGCTTGAATTGACTACAAAGAGAACATTGGCAAATAAAGTTCTCAACTTGCTTCCACATGGATCACTAATATAAAGAATGTTGTAGATTCAACAAATTCTTCTATACATTGAATTGTCCACCGTATGAGGAAGAATGAGCTACCTACAGTAGGATTTGGAAAGTGGGGGCAACTAGGGCACAATGTTGTTTGAGTGTGTATAATGAAGGAAGGTATCCTGATTGATCACCATGGACTGTTGAAGGGAAACAACAATAGCACCGAAATGAGGATCAGAGGAAAAATATATCCTTTCTCTCCCCATCAGTTAGGCATCCACTGTTCAATATTTTGAGAATGTCGATAGTAGGGTGGCTACGAAAGTCATCTAGTATGCTGGTAGATCCTTTCTTATAACTGATCACTTGGTGGAACTGTTGAATATAATGTCACCAATTTTCATTATAGAATCAAATAAAAAAGAAAAAAGAAAAAATGAACCTAAATTTACAAATATTTTTTGTATATAGGAAAAACAACAAAAATATAAAGAACAACGAGCATTTCGAATACAGAATTAGAAATTCATAAATAATTAATATGGAAAAAATAAGAGAATAAAAGAGAAGTTGATTGTATTTTTTGTAAAAAGAGAGAGAGGAACATATGTATAGGGAAAAGACAAAAAAGAACAAATATATATTAATTTTTATTGAAGTGGTTATTGAAGGCCACATGGCAATTTGGCATTGGCCATATGGTCTTCTTGAAATGTTCATCTCATTGCTTGTGTCCCCATTTTCCCTACTTAACTCTTAATTCTTTGTTCTCTGCATAACCCCTTCCATTTTACAGGACCAAATATGTATTGTTACAAAATATACACCGACAACAAACACTCCAAAAAACTACAAAATAATCTAACTCTAAATAGCTTATCTATGACACTACTAGCATTCTTATCTCACTAAAATGTTTCTAGATTAGTATGTCCAAGATTTCCTTTCAACTACCTACATAGAGTCCACAGTATAACTATAATTTCATAGTTTGGCATCTCAAAAGTGAAACAAATCAATAGTTGATATGATTAATGATATCCCTCACACAACAAGTTAACTCGTGATAGAGTCACAAAATGGACAGCAATTGATTCACAATTCAAAGACAAGCAACAACATAGATGGATCCACCAAGGGGAAGAATGAAACATGTTGGCATAAAAGGTAGTGTTTAACAAAGAAGTTGTTAACTACCTAATAAACAAGGAAAAATACAAAACCCAGAAAAACCATAAGGAAAAGAAAAATGAGATCAAAGGAAATGAAAGGAATAAATGTGAAAAGAACTAAATAGAAATACAAATTGAAATATTATAAATATCAAAAAAGTATCCAAAAGTCACTAATGGGACTCTGCAATTACCACATCCAATATCAAGAACAAAGGAGTTCACAAAGTGTATCCAGTAAACAAACAAAAGTTGCAAAAAATGATGGGAACCCAAGGTGTTGGGAAGATTGAAGCTACATCTCAAACACTCCTAGCTAAGAAAACTGTTGATCAGAGCATATAAAAGTGTAGATATATTATTGAATTTAGGTGGAAACACAATCATGCTAGAAGTAGGATTCAAAACATGTGTTATTAGATATGTGTTTGCTACCTTTGATGATGAGATCTCTAAGTTGAGAAACTACTATTATATTGCCCTAGTTCCATGCACTAGAGTTGGTATATATATTGGATTCTCGATAGATTAAATTTTCCTTCTATCCTAAGTTAATGTAAGGAACATGTTATTAACCCAAGGATAACCTCAAATCATAATAAACATAATATAGCTCAAACAAACATTAAGTCCATTATTCAAATAGATATAGGTGCTGGTAATAATGAAGAAGACTGGATAATGGGGAACTATAGGGACGGTGAGGACCAGACCAAGCAGATTGCAAATAGGCTTTGTAGATTTCCTCTAAAATAACCTCTAATTAAAATCTCGCTTCAAGAGATGATGGGCATCAATAAAACATGTAGTATGCAGGAGGTGATCTATCCTGTGATATAGGGTGGAAACAAGGGTGGTTTTTTCATCTACCAACTATAGCCACGTAAAGAAGGGTTGTTAGTTGCCTCTTCATCTACCAACCATAGCCACATGATGATTTGAGTACACGAAAGGGATGTCAAACTTGTCTAATTAGTGTACTTTTTATGTAACATGATTTGTGAAGCATAAACACCAATTAATGGCTAAGACAAGCACAAGGCAAGCCCCAACTTCCACAAATTAAATCATGCAAGATTGTTCTCTTCACTCAAATACTCTAATCTCCAAAGCACACCTCCAAGTCTTAATATACTAGCACTTGCACTTTTGAGGAATTCTAATATGGTAAGCTTACTGATCACATGTAGAGTCAAGATTTTCAGTTCAAGTCAGCATCAATTCTCTAATACTATTTGTTTGTAGAAGGAAAAGGACTTTTGCTTAATTATAAAACACTCTCCTTAATTAGTAAATAATTTTCTCTCAGAAGAAGTTGATATTGATGAAATATGGTACAATTCAAGTTCTTAGTGAAGCTCTAAATTTGAAAAATAAAGACTCTTTGCAATCCACACGACAAAGGTACAACGCAAAAAATGCCATCATAAAGGAACCAAGTCCTATACCCAATGATGATAAACAAGCATCTCAAATAGCGTAATTTCTCCTTTTTTACTTTGATTCTAGAGAAATCTAGTTCTCTACTAAGCCATCAAGAAATGTTGTTACTTGATGTATCCAAACATGGTCAATACTGCCAACATATTAAATTCACAACCTTTTAATCGGAAAGAGTGGTCTCCAAAACTCTTTTTCAAAGGAGATAATCTTTCGAATGTACATATCGGTGCCATGGATTTAGACAATAGATCATGTTTTACACCATATTCATATTTCACAACAAATTAGTGTATTTTTTATATAGCAAGATCTGTGAAGCATAACTGCCAATTAATGGTTAAGACAAGCACAAGGCAAGCCCCAACTTCTACAAAACTAAAATCATGCAAGATTGTTTTATTCACTCAAATATTCTAATCTCCATCTCCAATATACACCTCCAAGTCTTAATATATAAGCATTTTGGCTTTCGAGGATTTCTAATATGATAAACTTACTACTCACATGTAGAAGCGGGATTTTCATTTCAAGTCGGCATCAATTCTCTAATACTAATTGTTTATAGAAGGAAAAGTGACTTTTGCTTAATTATAAAACACTCTTTAATTAGAATTGAATTTTCTTTCATAAGAAGTTGATATTGATGAAAACTAGTATGATTTAAGTTCTTAGAGAAGCTCTAAATTTGAAAGCTAGTACAATTCTAGAGAAATTTAGTTATCTACTAAGCCATGAAGAAATATTGTTACTTGATGTACCCAAACATGGTCAATATTGCCAACATATTAAATTCACAACCTTTTGATTTAAAAGAATGGTCCCTAAAGCTCTTTATCAAATGAGATAACATCCCAAATGCACATATTAATGCCAGGGATTCAGACAACAAATCATGTTTTACACCATATTCATATTTCAAAAAAAATGAAATATACAACTATGTAGCACTTGATAATGATGCTTTAGGTTCAAAATCGATATACCACTCCAGTAAGTAAAATCTAGGAAAACATTAGAAAGAAAAAGTTTCATCATGTCAACTAGCATATAGCATATATATTTTCTTCATATCTTACTCTTCACAAGATAAAATGTTGTTAAAAAAAATCAAATGCCATATTCCCCTAACAACTACAAAGTAAACAACCACCTCGTACTTTCCATAATCATGATATAAAAGAGGTGCTTCTATGAAATAGGACACAAAATGTGTGAAATAATCTGGTGATACATAACCAATTACGATGGGCCGGTCAGGGTCCTTAAGATTGTCCCAAGTAGTATACTGAGGATGAAGGTTCATTAACCATTTACCCCACTCCCTGCATGATAGAAAGGGTTCAATAAATTGTTAACTCAATAATGTATGCAACTCACAAAGAAAAATTGAAACATGCAAAGTGGAGACAAACAGAAACCAACAACCAAAACCATGAAACTCCAACATATACACTCATACCTGACACAAGGAATCCTTATACAATAATTATCAAGCACTCCAAAAAAAAAATGTAGTTTGAAACAGATATTACTCAAAATGAATCATTTTTCATGTTTCATTTAGTCATGCAAAGTGCAATAGCATAACATGCATGAAGTAATGGACTTGAAATGCAACCAACCTTCGGCATGATAGTTCATTTACTTAAAATCTTATACATCAGCATCTAAATATGAAACGTACGATCAAAAGCTAATAAGGGAACTTGTTAATAGAGTACAAATGCGTATCAATGGACAAATACAGAAAGCCTAAAAAAATAATTAAAATTAGAGACACGTTAGAGAAGCAACTTTGATGCCATGTTATAGATTTAAAAACAGAATTATTGTATGATATTGCAAACTAATTCAATGTATTTCCATACCTAAGAAAGTATTTACTAAAAATTACTAATAATATACATCTGCATCACCATCACATAATTATTGATATTCTAACACTTTCTTCAATCAATTAAAAGGCTCCATTATCCACTTAATTATCCACATTTCTTAGCATGTTGAGATTTGTATATTATTTGTTCCCCCTTATCATTCAAGATAGCCTTCAACCTTCTTACCTAGAGTTGCATCCTTGGGGGTGGAGACTACATCTTCCCTATTCTCAAAGTCCCATTTCATTGGAAATGGGAAGAAATGGCCCCAATTTTGGTTGGAGTCATATGGCGTACAATAATGTTTGAGTGGTTTAGCCAGTATGATCAAAAGGTGAATGAGGGGTTCAAAAAATATCCATCTCAAACATGTAGTCTCTAAAGGAGGGAAGGGTAAGTAGTAAACATTGTTTACGATATATCAAACTCAATCAATGCCTTAAGACAATATCAAAAGGAAACATAGTATGGCACTTGACCCAATAAGAAACCATCAAATGGTGACAAAGCTGCCCAAACTAGACCCAAAGATTCATCAACTTACCATATTGTCATAGGTTACCAGTTCCTCCATTGTTGAGAGCAATTCATCCACTTGCAACTTAGTATAAATTGGAAGAACATGGTAGCCATTAAGAGAAAAACTAAAAGAAACACAATTATATTATAATCTATAAATGACAGAAATAGGTGGATGGGAGTCAAAATTGCAACCAACAATGATAGCATCTTCCTCTCAACATGTAGAAAAGGAGGTTTAGAAAAAAGAAAGAAGGCAGTATGTAGCAAGCATGTTTGACCATTTCGTGGAGAAATATGGATACTTGTTTATTACATTTCTCTGACAAACATAGGCATGTCAAACAAGGTGATTTTCACTATTTTTAATTTATGATTGGTGGTTGTCTATGCGATGTGGTTATCTATATCCATCTCTTAATGATCAGTGAGGGAGCTCTCTCGAATCATCTGTAATTGTGTTGTAGATATTAATGGTGTTATGTTGTGTTCTTGCATATGGGATCTGATTTCGTGCTTAGAATAGTATATTTTGTTTTCAATTAGAATAGTATCTTCATGTTTCTTTATATTTCATGTTCGGCAACATGTTGCTTGAATTTCAACCCAAAGACATAATAGCCATGGAATGAGTTAGCTTGGCTTAAGTTACCAAGCATTAGTGGTTATGAACTTTTTTGGAGTCTCGCAGGTATATGGGGCTATTTGCCATTTTGATGGGTATTTGGATGAGATTAATTTATAGTCAAAAATAGATATAAACTAAATGAACTTAATGGGAAATGAATCACAGTGTTCTGATAATTCCTGTGAGATCAGTTTTAGCTTGGGTTGAATATTTAGTAGTTATGACTGTGAGAATAATGTAACTTTCATGTTTTGTACTTCATCTATGACTTTGTATTGCTGATATGAATGGTTTTAAGGTGTGTTCATATATATCATATATTGTGACATGCTTAGAATAGTTTTCTCTTGGTGTTTTACCATGTAACTATACTACCAAAATAAAACTATGTTATTCTTAACCATGAGCATAAGCTTTGCATTGATTTAAACATATTGTATTTGAACCAGTGTCACATGAGGATATGTTCCCTAGAATTTGGTGATGTCCCAAATGTTTTGGGGACTTGGAGGGGACGTCCCCACTTTTATTTAATCTTTTTAATTATTTACAAAAAAAAATCTTATGATTTTAATTTAAAACATGACCCTCCATCCCAGAAAAAGTTGTTATTTTCACAAAAACATTGAAACCTAATCCTAAAAGTATCCTTAAAAAATATTGTATGAAGTTTAAATCCCTAAATTTCATTGAATGTAGTTAAAATATATAAATATTATTTTTTATATTTTATTTTAATAGCCATCCCTCTGCCATCCCCAAAATCTAGCATTTTTTTTACCGTCCCTGAAACCATGTCCCCCCATCCCCGATACTTAGGTAACTATGATTTGAACCATAATATTCTTTTTTATATTTTATTTTAATAGCCATCCCTCTACCATCCCCAAAATCTAGCATTTTTTTTACCGTCCCTGAAACCATGTCCCCCCGACCCCGATACTTAGGTAACTATGATTTGAACCATAGACTCCATAGACCTTTATAAAAATGAAGAAATCATAATAATATGTGAGAGCATAGAAAACTCTCTATTTTTACCTATCTTGGGGCATCCCAAAATCATGGTTAACGCCTCCCAAATAATGCAAGACAATATCTTGCATTTTTTGTAGCAAATAGGGAAAGTTACATTACTAGTAGGGGTATTGATTTAGCTTTTTAGGGGTATTTTATTAGAATTTTGGACTAACCAATATCAAACGCAGAAGTTTGGGTTCAATAGTATTCAATATTATTGTATTATGCAAACTCAATACCAAAACTATACAATAAACCTCTCACTTTATCTTCTCTATTGCATTGTTAAATGTGAGGGAGAGTCTTGTTTTTATAAAGCTTGAAGGCCCTCATAAATGCAAGGGGTTGCATAAAGTCTATATTGGTGTGCAACTTGGACTTTAGGACTTTAATACAAGTTGCATTTTCAAATATGGTTATTTTATATAAAATAAAATAAGAAATCATATGATAATCACTTACTAACAAAATAAGCTTGAGGTATAATTATAAATTTATACCCACACAACCCCGCCCCCCTAAGTGAAACTTAAGAAGTGTGTACAAAACTAAAGTTAAACCTCTAAAATGGATCTTGATACAAGCCCTAAAGAGGTACCCATGTACAATGAATATCACTGCAATCAATATAAGTGCAAAAGGAAGCTGAGATATGGCACGAAGATACCAAAAAAGGGAGTACAACACACAAGTAATAGTGCAATATGCTCAAAGAGAAGTACATTGGATGGGTTGAATCCATCACAAAAGGTGCACTAGGTGGGTTGATCCACCACTGAAGAACTACCAGAAGTAGATACTGAGATGTGTTACAAGGATACCCAAAAAAGCTACATACAACACTCAGAGAAGATAGTACAACAACCACCCGAGAATGTCGAATGGGTGGAGTGGATGAATAAATTTACATGAGTGGTACAAATCTACTACTTGAACACCGAAAAAATGATGAGGATGTCAGAATTCACTAGCCACAAGGAGTTAGACACACTATCAAGGTGTCAAAAAAATAGAGGAGAAAAATAATCTCCTCATGAAAATACAATAAGGCACATAGAAAGGGGCTTCAAAAGATGTCTCAAAACGAATGCAACAAGCGGAAGTGGAAAACAAAACTAACTAATTACTGTTGAATAGGGCAAATAAATTTAAAGAAAGTGATCAGAAGGAGATACTGAGATGTGCTACAAAAAAACCCAAGAGAGCTACATACAACACCCAGAGAAGGTAGTACAACCACCACCTAGTAATGTCGAATGGGTGGAGTGGATGAATAAATTTGCATGAGTGGTACAAATCTACTGCTTGAACACTGAATAGATGCCGAGGATGTCAGAAGTCACTTTCCACAAGGAGTTGAACACACTATCAAGGTGTCAACAAAATAAAGGAGAAAAAGAATCTCCTCATGAATATGCAATAAGGTGCATAGAAAGGAGCCTCAGAAGATGTGTCAAAATGAATGGCACAAGCTTTAGTGGCAAATAAAACTAACCAACTATTGTTGAACAAGGCAAATAAATTTAAAGAAAGTGATTGCACAGGTGGTAAAAATCCACTACTTGAACAACACGTTCAAAAATATAGGAACCCTGCCAATAGTTATGTGAAAAAAGACATAATTAGTTCCTCAACAGGGTCCCAAAAATGAGGCCATTTAGGTACCCCATACAAAGTTAGGAAAAACAATTGAATTTACATTACATAAGAACCACACTATTGCTTCGAAAGCAAAAAATCATGTGGTTTTTAAAAAAAGCACCCAAAAGAAAGTTGGGACAAAGGAGAAACAAACAATAGAGAATCCAAGGCAAAGTTGCAAAACCATAAAAACAGTATTGACACAAGCTGCAAGCATATCAAAAAGTTTCCCACATAAGAAACATGGCACAAACAACAAGTGCACCAAAATATCTCCCAAGAAGCTATCCTACAACAAATGAATAACCCAATGACAATGGGGTTGGCAAATCTCACGTGCCAAAAATGCTCTTTCATGAGCAATCCACACGAAATGAGGACAAACAAAGTCCAAATTTGAAAATATCACCTCTTCAGGGAGAACCTAGAGGCTCTAGATCCTCCATGTGGATCACCTCTTCTTCCAGCCCATCCAATAAGCTGGAAACACTAAGTGATCTTTAAACACCAATGATATGCCCATCCTTTTGAGGTGAGGGGAATGGAAAAATGATAGTCACCTTATCTCAAAAGGATAAAATAACTATGATGTATCTTTGTGAATCATGTACTAAAGAAGTATATAGTAGTATCATGTCGATGTAGATATATCATTTAATCTTGCAATATGCATACATAAGAAGTCCTAAGATACATGATGTGTATCATGGCAACGTCTAGAAAATAACAAGCTCAACAAACAATCAAGCACACAAAAAATCACTCAAATGTCATGCAAAGAAGGTTCTAAGGAAACTGCAAACAAGGGGCATGTTCAAATGCCGCACACTCAAGGGGAGGACATATGCAAATGTCCACACACTAAAGAAACAAGCAAGATTCAAAACATTGTGACCAACAAGCAAGGAACATGTTCATATGTTCCAAAAGAAAGATAAAGAAACAAACAAGTACACTCAAGTAACCCATGTGAAGAGATAAAGTAAATGAAATAGAAGCAACTAGCATAAGCATGTCATACTAATCCTTACATATGTATATGTTAGCAACTTGTCATGTAAAATAGCATATCAAGTACACTATGTAAGATCTCAACATGAGTATAGGTATGTGTAACTGACAATATATAAGCTCAAGGTGATAATGGAAATGATCATAAGACAATACAACCTGTGTCAATCGTGATCATGTAGAAGCAAGATACCTCCAACATAGTGTGTCACGTGGGAAAAGGAAATGTCCAACATCTGCATGCTCATGTATCATGGATCTTATGTATGCCTATATCAAACTCAATTATACGTGAAACATGCGTATAAAAATTATATGCTATCTACTAATATAAAGTAAGCAACATATATAAAAGCTAGTAAACATGTGAAATGCTAAATCTTTTTGTATTTTTGCCTTGTTTCAATGTTTTTGTATTTTTTTGAATTTTTTATTTTGTTTTGAAGTTTTGATTTTTAATATATATATATATATATATATATATATATATATATATATATATATATATATATTTAGGGATGTTTGAAAAGAGAGTGCTAGCTAATGATCCCATCTAAGGGATGCTCATAGGGTGCTCTATACTCTAGATATAGTATGGTAGAGTAGTCATGCTGTCAAGTATCATGTAAATGTGCCAAATCCAGAACTGGAGAATCTATAATACTCTGCGTAAGCCTCACAGGATTTTGTGGTCGTGAGGTGAAGTAAAAGGTATATTGGTTCGTGGAATCCATTGTTTAAGGCTCTGTTATTTCCTATGTAATATTGGGTCTTTGTACTTGTTCTGAAACATGGTGCCCTGTTGTCAATAACTGGCTAGGTTGTGGAGGTGTAAATGAGGATCTCGAACAGTCCATTGTAGATCTCTGATGGAATGGCCTCTCAAATATTGGTCACCTAGGAAAGGGGATTGCCTGTTGCTTAACCTTTCTCATATGATTGCTTACCCTTTCGCATATGATTAGCCTTAGTAGGTTGTATAATTATTTGTCGTGGAACATATTTGCCCTGTTCTAAAGGATATTCATATTGAATCCCTAAAATTGTAATTACCCTGTCATCATGAATAAATTTAACACCCATGCATTGTGGAAGGTACCACACAAAATTGTTTTGTTTATCCAGCGCTAAAATTTCAAGTAATGGTTGTAGATGGGGGTACTATTAATTGTTCAGGAAAAGGCCATAGTCTTGACCTCACTATGGGTGACTACCTATTGCAAATCCCTATGTTTCTCATCCCCATGTGGGAGCTGATATTGTGTTGCGAGACCAATGTCTCATGACCTTTGGCACGATTGAGATGAACTTCCAAGATTTGTTCATGCCTTTTCATTTGGAAGGCAAGAGGTTTGAGTTGAGAAGGATGCACGCAAATTCACCATAAATGGTAAGCTCTCATCAAATGCAAACAATGCTCGAAAAGGGATCAGTGGGCCATGAAGAAAAATTATTTTTAGAGGAAGCAAACAGTCACATGCGCAAATACCACCATATTTTCAAGGGTGGAAAAGTATTCAATTGTTGTTGAGGATATGCCAACCAAGTGGCCACCTAAGAGAGACACTTCTCAAAATTCTCCATTTAGAGCATTTTCTAATTACCAATCACCACCCAGCATATCTTTGAAGGTGCAACCTTAAATTCGATTAGTCAAGGTATACCCTCAATAGAAGCTTCCTCAGTCAACAAATATACACCCATTCACTCATGTTGCATATTTTGGCTAGAAGCTTCCCATCCAACACCGAGTGTACCCATGTCTGAGAATCATATATTGCGGATGTGCCAAGATTCCTTCCTAAATCATGATCAAACTCTTCCACTAAGAAATCAAGATCAAGATGCTCAACCCATCTTTGAAGAACCTATCAATGACCAATCGCCCATCTTTGACCAATCACCAATCTTTGACCAACCCATTGTTGGTCCAACAATCTCTAATGGACTGGTACTCTATGACAAACCCATCTCTATCGACCTTATCTTTGACCCAACACCCATCTTCAATGGACACATCTTTGACAAGCCCATTATTGACCATCCCATCTTCCCACTATGGCGAGCACATCTTCAACCCGTCACATGATCTCCTCCCACACATCAAAACCTCAATCATCGAACATCACATGCCTCAAGTGACCAAGGTACTTACAGACAACAAAATCCCAAATGCCTTCCATGTGGACAAGTTCATCTTAAACAAAAAATCAACATCAGTATCTTATTAGTTTGGCAAAACTCCATTCGTAAAATCTGGCATCCTCACAGAAGAGGAAACCAACAGCAGCAATCTCTCACGTTTATATGGGGATATCCTCGTAGCTTGTTTCCAAAGCAACAAATATCCCATCACTAACAAAATCTATAAAAGCATGAACTACAAAAGCAAAGGCCTCGACGTCCATGAGCAAGAAATCATCAAACCTATCCATATATGTGTAAACAAAGGCTCTTGTGGCATCGGCTACAAACCATCTACAACGCAAGGTGAAAATGTCAATGAAACTTCCATGTTTTTCGAAGCGGCTTCACCCAACATCGAGATAGGCTCCTCTCTTAGTCCCTACAAAGATCATGTTGCCACCAATCCTTTCATCGACAACACTAATCCTTTCCACCATATTGACATTCAATCTCCTACACTCGTCAAGTGAGCACCGCGCCGAGGAATGAGACTCAAGATGAGGAAATACAATAAGACCCAAACATAAACATAGGAGGTGCACAAGGAGAAACACAAAATGAAGGAAGCACTACCTAGGATGATAGAAAAAATAAGATGGTGTGTTGGAAATAGGTGGAGTGCATTCTGCAAGAGCTAAAATTCCATTAGTTTAAGTGACATCCTCAAGAGTTTCAATGGGGATAATTAAACCTGAGAATGTAACAAAGGATGCAATAGAGTTTAAAGTCTCAATCAAAACATTGTGAAGGCTAATAGACAAGGTGAGGAACTCGACAAGGAAAGAGAAGGTGAGGTAGAGTTGGTTGATCAGTGATGAATTAAAACAGACATTTTTGCATTAGCCTCTCATTTGGATGATTAGGTTTTGAATACACATTCATTCAAAAGATTTGATATTTTGTATAGGTTGGACGTTTTTAAGATGTTGAGTCAAAATTGCTTAGGATAAGCTTGGATTTATAATTTGAAGGGTTTGAGTGTGCAACTCTTGGAAGGGGTTCAAGTGTTAAAGGTCAACCTCTAACGATGATCATTGTATGATGTATGCTTTGTAATGGAATGTACATTGATCTGAATATATAAATGAATGATAGATTTTGTATGCATGATGTATCTAGTTGTAGTGTTAATTACTTAGATGATGTTTGTGTCATTTTTTTTTATTGTCTAAGAGGATGTGCATGTTTGTATCTTTATACTTTGTTCAATCGAGTTCTTGGTGTTCTCTTGTTGCACCTCGGGTGAGCACTTAAGTCTTCAAGCTAAAGTATATGTTGGCATTGTCGGGGATGTGTCCTTATATTTATGTGCATGATTTAGCCTGCACAAGTCTAGAAAAGATCAAGGAAAAGCACAACATTTGTCATGCCAAATAATAAACATTTGAAGGAACTAACTAGGATGTTGGAGAAGACCCCAACTGACAACTCAAAGAGTTGATTTATGAAATGACCACTGCCCGAGTATGTCTAATAAGTTTAACGTTGTTCCACCCAAGTCACATGAAGAAGCATATGACATGGCTACAGAATCAAAGAGTGAAAACAAGATTAATTCAAGGAAAAGGAGGTCAATGACTCCTTTAACAGAAGATTTGGGAGAACATTCTTTCATTGCAGCCCTAAAGAAAGTGATGGAGATACTCCATGAATAGTGAGAAGATAAAAAGATAGAAAAGTGTAGTTCCTGATTCGGAAGTGTGACTTACTAACCATGGAGCAGAAGCGAAGGAAAATATAATGTTTATCTAAAGATGCAAGCAATATGTGAAAACCCAGACACATTAAAATTTGAAGATGAGTACATAGACAAGGGAGCTAACAATCCCATTGACAAGGGCATACTCCATTTGAAAGAAAACCCAATAAACAACAAAATTAAATATTGAGTTCTTGCATTGGTAAATGAAGGTTATGAATTATTTTCACCATCCTATCTTTGAATGAAGGTTGATGATAGTATCATTACTTGTACGTTGTCAATTGTCATTACAGACAACAGCCTAAGGTGCTAGTGTTCAACTTCAACCAAGTAAAGACTATATCGTCATGGACACCTTCCCACCATAGTTTACCAAGATTAATGTTAGGGATAGCATAGTGGACCATGTCCTTTCTCATTACTTTCATGACAAGAACAACATACATGTTCCCCCATGACTGTCAATGTAAATTTGAGAACAATAGGCCAACCTTAGCAAATAAATATTGGGGATGATTAAAATCCAGTGTTGAAGGCTCTGGCATTTTGTATTTTTGGGAGATCAGGAGGACATCTATATTACGTATGCATATAAAGGCCTTAAGGGAGTGTCACTTGAATTTTGTGTACACAAAATTGAGAATCCTATTAGTGCTAGAGGCACAAGCAATTATAAGAACCAAGATATTCAAAGACGGTTCAAGCAAAGATTTGTAAAAGATGGCCACAAGTAATTTCAAGGTGTTTTTGTATGATTGGTCCATCTATTGACACAAAAACAAATACCTTGGAATGCATGAACTTGTATCGTAATGCAAACTTGACATTAGCCCTAAAGAAATGCTACTTTAATGTTCCTTATAATTAGCTCATAAACATATTGTATGTTGTGCACGACTAAAGACAAACCCCGACAAAACAAGGGTTGTTGTCCAAATGGAATTAACACAAGATGTGGATGCTATCAGATCCTTTCATGGCCATGTGGGGTAGTATCACTAGTTCATCAAAAAAATTGCACAAATGTCTTATCCCCTCAATGTGTAGAACAGAGAGAACCCATTATCTAAATAGAAGAGCAACAAAAAGCTTTCAATTAGCAATACAACTATCCTCGGTTACCTCAATTGGAACAAGAAGTTCCCTATGCATATTGATGCCTTGAAGTAGGCCATAGAATGTACTCTAGCTCAAGAAAGCATTCATGAGCTAGATAAGCAAACTCTTGTCTAGAGAGAAAGTAAAATAGAGTGCAATTGAATGAGATGCATACATAGTCCACAAGCTAAGTCATCACATGTTGGTCATCCATTTGCTTATTATATTAAACATCAAGGTCTCCTAGGTGAACAAACCTATCATCCATGGAAGAGTGAGTCACTGGTTGTTGTTACAAAAATTAGTTTTATTATTGTGGTTAAGCTAGGGAAGCATCATATGATTGCAAACCAAATTTCAAGCATCAAGTTGAACAAACCACAAGAGAGGATATATCTAATCACTTTCACGGTGCCCAACTATTCAATATAGCAAAAATTTAAGTGACAACCAACTATTCAAAAACATGAGTATCAAAAGCAGAGATAGCTAAGCTAGGAAAAATAGAAATTTTGGGGTAGATCATTTAAGAAAATGGAAAGAAACAAGGTATTGGTAGGGAACAGTATTAAAAAAAATTGAAAACTTTGGAAACACCATTGGTGACTTTAGGAATCTCTTGGAAGTTTTATCAGAAACATAAGGATTATTATGGAAATTTTAGTGTAGCACAAAAAACTTTCAAAACTCCTCGAAAGTGATTGTAAAGTGTTGGAATATTTCAATCTTCCAATTAGTCCCATCACAGGGAAGATACAAAGAAAGAGAGAGAAGACTGGTATGCTTTTGCGGAGATCAACTCGCAATTCATAAAACTAGCTTTTTGGAGAAACTACACTGAGGACTGATATCAAAAAGAAGTTCAAATCTCAGTTAGATAGATGCACATTTGAAAACAACATAGATGTGTACTAGTTACTACCCATGCTAAGTAGACCATGGGATACAAGAGGGTATGAGCAAGCAAGAAAGGAAGAATGTTGAAGAGAAGAAGAAGATCCATCAGAAGCATCTACAATTGATAATGACAGGTACAAGAGCAACAATAAAGACTCATGAGTAGGTGCTCATGAAAAATTTTAACCCTGAGAGTCTAATGTAGGTGCATGCTTGTAAATAATTTGATTGTGTTTGGTTTTGTTCTTTAGGAAGTCTTAGTAAATGATCAATAAAGAGCCTTGTGCAAACTGTTAAGCACGATATACTGAGAGGGTGGAGGTGAATCAGTATATTATATATATTTTACTTAAGCTGATTTCTTTTCTTTAACCACTTAATTACACATTCAAGCTATGCAATAAAATTGAAACAATAATATGCACCACACAAGAGAGAGAGAGAGACCAAATTTTTATGTGGAAACCAAAAGTGGAAAAAACCACAGAGAACAATCTCAAGTATATGAATGAGCACCAACTCAAATTACAAAGTTCGCAAGCACCAACTTGCAGGAACACCAACCCCTTTGTCGAACACCAACACAGAAACTATTTGTGAGCACCAACCCCTTGCAAAGATTTGTGAGCACCAACCCACAAGAGCACCAACCCCTCTTGTGTATAAAACAAAACTATCTCTCAATGTTGCTTACTCAATAAATGATAGAAATCTACAATATCTCCTGCTTTTCTCTCTTCGAAAACAAATACAAATCATGCACTCTTGCATATTTCAAATGGTTTCTCAAGCCTTTATTTATAGCTTTCCAAATGACCTTTGGCATTCACCATTTGTGACCCTTCAATCCTCATGAAAAATGGTGCCAAACTTGTATGACCCTTCGTATCTTTGCATTTGAAAAGTCATATGGTGACCCTTCATAAGAAAATGCGTCATTTCCTCTTTTGTCTTTATCTTGGTGACTTTTTGTATTCATCAAAGTGTCCCTTCATGGAAAAATGTGCCATACCCTCTTTTGTCTTCACATGGTGACTCTTAGAATTCCTCAAGATGACTCTTCATGAGAAAATGCGTTCCATTCCTCTTTTGTCTTTACCCCGTGGCTCTTTGACTTCTCCATGGGCCCTCTTTTGACTTATATGCAAACAAAAATATATTTGTTAATATTAAATAAATATTAACACACATTAGCCAAGATATTAACATTAAAAACATCATTAAATGCAATGGGACCTTTATCACCAATGCTAGACTTTTGCCATCAATGACAATATTTCCAACAATCTCCCCCTTTGTCATTGATGGCAACCTCAAACTGAAACTATCACATCTTGAAACCTGCACATACTATCATCTAAAAAACATACAGTAACTCTTTCTTACTATAACAACCTGTACATGTTCCCTGTACCTACTTCTACACCTGTACCTATACCTATTTATGTTCTTCTCCCTCTTTGACATGAATGGCAAAGGGCCTACCTGGAGCTAACACTTAGCTCCCCCTCAACTGATGTTGAACCTCAATGGAAGGAAGTAAAAGATATTACTCCCAACTTCTCTCGCAGATACTCAAATATGTTTTTTGATAGTGTATTTGTGAAAATATTTGCAATATGCTCTATAATACTGATATATTCCATCTTAACCTGTTGATCTGCAACCTGCTCTTTCAAAAAGTGATATCTAATGAAAAGATGTTTTGTTCTTGAATGCATCACTGGATTCTTCAAAATATTAATAGCACTTGTGTTGTCACAAAAAATAAAAATAAGTTCATCATATTTTACCTTGATATCTTCCAAAATTTGCTTTATTCAAATCACTTGAGTACAACACAATACCGCTGAAATATATTTTGTTTCAGCTATAGAAAGTGATACTGAATTATGCTTCTTGCTTAGTCATAATGCTAAGCTATCACCAAGGAAGAAAGCTCCTCCACTTGTACTCTTTTTTACATCCAAGCACCCTGTCCAATGTGAATTTGTATAAGCAACCTGTTGGGTGAATATTTTGTCAACCAACTAATAGGTGAGCAAAATAGGTCTCTTCAACCACAGCATAGGGAGATTGGTCATCCAAAGTTGCAGGTTTACCACATCCAAAGGGGACAAATCTCTCCTCTCATCAAGGGGAGGTTCCCTATAGGTATAAAGGCGTTATATACTATATATATAAGCTGAAAATAACACACAGAGGTAGGACACACCATCCATCTCTCTTCTTTCAGAGATGTTCACAAATAAAGGAGAAAATTCTGGTGAAAACACTAAAGGCACTTCTCTTCCTTCAGAAGTGTTCTTGCAGGAAACAGCGTTCTTTCAGATATGATAAGTGACTGATAATAGGGTGCAAAGTAACCAGCAATCTAAGATGTAGCACAAAGTCTCCACCTTGACTACCCAAGAGTGAGATACGAAGAACAATGGGGGCACAAAGTCGTCCCAAGGTCCTTTACACAGAAAGAAACTAAAAACGCACACTGAAAACAATTATGTCAACACAAAGTCTGAAAGTAACTGGTTTCAGGACACCTTCCTTATCACTTCCACTAGCTCTGCTTGTTAAATTGCATAAACAAGAATACATTTAGGAAATAGACATAAGAACAATCTCTTAGAATGATACAAGTTATAACAGCACAAAGTCTGAAAGTAACTTGCTTTCTGATTCAAACAAAGAAATATGATAAACAATCTGAGCTCAAAGTCTCAGTGATGCCTTTCAATTTGGGCAGAGTTTTGCTTCTGGTAACGGAAAAATCTACCTTAAAACAAACCAAGAGATTACAATATATAGAGGCCAAAGAAGGCTTGGCACTTTGTCCCATGGAGCGGCCCATGCTGTGCAGTTAATGCCTTGAATGCATTTTTGGTTCTATCAGGGAGGGCCATGCTGGAATAGGGCGGCTGCCTTAATTGTGGCATGTTGATTCATCTTGAATGTCTTCTCCTGAGCTTGAATCACTTATTCTATCACCTGTTATCCGCGCAGCTGTCCATTTTGTCTTTACTCTAAAAGAGACAAACAGGCTGCACTTTCAATGTTTGCAGGCCTAAATATCTCCCTGGTGGACTACTCCACCTACTGAAATTACTCTGTGCAGATATTTCAGGCTTTTCCCTCTTTCTGCTTTTGTCTTTTTCAGCTTTGTCTCTTTTTGGAATTTAAGCTCTTGGGGCTACGTTCCCAACTTTACTGGCTCTTTACGCTCCTTCTCTCAGTGGTTCTTCCCTTTGGTGGTGAAGGTCTTTAAATGCATTCAAGCCTGCGCTCAAACCAATTCCCTCCTGTCTTTCCCGCTTGCTTTGGTTGCTTTCTACTGATCTCAGCAAGTGACATGTGGCGGTCTCTGCTTAAATATGAGAGAAGCTTAGTGAAAGAAGCTTTATAAGAAACTTGAAATGCAAACGTAGACACTTGTCATGCTCCGCTGAGTTTTAATGGGACACATGGCATGTTCTGCGAGGCTTTGAATATCTTTTGAGAGTCTTGTGGAAGATGACACGTGGCGGTTTCTGCCGAGCTCCTAGAAACACTGTAGAAACATTCGAGACTCATTCGGATTCACACGAACGATGCCACTTGTCGCGTTCCGCTTGACCTTAGCAACTCACTCGAGGCCCACCACAGTCCTTACGACACAAAAGGGAGACTGCGGATGTTGACATTTGTCAGCTTTCGTTGATTTATAACGAAACACGTGGCATGTTCCGCAGCTTTGAAACTTATTAGAAATTGTGTCTCGACAGACGACACTTGGCAGCTTCTGCTTTGACTCTAAAGGGACACGTGGCAGCTTCTGTTGCACTTTGTCTTTTTTCATCGGGCATTTTTCCGTGGGCTTTTCTCTTCAGTCAGGGTTTTCCTTTTTTGGCAGACTTTTCCTTCGGACTTTGGGCTTTTCTCTTCAGTCAGGGTTTTCCTTTTTTGGTGGACTTTTCCTTCGGACAAAAAGTCCAAAGGAATTCCTTCGCTTTGTCTTTTTCTGTCGGGCTTTGGCTTTCGGGCTTTCTTTTCAGTCAGTTGCTTGGTTCTTTCTTTAAGTTTTGCGCTTTATTTGAATTTCAACGGATATTCTCTTACTTTAAATTTGACGTCCGCGAGGCTGTCAATGGTCGCTAGCCGCTTGAACCATGTTGAACCTTAAACCTTTGAACCCGTTGAAAGTACATTGATTCATCGGTTCATTCTATCTCTTTTGTTCCATCACTTCCTGGTTCAATCGCTTTCCCGCTCCTTGGTTGAACCATCTGTTTGCTGCTTCTTTCCTTGACTGAGGCCGCCTTTGAACCTTTGAACCCATGAACCATTGAACTTTAAACTCTTTCAGTTCAAATTTCAATCGGTTCATTGGTTCATCCTTTGTCCGTCACTTCCTTGTTCTTTCTAAGCTCTTTGATATTTTTGAACCAAACGCGTTGAACCATTTGGTCGTTGAACCTGTTGAACCGATGAACCAAAATGGTTCAAGGTTCAACGGTTCAATGGTTCAATGCGTCATTTTTCGCTAAGTGTTTTGAAGCCATGGAACTTTGAAGCGATTGAACTTTGAAATTGACAAATGCGCTCAACTCTTGCTGATAACATTGAACCTTTGAACCCATTGAACCCGTTGAACCAAAATGGTTCAAGGTTCAACGGTTCAATGGTTCAATGGTTCAATCCTTCCTTAGAAGCTTGTCGATGGACATTTTTTATTGAACCAAGTCGTTGAACCAACCTTGAAATCGCCCAAATGTTGAGAGCTTGTTTCTTGGAGAGAATTTACCTGCTAAAGCCGTTGAACCTGTTTCTTTCCTGCAAAGTCCATAGAAACTAACCTGCAGAGTCCATAGATTCAAGTTCGTAGATCTGGGGGAATCTGTAGATTTCTTACTGTGAAGTCCGTAAAAATGAGCCTGCGAAGTCCGTAGTTTCAAGCCTGCAGAGTCCGTAGATTCACTGAAAAGCTTGAAGAATGGAGAATTTGAAGGCTCATAACAATTTTCGAAAAGGGAAGAGGCAATTTTGGTCTTGTAGGGCCAAAATAGTTCATATGTTGTCCCAAAAATGAGTGACATTTTTTGGGGACAACACAACCAAAGTGAAATATCTGCTTGTGAGATATCACAATCCATAATCCAATGTTCCCTTGATATATTTGAATATTCTTTTCACCAACTGAACATGACTATTTTTTGGAGCTGACTGATATCTTGCAACCATACCTACTGCATGCATGGTATCCGACCTCGATGCTGTCAAATATAAAAGACTATCAATCATAGATCTATACAAAGATTGATCTGCAATAGGTCAATTTTCATCCTTTATTCCCTGTACACATTGGTGTGCCAACTAGTGCACAATCCTCAAAACCAAATTTTGTCAACATTTCCTTCACATATTTACTTTGAGATATAAAAATTATTTTATCTGACTGAAATATTTGAAATCCTAAGAAAAATGACAAGTCTCCAAACATAGACATCTCAAATTCTTTTTGCATATTATCAAAAAATTCTTTTGTCATCTTTTCCATGTTTCCTCCAAAAATGATGTCATCAACATATACCACAACAATAAATTGATGCTCACCTTCTATTTTGATGTAGATATCACTATTAACAAATCCTCTCTTGAAACCTCAATCCTGCAGGTACTTATCAAGTCTTGCATACCAAGCTCTGGAGCTTGTTTCAATCCATACAATGCTTTATTCAATCTGCATATATAGCTACTAATACTTGAGAGAATAAATCCCTTAGACTACTCAATGTAGACCTCTTCTTCTAGATTCTCGTTTACGAAGGCAGATTTGACATCCATCTGAAACACTTTGAAATTTATAAACACTGCATATGCAAGAAACATTCTAATAGCCTCTAACCTTGTCACTGATACAAAAGTTTCTTCAAAATCTATTCCCTCAATCTGAGCATATCTTTTACATACTAATCTTTTTTTATTCATGGTCACTTCTCCATTTTCATTCAACTTATTTCTATAAACCCATTTTGTTTCTATCACATTGTGATCTTTTGGTCTAATCACTAATTCTCAAGTATCATTTTTTCTATCTGCTTTAATTTTTCATCCATTGCCTTAACTCAATGCTTATCATGTCTAGCTTCTGAAAAAGTTCTAGGCTGAATTTTGGATAACAAAGAAAAATTAACTTGCTCATATTCACTTACCATCATTCTTCTAGTGTGAATTCCTTCATTTATGTCTCCGATGATGTCACTTTCATTATGATTTCTCTGGACATATTTGGATGGGATTTTGATGTCATTTTTCTCCTTTTCATCTTCATCTAATTCTTTAAAATCTTCCTCTTCAATGATTTCAAGAATGTCTACTAGATCACTGATTCTTTGTGTTTCATCTTCTTTTATCCTGACACTTGCACTTTCAACAATTTTTTGATTCTTTTGTTATAACATTTATAAGCTTTACTTTTGCAAGAATAACCAAGAAATATACTTTCATCTGCTCTGGATTCAAGCTTACCAAATTTTTCATCGATTCTCTTTATGAAGCATCTGTTGCCGAAAACTTTGAAATAATCAACTGTTGTTGGTTTGTCTTTTCATAGCTCATAAGGAGTTTTGTCACTATTGACTCTCAATAATTCTTTGTTTTGAATATGCAATGGTGTAGCAACTGTGTCTCTCCAATATTTATCTGGTATCTTGGATTCATTTAACATTGTCCTCGCCATCTCCTGAACTGTTTTGCTTCTCCGTTCAACTACTCCATTTTGCTGTGGAGTTTTGGCTACTGAATAATATTTTTTTATTCTATGGTTTTCACAAAACTCAATAAAATGATCTGACATGAATTCTCTTCCTCGATCTGATCTTAGACATTTAATCTTCAAATTGGTTTCATTCTCAACTAATGCTTCTAATTTTTTCTTTAAAAACATTACCCAAATCATACGTAAAAAATCATTAATAAACAACATAAAATATTTCTCACATTGAGTACTTTGAATTCTCATAAGTCCCATAAATCTGTGTGAACAAGCTCTAACATCTAAGTAGTCGAGTACTCTTTTGTTTTGAACCGCCTTTTGGTTTGCTTCCCATGCTAACAAGGTTCACAAAGCATGTCGGATAGCTTTGTAATCTTTATAAGATTTCTGACTGCTTGCTTCTTGTTGATGTTGACAAGATTGTCAAAATTTGTGTCCCATTCTCCTGTGTCATAGCCAACTTTCTTCAATTTAACTCAAACATCTTTGACCTTTGATGTCTGATAACATATACAAATTATTTTCTGTTCTCTGAGCATCTACAACCAACACATCTGAATATTTTCTCCTAATTTCACAACCTTCTGCATAAAAATTTAGTGTGTGCCCCTGATCACACATTTGACTTACACTCAAAAGATTATGCTTAAGATATTCTACATATAAAATATTTTCATTTTTTTAGTTCTACCATTATCCAAATTTAGTGTACCTTTTCGGTCAATTCTGGCAGTAGTATTGTCTCCAAATTTCACTGTGCCACCATTGATCTTCTTCAAGGTTATGAACTTGCTCTTGTCTCCTGTCATGTGCCTCGAACATCCACTGTTAATGAACCATGGCTTTCTTCATTTCTTGCATGCAAAGTTGTCTATACCAACATAGATTTTTCAAGTTGTTTCTTCTGCCATGAACCTATCTGAACTTTCTTCTTGATGAATGAAGCCTTGAAACTCTGGTCCTTTTTGACTAAATCAAACATGCTTCTACAATATCGGGCTATGTGTCCAAAGTTGTTGCACTTGTAACATATTATGGCCTCTTCATTAAACCTTGATAGAGGAGCAAAAGAGTTGTGGTTTCTGCATGACTTTCTTTTTCCTTATTTTTGAAATTGTTAGCCCTTTTTCGACATTCTATTTTCTTATGACCATATCTATTAAAATAAAAACAGTAACCATAAAAATAAGACCTATTTGTTTATCTCTGTCTAATTGTCTTTTGTAGCTCTGTTCTTTTTAGTCTTATTTGTTTGAAATGTCTTCTGTATTCTTATCTTCTTCCTTTTTTATTTCCTCTTTTGTAAGAGCTTCAACATAGCTCTTTTTTTCCTTGTCTGTGAAAGTAGTGGCCTCCTCTTTCTCTTTTTCAAATCCGATACCTGTCTTATCTGACATTGATCTTTGACTTTCTAATATATTATTCAACATATTAGTGATATTCTCAAATTTTGAATCACTGGTTGCTCTATCATTGATTGCTTTATTTGTTTTCTCAATATCTACTTTTAAATAAACAATTTCAATAATATACCTTTCACATTCTTTGCTTACTTTTTGCAACTGTGTCATTAGATCTTCTTCATTCTTCTTGGCTTCTTCAAAGTGTGCTTGTAGATCTTCAATTGTTTCCTTTGACTCATTTTCATTTTTCTCGATTTGGAGCTTTAATTTTTTATTCTTCTTTTCAAGAGCTTTTAACTCTTCTAAGGCACAAACGAGTTCTCTTTCCAGATTCACTTCATCTTCATCCTATCTTTTTTTTATCTATATTTTTACTTGCAGAGGCATTTTCATGTATGGCCATGAATAAAATATCTTCTTCTGAATCACTGACTCCACTATCTTCGACTGAGCTAGGATTTTTAGAATACAAAGTCTTTTTCTCGAATCTCTTCTTGAATTTTCTTTTGAAATTCTTCTTGTATGTATACTTTCCTTCCTCATTGTCACCATTACCATTATCTGGGCACTTAGCTGAAAAATATCCAATCTTTCCACAATTAAAACATTTAAAAGGTAATTTTTTTTTATATTTACCTGTGTTCTTTTTCGACTTGCGAATGAATAGAGCTCCATTGTCATCTTCATCATCACTAGAACTGTCACTTGATTCTTGAATCTTAGCCTTCTTTTTCTTTGATGTCTTGAAAGCAGTTTCTCTTTTTGAAGGTTTCTCTTGTTCGGTTTGGATCTCATATGCCGTAAAAATACCATATAGCTCATCCATCTTTAGCTTGACTAAATTCTTCATCTCTTCAATTGCCAAAACTTTTGCATCATATCTCAATGATAGAGATCTCAAAACGTTTTGAACCACAATTGATTCTTCTAGATTTTCTTCAAGACCTTGAATCTGATTAACTATTTGATCAACCCGCAAAAGATAACTTGCTATATTTTCTTCCTCTTCCATCTTCAAACTCTCAAACTGTCTTCTGAAAGTCTGAAGCTTAGCTTGTTGAATCTTTTCATCACTGTTGACAAATCTTCCACAAGCCAGATTTTCTCTTGCCACTTGGAGAGTTCTCGTCTCTAGCCAAGGAAGGAAGAATACATTGTTTTCCTTGGCCAAAATCAGTCTCCATATTTCCCTGTTCTGAGCCAGTTCTTTTTTTTTATTTTGCACAAGTTTTGAGTTCTACGGACTCTAGAAATTTGAGTTCTACGGAACTCTACATGCTTGAGTTCTACGGACTCTACAGGGAAGAAACAAGTTCCTGACACTTAGGCGACAAAAGGACCTTTGCAACTTTTTTGAAAGGCAATTTTAGAGGACAAATAGCCCTTGCGGAGGGCAGAAAAGCACTTAAAGGGAAGAAATAAAAAGGCAAAGAAATTTTCTTCGGACTTTCTGTCTGAAGGAAATTTCTGCAAGGCAAAGATAGAAGGAAAAGCTAAGGATTAACTCGGAAGGGTCACTTTCAACAATCCCGAAGGGCACCTACCCTTCGGGAAGGCACAGGTGCAAATTCAGGACCTTTTCAATATAACCCGGGTGTCCTCCAATTATTCCGCAACGACAAAAAGGGACAATTACTAGCCCTTGCGGAGGGCACTTGGTCGGCTGAAGGGACCATGGCATACTTCCCAAAGGGCACATTCGGAGAAAAAGACAGGAAAATATCCTTCAAACAAAAAGTCCGAAGGAATTCGGAAGACACATGGAGACCAAAAGCTGATAGCAAAAACAAGAAATCCGAAAGAAATGAAGGCTTCGAAAAAAGGGCGAAGGCAAAAGAGATATTCATCGGACTTTTGTCCGAAGGAATTCCTTCAGACAAAAAGTCCGAAGAAATTCTGAAGGCCACAAACCAAAGTCTGAAGAAAAGTGAAAAAACAAGTAAAACGAAGGCGCAACAAAGGAAGATATCCTTCAGACTTTTTGTCCAAAGGAATTTCTTCAGACAAAAAGTCTGAACAAATTTGGAGAAAGGACCAAGAAAATAAACCCGAGGAAAAAACCTGAAGTAGGAATTCTGAAGACCAGAGACCGAGATAATTCTTGCGGACATTTTGTCCGTGGGAAGGAGGCTGACTATGCAAAAGAGGATAAGAAATAAGAGAAGTTTGAAGGAAGTTGCCAAATATAAAATTCTGCCAAAAATAGACGCGAACAGGCAAACCAGAATAAGACAGAATACATGCAAGCAGGAGCTATCTTTGAACGCCGTCCAAAGCTTCAGTTGACTGGTTATTAAAGCCCCGCTCATCCCCAGATCATCTCAGCGTACCAAACAGTCCAACTCAACTTGATCTCTTCGTCCAACTCAACCTGACCTCTTCGTTTAACTCAACTTTCAAACACTACAACTCGGCATCATGCAGTGCACGAAGTTCTAAAATTGACATTTGCATGGATTTCCATGCAAAAAGAGGTGGGCAGTTCATAACAAAGATAAGTTCACTTCATCAAACGAAGAATCTTCATGCAAGGACAAAAAAGAAAACATATTTTATTGAAAGGCCAAGTAAAACCTGGAGTTAACGCTAGTGAAACCTTCTCTTCAAATTTTCGGCGCCAATCTTTGGCCTCTTGTAATTTTTCTATATAATGGTTTTCAGTCTTGATTAAAAGATCATCCAATCTCTCTTGGTTAGACCAGACTTTGCCATTGGTGAGTTGTGTAACCTCTTCAATCAATAAGGACTGTACTTTCAGATTTCAAGTTCTGACATAGTGTATATTTCTTCAACAATTTGCACAAGTGTTAAATTTCTCTCCCTTCCCAAATTTTGATTCATACCTAGTTGCTAGATTATCCTTTGCCGGTTATGTTAATTGTTCTTTATTGTATTTTGCTGAAGCTATAAGTGGATGCTAGGTGGCCGCAAAGTGTCTTTTATCAGACCTCTCTCCATCGTTTTCCCTCAGGTTTCAGTCATTAGATCGAACCTCTTCATAAAATATTTATGCATAAGTGATTGATTGAAGTATAAGGTCTTCCTTTTCCCTTGATTGTTCAGTGTTTAAGGTTCCAAGTTGAGTGGATCAGACTTCTGGTGTATCACTCCTTTTAAGTAGGATTTCCCCTTTAAGTTTCTTTCTCCCTTTTCCATGGTAGTCTGAAACGTAGAGTAGGGATCTTCATTGATACATCATACAGGAACCAGCCTTCTCTAGAGGTTCTTCTCACCATTGAGGCACCCACCCTTGTGAGAAGATCCCATTGTTTCAACCGGATAGAAGACTGACCGTTTCACGCATGTCTTTGAATCAGGGCGCAGCTCCAAGTTGACAACATTTTTTGGCATGCCCGGTGGGACCACGAAAAGAGTTCTTTATAGAAAATCTTCACGGCAAAGGAAGATATTCATTTACAGCCAGCGGAGGAGTTCATAGCACCATTCGGACAATCATTTCATGCCAAAAGTTACCACAAGATCGGCAAGCAAAGGTATTCCTTTTGAATTTGTAACTTATAAAAGAGCAAGATCTAGGAGGGCAAGTCCATATCCCCAAAGAGAATATTTACCCCCCCCCTCATCCTATTGTTCTAGACACAATCCTCACCATGCAGATGGCCAATAAAAATCAAGTATTTGCTCCATTTAATAGAGGGAACCCACTAAATCTAGCACATTTAAATGACATACCTATATCTACCCTCAAAAGTATTCCATTCTTTTCAGGAGAAAATCAAACAACCCCTATTGAGCATATCCAAGATGTGGCTAATCTTTGTTTACTTCATAATGTAACTGAGGATAATGATGCTATCAGATTACTAGCTGCTTCTTTCACAGGAAAATCATTACAGTGGTATAGAACCCTCCCACTTAGATCTATCTCTACTTGGGACGAATTGGGTGCTGCCTTGGTCAAACAGTTTGAGGACAAGTCTGACCACTTATCTTTGGTTGAGCAATTAACTGCTATACAGAGAGCTCCTCATGAGTTCATGTCTGATTTTAATCTCAGATTCCAAAAGACATGGCACAGGATATCGGTTCTAATTAGGCCATCCCCTGAATATGCATTTTTATATTTTTTGAAAGCTCTCAATTTTGATATTAGTGTGATGATACAGTCAATGGGCGGCAATACTTTGCCTGATGCCTATGAAGTTGCAATAAGAGCGGAAAATAGTTTGATTCAAGCAGGGAAATTTGCTCCAAGACCTCCAATGCCCATTTTTTCGGAGATAAGTTCGGCACCAGCCCTTCAAGTTCCTCAAGTTCCATCCTTGGCTCCAATCCCAGCACCTCAATGTCCTATTGCAGCCTCTACTAGTCAATCCAATGAGATAGGAGCGCTGAAAAGTTTGTTACAATCTTTTGAAAATGAAATAGTATAGCTTAAAAGGCAGAAATTTCAATCAAATAGGCCTTATCAACAGCAAAATCAGAACAATTATCAGCCCTTCAGAGATCAAAGATCTCCTTATCAGGGTTTCAAAGAAAATAGACCACCCTATCAAGCACAAGGGGCCATAACTCCAGCTAAGCCATATGCTACTCTTGATCCAAATGCTCCTACTTCAAAAGCCATTGTTCCAAGTCCACCTCAAAACAATTTAGTGCAGGATTCAGGTTGGCAGCTTTCGAATCTCAATGATTTTCAAAACCAGGATTCAGTATCATCAAACAGCACCATGCCACAGATAACACAAGAGGAGTTCTCTTTTCAAGAGAGTCAATATCAAGATACAGGATTGGCACCACAAGGAGTGACCCAAGGGCAGCGTGCTGCTGTTAATGTAAATTGGCAAGTAGATGATCATATTGTTTTTACTCAAAATGTTAAAACTAACGCTTCAAATGATCAGGTTGCAGCTCTAACCTATCAGAGAAATAAAAGAAGAGCTGTGGGAGAAGCTCAAGCAGAGGCAAATACGTCAAATACTCCTAGTACTATTGCTCAAAGTATGAAAAAATAGCTTGTTGCCCCCATAGCACCAAAAAATCAGAATGTAGAGGTTGGCAAAGTGCAGCAAATACCTCTAATTCGTAAACGGCAAGTAACACAAAAGGTGCAATCAAAGGTTAGTCCATCCCAATTCAATATTGTAGATCAAATGAAAAGGTCTAACATCAATATTAGCATGTGGGATACTCTTTCAATTCTATGCCAAAAGGACAAACTCGTTCAAGAACTTTCAGCTATTGAATTGTCCCCAAAATTAGTAGACAAAGAAGGTGTTGTTTTGACAAACTCAGATCCGCCAACTAAGTAGCAGGTACAGCAAGGAGATAAGATATCAAAGGTGGACAAAATTGAGGTAAAAGCAAAGAAAACTCCCTCTTTTTATCTTTCTTTAATAGTGAGAAGTACCTTAGTTCATAATTGTATGGTGGATAGTGGAGCCAACAGTACAGTCATGCCTAAACAAATCGCAAACAAGCTCGGCCTTGTTTATGAGCCAAATACTAAAGGGGTACTGCAGTTGGATGGTTCACCCGCAAAGACAGTAAGGATCATCAAAGATTTGAAATTAACATTACATACATGTCCTAACGTAACTATTCAGCAGAACATAGTAGTGGATCTACCTCCTTATTTCGCCATGTGCCTTTCAAGAGATTTCACCTCAAAGATTGGGGGATATCTATCAGCTGATTGGACTTACTTGTTGTTCAGAACCAGATATGGCACAAAGGTAACAATTCATTCAGAACCTATTGCACGTTTTCACATGGAACCTTATACGCCAAGTGTGGTTAATGCAAATTGTATCATTTCAGATGAAGTAGTACAAACTAGTGATGTAGAAAAAGATTCACCTTTGGATGGAGTTCCAAATTTATTTCTTGATGAGTGGGCTTCCACCTTGCATGAGCATGATCCCTACAAGCTGATTGAAGAAGAAGGCCTTGGGGTGCATTGCCTTCATGAGAACGATGCGCCAATCCTAGCCATAGTCAAAGAGGGCAAATCTAATGAAGGCTTGTGGCAACTATACTTCGATGGATCAAAAAATAAGCATGGGACAGGAGCTGGAATGATGTTGGTTTCTCCTATGAAACAAAGGTATTTCTCATCTATTAAATTTCAATTTGGCTGTTCAAATAACATTGTTGAATATGAAGCACTAGTCCACGATTTGCAATGGGCTAGGAAGATGAAAGCAAGTTGTCTACAAGTGTTTGGAGATAGTGAACTCGTAGTTCACCAAGAGGCTTAAATGTATGCAAGAATATGTTGCTTAAATCTTATAGACACAGGGTATGGGATTTACTTGAATATTTTCAGGCTTTTAATATTCAAGCGATATCAAGAGATAGAAATAAACATGCTGATAGGTTGGCTGCTGTTGGGGCACAATTTGATATTCTAGCTGACGTTAAAAGTGACATTTCTCAGTCACATATAAAGATAGTCGTAAGGCCTTCTGTCCCAGATAACCAAAAAAATTGGTAGGTATTTGAAAGTGACAATCAAATTGTGAGATTTTTACAGGAAGAAGCTGAGTTTTCTCTAAAAAATTAGGCAAAACGCTTACAGCAGTATGGTGATCAGATTGTGCAGATAAAAACCAATAAACTACCCAAGGGATTGGTTACCCTTGAAAATATTTTCAGTGAAGACGATGAACTAAGGAAAGAGAAACCAGCCTTGTCAACAAAGGAAGAGCACTATGCCAATGTAGAGATTGCAGCTGGTAAGATTTTGAAATTGGGCAAGGTATGCACTCCACTACAAAAGAAAGCTTTCGTTGAATTATGCCAAAATTTTGCTGATATATTCGCATGGCAGTATAGCGATCTCAAAGGGTTTGATCCAAGTTTGGCTCAACACACTATTGAGCTAGAGGACGAAACTAAACCAATACGACAAAGACAAAAGCCAATCAATCCAAAGCTTGAGCCTTTAATGAAAGCTGAGCTTCACAAGCTTATAGAATCGGCTATTATATTTCCAATCAAGCACTCAACTTGGGTGGCGAACCTCATTCTAGTACGGAAAAATAATGGTGAGATTCGTTTGTGTTGATTTTCGTGAGTTAAACAGGCCCTCTCTTAAATACCATTATCCATTACCATCAATGGAACAAATTTTACAGCTCGTTTCAAGTTCAGAGAGGTTTTCCTTATTGGATGGGTACAGTGGCTACAATCAAATTTTGGTCAAAGAAGAGGACCAATTCAAGACAGCTTTCACAACCAAGTGGGGAACATTCGCATACGAAAAGATGCCTTTCGGTTTGTCCAATGCTGGAGCAACCTTTCAGAGGGCCATGGATATGGCCTTCCAAGGCCTTCTTAACAAATTTGTGCTTGTTTATTTAAATGATATAACAGTATTCTCAAATGATGCAATAGATCACATGGTACACCTCCAGCACGTCTTTGAAAGGTGTAGGCAATTTGGGATATCCCTAAATCCCAAAAAGTGTGTGTTTTCAGTTCATGAAGGTAAGCTGCTTGGACATGTCGTTTCAAAGCATGATTTAAACATAGATTCCGAAAGGATTCAATTCATTCTTGCACTCTCCTTGCCTAAGAGCAAAAAGGCTTTGCAAAGTTTCTTTGGAAAGATCAATTTTATAAGGAGATACATTCCAGATTTTGCTACTATAGCTAAACCACTTACAACCATGTTTAAAAAAAATCAAGACTTCAGTTGGTCTAAAGAGGGAATAACAGGGTTTGAAGATGTTAAGAAAGCCATAGCAAGTGCCCCTACGCTCTTGAATCCAGATTTCAAGAAGGATTTCATTCTATATACATATGCTAATATGGACACCATTTCAGGCATTCTTATGCAGCAGAACCATGAGGACTTAGAACAGCCAATAGCTTTCTACAGCCAAGGCCTGCAGGAGTATGAGACAAGGTACTCTTTTGTTGAAAAACATGTCCTTTCAGTTATAAGATCTCTAAAGAAATTTAGGCACTTGTTTTCCAATAATAAAATACTTATAATGGTTGCTCATCCAAGCATCAAAGAATTTCTTCTAAACAAAGACATAAATGAGAAAAGCGTTGGTTGGATAACCAAACTGATGGAATATAACATAGAAATTAAGATCACGAAGTTGGTTAGAGGCAAAGGACTTTGTGAGCATTTAGCTCAGGACTTACAAGAAACCAACGAAGCTGTTCTAGTGTCAAATGATGTAGAAATCGTTGTTGTACAGACCTCACCTTCCAACCGGTTTCATGATTTGGTAAGCTATTTTCAGGAAGGTTGTTACCCTTCCCACCAAAGTTCTTCAAAAAGAAAGTATTTCAGACTGCAATCAATTCCATTTTTGCTCGTTGACGGTGTCTTGTTCAAAAAAGATATCAATGGAATGTTACTGAGGTGTGTGGAGCCAAGCCATACTCAAAGGTTACTTGAAGAATTCCATGATGGACTTGGTGGAGGACACTTTTTTGCCAGAACTACAACACTCAAAATCATGAGAGGTGGGTACTATTGGGCTACTAAATTTGGTGACTGCCATACATGGGTTAGGAAGTGCAAGCAATGCGCTATGTTTGTAGGAAAAGTTAAACTAGCAACCCTGCCCCTACAGCGAATTACAGTGGATCATCCATTTGTCCAATGGGGATTAGACTTTATTGGTCTCATTAACCCTCCTTCCAGTTTAGGGCATAAGTGGATTCTAACAGCTATGGACTACTTCACACGTTGGACAGAAGCATTTGCATTAAAGGAAGCAAACGAAACTAGCGTCCTTGATTTCTATGAAAGTTTGGTCGCTAGGTTTGGAGTCCCTTCAACCATTATTTCTGACAATGCAATGGCTTTTGTGAGATCTAGGATCAGCCAATGGGCCATCCAACATGGAATACATCTCAATACTTCATCAAATTATTATCCACAAGGAAATGGCCTTGCTGAGTCTACAAACAAGAACCTCTTGAGGATCATACGAAGGACTATTGAAGACAATCAAAGATCATGGTACCTCAAGTTGAAGTCAACACTATGGGCTGATAGGATCACCTACAAGAGGTCAATAGCCAACTCTCCCTACAAGTTGGTCTATGGTAGAGAAGCAAGGTTACCTATCTCTTTCGAGTTTACAGCTTCAAGATTAATGCATCAACTTGAATTGTTAGAAAACGTGCCTATGGAGATCAGGTATGCAGAACTTATGGAGCTGAAAGAGACAAGAAATCAAGCCATGCTAGCCATGGAAAGTCATCAGGCACAGGGGAAAAGGACATTTGACAAAGGAGCTTCCTCATGAAGCTTTAAAGAAGGAGATTTGGTCCTCGAGTGGGATGAGGATTGGGCCAAACTAGGAAAGCACACAAAGTTTGATTCACTTTGGAGTGGCCCATATACGATCTCCAACTGCAAATCCCACAACGCCTTCCAACTTGCTAAGATGGATGGCCAAGAGCTTTCAATCCCAGTCAATGGGATACATCTGAAACATTGCTATTAAAGAGCAAAATTCTATGTACATATTTAACTATTTTTTGCTTTCTTCCAAGTGCTATACAAGCACAGTAATTTGCTTCAATTTTGTTCATAAGTGTTGGTTGCACATTTGCTTCTTAGTTAGTTTTTATACTTTCGTGTGTTTCCCTTCTTATTTTGAAGAAGGAGGTTACTACAGCCATGATCAGAGCAGATTTTCAATCAGAAATCAGGTTCACCATTTGAGAATTCGAATAACGTCTATACATGGTATGAATTCTCAAACATAGCAGGCATGCTTCTCAGTTGAGTCGCCAGAATGTTGACAAATCTTCCACAAGCCAGATTTTCTCTTGCCACTTGGAGAGTTCTCCTCTCTAGCCAAAGAAGGAAGAATACATTGTTTTCCTTGGCCAAAATCGGTCTCCTTCTTTCCCTATTGTTTTGAGCCAGTTCTTTTTTTTTATTTTGCACAAGTCTTGAGTTCTACGGACTTTGCAGGCTTGAGTTCTATGGACTCTACAGGGAAGAAACAAGTTCTCGACACTTAGGCGACAAAAGGACCTTTGCAACTTTTCTGAAAGGCAATTTTAGAGGACAAACATCCCTTGCGGAGGGCAGGAAAGCACTTAAGGGAAGAAACACAAAGGCAAAGAAATTTCCTTCGGACTTTCTATCCGAAGGAAATTTTCGCAAGGTAAAGATAGAAGGAAAAGCCAAGGATTAATTCGGAAGGGTCACTTTCAACAATCTCGAAGGGCACCTACCCTTCGAGAAGGCACAAGAGCAAATTCATGACCTTTTCAAAATAACCCTGGTGTCCTCCAATTTTTCCGCAACGACAAAAAGGGACAATTACTAGCCCTTGCGGAGGGCACTTGGTCGGCGAAAGGGACCATTGCATACTTCCCGAAGGGCACATTCAGAGAAAAAGACAAAGGAAAATATCCTTCAGACAAAAAGTCCGAAGGAATTCGGAAGACACATGGAGACCAAAAGCTAATAGCAAAAACAAGAAATCTGAAAGAAATGAAGGCTTCGGAAAAAGGGCGAAGGCAGAAGAGATATCCTTCGGTCTTTTGTCCGAAAGAATTCCTTCAGACAAAAAGTTCGAAGAAATTCTGATAGCCACAAACCAAAGTCCAAAGAAAAGCAAAAAACAAGTAAAACGAAGGCGCAACAAAGGAAGTTATCCTTCGAACTTTTTGTCCGAAGGAATTTCTTCGAACAAAAAGTCCAAAGAAATTTGGAGAAAGGACCGAGAAAATAAACCCAAGGAAAAAACCCGAAGTAAGAATTCTAAAGACTAGAGACCAAAATAATTCTTGCGGACATTTTGTCCACGGGAAGGCGGCTGACTGTGCAAAAGAGGATAAGAAATAAGAGAAGTCTGAAGGAAGTTGTCGAATATAGAATTCCACCAGAAATAGACATGAACATGCAGACCAAAATAGGATAGAATAGATGCAAGCAGGAGCTATCTTTGAACGTTGTCCAAAGCTTCAGTTGACTGGTTATTAAAGCCCCGCTCATCGCCAGATCATCTCAGAGTACCAAACAGTCCAACTCAGCTTGATCTCTTCATCCAACTCAGCCTGACCTCTTCGTTTAACTCAGCTTTCAAATGCCACAACTCGGCATCATGCAGCTCACGAAGTTCTAAAATTGACATTTGCGTGGATTTCCATGCAAAAAGAGGCGGGCGGTTCATAACAAAGATAAGTTCACTTCATCAAACGAAGAATGTTCATGCAAGGACAAAAAAGAAAATATATTTTATTGAAAGGTCAAGTAAAGCCTAGAGTTAACGCTAGTGAATCCTTCTCTTCAAATTTTCAGCGCCAATCTTTGGCCTCTTGTAATTTTTCTATATAATGGCTTTCAGCATTGATTAAAAGATCATCCAATCTCTCTTGATTAGACCAGACTCTGCCATTGGTGAGTTATGTAATCTCTTCAATCAATAAGAAGGACTGTACTTTCAGATTTCAAGTTCTAGCATAGTGTATATTTCTTCAGCAATTTGCACAAGTGGTAGATTTATCTCCCTTCCCAAATTTTGATTCATACATAGTTGCTAGATTATCTTTATGCAGGTTATGCTAAGTGTTCTTTATTGTCTTTTGTTGAAGCTATAAGTGGATGCTAGGTGGCCGCAAAGTGTCTTTTATCAGACCTCTCTCTATCATTTTCCCTCAGGTTTCAGTCATTAGATCAAACATTTTCATGAAATATGTATGCATAAGTGATTGATTGAAGTATAAGGTCTTCCTTTTCCCTTGATTGTTCAGTGTTCAAGGTTTCAAGTTGAGTGGATCAGACTTCTGGTGTATCACCCCTTTTAGGTAGGATTTCCCCTTTAAGTTTATTTCTCCCTTTTCCATGGTAGCCCGCAACGTAGAGTAGGGATCTTCATTGATACATCATACAGGAACCAGCCTTCTCTGGAGGTTCTTCTCACCATTGAGGCACCCACCCTCATGAAAAGATCCCATTGTTTCAACCGGATAGAAGACTGGTTGTTTCACGCATGTCTTTGAATCAGGGCGTAGCTCCAGGTTGACAACAATCACTTTTGTAAATATTCTCAAGTTTTACCCAAGTTTCATGAGCAGATTTACATTGCATAACTTTAACAAATTTTGATTCACATAAACCACATAAAATAGCATTCAAAACTTTAGCATTATTTTCACTTGCCTTCTTTTCTTCCAAAGTAGTTACAAGTGTTTGTGGCTCTTCATATTCCTCCACCATTGCTTGTCAAATGTTGAATCCAAGGGCCATCAAATAAGTCTTCATCCTTATGCTCCAAAAAGCATAATTTGTCTCATCAAACAAAGGTGTCTTATTTGTAAAAAAACCTTCATGTGATTCGACCATCGTGTTTTCCCAATCTACCTTCAAGCTGTAAAATTTTTTCAAAAAAAAATTGCTCTGATACCAATTGTTAAGCATGAAATATACTGAGAGGGAGGGTGAATCAGTATATTATATATCTTTTACTTAATCTGATTTCTTTTCTTTAACCACTTAATTACACATTCAATATATGCAATAAAATTGAAACAATAACATGCATCACACAAAAGAGAAAGAAAGAGAGACTAGATTTTTACGTGAAAACCCAAAATGAAAAAAACTATGGAGAACAATCTCAAGTATATGAATGAGCACCAACTCAAATTATAAAGTTCGCAAGCACCAACTTTCAGGAGCAACAACCCCTTTGCCAAGCACCAACACAACAACTATTTGTGAGCACCAACCCACAGGAGCACCAACCCCTCTTATGTATAAAACACAACTATCTATCAATGTTGCTTACTCAACAAATGATAGAACTTTACAATATCTCCTACTTTTCTCTCTTCGAAAACAAATGCAAACCATGCACACTTTTGCATATTTCAAATGGCTTCTCAAGCCTTTATTTATAGCTTTCCAAATGACCTTTGGCATTCACCCTTTATGACCCTTCAATCTTCATGGAAAATGGCCCCAAACTTGCATAACCCTTCGTATCATTGCATTTGAAAAGTCATATGGTGACCTTTCATAAGCAAATGCGTCATTTCCTCTTTTGTCTTTATCTTGGTGACTTTTTGTATTCCTCAAAGTGTCCCTTCATGAAAAAATGCACCATACCCTCTTTTGTCTTCACATGATGACTCTTGGAATTCCTCAAGATAACTCTTCATAAGAAAATGCGTCCCATTCCTCTTTTGTCTTTACCCCGTAACTCTTTGACTTCTCCATGGGCCCTCTTTTGACTTATATACAATCAAAAATGTATTTGTTAATATTAAATAAATATTAATATACATTAGTCAAGATATGAACATTAAAAATATCATTAAATGCAATGGGGCCTTTATCACCAATGCTAGACCTTTGACATCAATGACAATATTTCCAACACAAACTTCACTTGACCATTCTAGGTCATTTTCTAGTTCTTTGTTTCCCACCAAAACAAACTTCACTTGTCCATTCTAGGTCATTTTCTAGTTCTTTGTTTCCCGCCAAAATGGGAAATTCAAAAATTTGAATTGGTTTCTAAGAGTCAAGTGTTCTAACATGTTTACAAGGTCTTGATCCTTGGTTAAAGGATCCTTGGGGTCAATTCACTTGTTATAATTGGATTTCAACCTTTAAACCAATTGTATTTACCTTCAACCACCTTATAACTAAATTTAGAGTATGTGCAATGTAGAGGGAAGACTAAACTAAGTATGTTGATAAGTCCTAGCTCGGTTGAGGGATCTTAGTTGCATGAAACCAAGTTCAATTAAGTGATAAGCCTTGGAACATGAAAGGAGCTGAAGGAGAAACGAAGACAAGGAGAAAAGACAAGGAACTTGTAAGATATTGTCAGTTATAATAGAGAGTGCAGAGTGTAGACAGGGGTCTGCAGGTCTGTGTACCAAAGTGGAAGATAGTTGAATAAATTAGTTTTTATTGTGTTCTCCATTGAATTCCAAACAATCTTCTAAGGTGTAAGTACCTGTTATCAATATTTCTACATCCTTCTATATGTTTTTAACATGACTCTATAGACAAAGGACTGAAAACCTGTAATCTCTAAGTCTAAGAAACCCAGTCTGAGGAAAACACACTTTTCCACATGTTTCTTATCATTAGTAGACCTGAATTGTATGTGACAAAGTGGGAAAATATTGTAGATATTTAATTCAGGTAAAAGAAGGTTTTGAAAGTCTTTAAAACTTAAGATTTCCTCAAAATTGTGCTCTCACGTCTGTATCCTGATCTAAAACCTTAAGTCAGGATTTCATACACTAAAAATTGAATAACTCCTAAAATAACCATCAAATATTGTGAGGATATTCTTTAAGGGTTCCAAGTGGTTCCAAACTTTAAAAGTCGTTAGACTATGATATATAGGTGACTGTATACGCAGAACTGTGTGTTTAGGCTAAAAACAGGGTTAACAAGTGGGTTTTTCTATTTTCCTTGAAGATCCAAGTTAGAGCATAGTGAAGAACCTAATTCTTGTCATTGGTAATGTGAGACTGAATGTGGAAAGTTATTTTTAAAATCTTTACAGTCTGAGATTTAATCCATAACCTCATCCCAAACAAATTAGGCCTAAAAGATTGTGTGTGTAAGGCCGGTGTTCTGTGATTTGCAGAGTTTCATACATAAGTGAGATTTGAAAGTTACCTACAAGATTCAAGGTCCTAATAGAAGGTCAAAAAACATATGAATGTATCAAATGTCTGAGGTTTTTGGTAAAGATTCACTGCAAAGAGATAGCAAGGCTATTGAACAAGATAGATCTAACACAAGTCATATTGTATCATGAGTTAGTTCATGATGGTCTTATGAATATGTGGAGACTTCAAAGACATGAAATGTATTACTAGAATCTAAATCACTCTTAAAAGATAAACATCTAAATAAGAGCATTATAGATCTATAGTAGGACAAAACCCCTTTGAAGATCTACTTACATCAATTTGTCATGCCATATAACAAACATTTGAAGGAACTAACTGGGATGTTGGAGAAGACCCCAACTGACAAACTCAAAGATTTGATTTACGAAATGACTATTGCCCGAGTATATGTCTAATAAGCTGAAGGTTGTTCCACCCAAGTCACATGAAGAAGCATATGACAAGGCTACAGAATCAAAGAGTGAAGACAAGATTAATGCAAGGAAAAGGAGGTCAATGACTCCTTTAACAGAAGATTCATGAATATACTTGGTTGGATCCCATTGGACCATGGTTCCTGTGGTTGGAAAATAGATTACATGCTTGATGCCCCCTATACCAACTTTTACCTTCCTTAGGGAATCTGTCCTTGTGATTTCCTAGAGGAGAATCATCTCTATTTTCTTTGTTTTGACTTTATCTTTGAGAAAAAGGCATTTGTTGGGTATGCCAATACCTCAATCATTCCATGAGAGGATTTAAATTAGACTGAGTTGAGTCAGACGTTCAAGCCACCTGAGCCATGTAATTATTGGTAGCCTTGGGTTTCCCAGATCTGCATCATCTTTTCTATTGGATTATTTTGACTTGGCTCGTAGACTGGTTACACTATGTCCATTAAGAGTTTTCTTTTCTTTTTGACAACATTTGCTCCCTTAGGTTCCAAGTCTCCATATCTGCGGATTTATTAGGATGATATCATCCTGAGAGTCAGTATTAGATTTGGTTTCCTACCCCTTGGTGATGACTTGGAAGTATCAGCAACATATGTGAACTTGATGATGTCTTATACTTGTCCTTTTTAATTCTTCTTACTTGTTTCTGATTCTTGGGATACTAACTTGGAGCGAGAGTTAATTTCTTGGGTACCTTGGACATACTCCCATCTCCTCAATACCCGAGCCCGCCAAGACTTCAAACAGGTTTGCTAAACTGAATTGTCATGTTAGTTGAACTAATTATTTTCCTTTCCGTGTGTAAACTCTTTGAAATTTATCCTCTCCTTGTTGCTCCTTAGAGTTGTGTTGACTTGTGCCAGGATTGTGGGGATGCTTTACATGGTTCTCTGAAGGGAGGGTTGCTTGCCCTCCCTTATTTTTTGTGGTGAATATTTGTGTCAATGATTTTCCAAGTTGGCTGATCCTGATTGCCTTTGGAGGGGTAAACTCTGGATAGATATCCATGATCATGATAGATCCTATATCAAAAGGAGATATTCTCATAGTCTATTGTCTGTTCGCACTCTATCCCATCCATTTCCAGCAGCATTCTATCAAGGAGGGGCTTGTCTAGATCCATGTTGACAAATGTCCTGTCATCATTACCAACTCCTAGGTTTTTGGTGAGCTCAAAAGCGATTATGTACTCCCCAATAGCATCGCTATCTTTCTAAGAAAACATTCTTGCTAGTACTCACGTAGGAGCAATGGAAACCTGACCCAAACTGGGGCAGTGCTTGGAAGGTCTTTTGTTAGGTGTAATATAGGGGGCTAATACTTCATGAAGAGACCATATTTTTTTATGTATCATAGTCCCCCTTGGAAAGCCTGGTTTTTTTCCTATTTGGGCATCATTAAGATGTCCATAAACCCAGTTGGGTTCCAATTCTCTTGAATCATGATCCTTAGAGTTTTGGGGATTGGGAAAGCCTCCATGAATCTCCAAAACAAGGCCTTCTCTTTGACGAGCCATATTTTGTTTTCCATTTCATCCATGGAGAAGGAAACCTTTGGGAGGGGTTCCATCCTGAGGGAACAACCATTTTCTTTCTTAGTGGGTCAAAATTGGACCTTAATATGGTCCTTTAAGCATGATATTAAAGGAATTGACTATCTTTCTTGTAGATCTGGGTTGGTCTCTTGGAAACAGAGAACCTGAAATTTTCTTTTAGACTTTGTAGGATAGGGATCTAATTGGAAGCCATGGCCTCCCCTGAGATGGCTTTCCTTAGATCTAATCAGAAAATTGCTAGTTGTAGGACAAGCTTGTTCATTGGGATGAGAGATGAGGCCTAGGGTTAAGGTGGGAAGAGCATGAGCTTAGGGCTATTACAAAGGTTTGGCCTTGTTAAAAATGGTTGGGAAAAGAAATTTCTTGTCTCGTACATTGCATGTTTAGGCCTTTTGATATTTTCTCAATTTCTTAGAAAAAAATCTCTCGGATTCCTCAAAAAATAGTAAAAAATTGATTGTGCCCAAGTAAAGAGACTCACAAAATGGCATTTATTATTATGGCCAGAGCCATACTACAAACATGTCACAACGTTGTTATCATCTCTTTGTATCCCACTTTAATCTTCATCAGCTCCATGTTTCATTGAAGGGTCCTTACCTCAAATGGTTATTTGTACTTGTACCTAGAAAACCCACATTAGGTCCACCTCTTAGATTTTGTCACTATGGACATTTATATAATTTCTTCCTTTCTTTATGTTGCAAGTAACCAACTCTTAGGTTTTGTCTTACACAACATAGGACCTTGGTGATGATATGATGTTGATTAAATTATAAATCGGTTGTCTTTTACAAAAAAATCCTCTAATAAGCTTTGAGTTATTAGATAGATGCTCTTGCTTGTTAATAAAAGTTAAACATATCAATAAAAAAGTGGGGAAGATTACATCAAGACCCTCCTAGTTCTGAGAACTATTTTGGGTAGATGTCAGAAATATCTAGAGGTAGTGTGTCTTGCATTTGAAGAATAGCTCAAGAATTAAAAAAACCCACAAAAAAATTACCAAACTATGAGCACTCCTAATATTCCTAAAATCAAGCTGCATAATAAAGTAAAAAGATCTAACCCTATGGATATATATATCTATTTTGGTGGCCTTTTTTTTCCAAAAGATCACTCATTTTTTACTAGCCCAATACATTTTAGCACAAAATACAAAACAGAGATAGCAACCACTAATATTGTCAAGTATGCATAGTGATGCTTCTCGTGTTTCAAGAGTGCAGGGGTAAACTCTCCTTGAGTAGAGACAGATCCATGTTTTGTCATCCCTATTTAGCATCTCCTCAGCAAGGCATTTGGAAGGAGTTTTTCTTGGTTGGGGTTGGTGCATAGGTAAATGTCCACCTCCACTCTCTCACGACTCCTTATGGAAATCTTGATGCTTTATGACAGATTGGTAGTTGTATTGTGCCTCCACATCACCATACGCTATGTTCTCAAGCATCTCATTCCTCTTGTTTTGTTGCCAAAATATAGAACTTAGGAAGATGGGTGCTCTGCCAAGGTATTTGATGCCCTTGCATAGCCCTTCATCTCCCTCTTTTCCTCCAAGTGCTTCTCACTGTCACCTCAAATTCCCTATGTGGCTTTGCTTGTTTCTCTGTTGGTTGTTTGTTGGAGAATTGTGGTTGGTTGTGTTTGTAGTCTTGGTCATGACGTTTTTGTATTAAAAACCCTAGCTATTTTTATCTGCCCTAAAAGACTCGTTGAGTGGATTGGAGTGTTGCTTTACTCAATTGGATGCAAAAACTCATTGGCATATAACCCATTGATATCTGCCATTAATGGTGGGTAGAAAACCTAGACCATTATGAGCTCACTATGTCACTATGTTATTTGTTGTTTCCATACCTTTGTTTCTTAACGTTGAAAACAATGATCTGTGCAATCCATGGTGGAAATATCCCTCTCTCACATTGCTTGCATATGCTTTTAGATTGTTTTCTTTCTACTTGGAGGACTATTGTGTGACCAGACTGATGGTTGGGGGTGATACAAGCCAGCAATTGAGGGCTTATTTTACACATTCCCCTGTCATTCAGCAAGTGCATAGTAGAGAAGATAAAGGATTGAGGATTTTACTCAATTGGAGTTGTGATGTTGACTTGATATTATTTCATCTTAACTTGACTAAAATGTCTACTTTGTTATCAGGAAATTGTTGCATTAGATTATTTAAGAACAACATGCATAATTTGTTGACACATCGACTCTATCACTACACCTTTCAGGGTTGTGGCATTAGAAGATTATTGCTTGTATTTTGACTTCAATATGAACATTATGATTACAAACTTTGGTCTTTTTAGATGAACTTGTGATGGTTGTAGATACTCATCATGGGTTGTAGTCTATGTTTGTACCGCTACACTTTTGATTTTGTACAAGAAAGTAAGAGGCTTATTTAATTAGCAAATGATCGTTGTTGTTGAATGCATGGAATTGTTGTTACAATATTTTAGTGTATTTGATCCTCGTATACACATTGAATACTTGTAATCCTTGACAAGCATCTTAAACCGTGCTCTGCCCACTCTGTATATGTAAACTTGATATACATGATTGTATTTTTACACTATCTAACTGTGAGTATAGTCTTGACTCAAAGGCATAGCTCAGTGCATTGCCATAGAGGTGAATGTTCAAGGTATATTATACATGACTATATTTGAGCAGGTGAATTAGGACTGTACTCTCCATAATTAAACTGTTGTATTGGTTGGGATTACTAATTTTGTACCTTTGCATTTAAGTTTCATGCTATGAAGGAGTTTTGAGTATATAATATTTTGAATGTGTATACCCTCGCCCCTGTTCTGCCCAACTATACAAACTCAGATTGCATGACTGTGTGGAGGCTCTGTTTGTTGATTGAGTAATTCTTGGAATTGATAGTGTGTCTTCTTTAGCATAAACACTCCAATATGGTCTTATGCTTGATTGTATTGGTTAAATTGCAACAAAAGAATATCGTGCTAGAAACATGGTAAACATGACTCTATTTTTGGTCATATTGACTCGTTGGAAATTCAAACTGTATGAAGTACAGATAAAGGTGTTCGTTTTGATTCCTTCAACAATAATGTTTTCATTTTTGTCTTCCTTGATAGCAATGTTACCTTGTAGATGGAACTTGCTCTTCTGATCTTGATGTTTTGAAGTGCTATGAGCGTGACTCCATTAATGGTTCAAATATTGGAATAAGTAAAATGTGGAAATGAACATTTTCAAATGCTCTAATGTATATGTATGATCTGGTCCTGAAGGCAGGGCACATAAGTGTGAGTCCTATTTCAAGTTGTAATAGTGGCATGCTAGGGCATGTATGCTTTATGCTTATTGGCATCTGAAAGCTCTCTTTCTATCTATGTAGTTCATTGTGATCACTGCGACTGATGGGAAACATTCAATGTATTCTGAAGAAGTTCTTGCTATGTTTTGTTTCTTTACTGTAGACTTGCAACACTTAGTATGCTCAGTTTCTCTTGCTGACCCGGTCAAGTTAAGATGCAAGAGTTTTGGAAACTCTTTCTTCATCAATATTGTGTTGATGTGATTGCTAGTAATTTTGATGGCATGATTTCTATGGAATGGACTTATAGCTTGACTATGTTCACTACTCAATCCTGCAAGTACTCTTTTTTATTGACGTAGTCAATTCATGCTAAGGGTACAAAGTTTATGAAGCCTCATTAAAATTACAATGTGATATGATGGTTGTAATAAGATTAGGATAGGGTTTCCTTTTCAAGCGATACCTGTGAGGTCGATTGTCTTAAATAAGTGAAGTACACTCTATTCTCTATTGCAACGGACTACTCATTTACTTCAGTGATTGAGGGTCATTAAATAGGAATAAGTGAATGCATCGTTGTGTTGAACATTGGACTATTAACTGAACTTTTATATCAAACCTTGGAAGAATAAGAAGGTGGTTTCCAAGTAAGACTTAGGGTTTAGTGGAGGCACTCTACCCAACAGGGCTAACTGTCTTTTTGAAATGTATTGCATGAGAATATTGGTAGTGTTGGCCAATTTTTTGGCCCACATAAGAAGCTTGGGCAAATTCTTCAGGGGGCCAGCAGAGATGTTTTAAAGCAAGCCAAAGGACTAAGCCTTGTGCAAAGTTCTTTTATTTGGCTTCCCTTTTTTGGGCTAAGTCATTGATCATCTTCCAGACCTTGTAGGAGAAAGTATTTCTTTCCCTCGGGTTCTTTTCTTTCGACCAAGTCTTTTTCGGGTTTTTTCTGTCTCCAAGTGATAAATTTCTTTCGGACAATTTGTCCGAAAGAAAGGTTCCAAAGGGCACTTTCGAAAAAGTTAAAGGGAATTCCCGCAGACATTTTTCCCATGGGAAATGGTGAAAGAAAAGGGCCGAAGAAATAAGGAAATCAGCAAAGGGAAATTCCTTTGGAAAAATAATCCCGAAGGACAAAGAATGCAAAAAAGAAACTGGAAAGAATTCCTCCAAAGGAATTTCTTTGGGAAAATTGTCCGAGGAAAGCCTGCTGAAAGGAGGCCCGACAAAGAAGTCCGAAGACTTCTATATGGAGAAGTCCGAAGTAGAACAGCTGGACAAGTCCAATGAGTAAGTAGGCTCAGAGAACCCGAATTACACTGCATAGTGTAAGTCGGGATTCTCCAAAGACTTTACTTATAAATTTTTATAAGTCAAGTAGTTAAGAAAACTCGATTTGCACTATGAAGTGCAAAGCTACTTGACTTAGGAGAATTCATAAGTAAAGTAGTCACAAAAGCCCGAAGTCATCAAGCTAGAGGAACTCGAAGACATCAGGTTGGTCAGACGAATAAAAGGGTGCCATGTGGCATAAGTTGGAGCAGGGGTTGACCTTTCAAAGGAATAGATGGAAGACGATCCAAGAGCATTTCCAGCTGGAAGAGAATTGACGGTTCGCAAAAGTAAAGCTCAAATAGAACCAAGTTAAATGGATACAAGAAAACCAATGTCTTTAGATTGGTTTTTCGTCTATAATAAAAGTCTGGTCCAAGTGTAAGCAGGTGAAAGTAATGGCCGTCATCTCTGATAAACAGCCATCCGACTTGAATGCAGCATGGGTCGGCTTGAGTTTCCACACATGGAGACCCGCGTCCTCTCAGCAGGACATGCAAAAGGGGAGGATTGCCATGTTTTTAATGCAAAGATCATTTCAACCGTGCTAGAAGTCACATACAGTTGCTCATGACATGGCGCCTTCGAATGCACCAAAGGGAGACTTCAATGCATGGGGAGGGCTCGAGAAAATCTTGAATGGTGCATTTTCATGGAAAGGACGAAAGTAGCAATCAACAACTTCTCTTTCCATGCATAACTCTCTCTCTCTCTCTCTTCCCTTCTCTATATATAGGATATTTTAAGCCATTTAAAAGGGTTCCTAGTTTTTAGAGTTTTTGTCATCTTGCTAGGAGACGAATGCCCATTGAGACGTTTGCAAAAGCGTGCTCCTTCGACTAGGCTAAACCTTGTCGAAATATTGTAAGAACTACCTCTTGAATGTAATGAGACTCGATTTCCTTGCCTATTTCCTACCTTCAATTTTTAGTGCTTTATTATGCTTGTTGCTCAGTGGGTTTGTGAATGCGCTTATTCCTAGTCCATTAGCCTGTTGCTTGCCTCTTTGAAGTATTTTCAAGTTTTCTAGGTCTGGATTAGTGTTCTGACTGAACCTCTTCTAGCGTGTGTTAGCTTGACCCTGAGATCGTGCAAGCCCAAATTGCCTCATGACTGATCTAGTGTGGGTTCAAGCGTAGATGAGTGTTCATTTATTTCTGGTGCATCACCTAGTTAACCCTCTTAGGATCCCTTATCTCCCTTCTAACCCTTTTCCCCGTGAAGTTTCATTTCAGCATTAGTTTTAGATGATCCACCAAGAGGAACTAGCCTCTTTAAAAATCCTAAAGGTTCAACCTCACCATAGGACACCCACATCCTGAGGTTGTTCCCATGCTTATAGCCGGAAGTGGGAGAGCCTAAAAAACTCTCCCATAGGGGTGCAATTTCGTGTTATAACAGATAGTTTTGTACCTACCATGCCGAAATTGTGTTGACAACTTTAAAAGCATTTGATTCTCTTAACTCATTTTTATATAACACTTGATGATGTGGTAACATGCATCTTTTATTCATGTTGTTTTCAAAGTTGTATGTTGAACCTTAAATCAACTAGACTGGCTGGAATGTATTATATAAAAGCCTCTATTTAGTTGGCACTATAGAACTAGTTTAAGTTCATTTCATGATCATCAACCCTAAAGGCTACTTGCCTAGGAATGGAAAATTGTTATAGGGAAACCCTATTTTCAATGGTTACCCTCAATATTTGCCTTGTGAAATAAAAATAAGTTTTGGGACCCTGCGTAGATGGGTAATGATCAAGAGAAATTCTCTAGGGTTTTGCAATTAATCTCTTAACATAGTGAACAAAACCTCACTAGATGATTCAAGGTTCAAGAAGTTATATACTTAGTAACTAAGTCAAAAGGTTCGTGTTCATGTTTGGGTTTGGTGAGGATAAATTCAAAACAAATTTGCCAGCCAATAGAATTCAAAAAAAAAAAGGTGAAAAGGTTCTAGTTATATAAATCTATTTTTTTTATTATTCATATTTTCAAACAAACGGGTGTTTACATCCCTCAACATTCAATTTTGAAGCTGCCATTATGTTTTAAATCTGTACGTAATAAAGGACGGAAATTTACAATATTAATAATATTGATAAAAATATAAATATGAAAGAAAAACCCTGAGAACACTAGTAAAATTTAATTAAAACAATAAAAACGTATTTAAATTTAATAAAAAGTGAATATCCCTCTAATTAAATTGTTCGTAAAAGCTTTCAACTTATCATGAGTAAACTTAGTAAAAACAAATAAAAAAATAGACAACAAAACCTAAAGCTTAATACTAAATATTAGTTAAGTTAATATGATTTTGAATTAAGCTAACTTAATATAATTTTAAATTTAGTAATACAATTGTTAAACAATCTATTATAAATTTGAAGTTAATAATATATATATATATAACCTAAAGATTGTATTAAGTAGTTGAAAGCTTTCACAAAAAAATTAATTATATCATGATTTTTGAAGACTTACATGAGTTTTGACGGCTGCCCACTGGGATTGGCGGCGCTAGGTGGGACTCTCTTCCACAATTTCACTTGCTCTAGTCTATTGCCTGTTTCACTTCCTCCTTTAGCTCCAAGCCCGTTCACCTTCAACAAAACATAGGGAACCACCTGCAAACCCACACGTCTCTAACAAAATATTATGAATAAACGGCCTTGCAACTTTGAATTGTGAATAATATGCAGGGATTTAACCACAATGTCTAGCAATTTGAATCCCTAAAAATAACATATGCAAATAATATAGAAAAACATTTTTTTAATGTTTATTGGCCAATTTCTAATGACTTAGAGTTTTTTTCGCTAAAATCAAGAAAAAAATAGATCATACGAATTTTTAGGGTAATTTTTTATGGATTTGTTGTGTTTGTATTGAAGTCGCTAGATTTCAAAATTTTCCCTTGGAATTCCATGATTTCTATGACTAAGTGTATTAATGCTTATGTTCTTAAACCCATTGGGTCATTCCCTAAATACCATCATTGCTATGCATTTTGATAGGCGGTTGAATCTAAGGCTTAACTATGTTTTCGTGTTGACCTTTATCTTTTTTACCCACTGCTCTACAGCAAGGGTGCATGCTAAGCAACCCTAAGCATGATGAAACTGTATGCACTAAAATTTTCTTGCTCCACTAATTATCCAATTCCCGCTAATTTGATCTAATTATCCTATTTTCTAGTCATAACAACCCTTGGCCTAATTTCTATAATCGTCCCCATATCCCATTTAACCTTTGTCCTGGTCCAAAACCAATTAATCCTAATCCAATCCTAATTATCTATTATATGAGAATTTTTAATTCCCATAACCCCACCTAACCACCTACAAACCTATCCCCCAGGTATTCCTACATCCCTAGAAATTCTAATCCTATCATTAAGCCCTAAATAAGGCTTATTACCCACTAAACCTACCCTTAATCCCACTTGACAGTTTAAAATTCAAGAAAATCCCAACTACCCACCCACCACCCTACACTGGCCTTTTCTAAGCACCTAAAACCCTTGTAGAGAATTCTAGAACTAGAAAGTTCTAGAAATCTCTCCATTTTAACCTTCTTCTTATAGAATCTTCTATTCTAGAGGATTCCATGGAATTAAAAATTCAATGGAAAATCCCCCACCCTAGATCTTGATGGCCCAAGTTCAAATTAGGACCATAGGATCCCCCTCCATGAATCTATAAACCAACACACCTTCCCTTGCTCAAGCTAACGGGCATTTGAATGAACAAGTGAATGAATGCATGAAGGAATAGCACAAACAAACCATTTGTCAAGCCTATCCAAGCCATTGTCAAGCATCTCCAAGCAATCCAACAATCAAGTTCAAGCATACAAATCTTGGATCGGAGTTATGAGAAGGTAAAAATGATGGTAAGCATGAGCTTTGCATTCTAATTTGTCTTTTCTATCCCTTTCTATTGGTGTCATTATCTTTGGGTTTTCATTATCTCTTTGATAACATTTTGTTTGAATCCCAAATTTGGTGCACAGAAACCAAGCTATAATAAGTGTGGAAGTGTTGTGAAAGTACATTTGAATTCAATTAAAAAAACTTTTCGTTGTTGAACAATTGAGTGCAAACCTTGATATCTAGTTGTGCATACTTTTTTGTGGTTTGGTTTTTAGAGGATATGATAGGTGCGGTTTGATTTTTTGAGGATATGAGATCTGTAACTGAGATGGTGAATGCGAGCCTATCGGTTGCCAAAAAGGTCAAGAACTAAAATGTAAAGCCTTGAGTGATATTTGTCAAGTGTACAAGACTAGTTTAACATATAAATCCAAATTTAAGCATCTACATTCCCCCCTTTAATCTAGTAATGCATAACGATGAAATGTTTAAAAGAAATAAATACATACCGTGGTGTGTACAACACACCTTGCTTTGCTTGAGCTCTATTTGAATTTGTTGTATGTGTATAACCTGCAATCAAGAACATGTTATAGGTGTAATTAGTACATATAATCTGAAAATGTATAACTAAAATTCACTTGAAATAAAAGAGAGCAAGGAAAGAGTATACCTATGTGTCGATGCAACCATGTTGCCTCTTGATAGTTTGCTTTAGTAAAGACGCTTCATAGCTGAAGCATTGGAGAGACGTTCACAAATGAACCTTGGAGATGTGAATAGCGGAATTAAAGGGTGATCATGCCCGCAATCCGATATAAGGGTGAGTTGTGGCAAGTCCATCAAGAGCTCAGAATCTCAATTGCACATCTCTAGTGTATCATAATCTAGTCAATCTCACCTGAGTCAAATGGTTTAACCACATCAACTCGCAATGATAGAAAATAGTGTCAAGTCCATTGAGGGCATTGAATCTCGATCACACTAAACAAATAAGCCAACAACTACGGCAAATAAAAGCTCAAACAATGCATCTTGGTAGAATCACTGCATGAATATTGATATAATGTGAATAATGTATCTATAATTTGGTGCATTTGCATGGCATATGCATCTCAAATGTGTCTCAAGTTGAAGTAGCTGTCAAAATGTAATCTTTGGTCTGTTAAATATATATAATATGTATCACAAATCTGAAAAAATTGTGCCAAATGTATATAATTTTGTCACATGTGCATATCTGAATCATGTAAACTGAATCAAATTCTATCAACTGTATGTATGTGGAATCATGTCTTTATGGCATGCCCCCATTGATATGCCCCCCTATTGAGGTAAGGGGAATTAAAAAGTGATAGTCGCCTTATCTCAAAAGAATAAGATAACTATGTTGTATCTGTGTGAATTATGTAGTAAAGAAGTATATAGTTGTATCATGTCGATGTAGATATATCAATGAAACTCGCAGTATGCATACATAAAAAGTCCTAATTTCATGATGTCTATCATCGCAACGTTAAGAAAATAACAAGCTCAACAAACAATCAAGCACACACACAAGAGCACTCAAATGTTACACAAAGAAGGGTCTACGGAGACCGCAAACAAGGGGCATGTTCAAATGCCCCACACTCAAAGGGAAGACATATGCAAATGTCCATACACCAAAGAAACAAACAAGATTCAAGGCAAAATGGCCAACAAGCAAGGAACATGTTAAAATGTTCCACAAGCAAGACAAAGAAGCAAACAAGAAGTACACTTAAGTAAGCCATTTAAAAAATAAAGTAAATGAAATATAAGCAGGTAGCATAAGCATGTCATACTAATCCCTACATACATATGTTAGCAACTTGTCATGTAAAATAACATATCAAGTACACTATGTAAGATATCAACATGAGTATAGACATGTGTAAATGTCAATATATAAGCTCAATGTAATAATGGAAATGATCATAAAACAATAGAACCTGTGTCAATAGTGATCATGTAGAAACAAGATGCCCCCTATGTAGTGTGTCACACAAGAAAAGCAATAGTCCAACATCTACATGCTCATGTATCATGGATCTTATATATGTCTGTATCAAACTCAATTACCCATGAAATATGTGTATAGAAATGATATGCTATCTACTAATATAAAAATAAACAACATATGCAAAAGCTAGTAAACATGTGAAATGCTAAATATTTTTGTATTTTTGCTTTATATCAATGTTTTTGTATTTTCTTGAATATTTGATTTTGTTTTGAAGTTTTGATTATTCTTTTAAGGAATATTTGAGAAGAGAGTGCTAGCTAATGATTTCATCTAAGGGATGCTCATAAGGTGCTTTATAATCTACATATGGTATGGTGAATTGGTCATGCTACCAAGTATCATGTAAATGTGTCAAATCTGGGACTAGAGAATCTATAATACTTTGAGTAAGCCTCATAAGATTTTGTGGTTGTGAGGTAATAGTAGAAGGTATATTGGTTCGTGGAACCCATTGTTTAATGCTTTGTGATTTCCTAAGTGTAATATTGGGTCTTTGTACCCATTCTGAAACATGGTGCCCTATTGTCAATAACTGGCTAGGCCGTACAGATGTAAATGAGGATCTCGAAGAGTCCATTGTAAATCTCTGATGCAATGGCATCTCAAGTATTGGTCGCCTAGGAAAGGGGATTGTCTGTTGCTTACCCTTTCGCGTATGATTAACCTTAGTAAGTTGTATAATTAGTTGTCGTAGAGCAAATTTTCCTTGTTGCAAAGGATATTCATATTGGATCCCTGAAATTGTAATTACCCTGTCCGCATAAATATATTTAAGACAACCATGCACTGTGGAAGATACCGGACGGAATTGTTTTGTTTATCTAGCACCAGAATTTCAAGTCATGATTGCAAATGGGGGTGTTGTTAATTGTTCAAGAAAATGCCATAGTCTTGACCTCACTGTGGGGGACTACCTGATGCAAATCCCTAGTTTTTCGTTCCCATGTGGGCACTGATAATGTGTTGGGAGTCCATTGGCTCACAACATTTGACACAATTGAGATGAACTTCCAAAGATTGTTCATGCCTTTTCATTTGGAAGGCAAGAGTTTTGAGTTGAGAGCAATGCACGCAAATTCATCACAGATGGTAAGCTCTCATCAAATGCAAACGATGCTCAAAAAGGGATCAGTGGGCCATGGAGCAAAATTGTTTTTAGAGGAAGCAAAAAATCACATGTGCAAATACCACCAGATTTTCCAGAAAGGGTGGAAAATTAATCAATTGTTGTTGAGGATATGCCAACCAAGTGGCCACCTAAGAGAGACACTTCTAAAAATTATCCATTTAGAGCACTTTCTAATTACCAATTGCCACCCAGCACATTTTTGAAGGCGCAACCTCAAATTTGATTAGTCAAGGTATACCCTCACCATGAGCTTTCTAAGTCAACAAACATACACCCAGTCACTCATGTTGCATATTTTGGCAAGAAGCTTCCCATCCAACCCGACTATACCCATGTCCAAGAATCAGAAATTGGGGATGTACCAAGATCCCTTCCTAAATCATGATCAAATTCTTCCACCGAGAAATCAAGTTCGAGAGGCTCAACCCATCTTTGATGAACCTATCTACGACCAATCGCCCATCTTTGAACGAACCATCATGGGACCTCCCATACTTGACCAGCCCCTTCTTGAGGAGTCTATCTTTGACCAAGGGCCCATCTTTGACCAAGGGCCCATCTTTGACCAATCACCTATCTTTGACCAACCCATTGTTGGTCCACCCATCTCTGTGGACCGCTACTCTTTAACAAACCCATTCCTGTCGAACTTATCTTCAACCATACACCCATCTCAGACAAACCCATCTTTGATGTGCCCATTGTTGACCATCCCATCTTCAACCACTATAGTGAGCACATTTTCAACCCGTCACATAATCTCCTCCCGCACATCGAAACCTCAATCACCCAACATCACATGCCTCAAGTGACCAAGGTACTTATAGACAGTGAAATCTCAAATGCCTTCCATGTGGACAAGCCCATCTTAAACAGCAAATCAGCATCAACATCCTATTAGTTCGACAAAACTTCATTCGTCAAATCTGGCATCCTCGTAGAAGAGGAAATCAACAGCAACAATCACTCATGGTTACACGGGGATAGCCTCGCAGCTTGTTTCCAAAGCAACAAATATCCCATCGCGAACAGAATCTATAAAAGCATGAACTACAAAGGAAGAGGCCTTGGCCTCCATGAGCAAGAAATCATTTAACCTATCCATTTCTATGTAAACAAAGGTCTTGTGGCATCGGCTACAAAACATCTGCAACACAATGTGAAAATGTCAATGACACTTTTGTGTTTTCTGAAGCGGTTTCACCCAACATTAAGACGGGTTCCTCTCATAGTCCCTACGAAGATCGTGCTGCTACCAATCATTTCATCGACACCACTACTCCTTTCCACCATCTTGACATTCAATCTCCGGTACCCGTCGAGTGAGAACCAAGCCGAGGAATGAGATTCAAGATGAGGAAATACAACAAGACCCAAGCATAAACACAAGAGGAGGTGCACAAGGAGAAACACAAAATGGAGGAAGCATTGCATAGGATGTATAGAAAAAATTGGATGGTGTGTTGGAAATAGGCAAAGTGCATTTTGCAAGAGCTAAAAGTCCATTATTTTAGGTGACATCCTCAAGAGTTTCAATGTGGATGATTAGACCCGAGAATGTAACAAAGGATGCACTAGAGTTTTAAGGTCTCAATCAAAATATTGTGAAGGCTAATACACAAGGTGAGGAACTCGGCAAAGAACAAGGAAGGAGAGACAGAGTTGGTTGATCATAGGTGAATGAAAACAAAGGTTGTTTGGCTAACCTCTCATTTGGATGATTAGGTTTTGAGTACACATACGTTCAAGAGATTCGATATTCTGTTTAGGTTGGACGTTTTCTAGATGTCGAGTCAAAATTGCTTAGGAGAAGCTTGGATTTAGGGTTTGAAGGGTTTGAATGTGTAATTCTTGGAAGGAGTTCAAGTGTAAAGGTCGACCTCTAACAGTGATCATTGTATGATCTATGCTTTGTAATGGAATGTACATTGATGTGAATATATATATCAAAGATAGATTTTGTACACATGAGGTATCTTGTTGTAGTGTTAATTACTTAGACAATGTTTGTGTCATTTGTTTTATTGTCTAAGAGGATGTGCATGTTTGTATATTTATACTTTGTTCATCCAGGTTCTTGGTGTTCTCTTGCTGCACCTCGGGTGAGCACTTAAGTCTTCAAGCTTAAGTGATATGTCGGCGTTGTGGGGGGGGGGGGGGGGGGGCGGGGGTGGTGGGAGCGGGTGTCCTTATATTTTGTGGCGCATGATCTAGCCTGCACAAGTCTAGAAAAGATCAAGGAAAAGCACAACATTTGTCATGCCAAATAACAAACATTTGAAGGAACTAACTAGGATGTTGGAGAAGACCCCAATTGACAAACTCAAAGAGTTGATTTATGGAATGACCATTGCCTGAGTATATGTCTAATAAGCTGAACGTTGTTGCACCCAAGTCACATGAAGAAGCTTATGACATGGCTACAGAATCAAAGAGTGAAACAAGATTAATGCAAGGAAAAAGAGGTTAATGACTCCTTTAACAGAAGATTTGGGAGAACCTTCTTTCATTGTAGCCCAAAAGAAAGTGATGGAGATACTCCATGAATAGTGAGAAGATAAAAAGATAGAAAAGTGTAGTTCTTGATTCGGAAGTGTGACTTACTAACCATGGAGCAAAATTGGAGGAAAATATAATGTTTATCTAAAGATGCAAGCAATAAGTGAAAACCTAGACACATTAAACTTTGAAGATGAGTACATAGACAAGGGAGCTAAAAATCCCCATTGACAAGGGCATCCTCCATTTGGAAGAAAACCCAATAAAGAACAAAATTAAATATTAGGTTCTTGCATTGGTAAACAAAGGTTATGAATTATTCGCACCATCCTATCTTTGAATTGAGGTTGATGATAGTATCGTTACTTTTACGTTGTCAATTGTCATAATAGATAACATCCTAAGGGGCTAGTGTTCAACTTCAACCGAGTAAGACTATATTGTCATGGACACCTTCCCACCATAGTTTATGATGCACTAATTTCAAGTTTTTAGATTGCCTTTACCTTTATCTATATTGTGTTCCTCCTTTGATCTCTTGTTCTACTATATGCATGCTTTGACAACTCAAAGAATCCATCATTATGCTGATATTTGTACTTAGTTGAGTTGTACAAGCAAGGTAAATGAGCTATATCTCCTATAATGAGATTTTTTATAACCTTGATTGGTCTGAGGACTTGGTAACAATCTTAAGATTCCATCAATATATTATGGCACAAGTAAAATGAGAAATGTCTTTACAAAATATCCCATAAGTTTAATACATTGTATATCAAATCCAATCTTTAAAAAACTTGTTCTGAGTTTTTTCAGATTCTTCACTAAACCAAGTGAGAGCTAGCAGGGTTTATAGCAAGTTTCTCAATTCAAACATTGTTTCCATTAATCATTAAGATCTCATCTATCATCATACATCGTCTTTATATGCAATTTAATTAATTTCACACTTGGTTTGACCCCCAATTTTTTTTTTAAAAAGAAATATACATAATTAGGCTTGAATTCTTCTTGCTGACCGACTGTATTTTGATGATATCTCCCTCGATATCCAACCAATTGAGCTCAAACTGGATTCATTGGATTTATAACATTAAAACTTCCTTGTTTTAAAATTTTCAGAATTTTTCATTGGATATTTAGTGAGATATGGTCATTTTACCATCCGTGTCCTAGTGCTGGAAATTAAAATTGTGTACAGGCTAAGAGCTTTCTGAATTCGATTTCTTGATTTCTAAAAAGTTCAAGGTTTGCAGACGGTTGATTGAGTTCTGTCCACCTTACCTAATCCTCTTCCATATTCCTTAAGACAATTCTTTGTGACAAAATGTAAAATTACATTATGTTTCCCTTGAGAAACTCAGTCACAGTCCTAAAAATCAGTTTACAGTCCCAACACATATTACAACTTGATGTTTGGAATATCAAATGCATTCATTTACCTCTGACACAAGCTCGTGAATTAAACAACTCAAGAAGTGTCCACATCGGTTCTTTGTACAAAACTGGTTTCACAAATATTGTTCACAGGGAAAGCACCCTGAATTCCTCTACTCAGACTAGTTAACTTCTTTTTGAAGCTTAAGAGTCATACAAAAAAATCTTTAAACACATCAGTACACCTTATTTTACTTGAACATGATGATCATAAATATCTTTCAACTCCCCAAAGATCTCTTGCAAGTGACTGTGCAACCCCTTTCTTAATTTCCTTAAGTCTGCAGACTATCTTAACATGTTGCATCATGCTAATATGCCATGTTAGAGTACTTGTATGACTTCAAATTCCTCCCACACTCACATGTACCTTGTATAAACACTTATAATACATCAAAGATCTTCAATACATAACCAAATATCTAGTTTCGAGATGAACTTAACCAAAACCAATGCTCAATCATACACATGCATCAATAATCTCATCAACATGGTGATTATGCATACCATTGACAGGGTTTTCCACTTCAAATAGATCTTCTTTATTCATCTTCCAGTCAAGAGAGACCATTCACACCTAAAATCCACAAACTTATATACAACGGCCTTATAAGGCCTAAAAACCTACTAATACACCTCAAAAGCCTTACAAGGCTTCTCCAATCCTCCAAGAATATTTCAGAATTGCTCCATCATTACTTCTACTGAAAAACTTACTTAAGATTTACATACATTGGCTTTTGTAGCCTTATTTCATCCTTACTCAAGTAGAGGTGGTGTTTATCACCTTACAACCAACATTCTAAAATTGATATTCTTCACCAAAACTTTCTCAACCTCCTAAGACCTAGTAAAATCATGCTATATTTAGTTTTCTCCTGCGTTTATCTTGCCTTGAATGAGTCTAGAACTTGTTCAAGCTGGCTTTAGGATTGAAATACATTTTTCATTGATGTCTGGATCTTAAGGATCCTTTACACATCACCAAGACTCTCTTAAACTCCTCAACCTTCTAATTAAAATTCAAATATTTGAATTTTCCCTTTTTGATGGTAAAATCCAAACTAGCTATATTGACCTATGAAAAGACAATTGAAGCATCTAAAGCTTCTTATTAACTCTTCAAAGACCCCTAAGACCTTTTACATTACCTCCTTGCCCTTCACAATAGGGCTTATTTGACTTACCTAGTCTAATATGTACACATTTACATCTTATTGCCGATGCTCCTGCATCAGTTTACCAAGTTTAATGTTAGGGATACCACAGTGGACAATGTCCTTGCCCATTACTTTCATGACAAGAACAACATACATGTTCCTCCATGACTGTCAAAGCAAATTTGAGAACAATAGGCCAATCTTTGCAAAATAAATATTGGGGATGATTAAAATCCAGTGTTGAAGGCTCTAGCATTTTGTATTTTTGTGAGATCACAAGGACATCTATGTTACGTGTGCATACAAGGACCTTAAGGGAGTGTCACTTGAGTTTTGTGAACACAAAATTGAGAATCCCATTACTGTTAGAGGCACGACCAATTAGAAGAACCAATATATGCAAAGAAGGTTCAAGCAAAGATATATAAAAGATGGCAATACGTAATTTCTAGGTGTTTTTGGATGATTGGTCCATCTATTGACACAAAAACATATACCTTAGAGGAATGCACGAACTTGTGTCATAATGCAAACTTGACATTAAACCTAAACATATGCTACTTTATGGTTCCTTATAATTAGCTTATAAACATATTGTATGTTGTGTAGGACTAAAGACAGACCCCAAAAAAACAAGGGTTGTCCAAATGGAATTACCACAAGATGTGGATGCTATCAAATCCTTTTGTGGCCATGTGGAGTAGTATCACCAGTTCATCAAAAAAATTGCACAAATGTCTTATCCCCTCAATGTGTAGAACAAAGAGAACCCTTTATCTAAAGAGGAGCAACAAAAAGCTTTCAATGATCAGTACACGTATCCTTGGTTGCCTTAATTGGAAAAAGAAGTTCCCTATGCATATTGATGCCTTGAAGTAGGCCATAGAATGTACTCTAGCTCAAGAAAGCATTCATGAGCTAGATAAGCAAACTCTTGTCTAGAGAGAAAGTAAAATAGAGCACAACTGAATGAGAGGCATACTTGTCCACAAGCTGAGACATCACATGTTGGTCATCCATTTGCTTGTTCTATTAAACATCGGGCTCTACTAGGTGAACAAACCTATCATCCATGGAAGAGTGAGTCATTGGTTATTGTTGTTACAAAAATTAGTTTTATGATTGTGGTTAAGCTGGGGAAGCATTATATGGTTGCAAACCAAATTTCAAACATCAAGTTGAACAAACCGCAAGAGGGGATCTTTGATCACGTTTACGGTGCCCAACTATTCAATATAATAGAAATTTCAGTGACAACCAACTGTTAAAAAACATGAGTATCAAAAGCAGAGACAGCTAAGCTAGGAAAAACAGAAACTTTGGGGTAGATCCCTTAAGGAAATGGAAAGAAACAGGGTATTGGTAGGAACATTATCAAAAAAAAATTGAAAATTTTGGAAACAATATTGGTGACTTTAGGAATCTCTTGGAAATTTTATTGGAAACATAAGCATTATTATGCAAATTTGAGTGTAGCACAAAAAACTTTTAGAACTCCTGGATAGTGATTGTAAAGTGTTGGAAACATAATCAAAATAGGAAAAAACTTTGTTGGGATTTTCTACACATCTACAAAAGTTTCCAGAAGTATCAAGGACAGATAAACATTTGGAAACACAGAAAAAGTTCTAGGACTCAAAGGTATATATATATATGAATTCACAATTGACACTTGTATGCAATTTGCCATATATTCCAAGGGCATAAAGACTTTAACAGCTAGGGTTTTTACTTTGGAGGGCTTTCCTTGGGATTCCATTTTTTTCTTCTTTTGAACATTTGCTTTCTAATGTTCACTTGTTTTTAATGTTTTTAACTTGTTTAAATCATCAATGGACCACTATGAGATCCTTAGAGCCACATGGTTCATGTGCTTAGTTCAAAAACACCTTGAAGAGGGCAAAAAGCAACCAGTCAGCAACCTGTTTTACATGAAATGTCAAGGAAATGATCGAAAAATATTCCCCAAAACGCACACGTCAGTTTTTCAAGAGATGTTCCCTGCAGTTCCCATAGTTGTTCATATTCAAACATGTTTCCCAGCATGAAAAACAGATGCAAGGTCTTGCAAAATGTTAGTGATGAATACAACAGTTCTAATCTTTTAAATGAATCTAATAAATGTTGTCACATAAAAAAAAAATGAGAACGGTTGACAAGGATAGGCAATGTATGGAATTTATATACACGGTAATAGATAGAGCAAACAAGAAGATATAAGAGAGTCTAAATTGTGTAGGGCATTTGGAAAATGGTATTCTACAGGTAAAGAAACATTAATGGTATCACAGATAGCTACACATCTATTGGACCCGAAAAAACTTTATTAGCACTACCAGGATGACCTGCTTCCAAACCACTTTGGACACTCAATGATCCTTTTGCATATTTAGCAGACTTTGGGATTCACATTTATATAGATGAAGATTATTTTAATGCTGAACAATGTGTATTTCTAACAGAATTTAACAGAACTGCCCATGCAGAAAAGAAAACTTGTTTGCAGATCCCTACAGAGGAAAAATAAATGCTACAGAATTCACCATAAATGCAACAGAACTACTTTCCAATAATTTTTTGTTTACATTTTGCTGGTATTCCCTGCTCAAGCATATTCCTCTTCTCAAGCACATTGGGCACCAGCTGCAAGGCAGGGTCTCAGTATTTCAAATTCTGGAGAAAAACACTGCACCTCCTACAGCAGAATGCAAAAATAACAATCTTCCTCACTTATCATTTACTAGGCTTATATCATAAGAAATGGTGGGGATTGGGAACCCAAATCCAAAATGAGATGCCTTTTCTGGATTTTCAGGTTGTTTTCTTTACTTCGTCAGAAACAAATGTGTCCCTTCATATTTAGGAAATTTTCTACACAAAAAAATAAATAAGCGAACCATCTAAGGGGTATGCTTGTAGTGGTCTTGGGACAAATTACAGTCCCACCTGTCATTGTAAATTATGTACTACTATTGTCAATGATGAATAAAAAACAACATGCTTCAAGAAAATTATATTTGATCCCATCACAATCACAGAATGACAAACTTATTGAAAATTAATCCTCAATAACATATGTAATTTATCCAACACAACTATCAATCCCTGTCATTGCATTGCCCCATGCCTTCTGCACATTTGAGTATAACCCTCCTAGCATTCAACTTAAACAAAAAGAATTCAAATCTAATGAAGGAACATGCCATCTTAAATACACATTTTGTCCACCAAATATAGAATATCCAATCAGGGTCACATTTAATAACAATCCCTATATACAACTTATTTCATAACAATCCCTATATAGGTTGTTTTTAAGTCACTACCAAGCCAATCGCCAATTTGGCATATCAGACTCCCTTTAATACAGTGTTCAAAGTTTTGTAACCCTGAGTGTCGACCTATTACCAAACCAGATTATATCTACTAGAAAAAAATTCAGAGGTTTTCAAATGTCGAAAATTAAAAATGAAGTTATAGTTACTTACATGAGCAATGAATTAAACATAATAAGGCCGCACCATTCGCTTCCCTACAAACGAAAGGAAGAGGAAGATTTCAGAGTTATGATTTACAAATTAAAATATAATAAAGAACACGTAAGGATAATGAAGTACCATAATAATGGGGTTTTCTGGAGTCTCCCACACAAATGCCTTCTCATTTGTTTCATCTTCTGCCATTGAATTCAAGGGAAATGAAAGTATTTATAACACCGCCACCGCCAATGTTTGAATTTGGAATTTGCTTTTGAGTTTATATTTTATTTTCGTTTCTCGGCTTTTTTTTCGGTTTTGCTTTGTTTTGCTTTGCTTTTTTTTTTTTTTGTCTTTTGTTTTTTTTTTTTTCTGTTAGTTGTTTTTTTCACTTTTGTTTTTATCTGCCTTTTTTTTAAATTGTTTTTATTTATTTTATTTTATTTTTTAAAGTTGTTTTTCTTTCTTTGCTTTTTTCTTTGAGAGGATTGTGATTTGATTTTTTAATGTGAAATTTATAATCATAAGAGTTATAATATAATTTTGTAATTAAATTTAAAATTATTAATGATATTACAAATCATTTTAAAATTATGTGACAGATTTAAAATGTGATAATATATTCAATAATATAAGATAAAATTGTTTTGACCACAAATATATATGAACAAAATATTATAATATTAATATTTATTGAATAAATTTTTAGTGAGTTTGAATGATGCTTAATACTTTGCTTTTCATCTGAATAACTCATACAACAAGTTTATTAGGGTTTAATATTTTAGTTTCCATTTTAATGTGTATTATTTTTATGTAACGATGAATCTTTTTGATTGGGAATGGCATTTATATTCACAAAAATAAAGTTGTAAGCCATTTATATGGTACGTGCTTTGTGGATGATGAGAATAGAAGTTAACCGAAAAAATGTTGGAAGTTGAATCAATTTTTATAATTTGTAAATATTATATTCAATATATTGTTTTTAATCATTCTCAATGAAATGACTAACACATTGCATTATTTTTGTACATAATTACAATACTTTAAAAATTAGAATGAATAATATTAAATAGATATCTTTTTGTCAAGGGATTGTTTTCAATTTTCTAAATATTAAATTAATATTAATTATTGTTACATCACAAGAGCTACAAATGTGTTTTGACTCCATTGTTATTTTAGAAAAAAATAGTTATTTCATTATTTAGGTATTATGAGCGTAAGATAACATCAAATAAATAGGATATAGAACAAAATGACGAAAGTGATTTGGAAAAACAATTTTAGAGAAAGGTTTAACATATCAACGATAATAATCAAGAAATTAAATTTTTATTTATAAATTATGGATGAATGTATGCATTGGACCTTTTTTATAGCAATTCATCTGCCATTGTCATGTCCCAACTACATACATAGAGGCACAGACTAAAATTGATGGTCTTATGACTATATTTATGTTATTTTGTCATGAAATACAATTATATTTTTTTAACTATATAATATACAAGGCAACAAAATTGGTACAAACCGTCAAAAATCATAAATCACACACACACACACACATTCATTCTTTTATTGTGAATTATATTAGCATATGAGGGAAAATATTGAATTAATAATTGTCATTAAAATTTTACATGACGAGTAATGTCGACCATCAAATTTATTCCTTATAGGGGCTAAAGCACATTCCCATTTGACATAATAATGTCACATTCAATGAATATTAGATACGTTCATCGGCATTGTGGTTTAACAAAAATGAGGGTGCCATTTTGTTACATCTTTCCTAGCTTCATTACCATTTTTTTCTACATTGTGTTGTTTTATTTCCCACTTCATTCTCTTTCATTCTTGACATGAGAGCAATTGGCATTGTTTGTTTGGTTCAAGTCTAAGAAGCTACATGACAAGGAAATAAATTAATTTCTGGCTTAAGTATATAAATAATTCATTTAAGACATGCATTTTCCCTTTTTCTAGGCATCATGAAAACTATAAAATGTCATTATTATACATATGTTTTTTTTTGTGATATTGTCATATTAAACAAGGGTCGTCTTATGACATGAGTAATTGTCATTGTTAGTAGATATGTAAAATGTTTGAGAATATGTGATTGATGGATTGAGATGTGTTATCATTGTGTGGTCTTACTGTAGTTCGTGACTTTGTTTATGTTCGGACTACGTTTGATTGCCTTGTATGCACTTTTGAATAAGTTATTTTTACTTTTATCTTTGAATGTAACAATGGGGAAATTTGTGATTGTGATAAACTTTAAATCTAAATGTATGTTTCATTGCATCTACCTTGACATGGTTTCACAGTCGTAGCCATTAATATAATATTGTAATATATTAACAATACTTATATATTTTTTGATAGGTAATTGAGGGTTAATGGGTCCCTCACCCTTTATTAACGAAAGAATGAGATTTTAAAAAAAAATTGTTGACGTTGTGGATTGTACCCTTGATATAAGGTTGCGCTTCTCTCTTTCACGCGGCACAATGGAGACTCTCCTCTTGCTGTGGGTTTGGCAAAACTGAGGGGAGAATCTCTAGATAAGGGATATCTCCCTTTGATGCATCTATAAGGTTTTTCACTACTACTGCTAATGATGGGGGGGTGAAAAGGGAGAAGGATACAACCAAAATAAAACCTATATAAACGGTGATGCACCAAAATGATTTTGATCTACTCAACAAGATCAACACTTCAAACCAAGAGAAGGCCGAATAGACACTTTATCTGACAAAAAAACTAGACTATAGGGCGCTTTAATAGGGAGGCTTGGTGAGGATACAAGGAAGAGGAAACTTACCACAGGCACTACAAAAAACACACTATCTGATAATTACTTCTCTATCTCTATGCTCCAGATGAAAGCACTTCCTGTTAACCTACAGAAATGGTCTTGGCTATACTAGGTGTGTTGGTATCAATCCATGAAAGCATCAAGCTAAAATGATTAAACACAGATTTGATACGTAGACATACTCAGAAGTATAACCAGTCAAATACAGGTAAAATGTATTCTTATTGACTCAAAGGTGAAATTTGGTAGGGCTTCACCTTACAAAATGAGAGATATCCTTCTCAACTGAGAGGTTACAATATATATAGCATCAAGGAAAAGACTTTGGCACTTTCTAGAATAAGCGGCCCATGCTGCATTGAATACATTGGAAAGAGGAAACTGTTGAAGGAACAATGTTGTAGGTGTCACTAGTCTTGACTTTGATGCTCAACCTGTATTAAATGTCACTACAAGAGCATGGGTTATATTACATGTCACTACAAAAGCATGGGTCACTGCAACAACTTCCTGTGCTAACACTTTCTGTGCCACGTGGATTGCTTAATTCATGTTTGTGCTTAGCTGGGTGAATCTTTTGGAACATTCCAAATGTTGTCGTATGTGTGCATCGCTGTGTTCTAGATTCTCTGTTTTGTTCCCTCTTTCCTTGCTATTTCTTGTCTCTTCATGGTAATTTTGAGCTCTCAGGCTATTCTTCTCATCTTTTGTTGGCTCCTCAGGCTCCTTTCTTAGTGGGTCACTGAGTTTAATTGTAGCCTTGTGCCCTTTAAATTCCTTTGAGCCTGTGGTAATGAATTCTTTCGAGCAAGATGTCCAAAAGAAATCTTTTGGCCGCTTGTCTGAAAGAGTTTCTTCTTGGCTTTTCCTCAATGGCTAATGCATCCCGTTAAAGTTGACATCTGCAGGCCTGTCACCTATTTGAAAACCAATGGCTATTTCACCACCTTGAATTTGATGTTTGTACACCCATCACCAGTCATTTGAACCTCCAACAGCTAGTTTGCCATGCTAAAATTGACGTGCTCAGGCTTGTCATTACTTTGGTAATTCCTTCAGCTTTCTATAACTAAACCTTTAGCCTTGTGTAATTGAACCTTCTTGAAGGGAAGGTGTCCCTTTGAAAAATGGAAAAGGTCCCCTTTTGGGTTGCTGGGAGTCCCACGCAAGGGCACTTGCCCTTCAGGTTCCTTCGGGCTGCCTTGTCTTCTCAATTTCTTCAAACAAAATGTCTGAAGGAATTCCTTTAGACATTTTGCCTGAACGAAGTCTTTCCTTCAAAGTTGATGCTCTTTCTTTCTGTCTTTTCCTTTCAATTTCTTTTGAACAAAAGTTCGAAGGAATTCCTTCGAGCTTTTTGTCGGAAATAATTTTGCCTTGATTTTTTTCCTTTTTGAATTTCTTCAGACAAAATGTCCAAAGGAATTCCTTCAGGCATTTTGTCCAAAGGAATTCCTTCAAGCATTTTGTCTAAAGGAATTCACCTTTGTTTCTACATGGATTTTCTTCAGACTAAAAGTTTGAAGAAATCCTTTGTCTTTTTCATGGATTTTCTCTGAAGGAAAACTTATCCTTTAGGATTCTACCTTATCATTTTTCCAAAGAAAAACTCTACCCTCTGCAAAGAAATATTTTGTCTTTAGTTGTCCTTCAGAGCTTGCCAAATGGTCCCATTTCTCACCTATCTGCCCTCCGCAAGGGCATTTGACCTTCGGGGCCTTGTAAAAGACTTGTATTTATTTGAAAGTGGCTACTTCCTTTGTCAATAAAAGGCCTATCCAAGGTAATTGCCTAAAGCAAAATAAGCCTCTGGATTAACTTGAAACATCAACAAGGCTCAACTCACTTGGATTTTTATAAAACAGGGCTATTATAAAGAAAAAATGGCAATTGCAGTAAGGTGAAGATGTTACAGGCTGGCTAATTAGGACAACAGTGAAGGAAAGGAGACTAAGTTTTTTGGCTTGTAGGACCAAAAATGGTCAACAAATTTGGTGACTCACAAGGGGAGCATGCCTATTATGCTAAAGAAGACTGGTAGCCTCAAAGTCCATTGGGCATGGAGTCAAGATGCAGCTTGAAAAAGTTAGCAACAGCCTTCTAAAGACCTATGAACCAACAAAGCTTTACCTCAAGCAATAAGGAAAAAACAACACACAACAAGGCTAAAAAACACTACACCTGTGCAACAGCACTTAGGGGAAATGAAAGACACACAAATGAAAGCAAACTAATATGTACAACTAAATAGATACATTTGCCTCCCTCTTGGATCATAGGGAAAACTTCTTAAGTCTCCTTCATGGCAATAAAACTTATGGTGCCAAATAAGTGGCTGAATGGAAAGGAGACATGGTGACTTGTTCTTCTTGTCTTCCACCTTGATTGGCTTGTATTTAAATGAATCAGGGTCAAACATGCTTCCAACATATATGTATTCATCTTGCTCTCAGAAGCTTGCCTCATGTTGGCCCTTCATGGTAGTGTATCTTACCAAGAAGTCAATGGTTGTTGGCTCATCACCATAGGGATCATCTAGCTCATAACCCCTTTGATATGCATCATGGATTGACTTGTTCCCTTCTACCTCATTGAAGAGACTGTCAAACTTATCTTCTGCTTCCTCATGGCTTTTTTGAAGAAGGGTGACTATTGTGATGTCTGAAATGAGATCACAAACTTCTCGCTCATCCCATAGAACATCACCTTCTTGCTCAAGGCTCTCTTCTTCAAAGCTTTCATCAAGATGAACAGGCCTCTCCTTTTTTTGCTAAAAAACAAGAGTCTCTAGTTGTTCCAAAACATGCTTCTGATCCTCCGCCAACTCAAGTCCCATGGCATGGTCATTATCTTCATCAAATCAACAAGGAAGTTCATCAAACAAGGGAGGAAAGAGCTCACCATGCTTACTTTCCTCATCATCCATTGTTGATAGATAAATTTTGTCAACCTCTTCTTCATATTGCTGGAACATCTGCATGTATGCATGACCTGTGTCTTCTCCTTTGTTGATGATGTTTTTAAAGGGAGCATCCATGATAATTTCATCTTCATTGTCACTCATGATAGTCTCTTAGGTAGTTGAAAATTAGATCCTCTCTTCTTCACTTGCCTCTTTCAAATCAGGTTCCTCCTTGAGAAAGAATGGAGTGGAGGGTTGATGGACATACTCATGTGGAAGAGGAGGCAGTCCTTGAGCTAGAATCGAATGATTCTCTTCCTTCCATTTGGCCAACACTTCATCTACATCAGATGTGGCTTGATAACTCTCTTAAAGGAGTGTAGATGGGGTGTTTTCAGACATGAAATCTATTGTTTGGTCTGATCTATCCATCACACCTTGGCTAAGGAATCTCATTCTGGACTCCAAATCTGTAATTTTCCTGGCTATATTCTCTTAGGAGAACCTTTCTTCGATATCATGAGGATCACCACGAGAAGGAGCAACTTCATCATTTCCAAGACCCTGAACTAGTCCATGGTATTCTCTCCTCCAACTTGGAATCTTGACATCATGTTGAAAGACTTGAAGAGGTTAAGGAAGACTAGGAAGAGACTGTTGATGCACAAGCAGAATTTCCTGAAGAGAGACGTGCTATTTTTCAAAAGGCATAGGATGATTCCCTTCAAAGGAGGATTCACAATAGAAGGAATTGAGAAGGTTCATTTCCATGGGAGGTTGCTCTAATGCCCTTTGATGTTGGAAAGCTAAGTGAAAGGGATTAAGAGTAGGAGTGGTTAATACATTAGATGAGCTGGATTGAGCAAGTGCTATTTGGTAGAAAGGATTTGGTGCACAAGACGGGGCTTTATTTGAAATAGGAGGGGGCTACTTTGGAATAGGAAAAGGCACACAAGGCTGATTGCTTTGAATGAATGGACTCTCCTATTTTTCTGCTTCCTCCTTCATGGATTGTAAGGCCCGAGCTTGCCTAAATAAGCACTCCTCTTTGTACAAAAGCTCTTGTTGATACCTATTCTTCTCCTCCAATCTGTTTATCTCCATCACTTGCTTCTCAAACTCTAACATTACTTCCTTTACACTAGCTGAAGGGCAACCAAGAAAGTTGCTTGAGGTGATTCCATGAACAACCTAAGTTTGATCAAAGTTATATGAAGAAACACAAGGCCCATGCTACTAAGTAATGAAATTACACATACCAAAATGTGATTTCTTGATGGCACCAAGACTGCTTAACCAGTTGATTCAACACAGAGTCACCATTTGGTGTTGGTTGAAATGCCTCCAAAGGATGATTGGTTGAAGAACACACCAAAAAATCCTTCAACTCCTTGCACAAACTATCCCATCAGGCATGCCAAAAACTGTTGACATTGTGGATTGCACCCTTGACAGAACACTGAGCTTCCCTCTTCCATGTGGCACAATGGAGACTCTTGTCTTGTTGTGGGTTTGGCAAAATTGAGGGGAGAATCTCTAGATAAGGGGTAGATCCCTTTGATGCATCTATAAGGTTTTTCACTACTATTGCTAATGATGGGGGGTGAAAAGGGAGAAGGATACAAATGAAATAAAACCTATCTAAATGGTGATGCACCAAAATGATTTTGATCTACTCAACAAGATCAACACTTCAGACCAAGAGAAGCGTCAATAGACACTTTATTTGACAGAAAAACCAGACTGTAGGGTGCTTTAATAGGGAGGCTTGGTGAGGATACAAGGAAGAGGAAACTTACCACAAGCACTACAAAAAACACACTATCTGATAATTACTCCTATGTTTCTACACTCTAAATGAAAGCACTTCCTGTTAACCTATAAAAATGGTCTTGGCTATACTAGGTGTATTGGTATCAATCCATGAAAGCATAAAGCTAAAATGACTGAACATAGAGTTGATACGCAGACATACTCAGAAGTATAACTAGTCAAATAGAGGTAAAATATATTCTTATTGATTCAAAGGTGAAATTTGGCAGGGCTTCACCTTACAAAATGAGAGATATCCTTCTCAACTGAGAGGTTACAATATATATAACATCAAGGAAAAGACTTTGGCACTTTCTAGAATAAGCAGCACATACTGTGTTGAATACATTAGAAAGAGGAAACTACTAAAGGAACCATGTTGTAGGTGTCACCAGTCTTGACTTTGGTTCTCAACCTATATTAAATGTCACTGCAAGATCATGGCTCGTATTAAACGTCACTATGAAAGCATGGGTCGTTATAACAACTTCATGTGATGACGCTTTTTATGCCACCTGAACTACTTAATTCATGTCTGTGTTTACTTGGGTGCATCTTTTGGAACATTCCAAATGTTGATGTGTGTGTGCGTGGCCGTGTTCTGAATTCTCTATTTGGTTCCCTCTTTCCTTGCTATTTCTTGTCTCTTTTTACCAATTTTGAGCTCTTAGGCTATTCTTCTCTTCTTTTGCTAGCTCCTCAGGGTCCTTTCTCAACAGGTCACTGAGTTTACTGGCGTCCTTGTGCCCTTTAAATTCCTTCGAGCCTGCACTAATGAATTCTTTCGGGCAAGATGTCCGAAAGAAATCTTTTAGCCACTTGTTTTAAAGAGTTTCTTCTTGGATTTTCCTCAATGGCTAATGCATCTTGTTAAAGTTGATGTCTGCGGGCCTATCACTTATTTAAAAACCAACGGCTATTTCACCACATTGAATTTGATGTTCGTGCACCTATCACCAGATGTTTGAACCTCCAACGGCTAGTTTACCATGTTGAAATTGATGTGCTCAACCCTGTAATTACTTTGGTAATTCCTTCAGCTTTTTGTAACTGAACCTTTAGCCTTGTGTAATTGAACCTTCCCAAAGGGAAGGTGTCCCTTCAGAAAATGGAAAAGGTCCCCTTTTGGGTCACTGGGAGTCCCCCGCAAGGGCACTTGCCCTTTGGGTTACCTTGTCTTCTCAATTTCTTCAAACAAAATGTTTGAAGGAATTCCTTCAGACATTTTTACCAAAGGAAGTCTTTCCTTTAAAGTTGATGCTCTTTCTTTTGGTCTTTTCCTTTGAATTTTCTTCGAATAAAAGTCTGAAGGAATTCCTTCAGGTTTTTTGTCCAAAAGAATTTTGCCTTGGGTTTTTTCCTTTGTGAATTTATTTGGACAAAATGTTTGAAGGAATTCCTTCAGGCATTTTGTCCGAAGGAATTCACCTTTGTTTCTACATGGATTTTCTTTGGACAAAAAATTTGAATAAATCCTTTGTCTTTTTCATGGATTTTCTCCGAAGGAAAACTTACCCTTCGAGATTCTGCTTTGTCATTTTTCCAAAGAAAAACTTTGCCCTCCGTAAAGAAATCTTTTGTCTTTAGTTGTCCTTCGGAGCTTGCCAAATGGTCCCATTTGTCACCTATCTGCCCTCCACAAGGGCACTTGACCTTCGAGGCCTTGTAAAAGACTTGTATTTATTTGAAACTAGCTCCTTCCTTTGTCAATAAAAGTCCTATCTAAGGTAATTGCCTAAAGTGAAATAAGCCTCCAGATCAACCCAAAACATCAATGAGGCTCAAGTCACTTGGCTTTTTATAGAACAAGCCTATTATAAAGAAAAAATGGCAATTACAGTAAGGTGAAGACGTTAGAGGCTGGCTAATCAGGACAACAGTGAAGGAAGGGAGACTAATTTTTTTGGCCTGTAGGACCAAAAATGGTCAACAATAACCTCATCAAATTATAACCATGATATACCAAGAAGTGGAATAAGTCCATGCAATTATAATGGACTAAAATTTACCAAGATAGGCCCTCATCCATACAGACCAAAAAAAAACCTATGTAAATATATATCCAACATGCCACTCTACCTACCATGGACACACCACAACAAACCATTATGTCTCTCTTGTTGTAGCATAAATTTTCACCCATGGAAAGAATTCTTCATGCTCCCTCCAATTTAGCTATAATATGGGAAGAACCCTACGCTGCGGGTCACCTATGTTGGGGCTAAACCTCTAGAGAAGGCCAACTTCCTCTTGATGCTCACCTAAACTAATGCTGACTACAGGGAAAAGGGTTAGAAAGAGGGGAAGGGCTCCTAATAAGGCTAAAAGGGGTGATGCACCAAATAATAATGGGAAACTCCTATAAGCTTGAACTCACACTAGATCTGCAGAAGACCATGCTAGCTCACACAACCTCAAGATCAAGCTAATTGCATAAGTGTTTCATAGAAGAGAAGTGATGACTAAAAACAAAGAGGATTTCTAAGACTCACTGAAAGCTTACATTAATGGTAGAAAGAACACTAATCTAGACCTATAAACAACATTGAAACCACCCTAAATAAGGTTTAGGAAAAAGGATAATGGATGAGGAAGACTCTCCTTCACCATGCCATCATGCAAAACTCACCAAACACAAATTTGAGGCAAGAGATAGGTAAAGAAAGTCCTTTATTACATCAAGAGGTAGTTTTTACAAATGCCTGATAGGGTTTAGCCTAGTCAAGATGAACATATTTTGCAATATCTCAAAGAGTCTCTTGTCTCCTAGAAAGATCAAAAAATCAAAAAAAAACTAAGAACCCTTAGAATGGAAAATCAAATGGGATATATAGGAGAAGGGAGACATAAAAAAGGGAGTCTGGATCAGTCAATGAGCTGTCACCTTTCAATTCATGCTCCAACATCATTGGTCCAATAGGACTAGTCCATCATCAACAAGTTAGCTTGCATTTGCTTCAATTAGTCTTTGAGTTCTTCTCATTGACTGAGAGATCCACTATAACACAAGGGTTTGTTTTGCATGATGAGTCATGACTAAGTCTACTTGAGAAAAGATATTTAATATCTGAACAACATTGAATACTCCAATTAATTCTCCAATCTCCCAATCTGCTATGTGAACTTTGTCACACTTTCCACTTGACTTTATTATGAGGACAAGGTCCTCATATCTTTGGGCCTAACAAAACCATGATCAAGTCTAATTTGGGCGGCTATAGGTACCCATCTATTGAAGATATGATAATGTCAACAGATGAGACATCCTTTCATTAATTGTAAATATCGGCCCTTGGTTTGAGAATTGAACTTGGGTCTACTATAGATGAAAACCAATCCAAGTATTGGTTTTCTTATAGTCTTAATGTTGACAAATGAAGCATGTCAGGTGTTTGACCTTGATTCGATAATGAGCCACCACCCTCTTGGTCTATATTAGGTCTAAAAGACATATTTTATCTCCACAGAGCTCTAAAGGTGACGTCGATCCTACAAATGTCCATTTTGGTTCAACCTTGGATCGAGCTCAAACTTTTTTCCTTTTTATTTATTTATCTTGGTTAAAAACTACTTATTTGGCCTTCATTAGAAGTCTCCTGGGCTCACCATTGCTTATTGGTTGTCGATTACCGACTCAACTTATTGACTCTACTCACACCATCAAATCTACCATGGTATGAACGAGCACGGTCCATTGATTTACTCGACAACTTACCATGGTCATGACACTTAGTAGCCCTGCATTTGTTCTAAAGATTCACTGACCTCTTTGACCCTCACTTGTTGTTTACCTATTGTACATGATTAAATGTGTGTCATTTATCTACCTAGACCCACTGGCTTGAGCTTGTCCATATACCATTGGATCTTGATTTCGCTCTTGAGATCATGCCACTTGTCACTTGTGCATTCATCCTGGAGGATCCTTTGCAATATTTAAACTCAAATGGTCATTTCATGGGGATTTTCTTTGACATCTACATCATCATATTTTATGTTTGCATGCCCATCTAAAAGTTATTTGAACCCTAATGGTTATTTTTTGTAGCTTGAATTTGACACTTGCATGAATGTCTCCATCTATTGGATCAATTTGCCCAAAAAAATAATTCTATCAAGTTTTTTGCATCGAGGAATTTATTACGAAACAATTTCCCCAATGGAATTCAATCTTTGAAACTTTTGCATTAGGCCTTTTGCCTTCAGGTTTTTGTCTTCGAGCCTTTTATCTGAAAGAATTATGTCTTTAAAACTTTTGTTGCGGCCACTTTGTCTGACCGAATTTCCTTTAGGTTTTTTGCTTCAGCCACTTTTCCCGAAAGAAATAAGTCTTAGTTTTTTTTATCATGGACAATTTTCCTGAAATAATTAGGTCTTTGGGGTTTTTGTCATGTACAATTTTTTCAAAAAATTAAGTACTTAGCCTTTTATCACAGACAATTTCCCCAAAACAATTTGGTCTTCATGCTTTTTTTATCGAACAATTTCCCATAATGAAATAAGTCATCAAGCTTTTTGTTTGATTATCCTCAACACAAACCCTAAATATTTGAACACTTAGCCAAATACCCAAACACTTAGCCAAAAAAGTTGAAATATTTCCCAAGTATCAACTAAGCCTTTAAAGCCTGCAAGCTCTTTTGGACCAACGTCAAAGGCTTATAACTTGAGATTGTAAGCTCCTGAAGTCATGAATTTTGCAAAGAATGTTCAATGCATGAATAACTTCGTGTTTATGAAATATTTTGGCCCTCTGAGGTCTCCCAAGTGCATATATCAAAATTGAAACCAACTTGCTCTATTCATTTGTGCATGATGTCCTAATGACGGTCTGGTCCTTCAAAGCTTACTCTTGAACTATTGTTTGATCCCTGGAATATTTGATGATCATCTGAGGCATGTGAAAACCTATCCCATGACTCTGAACTTCTTGAACACCATGAAATATATTCAAATCATTTTCTTTGCTCTACAGACTTGTCCCTCAAGGATCAATCAGATTACACTTTAAGCAAGATTAAAGTCTTTCAAAAGTTTTGTGAGCAACATGAGATATTTGGACCACTCATTCCATCTAGAACTTTTCTCGAGTCATTTGATCATTTGGTCAATAAGGAACTCTACTTAGTTGACTACTTTAGGCAAAAAAAATTATATGTGGGTCAAAATTGGCTAACATCTTTGGTTACTCACAGGGAAGCATGCCTGTTATGCTTGAGAACCCAGACCATTTGCCTTGTCTAATTGATTGGGCATGGAGTCACAATTATATTTTTGAAAAGGTTGACCCTTTACGTAACTTCCTCTTGAAGTAAAAGAATAACAAAAAATAAAATATAAATAAAGAAAGGCAAATGCACACAGGCACTTGCAAGAAAGAAAGATAATTAATCTACTAAACAAATGTGCACAAAGGCACTTGGGGAAAGCATGAAATTTACTCTAATATATACAAGACATTTTTGTAACTGATCCTCCTAGATCAAAAGTAAATCTCTTTAAGTCACCCTTATGTGATGAACAAAGATGTGAGACAATTTGCCTTTTATACCTTTGTTTTTTTGAGCTCAGATGCTTCATGATTGTTGATCCTTTTGACATGCTCTCTAGTGGATGAAAAGGGATAAATATGTCTCCAATGAATACATATCGATCCAATTCCTCTAAGCTTGTTTCATGTTGGACTGCAGAAGCACTTGCTTGATGTTACTCATCACCCTGGAGATAGTCTTGCATAGAGACTTCATTTGGGCTCTTGTGAATAGCTACACTTGGTTGACTTGGTGGTTCAAAAATACCATGTTCTTACATTTTTACCTTGTGAAAATTAGGATTGATCATGCTTAGAACAACATGTTCATAGATTTTTGGTAGAATGACATGTCCCTTAGCCTCTTCAAATTCTTTGACTAAGGTATTGAACCAATGCCATAACTCTTCAGGCTCTTCACTGGTATGTTCATCAAACTGCATCTCTTGAGCATTTGAGATGTCCCACTCACCAACCTCACTCAATATTTCATCTTGATCTTTAACTATAAATGAGGATTGACTTAACCATCCAAGGTCTAAAACATCACATTTATCTTGCTCAAGGTCTGATATGCTTTCCTCTAGATCTAATATATTTGGGCTATCTTCAACTAACACCTCATCTTGAAGTGGACTAACCTTTGATACCTAGTTCTGATCCTCTTCTTGGTTTGTGTAGAATGGACCTTCATTAGTCCATTCAATGTTTGCCTTATGTTCCACTTGAGGATTGTCCTCTTCAGGCAAGTTTGTAGCATGAAGCTGCTTTATTTCACTTTAGCTACCTTTGACCTCCATAACAGGTTCATGAAGGCTATCCTCTTGCTTCTCATCAAGCTCCTACAAATTGAAAGCTAAATCATGTTCTTCCCTATGAATTGGGCTGCCTATCATTATTTCCTCATCATATATGCTTACATTGTCCTCTTCAATCTCACTTATAACTACAAGCTCCTCCTCTATCTTTTCTAAAACATGCTCTTTCTCCAATAGCGATATGGTGGGAGGGTGAAAAATTTCACCTTGATTGCATCTTAGGAGAGTGTCCTTCCAGATAGGGACTTTGAATGGCCTCTTTGGTGGCTCTTGAGGAAAGAAGGGAGAGTCTTGGAACTCTTTTACACAAAGCTCATTGGGTTGAGCTATGGTTGCTTGATTCATTTCTTACACAACTAACTTCTCCTTCAAGACTGCTTCTTGGACTGCCTCAACCAACACCTCTTCCTTATTCTTTGTGCCTTCCTAAACTAATTTCCATGATGGAAATGAGTATGGAATAAACACTTTTTCTTTATTTTGAATGATTATAGGAGAGGGTGGTCTCACAAGTGAGGGCATGACGTAGCCAAGGTCATATGTGTTGGAGAAGATCCATGATGGAATGGCTTCATGCTTCTGATTGGGAATGGGCGTAGGGATAGGAGAGGGAAAATTGATTGGCTTGGGTTTGACATACTCTTCCTCCCATTGTTCAAACACTTTTTCAATAGATAATACCCATCCTTTTAATTTTTGCTTTTCAACTTGTGGATAGTTAGCTTCTTTAATGAATGTCCATACATTTCAAAACTCTTGTAAAAATATATTTATCCCCTCCATGGCATGAATGGGGAATTCTTGTCCAAGCTTAACCCCCTCATTGATTTTCATGATTGTTATGCCTTGGTCTAGTATTGCCCCTCTAAGTGTTAACAAGGATGGACTTTGACAAGGTTTACTAGGGGGTTGATTATGAACTCTTTAAAGTTGAGTTTGAGGCTCTTGGAAGGGAGAAGAGACATAAGACTGATCCAAATGAGCCTATTGATCTTCATAAGATATCAACACACTGTCTATGTTCTAGATCATGCCTCTCATCATTGCTATGACCTCATTCCTACAAGATGACCATTATCTACCCTCATAAACTAACCATCAATTCTTGACCAATTAAAAATCACTCCTTGCCTCTTGTAGAACAAAGATATGGATGATTGGATAAAATTTCAAACCCCTACCAATCTTCCTTATCAACTCAATATAGATCGATAATGCTTGCATAAACCTTGATAGGGATGTAACAGGATAGGCTTGGTCTTGACAAGGGGAAATAAAGTACCAATTTAAATGCAAAGGAGGTTGACCTTGGTCATATGTAGGGGTGGGAGGAGGATAAAGGCCATGATAGGGCTGATAGGCTACTTGAGGGCCACTTGGAGGGAACACATAAACATTATTTTCTTGATAAGTATGATGTTAGGGTAGAGAATAAACATATCAATCAAAATATGGTTGATTATACATACCAAATTATGAAGATTAGGCACTTAGTTGGGTTGCTTAAACTAGATGATAGATACTTGGAATCACCATTGATGTTCGAACACTTGCCTTGGAAGGCTGATTAGATGAAGAGAACACCAAAACTCTTCACCAATAAACAACGTAGTAAGTCCCACCAGGTGTGCCAAAAACTATTGTAGCATAAATTTGTACCCATGGAAAGAGTTCTTTAGGCTCCCTCTAATTTAGCTACAATATGGGAACAACCCTAGGCTGTGGGTCACCTATAGTGGGGATAAACCTCTAGACAAGGCTGACTTCCTCTTGATGCTCACCTAAACTAATTATAACTATAGGGAAAAGGGTTATAAAGGAGGAAAGGTCTCCTAAGAAGGCTAAAAGGGGTGATGCACTAAATAAAAATGGGAAACTCCTATAAGCTTGAATCCACACTAGATCTGCATAAGATAATGCTAGCTCACACAACCTCAAGATCAAGTTAATTGCATAAGTATTTCATAGAAGAGGTTCAGGAAGCGATGAATGAAAATAAAGAGGAGTTATAAGACTCATTGAAATCTTACATTAATGGTAGAAATAAAACTAATCCAAACCTGCAAACAACATTGAAAACAATCTAAATAAGGTCAAGAAGAAGGATAATGGATGAGGAAGACTCTCCTTCACTATGCCATCATGCACAACTCACCAAACACAAATCTAAGGCAAGAGATAGGTAAATAAAGTATTTCATTATATCAAGAGATAGTTCTTACAAATGTTTGATAGGGTTTAGCCTAATCAAAATGAGCATATTTTGTAATATCTTAGAGAGGCCCCTGTCTCCTAAAAAGATCAAAAAAATAAAAAAAACTAAGAATCCTTACAATGGAAAAGAGAATGGGATATATAGGAGAAAGGAGAAAGAAAAGAGAGTCTACATCAATCAATGACCTATCACTTTTCAATGCATGCTCCACCATCATTGGTCTAATAGGACTAGTCGAACATTAACAAGTTAGCCTGCATTTGCTCCAATTAGTCTTCAAGTTCTTTTCATTAGCTAAGAGATCCAATTGAATATAAGGGTTTATTTTGCATGATGAGTCATGCCTAAGTACACTTGAGAAAAGATCTTTAAGATTTGAACAAATTGAATACTCCAACTACTTCTTTAATTCCTCAATCTGCTTCGTGAACTTTACTACACTTTCCACTTGGCTTCATTATGAGGACAAGGTTCTCAAATCCTTAGGCCTGACAAAACCATGATCATGTCTGATTTGGGTGGATATAGGTACTCGTATGTCAAATATATGACCATGTCAAAAGATGAGACACCCTTCCATTAATTGCAAATATTTGCCCTTGCTTTGAAAATTTAACCTAGGTCTACTATAGATGAAAACCAATCCAAATATTGGTTTTCTTATAATTTTAATGTTGACAAATGAAGCCTGTCAGTTGTTTGATCTTGATTCAATAATGAGCTACCACCCTCTTGGTCTGTATTAGGTCTAAAAGGTCTATTTTATCTCCACAAAGCTCTAAAGGTGATGTTGATCCTACAAATGTCTACTTTGGTTCAACCTTGTATTGAGCTCGAACTTTGTTCCTTTTTATTTTCTTGCCTTGGTAAAAAACTGCTTCTTTGACCTTCGCTAAAAGTCTCCTAGCCTCACCTTTGCTCATTGGTTGTTGGTTATCGAATCAGCTTATTGAATTATTAACTCTGCTCATACCATCAAATCTACCTTGGTACGAATGAGTGTGGTTTGTTGATTTACTTGGACCCACTGGTTTGAGCTTGTCCATGCACCATTGGATCTTGATTCTTCTCCCAAGATCACGCCACTTATTACTCACACATTCATCCTGGAAGATCCTTTGTAATATTTGAACTCAAATGGTCATTTCATGGGGCTTTTCTTTGACGTTTGTGTACCCATATTTAATGTCTACATGACTATCTCTAACTTCTGCACACTCGTCTCAGAGATATTTGAACCCTAACAGTTATTTGTTATAGCTTGAATTTGACACTTACGTGAACATCTCCATCTATTGGATCAATTTCCCTAAAATAAATAATATTATTGGGTTTTTTACATCAAGAAATTTATTACAAAACAATTTCCCCAATGAAATTTGGTCTTCAAAACTTTTGCATCGAGTCTTTTGTCTTTGGATTTTTGACTTCAGGCTTTTTGTTTGAAAGAATTATGTGTCTTCAAAACTTTTGTTGTGGCCGCTTTGTCGGATCGAATTTCCTTCGAGTTTTTCACTTCGACCACTTTTTCTTGAAATAAATAAGTCTTAGCTTTTTATCGTGGATAATTTTCCCCAAATAATTAGGTCTTTGGGGTTTTTTTATAGATAATTTTCTAAAAGAATTAGGTACTTAGCCTTTTGTCTTGAACAATTTTCCTAAAACAATTTGGTCTTTAGGATTTTTGTATCAGATAATTTCCCTGAAAGAAATAAGTCCTTAGGCTTTTTGTCTGACTACTCCTCAACACAAAACCCAAATACTCAAACACTTAGCCAAATACCCAAACACTTAACCAAAAAATTGAAATATTTCCCAAGTATCAACTAAGCCTTTAAAGCCTGCAAGCTCTTTTGGGCCAACTTTGAAGGCTTATAACTTGAGATAACAAGCTGATCAAGTCACTCATTTTATAGAGAATGTTTAAGGCATGAAGAACTTCATGTTTATGCAATATTTTGGTTCTTTGAGGTTTCCCAAGTGCATCTATCAAAATTGAAACCAGCATGCTCTATTCATTTTTGCATGATTTCTTAATGATGATTTGGTCCTTCAAATCTTGCTCTTGAACTATTTCTTAATCCCTAAAAGCTCTGATGATCATCTGAGGCATATGAAAACCTATCCCATGACTCTAAACTACTCGAACATAATGAAACCTACTCGAATCCTTTTCTTTGCTCTACAGAATTGTCCCTCAAAGATCAATCAGATAACACTTTAAGAAAGCTTAAAGTGTTTCAAAAGCTTTGTGAGCAACATGAGATATTTGGACCACTCATTGCATCCAAATCTTTTCTCAAGTCATTTGATCATTTGGTCAATCAGGAACTCTTCTTAGTTGACTGCTTTAGGCAAAAAGATTTATATGTGGGCCAAAATTGGATAACACCTCCCTCACCATTCTTGCTATGAGAGTGAAGAAACCTATAGGATGGTTCAAGGATGACTAACCCTTTTTGATTTTTCCCTATAACTATCTAGTCCTCTCTAACCTATGAGTTCCTTGAGTTATACCCACAAGAATTTGGGGGGCTCCCAAAAGCAGTTTCACAATTTACTAAAACTAAATTTGTACTAGCATCTCCAACATCCTCTGTGATTTTTCTCATCAACCATCAATGAAGGAATAAAATTTGCATCTTGAGTCACACAACCTTATGATTATACTTGGGTATATATTTCATATCCACATGCCCATTTTAAAAATAACTTTTGCATCTAAAATTTAATCCCTCATAATCAAGTTTAAATATAGTGACGATCCTTAACTTTCAACTTGATAGTAGTAGGAAGGTCCTAAGAAATATCCATGCAGACTAGGATACGTGCAAAGGTGGTATGATGAAAGTTTGAATTAGAAGCATCCACCAGCATCAGCTCACCCAAGGCACTACCAATGATCAAATAGAAATAGGCAACCCATAATTTAAGAACAAGATGTGGCAACCGATCCCAAATAGGCCTCATGGTGAGGGTTTCCAATAGAGGATTGAAATCAGAGAACCATGGCTTCATGAAAAGAATATTTTGGTCCCAACTTCATGTCTTATTTCATAATACCTTATTTCAATCTTCCATACAGTCAAACACCACAATGAGAAAACCCATAACGTAGGGGTAAATCTTTAGGCTATCCACCATAAATGGCCATCATGAACCAATAACTCATTTATGTAAAGCAGGCAAGGTTGGTCAAAATGAATGACATTAGTATGCATAGATAATGATGGGTTTGGATGTCATGTAATATTATTTCAATGACAATGGGATAGGTAGGACGAGCCCACGTGTTTCACCCTATTAATTTTTTAGAAATAAAATATATAATTGCTGTAGACTACTCTTGTAATTACATGATTTAGGTTAACATTGGTTGATTTAGATTTTATTTAACTTCATTGATCTATGCCACATCTCACATATGATGTGCTTCCAATTTCAACATAATGCTTAGTAGTTCAATCATAACAAGTGGAGATTTCAACTGATAAATAGAATAAATTGATTTCAATGCGATTTGAAGTCTACCTTTTTGTTGAGAGATGATTCGAGGAAAAAATAAAAAATGAAATGTCGTTTATGTTTCACTTATTATTGATAAGTTATTTATATAATAGTGGTGCCCACAATGAAACTAGAACAACTGAGTGGGCTATCTTGATTCTCATCCATAGCCTTGCATTTACACCCTGCCAAAATGAAAGAGAAAAGGCTAATAATTTAATGGATAAATTATATTATTCATTGTAAGAAAAGAGGATGATTAACAAATCACTTACTACTGATAGTCAATGTTAACTTTGCTAGCGTCGGTATCGGTAATAGTAGCGAAGGCATCTAAAGATAAATTGAAAGTGCCTTGACATCCAATGGGATAATGATAAATTTTGACGACTATAAAGAAACCCTTGAAGGGCATTAAAACACCCTAATTTTTTGCACTGGTGCAGATGATTTTATAATTTCTCTCACAAGCCACTTTATTGTCCTAGATTGCATCACTTGCTACAACAAACATATTATCTCATGGAATTTACGATCTGTCATTCCCATAACATGACATTGTTGCCACTATTATTCAATCATTGTTAAAACATTCACAACAATACAAATCGATACATAAAAGTTGTTAATTTATAGAACAATATACTTACAGAGGTATGGAGGAGTATAAAACATGACAGTTTCTTGGTCAGCCATATAATAATATCAACCACACATGAACATCATGTTCTCGTGTGATTTATCAAAGCAAACTTCAAAGAATAATTGCGGCACGTGGAACAACAAACTGATAGGTGTAAGGAACCTAAGTAGAAATGTGTCACATCTATGTAAATCCATCGACTTTCTAAGTATATAGGCATGTGAGAGAATGAAGCCATGGCAAATTACTTAATCATATGGTCTTAATATATATTTTTTATTAAAATATTAATAATATTTTAATATATAATTATATATAATATATTAATAATAAATATAAATATATAATTTTTTTTATATATTGATATAAATATAAATATATAAAAGTTTTATGAAATGAATGAGTGTAAGTTGGTAGTCGTACCTCACTCGAAGCCCATTACCATTGACCCCATCTCGCCTTTTGTCCATTAAGTATTAAGAATATATATATATATATATATATATATATATATATATAGAGGTGACAGTATAAAATGAGGTTGTGTGTTCATTTTTATGGTGTGCTAATGTGATGTGTGAAGAGGTGAGTCGGGTGGTGATGGTGAGGGGAAATGATATCCTATACCAGACCTAGATTTAGGGCAGATGTTTGATTTACATGACTTGTACCCATTGGAAAGGGGTATGCAACTTATAGGGTGGAAAGTTTTTTGATTGGATGTTTTCTATTATCAAGGGTCAATGAGGATGACATGACACTGATTTTTTCGGATCAATGTGTGACTCAAATTGGCGTTATAATGTTTTTGATGTGGAGACAAGACATTGAGGTTCTAAATTTTATATTGCAACTTATGTTTGCATATGATGTCAATATATTGACACCTATAGAAATTATATCAATGTTAAGAACATACATAAACACCATACTCATACCCATTGAATAAAGGGCAAGGCCATACATAACTTGCAAGTGTGAAAGATTTCAAAGTGAGTTGGGTGGTGATGATGGTATTTTAGGGGATGTCTTACACTAAATGGTCCACATTATACGCATGCACTGACTTCAAAGCAATTATTTGATTTATATAACATACACCCATTACAAATGTGTTTATAACTTGCAAGGTGGTAACATCTTTAATATATATATTTTTATTAAAAAATTAATAATGTTTAAATATATAATTATATACAATATAATAATGTATTATAAATTATATAATAATAATAAATATAAATATATAAAAGTTTTGTGAAGCGAACGAGTATAAGTTGGTAGTCGTACCTCAATCAAAACCCATCACCACCAATCCCATCTCACCTTTTGTGTATGAAGCATTAAGAAAAATAATTGTATATTTCTAGTGGAGGTGATGATAGAAAATGATATTGTGTGTTCCTTTTTATGATTTGCTAATGTGATGTGTGAGGAGGTGATTTGGGTGGCAATAGTGAAGGGAAATGATATCTTACACCAAACCTATATTTAGTCAGTTGTTGTATTTACATGGCTTGCACCCATTAGAAAGGGGTACATTACTTGTAGGTTAGAGGGTTATTTGATTGGATGTTTTCTATTGTCAAGGGTTGACGAGGATGACATGACATTGATTTGATTGCAATAAGGCTCCACGTTCGATGTGTGACTCAAACCAATGTTGTAATGCTACTAATGTGGAGACAAGACATTGAGGTTCCAAACTCTATATTGTAACTTATGTTCACCTATGTTTCTAATATATTGACACCTACAAAGATTATGTTAGAGTTGAGAATATACAAAAACACCCTACTCTTACCCATGGAATAAAGGGCAAGACCATATATAACTTGCAAGTGATGAAAGGTTTCAAAGTGAGTTGGGCAGTGATGATAAGGGGTAATGGTAGGTATTTCAGGGGATGTCATACACTAGAGGGTCCACATCGTACACATGCCCTAAATTTAAGTCAATTTTTAAATTTACATAACCTGCACCCATTATAAAGGGGTTTGTAGCTTACAAGGTGGTAACATCTTTTATTGACTATTTTATATTTGATTATGGAAGGAATCCATGCCCAATGTGTGTATCGAATCAACAATTAAATTTTATTGATTTGGGGGCAATATATTGAGGTTATGAATTCTATCTTGTTGCTTTTATTTTGGTTTAAGTGAGTACCAAAGCTTTTTCAAAGTGCATGCCACGTGGGTGCATAAGGAAGCATCGTTGGTGATACAGTGTGAATGTTGTGGTGGAGGAGTCACCTATTGAGAGAAAAGGTGGTTGATTGAAGATCAATCTTAGGTGGCAAGGAGGGTTGGTAGGTTTTTATCACACATTGGGGGAAGCCCACATCATATGGTTAAAAGGGAAATATACTCTAGCCTTTCTTCAATCTAGTGGGAGGTGAATTGGCAGTAAAAAAATAGGGTACAAAGCAATCAATTTCAATTAGATATTAGACAATGGATAATTACAACATTATTTAAAGATGATATGGAGTTTTTTTTAATGATCATATTTCAAACCCTTGATTTTATGTAGTTTATATTAATTTCTACTTAACGCTTTATTTATAGTTTATTATTATAGGTCCTTTCACAACTACATACAATTTAGAGTTTGAATCATTAATAGACTTGCTTGCATGAGCATGGAGAAAACAACCAAATTTACTTCTTCTAGTATAAAATATGTAAACAAAAAGTTTGTTTTATGGTCTATTTGAAAATTGTTTAATAATTTGTAATCTTGATAGTGCACAACAATACGACATAAAAAAATGTTTTGTAGATTACATGCAGTTACAAGATTACTCTGAAGAGATAGGGTATGATTCATGTGTTGTCCTTGTGCCATATACACTTGATGCACAACATGATTTTGTATTTTCACTTGTATATTGATGGTTTTATTGGTGTTTTATCCATTAATAATAATAATATTTAAAAAAATCATGGTGGAATTTCTTACCTTTTTAATGACATGTGTCTTTAGCAAATAGATATGATGTATTAGGTCTAAATAAATAAAAGAAAGGTTTTTTAAAAATAAATAAATAAATTATATCTTAATGATCTACAATCACTATTAGAACTAGCATTGATGGTTCGATCCCTAGGTGAGGGTTTCATGAGAATAGAGCAAATGAAGGTGGAGATGCATTAAGACAATGAACAACTAAAGATGGAGATGGAGATTATTCTCGAGTCACAACAATACAATGCTAACTTCGTCGCTAAGGATTCTTCCTCCTCTTCCTCCAAGAAGAAGTTCAAGAAATTTTAGTCCCCCAACATGTATGGTTTGGGTCTTCTTTTTTGTCTACTTGTGTGTCTTTGTCGGTCATGAGTTTGATCCCTATTGAGTAAAAGTATGCTACTTCAAACCTTTACTCTTTTTGACTAGTGTTTTAAAATCTTGGACAAAGGTTCCATACCTTTTGTTTTATAAAATAAATGTACATCGATAAGAACTCAATTGAATGTGTATGATACTACTGCTTGGAACATCCACTACTGCACATTGTCTTTATCGTGCACATCTATTGAGAAGCTATCTTTCATGTTTATCTGGTGGATTATTTTATCTGGAAATGCATATGTATGATTCAACAATGACAAAGTAGTGATTTTACAACCAAACAGTTCTACCATCACTCCCACAATGAAAACCTTCACTATTTGGTGATATTGTTATTCAAGCATGTGCTTAAGGATTTATCTTTATGATTTGAGCCTTGGTTATAGATCGAGTGATCCTTCTTCATAGAGGCCCTTGATATTGGGACCGATAACACATGCTAGTGGACCCATATTATACACCAAACTTAGATTCATGGTGGTGGTTGGATTTACATGACCTACATCACCCATTGCAAAGGGGTCCATAGATAGCAAGGTGGCAACATCTTTGATTTATTGTTTTATATCATTGAGGGTGGACAAGGATGTCATGAGCATTATTTTTATTGCAATAGAACTCCACATTTAACATGTGGCTCAAATCATGATGCAATGTCGTTGATGTGGGAACAAGACACTGACATCACATAGTCTATCTTGATGCTTTCCTTCATCAATGTTGCCAATATGTTGACACCCAAAGATAAAAGTGATGTGCATAAAGCCCCAAAATCAAGTAATTGAATGAAATACTACCAAGTGTCATAGTCTGATTAGTTTGATTTGAACATGAAAGAAAAGACTAGTTGGCCCAATACACCATAAAGAAAGATAATAGACCAATGACTAAGCGATCAAAGTCTAAATGACAAATTAGACAATAAAAGAAACCAAAATATTAAATTTGGAAAAATAGAAAGGTACATCCCTTCCAACGTCCCTTGCACCATTGGGGTAACTGCTAGTTGCATTTTTAGAGGAAAATTGGTTTCTTCAGTATTTAGGTAATATGAACATAAGATAATGTCAAATAAAGAGGATATAGAGTGAAATGACATAGGTGATTTGTAAAATCAATTTTAGAGAAAGGTTTATCATATCAGCAATAATAATTAGGAAATTAATTTTTTATTATAAATTATGGACAAATGTATGGATTGGACCCATTTTATAGCAATTCCTCTACCATTGTCATGTCCCAACTACATACATAGGGGCACATACTAAAATTGATGGCCTTATGACCATAGTTTTGTTATTTTACTATGAAATACAATTAGATTTTTGTAACTATATTATTTATAAGGCAAAAAAATTGGTACAAACTATCAAAAATCATAAAGTATATATATATATATATATATATATATATATATATATATTCTTTATTTTACTATGAATTATATTAGCATATGAGGGGCAATATTGAATAGATAATTGTCATTAAAATTTTACATGATGAGTAGTGTTGACCATCAAATTTAGTCTTTATAGGGGCTAAAGCACATTCTCATTCAACATAATAATGTCACATTTAATGAATATTAGATATGCTCATCATCATTGTAGTCTCACAAAAATGAGGGTGTCATTTTGGTTACATCTTTCCTAACTTCACTACCAATATTTTTTACATCATGTTGCTTTATTTCCCACTTCATGCTATTCCATTCTTGGCATCAAAGTAATTGACATTGTTTGTTTGGTTCAAGTCTAAGAATCTACATGACAAGGAAATAAATTGAGTTGTGGCTTAAATATTTAGATAATTCATTTAACACATATATTTTTCTTTTTTATAGGTATCATGAAAACTATAAAATATGTCATCATTAGACACTTTTTTGTGATATTGCCATATTAAATAAGGGTCATCTTGCAGCACGAGTACTTGTCATTTTTAGTAGATATGTAAAATGTTTGATAATGTGTGATTAATTGATTGAGAGGTGTTATCATTGTTTGGTATTACTATAGTTCATGACTTTGTTTAAGTTAGGACTATGTTTGATTACCTCATGTGCACTTTTGAATAAGTTATTTTTACTTTTATCTTTGAACGTAACAATAATAAAATTCATGATTATGATAAACTTTAAATATGAATGTATGTTTCATCGCATCTACCCTGACATGGTTTTAGAATCGTAGCCACTAATATAATATTATAATATATTAAAAATATTTATATATTTTTGATAGGTAATTGAGGGTTGGTGGGTCCCTCACCCTTTATTAACAAAAGAATGAGATTACAAAAAATAATAACCTCATCAGATTACAACCATGATATACCAAGAAGTGGAATGAGTACACACAATCATAATAGACCAAAAATTATGAAGATAAGCCCTCATCTATATAGACAACCAAACAAACCCATGGAAATATAGATCCAAAAGGGCACTCTCCCTACCATGGACCCACCATAACACACACAACAAACCATTATGTCCCTCCCTCACCATTCTTTATATGAGAACAAAAAGTCTTAGAGGATGGTTTAAGGTGGACTCACCCTTTCTAATTCTTCCCTACAACTATTGAGCCCTCTCTAACCTACGAGTTCTTTGAGTTAGGCTAACAAGAATTTAGGGGGATCTTAGAAGTAGCTTCGTAGTTTACTAAAAAAAAATTTGTATCAGCATCTCCAACATCCTCCATAATCTTCTCCTCGACCATCAATGAAATAATAGAATTTGAATCTTGAGTCATAACCGTATGATTAGCCTTGGGTATATATTTTTCCATCCTTCTCATGGATGAATCTATAGTACTTATTGTAAATACTATGAGATGCGTGGGAAGGGTGTCCTTCCAAAAATAATATTCCATATTTCACTTGGTTCTATGGCATTCATGGCCACATACCCATTTTCAAAACACCTTTGACACCTAAAAGGTAGTCACTCGTAATCAAGAGTTTAAATTCAACAACAATCCTTAAATTTTAGCTTGATAATAGTAGGAAAGTCCTGAGAAATATCCATGCAGACTAGGATACATATGAAGGTGGTATGATGAAAGTTTGAAGTAGAAGTGTCTACTGTCTTCAGCTTACCCAAGGTACTACCAATGGTCGAATGGCAAGAGGCAACCTATAACTGAAGAGCAACGTGTGGTAACCTATCTTAAATAGGCCTCATGGTGAGGGTTTTCAATAGAGGATTGAAAGTAGGGAACCATGGGCTTCATGAAAAGAAGATGTTGGTCCCAACTCCAAGTCTTATCTTGGAACACCTTGTTTCGATCTTCTAGATAATCAAACACCATAATGATAAAAACCCTAGCACAAGGGTAAATCTCCAGGCTATCCACCATAAATGGTCATCATAAAGTGGGTATGGTTGGTCAAAATTGGTGAAATTTATAAATCAAACCCCTGACCATGAACCATTGCTCATTTTAAACACCTTTTCCAGTTCCTCATTCCCAAAGGAGATTGAATGAATGGTAATTTTAGATCTCATGGGCTTCAATTTCATGTTTCATATTCTCTCCAGTCAAGATGCTACTTTTGCAAAGGATTTTCCCCAACCCTTGTTACCTTTCCAGACCCTACTCAACTAGAAGTGTACCTAAAAGTGATGGAAGGCGATGCATGGCCACCATTAGCATTCAATTATGACCCTAAAAATCTCCTCTACAACTTTACCAACACCTCCCTTGCCTATTTGATACTACAAACTAGTTGTTTGCCTAACAAATCTTCTACTTGCACTGTCGCTACCTTGATTGACTCTTCCACCACACCTTCACTGAGCAAATAGTTTCTAGGTTCAAAACCATAACATGCATCGACTCGAGATCCATCTTGCAACAAACTTCCTAATAATATTTCTATTATATGTTTATAACTAATAATTAATATTGTATAGATAATATTAATAATATCTAAGAAAATACTTGTTAATGGATCAATTACATTGTCAAAGGTTTCTAAGTGCATAGGGAGGATGGATTGGGTATTGCCTCCTCTAGGGATGTTCACAATCAATTTTGATGGTGCTACTCGGGAGAACCCTAAATCATAAGGGGTAGGTTTTTTCATTCAGGATCGTGCAAGATCACTCATTAGAGTGGATTTAAAAAAGTTGTGGATGAAACTAACAATGAAGCTAAGGCCCAAGCCTTGATTTGGGATTCAAGATTATGTGCTAGTGTGAGATTGATCAAGTCGTCATCAAGGGGGAGTCGATGGTTTACATTTAGGCTCTAATGAATGAGAAAGCAGGATCTTCAAACCTAAAAAATATTCTAAGCAAGGCATGGGAATGTCTATCTTACTTAAATGATTGGGAAGCCATGCATTATTATCATGAAGAAAATCAAGTGATGATGAGTTGGAAACAAATGCATCGATCAACCTGAGGATTTGATTTGTGATAATAATTGGGAGATGTGGGATTTTAATGCTCCCTCATGATTATGTTGCACTTGGGTTTTTTGGTCCTAAGGTATTTTTGTGGAAGGTTTCAATTGAAGCATGGGAAATGTCTTTCCCACATTGTTTAATGACCCCCATATCTTCTCATTCATGCCCATGGGAATTATTTTTTATGGCATTTGCATTCTAAAGATTGTAGGAGTGGGAGGGTAACTAGACAAAACCATGGAACACATGTTATTGGTGGCCCTCAATGAGCCCCTATTTGTGTTGAGGAAAGTAAGCATGAGTTGGCCTTTGAGGGGCAACTTTCGGATGCCAAGATGAAATGTATCTTCATCATTAAGGTTGGGAATGTCTTGCATACCATTAATAAAATCATGGGATTGGTATTTCTGGGGATGGATTATAGGGTCAAGGTGAATTATCCAGTGATGTTAGCTTTTGTGGGGAACTTTCTTCTAGCTTCCATAGATAAGAAGCTTATTTTGGTGGTGGTTGCAAGACTTGTTCGAGAATGATTTCATGTAGGGCTTGAGTTTGTTATGGATAATTGTGCACTGGAGGATAAAAGTTCTCAAGTGTTTTTCTAGGATGATGAACATTGGTTTGGTTCCCCTTAGGGCCTTTCAAGACCTGGTTAATAAATATAATAATCTTTTGGTCTACCTAGAAGTCATGTAATCCCAGCTTCAGAACCCTAGCCCCTCTGGTTGTTAGGTGTCATTACTGAACTTAGAGGCCCTTCATTCACCACTAGCATAGGTCATGGTGGCTCTACATAGAAGTAAATCCCTAGGCTTAGCTTTGGAATTTAAGATTATCTCATAACTTTTTGGAGAGCATACCCCACTTCCATAGTAAACTCTAGTGTTTGTCAGGGATGGGCCTATTACTAGACTTTGGGTGGCATCAACACCCATGCAGGCTCATTTAGATAGTATGAGAGTGACATTTGGATTGGGGGGCATCTTAGTTTTAAATGGGTGGGTAAGTCAAGATGGAGGTGGTAATCCAATTTACCACAGCGGAGTGATGTGGAAGTTATGTTTGTCAAGGTAGGATGAACTTTTATTTCTATGAATTCCATGGTGGCTAGCGGTCCTTCCAAGAGTGGGAGTAAGGAGCGTGGTAATGGTGCTTTGGTGGTTTGGAGTTCTTCATAGGTAGTGGTTTGGAGTTATTTTTATGAATTGATGTTATTTGAATGTTCTTTAACTATTTATTTATGTGTTTTTGTATATTATTCTATGCTCTGTACTATGACCACCTTTTTGTTTAAGAATTAATTATTCATTGGTAGCACTGGATAGCTTTCCCATTTTATATGGCAAATGTTGACCATTCACAATCATAGCATAGTAGAAGTGTTTATTTTTACTAATGCATTGGGTGACTGATGCAAGTTTCATGTGGATTCAAATGTCGTACACCATCAAGTGGAAGCTTATTACCCGCCATTACATTGTACTCATCTCCTCCGCTTTTAGCATTAGCAACTTACCCAATACTTCTACTCCAATTTATTCCTCTCCTCCATTTGAAATAGAGAAACCCAATAGGCAACATTTGTGGGAGGAGTGACATTTTTTATTTATGTCACCAGATTGAGAAGACGTAAAATAAGCAGGATTTTATGAAGGAGTAATTCAAAGAGACTGCAATGGAGTATCTTGAAACCATAAACCTGGTAAGTGGTAGTTTTCTTTAGTCATCTTGTTTATTTCATTTTATAATTATAATGGAATATTGCTTAGTAATATCATCGAGATTTTGTCAGTCAAATAAGTGGAGCACAACATGGATGCTAAGGCACGAGAGCTTTGAAGATATTAAAAAACCAACTTATTTCTTTTCCCAAACTATATTATGGGTTTTTTTTTTGTCAAAATTATGCACCATTGAGCTTAAGTTGCATTGCATTAAATGGTAGAGTGTACAAGTTTTTTTATCAAGTAAAATGTGTCTATTAGAAGTAGCGAAATTACAAAGTACTAGTTATTTTTTAAATTTAGTCCATTGTATTTTTTAGCAATTATTTATTTTTAGAATTGGTTTTTTTTAATGGTAAGTTGTAGGGGGTCTTTTTGGATTGGATATGGCTTCTGATTTTAAGCAGGTGGGGATTTTTCGCCATATAAAAATATTAGGATTGTATTAAATTCTTGAAACCTAAAGGTATTTTAATGTTTTGATCCAAATCATGACCCTTTAAAAATACTATTGAGGTTAGATAACAAACTCAAGTTTTAGTGAATATGTGTGTAGGCTAAGTCAAGTTGTATCTATCTTTGAGTGGAGTACTAACTCAAATCTGGTGTCAAAGTAAACAAGATTGTGACTTGGTAACACAAGTTTAGATTTCATTATGTTTGTAATGGCAAACAATATAATAATAATAATATAAAACTTTGAGTGAAGTATTAAAACAAAGTCGATGTGAAAGTAAACAAGATTACAAGTTAGCAACATAAGTTCAGATTTCATAATATGTTTGTAACATTAAGAAAGATAATAACAATAATATAAAAATCAGACCTCAATAATAAATTTTAACCAACAACAATTAAGTCTTAATAGAGTTATTATACGAAAAATAATAGATTATAGCATTTATGAGTATCAATTATGTTGTGTAGCTTGAATATTAGGTTTTGATTGATATTAGAGATAAATGTATTGGTATGATAACCTTCAACTATCCATACCAATGCTATTATCATTTATGTGACAAGTCCACATCCACAAACTATTCACATACTCAAATAAAGTACCAAACATGATAAAGATTAATTATATTAGCTAATAAAACATATCTACAAAGTGAGAGAAATCAAAATGCACAACATGTATCAAAGGGAAAATAATTCACCATTTAAAATTATATTATTGGTGATAAGTTAAGTTGTACTAATTACTTAGTGGTAGGTAACATCATATGTTAATATAGAATGAATTATGGACACACTATTTTGTGGTTAGGTAACACATCAAAATTTCTATCTAGGCTCTTCTTCAACCTAAAATAAAATAAATTAGATAAATTGGAAGGATATAGCATTGGGTAGTAAGATAATATTGATATCATAGGCATAGCCGTACTTAGTAGCATGTTGATCAAGATGTCATGTGCCACTTGAGAGGTCTAAATATTTGGTAGATGAGTTAATGCACTGTCACTATTTATATTTCTTAGAACACTCAATACCTAAATTTTTTTCTTTTCAATAAATTAATTGACATTATAAGATGACAGGTAGAATCACTTTTGGTAGACGAAGATTCTTATTATTTCAAAACCTTTTTACCCTTTTAACTAAATTCCTTCACATTGGTGAGATATTTATAAAGCCAAAGATTGGGTTAGGCCAAAGGCCTAGAGACAGTAATGGAGTGTAAAATTTCTTTATCTCCAATTCCAACTCCAACTCCTTCTCTTGCTCAACTAGTGGAAGGAGATCATGTTTGATGGATGAAAATAGAGCAAACTTGCAGTCTTCTTCAATTTAGTAATAGGCCTAAAAGCCTTATTGAAATTAAAAGAGAGAAATAAGGATTTCACTTTATTTAATAGACTCTATCACATGCATATAATGATATCCCAACTTATCCAACTAACCTCTAACCATGTATTTGCTTGAAACTTCAAAATATGACAAACATGGTTTTATGGACTATTAGGCCTACAAGCCTATTCAACTGTAATTTGAGTTAAAAAAATGAGTTTGATTGTTATGAAACCTTTTACACTTTCAAAAATTGTTATCTCAACTCAATACACTCATTTCTATCTTTGTTCAATCTTGAAATGTAAGAAAATTCAAAAATAGGGTTTTTGAAGCCCTTAAACTAGACCTATTGATTAAGTTTTTACTATATCTCCTTATGTAGAGGCTTAAAACTCTTGAAACCACTTGATTATCTTCACAAATAACCTCTTCCTTCTAACTACAAATTTTTATACTTTTCCAAGGGTTCATTTTCTTTTTATAATGAATTTTGTATTAAAACCCTAGCCTTTAGGCCTACACACTAATCGAGAGCTAAGAAAAAGGATTATTTTGAAATTTATTAATTATTTTTCACTTATCTCACTTGTATATGATCTAACCCATCAAAATATACCTTCTCTTTTAATTTGAAGTTTTGAAATAGCATAAACTTGAATACAATAACTCTTTCTTGATTGTGACTGTAGGTTTTAAGGGATTGTTATAGTCCTACTCGTATTCTTAAAGCCTACCAAATTAGGAAACAAATTAAAAACGTAATAAATGATTGAAAACCCATATTAATGTCTACTTTAAATAATATTTTAATAGAATTTACAAAGATAAACTTGAACAAATCAATCTTTATTGATTTTTATTATCTTGTGGCCCAATCCAACCAAGAACACATTGTTTTCTTGAGCTTCCTTGCTTCTTTTCTTAAGAATTTTTTCTTGAACCTTATATTGTATCTTCCTACTCTCTCCCAATGTATCTTCTCTCTTCATCCTCCACTCTTCACTCCAAATCCTATATTCTCTCCAACTATCTTAACAATTAATGAACTCAATTCCAAGATTGACCTTGATTGAGTTTTGACAAGGCTGGGAATAAGTTAAAGCATTAGATACACTTAAGACATGTCCTAAAACCTTTATGTCCTTTTACAAGAAGAATCAAATCCTTACAATCCATTACAAATGAATAAAGAACACCAAAACTCTTAGAACAAGTTTTAAAATTTTAATTTCCTGGTTTGGCAGAAAAACAAAAACACCTAATAAGCCTTTTAATTCACCTAATCCAATGCAATTATTATCTACATTTTTAGATTTTTTAAAATTATCAAGTGCATAGTTTATATTTTTCCTCAATTTCATCGACATGATCAGTGTTTGATTTTAAAATAAAAGTATCAACTTTCATAAGCTTTAGCAAAATTTCCTACTAATTTTATAAGTGTTTATTATCATTTGCCTAAAGATTATGATAGATTATAATTCTTAGCTATTTGAATTCTTAACATTCTTTCAAAATTCATAGACCAACTTATCTTGAAGGTTTCACCTCATTTTAGTAAAGTATTGGAATAAAAATGAACATTTAATGTAAATTACATGTCATAAGATATCAACTTTCAGGCATTAAGCGCTTTATTTTAGTAAAGTATTGAAATAAAAATAAGCATCATTTAGCATAAATTATGTCATAATAAATTTTATGTGTTAACTAATCACATTCACAAACTTATGGAAATAAATTCGCAGTAATGAATTGCCTAAAGACTATTGTCTTTGAAGGTTTACTAACGTGTAAGGAGCATGATACGAAGGCAGTTTTAACACTAATGCATTATTCACTACTGCTGATGTTTTTGGGGGAAAATCCTAGGTGAGACTGGACTGAGCTTGAAATTAATATAGTATTTTCCAAGAGGTTTTTTTTAATTAGAACTCTAGTAAATTTTGTTAAAGAGTACATTGTTTGGCTCTTTTTTAAAGCATGTTCAGAGCTACTCATGGAAATATGGTCCTAAAAGATGCAATATATCTTATTTTATTTTGATTTTCTCTAGTTAACCATGAAGTATTATAGCTTCCCAAGAATTGTTAGGAAAATATGGAGTTTAATAAAAAATAAAATGAACTTTGGATCATAGTCTGCACTTAATTAAATAAATTAAGACAAGAATAAATCTCAATCCATTCAAACAACGTTCCTTCTGCTAATACATGTCATGGTTAAATTGTTCTCGAGTTAATATAAGATTAAGTTATCATAAATTGTTGATAGATAGATATATGGCTTGTGGTGTTATGATAATAATAAGACAATTTTAAGTATGTGACCTACATTTAAACTCCTTTCACTCCAATAAATAGGTCAAATGCTTTTGTACATGAGCCCATATGGTTTATCAGATGCCTTGCTTTAGATGACCGTCGTGTGCACCCAAAAAAATAGTGCAGATTTATTCGCCATATGCAGCCAAAAAATAGTGTAAATGGTAACCATAAGAATGTGTTTGTTTAAAATTTATGATTAACTATTACAAATTTTTGTATTTTTTCTAATTGGAAATTACATTTTTATACTTGTAATATCGCAAATAAGCCAATGACTATGTAGATAAATGTTATTAAAAAAAATGTTGTTTCTCCACAAACATTAGGGAATTGGATTAATTTTTAACCTTACATGGTTTTTGAAGAAAATTAAAAGGTTTTTATGAAAGTAATAGTACCATATGCTTGTGATAGGTACTAAAAAGAGGGTTCTGCAAACAAAAAAATGTGACATAACCTAATAAATTTGGGACTAATAAGCATCACATTTATTATTAATACTAGACCAAAGCGTTACTAGGATACACCAAGTATGTAAAGAATAAACATAAAATTCTAATGGCCAAAGTTTGTTAATCATAGTTTCATACCATTTCTTTAACAATTGCTTTGTATAAGTTTATTAGTAAACAAAAAATTAAATGACTTAGAATCTATTAACCACTTGACAAATTTTAAAATGTATGTTTTTCATTGCTATGAGTATGGTTTTTAATTTTCTAGAAATTGAGGTACTTGTAAAAAGTTACAAGCCAAAAAAGAATAAAATTATTGATATTAATCAAACCATAAATAGTAATTAGCCTCATGAAGAATCTGAAATTCCCAAACCAAAAATAAGTCATAGAGATGTCCATAACACTAGCATAAAACCAAAAAAAGAAGTTCAACTTTGGTTATATGGAAATTTAAACTCAAAATTGATGGGATTAAAATCATGAAACTGATTTAGGGATTCAATTACTTAGTTTTGAGTCCACCTACATTGACCCACATTTCATGAGTAGTGCTTCATAAGAATCCATCTCTCATGAGTATGAATGGCTAATTCAACACTCATTGCATCTGGGTGATGTTCACAGGGGTGAAACATTGAGACTTCTTAGGTATGTCACCCATCCCAATACAATTCCAGCTTAAATATATTTAATCATAGAGTTTCTCCCACAATCAATGATTCTTAGCTTGTGACCCCATTTTTAAAACCTTATCTCCCACCATTTTGTTTCTATTAGCATTGAATTCATAGTACCAATTGTGATCATGTCAATAGAGTTCGTATTTATATGTTATACAAAAGGAAAAATGGTCAGTTCTACATGCAATTATTTTCACTACATTTGGTATCCATCCCTTTCATATTTGATTTGTTTTACACACACACACACATACACATGTTGTTTCACAAATTAAATGTATGTTAGATACAACAATTGGGTGTGATAAATATCCATTCAAGGCTCTTGAATCATCTATGAAGTTATGTGAACAAGGGATGAAGAACGCTTAGTATGCTCAATGTACGTCTTTCCTATGGGGAAGTGGTATTGATGTCAATTTTCTACCTCCTTATACCTTTTGCATCAATGCACCCTACATGTTGAAAATAGATATTCATAGAGGCATTAGGGATGAAATATACAAATTTTACATAAAATCAACCTAGACAGAACCATTGTGAACATAAATGCATTAGTATTTGCAACACTATAATAAAATAGAATATGGATGTATTGTTACTCCCAACTACATTGATATCTCTTTTAGTTTGAGATTTCCTTTGGGTCAATTGCAAGTACACTCTTGTTAGCTTTGCATGGAGTCAGATAATTTTATTTTATGACATCAGTGCATATTTAAACTTTGCAATAATGAACCAAAATCATAGATGTATTTTGTATTTAGGTACCAAATGTATTATTAGATACGTGGAAGGTATTATTGCCTCTTTAGAATAAATTAGGGCTCTCGACAAGATCTTATTCATCATGAGGATATACTACATGTAGTTTTACTCTCTTAGAGACATGTCCCAACAAAGAGATGGCCTCCTCAAGTGTCATCATGTCACAACTCTTTGTTTAATGGTTTAAATTCAAACTCCTTTGTTAAAATTCAATTTCGAAGTCACAAACATCTACCCACTATCCTAATTTACAGGGATGAGTTGTTAACAAAAAGATCACAACAACTTAACTCTTATGTTTTATATTTTATATCCTTTTTCTAATAAGTTCTTATTTGAAATGTACTTTTCTTATAGTCATATTAACCTATTATGGTTATTATATATATATATATATATATATATATATATATATATATATATATATATATATATATATATATATATATATATATATATATATATATATATATATATATATTTCAATATGGGTTCTCTAAAGTATGAGATAGAGATGAAAAATAAAACTAAAAAAAAGAAGGAAGAAATGATGATGACATGAAGATGATGAAACTCATTGATTCATTTGTTATTTTCAAAAGCTTTGTCTACGAAATCAAATATGTAATTTATGATACCCACAAATTTCCTTGTGTATTCATGAACTGTTAAACCTTTTTGATGAAAATATTGAATGGATAAATGCCATTTAAAAATTATATCACAAAGTCACCCGTACTTTATGGTGGAGATATTAAGTACATCTTATACAAATTATATGATTTTTTAAAAATAAACAATTATTGAAAATTTCAACATGTTAATTTTAATACTTCCAATGATAAACAAGGGCTATTTATTAGCCTAATTATCGTATGCTAATATATTATTTTATAGAAACAAAAACAAATTGTAAAAAAAAATACTTTGTGATGCAAGAGTCATGATGCAGCTTTAGTACATGTTGCTTAGAAAAATAATATAAAATATAGTATAGATGGTCCATATATTACCTTTTTTTTGGTCTGGAAATATGATGTTTAAAATTGTGCAGCATGATTTTTCATTATTCTAGAAATTTAATAATGTTGTTCACAAGATATATAAGTAATAAATAATTTGCACAAGATAATAATATGAAATATGAAATGGTAAATATAAATATTGTCTTAATGTTGACGCTATGGATTGCACCCTCTGAAAGGATACTTAGCTCCCTTTCTCCATGTAGCACAATGGAGACATTCCTCTTGTTGTGGGTGGCAAATTTGAGGAATGAATCTCTAGATTAGGGGCTAGCTCCCCTTGATGCACCTTAATGCCCTAAATTTTTATTGCTAACAATTTGGTTGGGGGGGCTGGGGGGGGGGCCGGGCGGGTGAAAAGAGAGAGAGATACTATAAAATAGAACCTAACTAAAGTGGTGATGCACCAAAACTAATTGGTTTACTCAACATTCACCTACACTTTGCACCAAAAGAAGCAAACAGACACTTCATTCGAATGAGAAACTAACTACATCAATGGTTCAAAAAGGGGTTTTATGGAGGTATAAGGAGGAAGAAACTACCAGAGGTGTTTTAAACACACACTTTTGGACAGTTGCTCACATGTGCCTGTACTTCAATTTGGACTCTTCTTGTTGACCTGTAGAAAAGAATTTGTAATACACTAGATATGTTGGTATAAACTTATGAAAGCATTAGAATAAATGACTGAACATAAGACAAGACCACAGGCATATGCAAAAGTGTAGGCTCAAATGGAGGTAAAACACTTATTTTGATTAAAGGTAAATTTCTTCAGGGTTTCTCCATATAATGCTGAGAGGTCCTTCAAATGAGAAGTTACAATTATATAGAGGACTAGGAAAATAGGTCATTAACCAGTCAAAGGAAAGAAACCCATGGTGCATTAATCAATCCTACAATGACCACCAACCCATGCGGTTGTTGCTTCTCCTTAAATGCATCTGTGAAATCCATGTTGTAGGTACTTAAGTTGTTGCCCTTGTTGTGTAGACCTGCAAGAGCATGGGTTACTTCTCCTAGCAATCAACAAGGCCATCCCTCCTCATGTTGATTGGGCTATGCTCTCTTGAATGGTCATGCAAATGGATACTCATTAATGTCAAAACAAGGAAACACGGACTGCTTCCTTCAATATTCATAACCAACTCTTTTAATGGTTCTTCAGTGGAGACTATTCCACCTGAAAGCATTTACTTTTCCCACTGATGACTCATGTGCCACCTTTCCTAGTCTGGTTCATCCCTGCACTTGACTTGTTACACCACTTGGAGCATTTTAAGCTCTTGTCTTATATGTGCATGGCCATGTTCTAGGTTACCCGCTTTACTTTTCTCTTTCCTTACTATTTCTTGACCTTTTCATAGTAATTTAGGCTCTTGGGGCTTACAAATTTTCTCTTGGGCTCCAAAGGGTAAGTCCTTCTTGGGCCTTCTGCTTTGCCCCTTTGCTTCAACCATCTGGCCTCTACAAGGACACCTCGATCTCAAAGTTACCCTTTGAGATTTTGCAAAGGTCCATTTTTCTCATTTCTTTCCCCCCTATAAGGATTTCTTGGCCTCTAAGTCACTTTTCAGAATAATCAAAAAGGTCTTCTTACTACCTAAGTGTCCTCTGCAAGGGTACCTACCCTTCAAACTTTTTGCAAATGACCCTTCGACCTCTTGAACTTGGTTTATTTTGTTCATAAAAAGCCCTCTGAAGTAACTTACTTGCCCTGTTAAGCATCTGAGATCAAAATGAGTTTCAATTCGACTCTTCCTTGTCATACCCAAAGCACTTGGCAACCAGAAGAAGAAAGCACTTGGTTTTTTCATGGAAAAAAGGCATGTCAGAGAAAAGTCTACACAAGGCAGTTGCGGGATGAACTTGTCAGAACTTGGATCAAAAGACCCTGCAAGGAAAAGTAAAGAGGGGTGCCCAATTTTGGCCTACAAGGCCAAAATTGGTCAACAGTTAATGTTGAGGATTGCCATTTTATGGTAGCCTACCCACTCATGTTTGTACTCCAAGTGAGGAAATAGGAAATAGATATATGGAAAAATAGACTAACCACTCCATCTCCATATCCATGTTTGATAAAGGGTTACAAATTTCTAAGTCAACCTAGAACCGTGACACTTTTAATATTCTACTAGTTATATTTTATAAATTGTTTTTGTGCAATGCAAGTGAGAGGGGACAATTTTTGGAAGATATTTTGACACATATATAAAAGGTTCGATTAATATATTTTCCATGTGGATAACAAAACATAGAGATTATATTTTTAGGGCAAATGTGATGGATGAGTAACATGAGTCCACTAAATCAACAATTCCATGAAATGGAAAATGCTACCAAAGCTTATGTATTTTTGGAAGTCCATAAATGTGATGTAATATTTTGTAACAACAACACTTGTTTTAGTTTGATTTATGTAGAGGTCTGGAGCAGGTAAGGGTAATTTAATAAATTCAAGGATTCATAGAGTGCATATAGTAATGTAAAGAGGTAAGAATATCCCATGATATTTGATACCATGAGTCAACGAGATGGTGTGACATTTTGCAATGTGATTCGACACAAAGGAAAAAGGCATATGACAACTCAACGAAGGCATGTGTCATATATATCATTTGATGTGGTAGAAAAGTGTTTTGTAAGTAGTAATTTATCTAAATATGCATTAAATTTTTTTCTACTATATGTAAAATATTAAATTTTGAATACCATGACTTCATGAATTCTATGACAACATGATTGAAAAGATAAAACATAATATAGTAATGTCACATTAACAATAGGACTTAGATGTATTAAAATGTGATGCAGGTGCATCTATGTAAGAGATTCAATTTTATTTGTTTTTGGTATTTATATGGTCGAATATGTCATGTTTTTTTCAATAAGAAGCCTTTTCCAGGCTTCAATTGTCATTTCTAGGTCATTTGAAGGTGTTTTTGTTTTCCCACCAAAACTAGGAAATTCAAAATTTCAAACTTGTTTTAAGAGTTTCGATGTTCTTTCTTCATTTGTAATGGATTTCAAAGATTTTATTCTTATTTTAAATGTACATAAATTTTTTAGGACATGTATTAAGTGTCTCTAATGCTTTAATTCATTCCCAACCTTATCAAAACTCAACCAAGGTCAATCTTGGAGTTGAGTTCATTAGTTGTTAAGATAGTTGGAGAGAACATAGGAGTTGGAGAGAAGAGTGGAGGATGAAGAGAGAGATAAGACACATAGGGAGAGATTAAGAATATACAATATAAGGTTTAAGAAAAAATTCTTCAAGAAATTAAGCAAGGAAGCTCAGGAAAACAATGAGTTCTTGGTTAGACTAGACCACAAGACTATACAAATCAATAAAGATTACTTTGTTCAATTTTCTCTTTGTAAATTGTATAAAAATATTATTTTAAGTGGACATTAATGTATTTTTTCAATAATTTATTATGTTTTTATGTTGTTTCCTAACTTGGTAGGCTTCAATAATATGAGTAGGATTGTAACAATCCCTTAAAACCTACAGTCACAATTAAGAAAGAGTTATTTTCTTCAAGTTTTATGTTATTTCAAAGATTAAAATTGAAGGATAAGGTATATGTTGATAGGTTAGAGCATATACAAGTAAGATAAGTGAAAAATAATTAATAAATTTAAAAATAACCCTTAGCTCTCGATTAGTGTGTAGGGCCTAAAGGCTGGGGTTTCAATACAAAGTTCATTCTAAGAAAAAAATGTACCCTTAGAAAATTATAAAACTTTTTAGTTAGAAGGAAGAGGTTATTTTTGAAGAGATTCAAGTGGTTTCAAGAGTTTTGAGCCTCTACAAAAGGAAGTATAGCAAAAACTCAGTCAACAGACCTAGTTTAAGGGCTTCAAAACCCTGTTTTTGAATTTTTTGCATTTCAAGATTGAATGAAGGTAGAAACAAGTGTGTTGAGTTGAGATAACACTATTTTAATGTGGAAAAGTTTTTTGAATATTCAAACTCCTTGTTTGAACTTAAATTACAGTTGAATAGGATTGGTGGCCTAGTTGACCACAAAACCATATTTGTCATATTTTGAAGTTTCAAACAACTACATTGTTAAAGGTCAGTTGGATAAGTTGGGATATCACTATATGCATGTGATAGAGTCTCATAAATAAAGTAAATGTTTCAAATTTTTAAATGCAATCAAAATTAAATGAGCATTAAGGAATGTTTTAGGAGATAATTACTAAATGCTTCCATTTGTTATTAAATTCATATGATTTGAATATATATTAACTAAACAATAGAGTGGAAAGTAGTTGTTAGATTATAGATTCATCTCCATCAAATTCACCCAAATATCAAGAGCGTCATTATATTTTAGACACATAAATTAAGATTTGTTACTAAAATAATGTACTTATGACCACCTCGTTATATATACTTGGCTCATGCTCAAATCCACAATCCTAAATCACTATTCCTCTACCTCTATGCAGATGATCCTTACCCTAATTTTTATTTTATTTTGAACACTCCCATTATTCATGCAAAGTAGCATAAACTCACTATTAGACTGATCCACACTTCCACTTTAGTTATCCCTACTTCTCCACCAAGGCCGCTCCTTTAGGACTATCTCACTTGTCAGTAGTGTTTAAATCTACCGATCATGTTCTCCCACCAAATAACAACTAATTGTATAAATTCAAATTCACCTAATGGGTGATCCCACATATTTTTCAAGTCCCATTCAAGTAAATTCCTAAAATACCACTATATAAGCATAATTTCTATCCTTTTGAGAGGGGATATTCCACTTTTACAAATTACCATATTTATTCTAACTATAAATTGAGAGTAAAACATCTATTTCTCCTTCTAAGTTCACACAACTTGAGTATCCCTAAGCTATGTCTGAATACACCCCCAAGGTCACAAGCCATTATTGAAGCACATAATTACACTAGGATTGCACCAACATATAACATTACACCAATATTTCACACACACGATTGTAACATGTGAGAACTACATGGAGTTTGATCCCTCTTTAGAAAATTGGTATGTAGGCGGTGCTCAAGACAGGGGTGTTGAGATCACACCACATGTGAACATCTTGTTGCACAAAATTTAACATATAAAATATGTGTTACATTCAAGTGATTCAACAAAAGAATGTCACATGGCCACCTTTGTACAATCAGTTACCACATATCATAATTTTATAAGCCTAAGTGACCATTTTAACGTATCAACTACCATGGGTCATGCCACATGTCACCATCTCATGACCCCATATATTGGCAGACTCGAAAGATTTGGAGATAGGTGAAAATGAAGTGGTTGAGCAGGAAAATGCCATGTGTGTCACAAGCACACATGGAGTAAAGGAAAAAGGCTATGAAATAGTGACAAAGTGATAAATGTTAGAGAGGCAAAGTATACAATATGACTAAGCAATTAAAAAAATGATGAGGCACCATGTGTCAAGTAAACCTATGAAAGTTGATTTCATCAAATCAAATTCAAATTTTATGGATGGGTAACAATGACCGTTATTATAAAATTAATTCTCATGCATGGAGAATTCAAGCAATGAATTCACAAGATAAGTCAATCAAATATATCTATCATCCCTTGGTCAAATCAAATTACATTTCCTAACTGCTATCTACAAATTTTTGTCTAGAGATCCATATAGAACCAAAAACCCTAGAATTTAAAGTGTGATATAGATCTTGAATTGTTAAATAATAGAGGCACAAAACTAGGAACTAACTCCTTCAATGTTCTGCTATGGAACTAAGCAAGAATATAAAGATACATAATTTTTCAAGATTGCTCTACTTAGAGCTTTCAAACATTACACAATGTTTTTATAAATATGAAGTTAAATTGTCGTTGGACTAGATGGAGTACATAGACAACTTGTTGGCAATCAAGGTAGTTAGAATTCAAAAGCTAGTAATGAAACCATAGGTATTTCCCTATGTTGACTTGGTTTTTAATTTGTTTATTGCAGATGCCTACACCTAGGATATCTTCCACAAAAATAATAGTTCCCATCCTACTGATTTTGTATCAAGATTAGATTTTGAAAAATTCTATAGGTTGCCACCACCAACCTCATCATATAACTAAACAATAATCAATAACTGGTCCAAGAATAACACCATTAGAAACACCTTATTGGAATGGGCTAAGAAGCTAAATAAATATGTTATGAAAAAGATCCTGATTGCCCAATTTAGGCTTAGTGTTAGAATAGCTATGGCATTGCTAAACAAACTACATGGGGATTTATCAATCACTCATGTGGATGAGGTTTGGGTCTTACTACTGTCTATAATTTTTTAGGGAAAAAACATTCCCCTACTAGGGGGAAATTATAAGCTTCAATATAAAAACCCAGAGAGAAAGCATGTATGACCAAATGGATGCTCATTTTTACATGCTTTACTACCTAGTGCATGTTATCTATGGTACTATTTACCTAGCTAATGTTATACCCTTGGTAAAAGGGAACCTACATATTTCTTGGGTATATTTAATTAGGGTACTGGTTTTATTGGCCAATGTATTGGGTTGTTAGACTAGATCAAAATATCACTTAAGAAATTGGGAGATTGTTGGTTCTACCCAGATCACACTGTCACAAGAGTTTAAGGCACATTGGTATCCCCTTTCTTATTGCCAAGACTTGTATCAGATAAATTAGCTAAGCAAGGGATAGCTTACCAGCTATCTAATAGTGTGGATGACATTTTGAAGAGGGATGGAGTAGCAAGGTACCACAAGATGCCTCTCAACATTGGGAGACAACAGTTTTAGAATGAGGAGCAGATGAAAAATACTTCAAAACACTGGCTCATTCAAGTTTGGATTCGTTAACCTTAGATGGTGGGATCTTAGGAAGGTTATAAGATAAAAGATAAATAAATTCTATAAATAGTTTAGGTAGGACTACAACCACCAGGGATATGAGCATGACTTAATCTTTCTTAACCTTAAGAATGATTAGAAGTCTATATAAGAATGAGAAAAGTCCAAATGTCCATTAGAATTTCCCAAATGATACAGTATGACCCTACTATATAAATAGAAGATGCTATCAAGATGGATCAAGGAGAGAAGGATTCTAAGTAATTTGGGAAAGCATCAGAAGAAGAAAAAGAGGAAACTAACAACCAATTAAGGGTAAGAATCCTTAAGAATTTCCAAAAGCCACAAGAAATAAAGCAACAAGTGATAAAAATAGAACCCCTAAATCTCACAGTTGATTTCACTCCACCTGTTGAAATAATATTCCCACTTCAAGCTCCAATGATAAGCAATTATCTTATCCTTTTTCCTCATAGATGAATGCATCTCCTTCAGTTGTAAATTATGTAAGAAGATATCTCCCTAAATCCCTATAAGCTTTAGTTGATACACAAATAAAGGAGGTAGAAGAATCTTCAAATGAATAAGAAGAAGAACAAGGTCTAAAGATAAGCTATGGTGAGAACCTAAGGCTAGATACATCATTAGATGTTTTCCAGAAGGTACCCTTACAGAGTGATTTTATGATTGCAACTTATACTCCTCCCCATACTCAGGACATTAAGTAAGGAAAAGGTGAAGAAACAGAGCAAACATCCATTAATATTAACGGTATAGTGGGTTCTTCAACTACTCTAGTTATACAACTTATGGTCGCTTTGGTAACTCCTTCTCAAGGGTTGACTCAAGTCATTGTTCCCCTACCTATGTAGTAGTTCCTCTGGTTGACACAACTCCTCTGGATTCATTTGGTATGACAAGTATCACAAGTTTTGATTATTTGATTAACATTGTCTCTCACATTGACTTCATGTCTATAGTATATTATTCTATTGACCAATTAATTAATAATCTAACTTAGGCTGCCATTACACATCCAACTCTTTCCTCATCTAACTTAGGCACTATAGTGGCTAGTCAAGTTCTAAAGTTGAGCCAAACATCTGATAAAATATTGATGAATCCAACCCAAAATATTGTATAAAATAATTACATATTGTTGTTAGAATAAGATCAATAGTAATCCAAATAATATATTTACCATATATAGATGTAGACTCTTGAAAGATAATGCAATTGCTACTAGTATGCAACTCCAATATGTATCTACTAATTGAAACCTTTTCTAATTTTATGAATATGCTTGGTGCTCCGATATTATGAATTTTATGATAAAACAAAAGCTTTTCAAAAGTAATATTTCATTCTTTTAACCAGACAATGGACTTTACAATTGAAATATAGTTTATTATAATTTTAACAAATCAAATTCACTTATCTAAAATCTGTTGAAGCTCAATCATAACCTCGAGATGAGATCACCAATAACGATTTTGGGGGTTTTCCTCCTCAGATTAGGAATTATGGAAGATGGAGGTTTTTCATCCCCACAAACCATCTTCAACCAATAAAGGTTTTCATCCTTATGTTAAAAAATCTAAAGAACTATGAAACTCAAAAAATTGAGAAAACATATTGATCATAAATTTGAATGCATACAAATAAGAGATAACTCTCAATATATATACTCAATTATCACTTTTAGGGTTAGGGTTACACTTTTAGGTTTAGGCTTTTACTTTTCACTTTTACCCTTTTCTTTTATTTTCCTTTTTCTCACCCTTTAATTTTATTTATAATAATAATAAAGCAATATTAATTTGTCACTTTTTAATAAAATAAAAAGTAAGTCACTTAGATAACTTAAAATATTAACTTTATTATTTTTTACTTTATTTGAAAAAGGGGACATGACAATCTGCCCTTCCCAAAGATTACTTGTCCTCAAGTAATGCCTAAACCGTCCTACAAAAACCAAGATCCCAATTCATCCTTAGGAATTTGTAATTCCAAATATGATTTGTAGTTAGTATCACTAGTAAAACTTTATCTGGTGCTTTCAGATAAGGATGGAGTAAAGGATCAATCAACCCAATTCACAAAAAAATAAATGATTGTTCTGACACACATTTTTATGATTCTAATGCATGAACAATACCTTATTGAGGATGAACACTTTATTTTTAATCATCACAAGTTTATAAAACCTTTTGCAAAACACAATTTGAAAATTTATTTTTCATCATTTCTTGGAGGGGCTTATTTTCACCCGTTAAGCCAAGCATCTCACCAATCAGTATCTATGGCTCAGTTGGCCCTCCAAATTATAAGAATTTCTTTATAACATTATAATCAAATTTTTTTTGACTCATTTAAACAATTTGTCTAGCTAATTTCTTAATTTTATGACATGCTCAAGTGGTTTACCATGTTCAAGGACATGTTGTATCACATAATTTCCATACTGGTCTTGTGCTAGAATGTAGGCAAATTACATGATCTCAATCTCATCCATCATAATGCTCTGTATCTTTTCATCTGTACAATTTTTCAATACTCTTTGAGTGACATGATAACCATATGGATGAGTTGATAATGTCATAACTTAATTATATTTATTGAAATAAGCATAAACCTTCTTAAAATGTCCAAATTTTCAACTGTTCATGACTGATAACAATAGATCATGATCTGAAATTATTAAAAAAATTAACATCACACTAGCATAACAACTACAAAATTGTATATCCACTTGTATGAGTGAAACTAAAATAATGTGGTGGTTGATAATGTTGGTGATATCAAAATTAACGGTGGTAATTTGGTTCATATCTGCCTTGGGTATGTTTCCTATATCACTTGATGGTAATATCCCATCACCACACATTCCCTTCATGTCTTATTGGTGATCCTTTGTAAAAATATCCAAATTTGGAGATATTCCACCTTGCTTATGTTGTGTTAATCTCATATTCATGTGAACTTCCCCTTGAGATCTTCTTGTGGTGATTTTAACTTTCTCAATGGGAAGGATATATCCAATGCAATTTTTCATCTTTTGATGGTACCCTTTACTCAAGGGTAATCATGGTAGTGCAAAATTAAATACCATGAAAAATTGATCCAAAGTAGACCAAATATCGTCATGAGAATAGATCTCACCTAAACCCATGTCATAAGATTTATTACAGACCTTGTGTCTACCCCAAGTGATGACAAGTTTTTGTGCCTTCACAAGGAATGGTGAAGCCATCTTGTAATATCTAATATTTCATGAATTCTCCTTCACACATCCAAGGGTGGAAATCTTGTATGTAGCTTGATTCAAAAAACTCCATGCTATGCTTAGTCATACAATATTGAACTTTAAAATGACACCCATTCTACTTACCATCATCCAGCATCAAACATCTTATTATGATTATCCTATTTAGGCCATCATCTATAACCTTGTCTTCAAGTGTATAACTTGGCTCTAGAGAGTGATCTATGAATCGTGAGCATTGATCCTCCACAAATTTATTAGAATGCACAATATACTCTATATGATTCTTCATGAACTTCCTTTTTATCTAAATGCATGGGATGAATAATTCACTAGAAATAATAATATTGATCTCATCAAAGCCTTAATCCTTCTTGGATCTCAAACGATCACCTGAATCCCATATTTAAAAATAATTTAAAACTTAAATCACATTATCTATATACCCTATGCTTCAAGTTATATCCTTGACCCTATCACCATTTTTAGAATGCTTTCCATGATGACAAGAATCTTGTAATGGCATTGTATGAAGTAATAAATCTAAAATATGACCATTCTTTACATATGTGCAGTTATTTTTTAACTCACTCTTATTCGTGTCTCAACTCATCGATGCCTGGGCTGTCCTTAGTCCTGAGTTTCTCCCCCTCTTCGAGGTGGCACATGATTTGCTCTCTTTATTTGAGGATGTCTAGTTCACCCATATCCCTCATAGGGAGAACACTAGGGTTGATGCCTTAGTGAATGTTATTATGGATAGTATGATTTGATTTGATATCACTTGTGTCCCTTTTTTGTAGGAGCTGAAGTTGAGCTGGAGGTGGATTTTAGATTATGAAGCATTTGCACTCTCACCCATGGATTGCATCATCAACTTCTTTCATCATCATCCTTATTTGGTAAGTGAAGGTAATGTTTCCTTTTATCTTTTTAGTTCTTACTTTCTTTTGCTTTGGTGTGGCTTCCAGGTACTGCAAAACACTCCTTTTTCATTTGAACACTGATTTCTTGTACCTTGGGAGCATACGTAATCGTACTTCCCATGAACCTACTCCTCCCTATGATTACACATCAACTCACATGCATACTACCAACCCTAGTTATCCCACTTGGAGACATTTTCCACTCACTTAGACCTTTTTTGCAATGGTATTCTCATCCCCTACACATGCCTAATCCATCTCAGCCCTTTAGCATGTTAGATCTCTAAGGACCCCCTGGGGCCCTTTCAAGAACTCATTAACCACCCTAGGTGACTTATGGACCCAGGTCATGGCTTAGGGAGGAAACCCATGGCTTAGACCACATGTTTGCTTCATAAAATCCATGACTTAGGTAGAATGCGTGTAAAAGTGCCCTGTTTAGGCCCAAACGGCTAAAAATGACTAGTTTTTGGCTTGTTGGCATATTAAGGTTGAGATATGTATCCTTTTCCTTATTTGGTAAGCGCAGGTAATGTTTCCTTTTATATTTTTAGTTCTTACTTTCTTTTGCTTTAGTTTGGCTTCCAGGTACTGCAAAACACTCGTTTTTCATTTAAACACTAATTGCTTGTACCTTGGGAGCATATGTAATTGTACTTCTCATGAACCTACTCCTCCCTATGAATACACGTCGACTCACGTAGATACTACCAACCCTAGTTATCCCACTTGGAGACATTTTCCACTCACTTAGACCTTTTTCATAATGGTATTCTCATCCCCTACACATGCCTAATCCATCTTAGCTCTTTAGCATGTTAGATCTCTAAGGACCCTCTGGGGCCCTTTCAAGAACTCATTGACCACCCTAGGTGACTTATGGACCCAGGTCATGGCTTAGGGAGGAAACACATGGCTTAGACCACATGTTTGCTTCATAAAAGTCATGACTTAGGTAGAATGTGTGTAAAAGTTCCCTATTTAGGCCCGAATAGCTAAAAATGACTAGTTTTTGGCTTGTTGGCATATTAAGGTTGAGATATATGTCCTTTTCCTCATTCATTTGAGAGGCTAAATTCACACTCACATAGATTTATTGATCTAATATTCCCACTTGATCATCACACTCAAAGCTTGGCTACCTCCTTGAATCTCTCTTGGTTCTTGCTTGGCATAATAACTTTCATTGTGATAGGGGATGCCCTACTCTACTACAACTATTCTCAATGATTCACATTTCTATTCACAGTGTTCATGAATCTTGTGGGTTGCTACTTGCTCCCTCAAGACTTTATTGCCCTTGTATCTTGTGTTCCTTACATAAGAACTTTCATAAATTGGTAGCTTCTCCTTCACCTCCTCCATAGCTTTTGGATCTTGGTCTGGACTCAACTCACACACATCTTGATCCTTTTCCTCTCTTACTTCCTAGTTTGGATAATCAGTTGGTAGAAAGTCTACACATCTCTCTTGAGTTTGATATCATGTCACTTTGCTTTGTAAAGTGAAACTCTTTATTATTTGCATTAGTATACATGCTAAGGTTTGGTTTGTTTTAGTGATTTAATTATTTTGTACATTATTTATAATAGTTTTTGAAGTTTATGCATTTATATATGGTTAAAGGATATCTTCATTGCTTGAAATATTTACCATTATATGTTATTCTTGCATTGAAAACATTCTTCATTGCATAGTAGGACTCCACATGCTCAAAATGATCTATATAACTTGTTTAAACAATCTCTCTCTCTTGCCAAACTAGAACATTGCATTGTTAAAAATAATAGTGTTGAAAGTGAAATATAGCTCAAACTTAGATTAGGCATGCTAATGAGCCCTTTCTCAAAAATGTCTTTATTACTTAAAACATCTTTCATTTGGCTTGAAAGTGCCTTTGCTTCGAAGTTTACATATCATTTGTTAACTCTTTTTACTTGACATTGTTGTTTCCATAATTTATATGTAGTTAGTTGTCTATTCTTAACTACTTGTTTTACTATGGTTAGATCTACTAGAGATACATGCATCATTTATATGCTTGATCGTGCTAGCCCTAACCTGGTTTACATGTCTATCTATAGTTTAGTGCAAGTTGAGAAATCGGATAACCACTATAGATCTCTTGTAGCCCATAGAAGCCTTGAGCCTTCTAGCCTCTAAGTGGTTTATTTTAGTACCCTGTGTAACTCCTTACCAAACACTAGTGGTTCTGTTCATATTCTTAGAGATACACTTAGGTTATAATCAAAGTGTTCACCTTACTTTATTGAATTATAAATTGTTGAGATATCCTCAACACATCCATTTTTGTGACTCAAATTTTTAGAGTTAGGATCAACATTATCCTCAATTGCATGTTTATCAACATGACTATCCTGAAATTCAATCATATAGGCAATGACACACCTCCTAGAATATTTTTGGGTAGCTCATAGATTGACACATTTATTTCCATCTTTGGATCTTTTCATGCAGCTAGTGATGCCTTTTCCTCCTTGACTTCATTAATATACATGTAATCATTCAAATTAAATAAAATTGCAACAGCCCCTCAAATTGTAATTAGAATAATTTAGTATTTTTTTAACTAAATACTTTACATTCATTCCATAGAAACATATTTAATAACTTATCCAAACAATAACTTGGAACAATAACAACTCCAAACTCAAAAACCAAAATGCAATACAACTTATTACAACTCTATGGAAAGTAAATACATTAGGGCTTAACCACGACTATTCCAATAATATAGAAACTATTGTTCAATTATATATTACAATTACATTTCTTTTAGGCATTCAACCTTAATACAAGAAATAGATTCCATGCCCTTCAGAGCTCGAGTTGAACCAAGTCATGTATCTTTGATAATATCAAGTGTGGTCTCCAAGTAAGTAATATTGTTGTGGGGAGGGAGAGCATCATCTGAGTGATTTTTTAGACCAACCACAGACTAACAATTCCTCATATTAATCACATTAGGGAATGGCCCTCCATTCACATATGGATAGATAGTGATGGTGAGGGAAACTAGAGAACAAACAAGTACCCAAATGTGTATGATTTCTAGAACTAAACATGCAATATATCATAGAAAACCCATTCTATTGTAAGTTATCACACTAACATGTAAATCATACATACCATAAGATAATGTCTCACTATACATTATTTAACCATAATATTCATACTAATTACATCCTCTTAGAAATTATATCACATCACATGCTAAACATATGAGTAAACAAGTGTACATTTATTCCATCAATGCATGAATGAATCTTACATTATTATCTATAAAAAAACTATAAATAATGCATACAATTATACCACCCGTGTAAAATGTACATTTAACTACAGATTTTAACTAAAAAAATAAGTTTCATACAACCAAACCCCATGAAAACCCATATTATCATGGTCTAATGTTCTATGACATAACTACCAGTTTTCCCATAATCAATCATACAAAGTAGTCATAAAACATGGAATCATAAAATTTTATTCAAACAAGTATATTAACAAATCAAGTCATAAAAATACATAAAAGTCTAACCTAACATTCATTTACACTCTCAAGGTTGTATGCACACATACATGATTTCTTATTAAGTGTTAAAAAATGTATTGTTCAAGTAATAACCAATACATACATTTAATTAGTCAACATAGGTGAGAGTCTAGACAAATAAATATAGTATGTACCATCTAGGCATATACATTTGAGCTAAAGTATCCTATGATATCTCATATTATCATATCTCATTGTGCATGAGCACCCTACTCAAACATGAACAATATTACACTAAAATTATTAAACAAGCAAGTATAGGATTATACCACCTGGGTATACTCTAGATTATATTTCATAATAATAATTATATGAAAACATAATCTCTAGGCACATATCACGATGCCCTATTTTATTCTAGAAATGTCTAATCACTTACACATAAAATATTCTCACAAAGTATACTGCACACAATATTTCTTCTTTACATGATGCTACAACTTTTGACACTGTTGACATGTTTGCATCACACTATTGTGTTACAGATATAGTATTTGTCTCTACTAGCACTCTAAGCAAAGCCATAGTATAGATTTAGATCATATAATTATATCACCAAGGATATAGTATTAATCAAACAAAATTATAATAACATTGCCATAGAAATGTCTATCTTTACTATAGTTAACACAAATGTAAAGTGATATTCCAAATACTCTATTCATCCCTCTAAACTTCATGTACATATGTGTACATCTATTTCCAAGTCTGGTCATCATATGACAATGGTTTACAAAGATAAATAATCATATCTCATTCTACTGTTTGACAAAATTTTACCAATTAATTTGGCACATATTAGAGGATTAAAATAAGCATGTTGAAAGTAATTATCGACATCATCATCATCATCATCATGAGAACACAACATAATCTAAAGTGGATTGTTTGCATTGATGGTTTTGATCATGGTATGACAAGAGATATAATGGAGATCTTTGAACAAATTAAGGTAACTCTAATTAGGTGTTAGATATGTTAGTTGGCCTCAACATTCAAGGCACATATTAATTTCATAATTCATAATTTATATGATCAAGTCCAATATACTATAGGGAAGCTATGAGTATGACATTGTTTCAAAGGACACATGCTTTATATTTATTAAAAGTGGCTAAATACAATGTTAAAAATCGTTGTGTAAGAATTTCCCTCATTATGTCAAGCAAGATGCTAAAGTTTACTAAGTAGAGTATACAGAGTATTCCAACATTGATTTCAGATACAAAACTCTTTAATATTCTACTCGTATGGTGATCCTTATAAGGATCCCATGATAACCATGTTCATTATTAAAATGCAACTTGATTTGAAACCGCAATATGGCAATCCGAGGCAAAAATAAAGTTCCACCGAACATTCGATCTTGCATTAAAAAATAAACATAGTTTCATTTACAAATTTCATTCCTTCTCTGAAATATACATGGTACATCCACTTATAAATATTATTATTATAATTATAAACTCAGTGTTTAAATTATATACATAGCATGGAAAATATATGCTTAGTATTTTAATTTATATACTCAACGTTACCATTTTATACTCGTGTTACCATAATATACCCAACGTTACAATATGTGACTCAACATTTTCACATTAATGACTTGGTGTTTCAATTAAAATGACTTAGCATTTCAAATTATGGCTCAGTGTTTAAATAAAAATGCAGTCCATATAATTCAATCTAATCACTGCACTTGTAATATTTATATCTAGACATGACACGTCCATCCTATTATGACACTACTATAACAATCAGTTTGCTGCATTTAAAAGGATTGAGTAATATGAAAGGGCAAATTTCCATTTTAACAAAATGCGGGTCTTATGTTTATACAACATAGTCAATAACTCAAGCACTGCCCTCAGAAATAAAACACAAGATAAAATATATAAAATGCAGTCCTATTTGGATGAAGTGTTGCCCAACCACCTTTACCCTATACACTGGTAAACAAAATACATACTTAGCTGTTGACAATTTACATTAAATTTAGCCAAAACTAAATGTTGTTCAAAGAGGTGATACACAGTCCTTATCAATTAATAATGCAACACTAATTTCAAATAAAACACATATCTAATATAAGACGTTGCCTATTATGAATATCCAACTAGATGTATCCCATGGATGTTAGATTCTATTCTAAAGGTAAATCAGTGCTTATAATTATCTCTTACTAAGCTGAAGATATACTAAATTTAGACGCTAGCTAACATAATGCTTTTTGGTATAATTTATAAGACATTTATCAATAGCATGATCTTCAATTCATATATAAATCATTTTAGATTTTGGCCAGTTCAAGTTTGCTCTTTTCAAAACAACACAGACATAAATTTGAATTAAAAAACCAACCTTCTTAAATATTTTCTTGAAGAATGAAGACAAACTTTGCTTACTTTCTCCAATTCACCTTTGCCTCTTCTATTTTCATATTCCATCCTCTTTTCTTCTCTCTGCATCTCTGTGTGTCCTCTCTTTAAATTTCATCAAGCTTAATTTATGAAATTAATCACCTCTCCATCTTTTATGCCCACCTCTTTGCATGTTAAAACTCTCAATTTGCCTTCCATGCTTGGCATTTTTTTACTCCTACTAAGTGCAATTACCCTTTTATTAAATTCGTACTCTTCCTTAACTCAAATTTATTAATGAATATTTTAAAAAATTATTTTTTTAATTTTAAAACACTATACCATATTTCCCTATGCTATCTCAAGATAAGATTATATTGACTTAATTAAATAAATATATATAATTTCAATTTCAATGGAATCTCATGCATGTTTTAAAAATACTAAATTTAGCTCATCTTACTCTAAGTTTGCCTTCTATGGTTTCAAACTCCTTGAAAATAATTAAAATAAAGGTAATTATTTATTTAACAAATAGATAAATAGTTTTCTAATTGTTTTCAAAATAAGATAAATTAATAATTAATTAATATTCATATATATAACAATTAAATATTTACTTTCCTGATTTATTGTCAAAAATCAAGATAATTAAATAAAATAAATATAATGTAATAACAACTAAATCCACATACAAATATAATAATAAACAATATTTTATTAACTACACACTAGCATTTTATGCATTTAATAATTCAAATCTAATGTACGTGTGTGTAGGGTCACTAACAATTCATCTCTTATCCCCCAATCATCCCATCTAGTCCATCCTCTTCGATGATGCTCTCTCTCATCATGTTCTGAGGGTAGGATCAATCTTGCATCCACCTCGTAACAAGTAGGTAGTTAGTTCGAGTCATCATATATATCAACAAATGATGCATAACTAACCAATATATTCATAATATACATAAATAACAAAGTAATACAGTTGTCACATCATGTAAACAAATTTGCATATAACTGTCCTATAACCAGTATATGACGTAAAGCTCAATCAAAGCAATAACAATCAAATGATAACCACATAATCTACGAATTCAAAGGTTATAAAACTTAGGGTAAAATCAATATTTAACAAAAACATCTTCTACTATCAAATGATTTTTACCCTCACCTTGTATGTTGGATCGCTCATGTTTTTACTCAATGATATCTTGTGGCTCTGAATTTGAGTGTTCTTTTTGCTTCTTGATTCCTTAGCAATATTTTGTGGTTTTGACTTTCCCTCTTTATTCTTCATCCTTCTACTTTTATTTTAGTTGCATATCTCCAAGAATTATTCAAAGGTATTATGAGATTTATAGATGTCAAAATTATTATCATACGCGTCAAAAAAAAAAAGTTGGACCTCATTTCTATCACACCACTCTTTGAACCATGCCTCGTGGATAGGATTTTTATTTCATGATATTCTAATTGAAGTTAGATAATCATAACTATTAATAAAATGCTCCAATAAAAGGTTCTTAAAATCTCGACTCTTCATTTGCTCCAAGATGTCCTCAATTAGATATGTAGATCTTTCTCTCTGATTTCCCATTATGATGCATTAAAAATTCAATCTAACCTTGTAGGGTGACATAATCAATGTTTTGATACCACTGTAATGTCCCTAATCGAACATATTTATATAATATCACATTCCTTGGGAAATTCCTTATTTGAATTTGTAATGAATAATAATAACTTGATATAATAATTGTAAAAATAAATATAACTCAATAATTTTTGAAACAACACTTTATTTGGAATTTTGAACTCATTTTACACAATTAAATTTATTGTAATGATGATTACAAGGATTAAAATGGAAATATGAAAACTCAACCTTACTAGTTACTTGCTAGTCAAATACTAAAACCCTTGGTATGGTTATGATTAATTCAATATCCTGAGTTGTTGATATCTCCCTATTGAAAGCCCTGACTTTTATGATTTCAAGTCAAATTGAGATGATATAATTGAGTGATGATCAAGTGCTAAAGCTAAACCAAACATCTGATAAACTACTAATGAATCCAACCCAAACTACTGTAGAAAATAATTATAGATACTATTAAAATCAAATCAACAGTAATCCAAATAATATATCTATCATATATAGATGTGGACCCCTGAAAGATAATACAATTTTTGTTGGTATGCAACTCCAATACATATATACTAATTGAAATCTTTTTTTATTTTTTGAATATGTCTTGTAGCTCCAGTATTCTAAATTTTACGATAAAACATAAGCTTTACAAAAATAATATTTTATTATTTTAACCAGACAATGGACTTTATAATTGAAAAATAATTTATTACAACTGTAAAAAATCAAATTCACTTATCTGAAATCCATTTAAGCTTAATCCTAACTTCTGTATGAGATCACCACTAATGATCATGGGGTTTTCGTCCCCAAATCAAGAATTACATAATATGGAGGTTTTCATTCCCACAAACCATCTTCAATCAATAACGGTTTTCATCCTTATGTTGAAAAACCTAAAGAACTATGAAATTCAACGGATTGAAAAAAAAAAATGGTTATAAACTTGAATGCATATAAATGAGAGAGAGCTCTCAATATATATACCACTTTTAGGGTCAAGGTTACACTTTTAGGTTTAGGGTTTTACTTTTCACTTTTACCCTTTTCTTTTATTTTCACTTTTTTTTCTCACCCCTTTATTTTATTTTTAATAAAAATAAAGTAATATTAAGTTGTCACTTTTTAATAAAATAAAAATTAATTCACTTAAACAACTTAAAAATTTAAGTTTATTATTTTTTACTTTTATTTTTAACCTTACGATTTTACTTTCATTTTTCTATTAGGGTTTTCCTTTCCTAGGATTTTAGATTAACTTTCCCTGTTTGGCTTATATATGATCCATAACAACTCTCTTTTTAAAAAATTATTAAAAAGTTTTGTTAGTCATATTAATAAAATCAAAAAACTATTGTTGTTTGCCAAAATACTATACAAATTTTCAAATTTATCATTTTTAGTAAATTTGGCTTAGGGGACAAATGGTGTACCTATTTTTAAATTAATTATTGAGTTTTATCTATTTAATAATTATAATAAAAAATATCTTTCATATTTCAAAAATACGTAATAGATCTATTAGACTAGTTGGTTCTTTATCATGCACATCATATAATGGCTATATGGGTTACTCTTGGTGTATACTTTTTTCGGGGAATAATTGTTCTAAATGCATGGTTTTAACTAGAAATATTCAACATATTTCATAATTATGCAATACTTTAGAGAACATTTATATATAATAAAATCAAGGTTATACTTAATCTTATATGTCTATGCCAACTTCTATCGACCCTTCTCAAGATTGTGATAACTATTTTCCTTCTAACTAAGTCCATGTTATCATAATCCAAAGAGGTAAGATATCCCACCCTATAGTGACAAATGAAGGTAATCATTATGTCCTTCCTCACCCTCATTCACTTCCCACGTCTCCTTTTGATGGTGTTTGTATACATATCCAATTAAAATTACCTAGAGTTTGTGCTTGTGAAGCCCTTGAAAATCAAATAGTCACCATGGGAAGGATAATAAAAGATTTGAAAAATAAAAATTAGTATTTTAGTTAAAATATCACATCAGTGTAAAATTAGCTCACATAGCCAAATAACTCAGAATATGTCAGTGTTAATCATGCATTTGTATTTTCATCTAGCACTTTTATTCCTAATAGGACTTCAAATCAAGATTAGATATTAAAACATAATACATCTACAACTGATTCTTAAAAAAGTATACAAAGGGATAATAAGAGTTCAAGATCCTATGTAAATCTTACTATTCGCTTGATTGAGCTTTGGATGTTGGAAGAGGCATTTATGGTTACTCTTCTTTTATTTTTGGGAACATTTGTGTTCGATAGGATGTGTGCTAAGTGTTTGACTTAATGACCCATTCTACACTCTTGTGGAACATTATTTCACTCGGCCTGTCTCTTAGGCACTGAGTGAGTTTTCAATTGTCTCTCATGCACTTGCTCTGAAGGAAGTCCGGTTGTTTTATTGTGGTTGTGTTTTGTGGATGGACATTTTGGAGTCGCCTATTGCTTTATGCGTTCTTGCTCTAGTTTTTTCTAAGTTTTAGGGAGTGAATCTATTGTTTCTTCTTTCTTTGGATGGTGCCTTGTGATTTACTATCAATACATGTCAACAACCACTTGAGCCTTGCTGCGAGGGGATGATTTTTTGAACTCTATTTTCTATGATTTCACATTTGGCTCTTTGTTGATTTATTCAACCTGGATCTCTTTTGATGATTACCTTCTTTTGCCTTGAGTCTTGTTTTTTCCTGGGCCCTGATGGGTGATTTAGTGACTCGGAGACATAGCTTCATAGACCCTTTACTTTTGGACAATGATGTAGATTTAGTGGACTATTTGAATGACCCATTAGCTGGAAGGCCCATTTTTATGGGGGATATTTGGGGGCAGACTTCTACTCACAGGGTTAGCACAGGTCTCTCAAATACATTGATGAGGGAGTATTACTCCATATTATAGGCACCCATCACTCCTTTCAGTGGTTCGAATGGGGTTATTGTTAACAAGGTTGGGGCTGTTGAGGGGAATACATTAGAGAATACCTCTTTTTCAAGTTCTTTAGGGGATCGATATCTACCTCCTTTTCCAAACTTTTCTTCCATTTGTCCTCTTGGTTTAGATTCTCCTTGGACACAAGGACTAATGGGAGGGTCTACATATTTACCTACCTCTATGGCATCTCCTTCTATTATTAAAGATTATTCTGCACTACAGATGGAGCAACTAGGGAATCCCACTACTACTCTTAGTAGAACTTGTAGTTTGGGGGGAGGATTTGCACTTGCATTCCCAAAAATAGTCCAACATTGAGATATCACTACAGCTCCCTGGGGAGGGACATGGCATGGATCTTCCAAAGAAAAATCTTGGAAGAAAAGGTAGGAGGTGCATCAAGATAAAAAGGAATAAAGTTCAACTAGTGCTTGGGGAGGATGTAAATATGGATCAAGTTTTGGATTTGGCTAATCATGCATTAACAAGATATTTTTTTAGGAGAAGAATCTCCACCCATTCTCCTGATCAGTGGATGAAACAATTTTAGAAACTTATCCTTGGTTACTCTCCTATCTCTTGCATCCTTGTTCACGGATGGCTCGCTTTTATTTTCAAATCCACACAAGATGCCAATCTTATTCTTGCTCAAATATGGTTCTAGGGGACAACTCTTCTATTAAAAGGTGGACACTAGGTTTTGATCCATGGGTGGATAAATCTTGGACCCAATCGGTTTGGGTTAAAATCTTGGGTCTTCCACTAGAATTTTGGAGTTTGGGTGTATTTAAGTCTATTAGGGATAGCATTGGGACTTTCATTGATACTAATGACAAATATACAAAGGAATCCTCTAGAATGGTGACCAAAATATTGGTGGAAATAAATTTAAAAGAGGCTTTGGTAGAATATATGGTCTTGAATTATAGGCCCTAGTCTTAAACACAAACCTTAGATTACATAGGTGTTCCATTCAGGTGTGTTTGATGCCACGCATACAGACACTCAACCAATGACTTCCAATTGAGCTTCTCACCAATGGCCAAGAGGAGGTGGATGATCTCTTCACCACAACCACATAGGAAGCATCTTGATGTCAATATTGACACCCCCATGGTTGCTCAAGATGGCAATTTGGCAGAGGTTATTCCCCTTAGTCATCAACAATCATCAAAGAGACACTATCATCAACATATTGTGGGAGAGGATATATATGTGATAAGGTGTGTCCCTCATCCATCAGATGACTTTTTGATATCTCCTCTGATTGGTAATCATTGGGATGTGATGTTACTAGGTCCTACCATTATTTAGCATTCACTCTTTCTAGTTTCTTTTCCTTGTTCCTTGAGTTACCTAAGAGAGAATCTATAGACTCATTTTCTTGTGCCATCGGAGGTGTGTCACCAAAAACATGCACATATTGAAGGGACATGTATTGCTTCAGATTCTATTGAGACTACTCTTGATATCCATGTTGGAAATCGAGAGATTACTAACCACAATTTGGTGAACTAGAACATTTTTAGTAAACCTCTTTAAAAGGATGGTAAAAACAAGGCAACTTGATCTAAGCAAAGCCCTCAAAAACTCAACATCACTGAATCTTTATCCACTTCTATCCAATCATGATATCCTATCAGATCTCGCATGGAGGCTAATATCAATCTGGAAGGGAGTATTGAAGGGTGGCTAGGCTTATTCTTGAGCCCTTTAGATTATTGTTCAAAGAAAGGTAGACCCTCTCATATCACCAAATATATCAATACATTAGCTTGGGAAATTCATCAGGGTAAACAAAAGACTATCATCAAGGACTTTAGAGTGGGGATAGCCCCTTTGAATTATTTGTTATGATCATCTTATCCCTTAATATCAAAGGGTTGGGCAATCCCTCTAAAAAAATTGCATGGAAGCATCTTATCCATTTGTACAAAAAACTAGATTTGTTGTTGATTCAAGGGACCAAGGGAGATGAGAACAAGGTCATTGAGGGACTTTCCAAAATTTTGAAGGAATGGGCTTTATTGGCATCTGATTCAATTGGAAGTTTTGGTGGGTTGGTTTCAAGTTAGAGTACCTCTTCAATGAGATTGGACATATCCTTCTTCTTTCGCTTGGGCATTGGGTTGACACTACACTCTTTGGAGCTTAGAAAATCCTTTTTAGTGTTGAATATTTATGGTCCATTTGAGGAGATATTGGTATATTGGGATGATTTTTTCTCCTAAAATTTCTTGTAAGCTGATGATATTATTATTAGGGGTGATTTTAATTTTACCTCAAATCTTGTTGAGGTGTGGGGGGTATCAGTGAGAGTGGATCATCTCATTGATTACTTCATATAAAAATTTGAGGATTCCAACTTGGTGAACTTGGAACCTGTTGAGTTGATTCCTACTTGGTGGAATATGAGAAACAAAACTGATAGTGTTGCCAAGCATCTTGAAAGATTTTTAATCTCACATTCTCTCTTGCTCAGTTCTAAAAGAATTAGAACTTGGGTTGCAACAGGTGGAGATTCTAATCACCTTCCCATACTAATGCAAATTGAAAAAAGGGATCTAAAACCCCTAAGCCCATTCAAATTTAATCTTACTTGGCTCAAGGATCAAGATTTTTTTAATCTTGTCCAGGAGTAGGGGTGGTTTTTAATGATAATTCCTTGGATTCAGCTAGTCAAAAATTTGCCACTAACCTCAATAAAGTGAAACATGCTGCAGTTAATTGGGCTACCAAAAAATGACTTTCTATTGAAAGGGAACTATTAGCTCTAGAAAATCATATTATTGATATTTATAGATGTGGTGCAGCCTAGGATTTGGATGATGATCTCAAAATCCAACCAAAGTGTTGGAATCAAAGTTACAGGACCAACTTGTATATTGAATCTCAGTGGCGGTTAAAAATTAGAGCTCTTTGGTTGTAAAATAGCAATGAAAACACCAAATTCTTTCATAGTTTCGCCAATCACTTGAAAAAAAATACTATCTAGGAAATCCAACATCCAGATGGATCTATTGTGAGGAATTTCCATGGGATCATTGAAATGGGTGTCTCACATTTTCATCAGCTTTACAAGGATCCTCTCTGGGTGAACATAGCGAAAATTGTCAAAATCACCTCCACTTTTCCTAGTTTCGTTAAGGAGGAAGATAATGTTAGACTGGAGGAGGTTGTAACTAGGGAAGATCTACTTACTTCTATGGCTTCATTCAGAATGGATAAAATTTTGGGGCCTGACAGATGGATAGTTAAATTCTATAAGGGTTTTTTTGATTTGATTGGTGATGGCTTGCTTCATGTTATTGAGGAGTATAGGAGGTCTGGGAAGATTCTTGGTGCCTTCAACTCCACTTTCATTGCACTCATTCCCAAGAAGGACATTCTAACCTCCTTTGATGATTTTTGACCTATTTCCATATGCAATTACATTTATAAAATCATATCCATTAGGATTAAAGGCCTTCTCTCTAAATCCATCTCCAAAAATCAATTTGGCTTCTTACACGAGCGCCAAATTCATGATGTTATTGGGGTTGCACAAGAAGTCTACACTCCATCAAAATGAAGAAGTTATCAGTGATGATTCTTAAGTTGGATCTCTCCAAAGCTTTTAACAAAGTGAACTGGTTGTACATTAGATTAATTCTGACTCATGTGGGTTTCCATATTCAAATGGTTAACTAGATTATGGGTTGCCTTTCATCCATTTCCTCCTCATTAATGTCACAGCTTCCTCCTTTTTTAGATCTTTACGTGGTTTAAGGTAGGGTTGTCCCCTTTCCCCCTCGTTATTCCTTCTCATTGCTGAAGGGCCGAGTTGACCTCTTACTGAGGCCAAATGTTGTGGATTGATTACGGGGGTTAAGGTCAGTCATTCTATCTTTTTCACACATCTATTGTTTGTGGATGATATTCTTCTTTTTTGTGATGGCTCTCATAAGGATATAAAAATGCTCAAGGAGGCTTTGGACCTTTTTTGTGTGGCTACGGGTATGGAATTGAATGTCCAAAAATCCAACATCTCCTTCAATGAGTTGGATGCCCAACAAATAGGTTGGAATTTGGAGTTATTCCCAGTTCAAATTATTGATTTTTGGGGATGTCTCAAGTATTTGAGGTTTATATTAAAACCTAACGATTACAAGAAGCTTGACTCAAACTAGATGATCAAAAAGGTGTAAAAGTGGATTTTCTACTGGTGAAATTGTTGGTTTTCTATAGGAGGCATACTTACTCTTATGAAAATAGTGTTGGAGGTTATCCCAATCTACTGGCATACTTTATCCTGTATTCCCAAAGGAGATCTTAAAAGGATCCGTAAAAAAAGTTGTAAATTCCTATGGATGGGTAGAAAAGAGAAGGTTGGTATAGCTTTGGTTAAATGGAAAATACTTGATTCTCCAAAGGTTTTTGGAGGTTTGGGATTAAGAAAGATATACATCTCTTTGGTGAGGCACTTGTTGCAAAAAGTCTTTGGAGACTTATCACAAAAGATGGATTATGGAATCAAATTATTACTCAAAAGTATATTGAACCACTTAGTGTGGTTGAGTGGATTCATAGTCCCAATAAACTCTGTCATAATGCCTCCATTATGTGGAAAGCCTCAGTACACACATTTCCTATCATCGGTAACTGGCTTAGTTGGAAGGTGGGGTCTAGCACTAAAATCAAACTTGGGATTGATCCATGGGTGGGTTGTGATGTTGATTACAAACTATTCAAGGAACTGATTTCCATATTGAAGGTGTTTGGTACCTTCTTCTTGTTTTAGGATGTGGATCAACATCTTACAAGCCCTTGGCAACAGGGTTTGAAATGTGCTCAATTACTGGGATTGGAGGGGGTGATTGGTCAACAATGGGATGCTTATGTTTAGAGATTGAAGTGCAGTCACATCAAACTCAATAATGATGTTGATGATTTGGTTTGGTCATTGAATCCAAATCTTGGTATTTAATGCATTTAGGATATCAGTCTAAATTCCTTCATGAGGCCCCGAAGGAGAGACAGTGGTGGTAGAACTATCTATGGAAGATTAAAGCTCCACACAAAACTAAAATATTTATTTGGCTCACTTTGAATAATAAAGCTCTCATTTGGGAGATTTTACAAAAAAAAATTGACATGGCTCGGGGTGATGCAACCTCTGCTTCCAACATTTGGAGATTATGAATCATCTTCTTGTCACTTGTCCATATTCTGTTACTATATGGGTTGAGATAGAGGATACTCTTGGTGTCATAGATGTTTGGCATGGCCATACGTTTGTGGAATGTCTTAAGAGTGGTTTGATAGACTTGAACTCAAATCCTTTAGGGCTCTCCCTCTGATTGTCTCTTAGGGAATTTGGCTTGAGAGAAAATCTTACATCTTCCAAGGTAAATACATCCACACATTCCAATGTCTCTCCAAAATTAGGCTCATCTTCAAGCATTTCAAAACCACCCCAAAAAATCCTAGACAACATACTCTCATACACCCTCCCATCAATTATTTTTTAACATGGAGATACTTTGATGGTTCTTGGCAAGGAACTCCTGATGTTTGTGGTGTTGGCGGTATTCTTCACTTGACCCCCACACACTCTCTTCAATTTAAGGCTAGGATGTGTCCTGGAACTAACAACTTTGCCGAGCTTTTGGATTTGAAGCTCCTTCTCAAGTTCACAATGGAGTAAAGAGTGAGATCCTTGTAGACTTTGTGGGACTCAATGGTGGTTCTACATTAGATGAAGGGCATTAATAAAAAGTAAAATTTGATACTCCTTCCCATTTTTAGATTCTTTTGAGTCTATTTATTTTTTGCAAGTCTATAAGGAGCTTAATTTTAATGTTGATTTTCTTTCTAAGGAGGGGTTGCTTTTGGATCCTGACCTTTGGTTCATTAATGAGTATTTTGAGTGTTAATCCCAATATTCAGGTTAAATCAGTTCTAAAGGCATAGTTTACATTGCTCTATTCATAATTATATGGGCTTTATTGATACACTCTGATTTGGAGGGGCTTGATATGTTCCTCCTTTTGTTATTATCCTCTCCCATTGCCTTGGCTTCTATGGTTCATGTTGTTGTCAACTATATCTTGGATAATCATATATCCTTTCTCTTCTACCCTTGGATCATTGGCAAAGTGGTGTGGGTGCACTGATGCTTCCTAAATTCTAGTTGTGGCTTTGTGGTCACAGTTTTTGGTCATTGTGATGTGGTTGATGCTTTGTCCTTCTCTTGTTAGGCATCTCAGCTATGTGATCGATGCTTTATTTTTTCATATTTTTTTATTCTAGCTTATTCTTTTGGTTTTATTTTCTTTTGTGGGCTTTGGGATCTCTTTCTATTCCTTTATTGTTCTCTTTTTCACCTAACATGTTGCATGTTCAAATTGTAACATCAATCTTAATTAATTTGATGTTACAAATTTTTTTGGGCGAAAAAAATAAGAGTTCAAGTGAAAATATAAGAGAAATGATTTGAAACAAGTTGATCAGACTAGCTCCTATACATCCTTTAATAAGATCAAAATACTATTGTGCATATCATAGAATGCATGGGCATCGTACAAATAGTTGTTTAGCCTTGAAGAAGAAAATACAAAGTATCATTTATAGTGGTGATCCTATAGTATATCCATCACTCAATAAACCTATTCACACTAAGACTACATCTCCTAAATCATAAGTACAAAAAGACCTGAAAATGCAAGTATGGATACTAAAGGATAATTTAAAGCAAAAAAAATTTCAAAAGGCAAACTTAGAACAAGCAAGATTACAAAAAGACCAATACTAACAGAAAATTTTCCAAAACAAGTTCAACTTGAGTAAGAAAGTATATTTAAGAAATGAATTCTAACAAAAGAATATAAAAGTAAAGAGATGAATCTAAAAAGAAAGAGATGCATACAAAAGCTAATGGTAAAGTATGGTTCCAAAGGAATAAATTAGAAGTCTTTCCTCATATCAAGAACCTTTCACTATCATTGTTCACATAGATGGCAAGTAGTTTACCGATGCCAAGGTTATGAAATATCAAGAGAGAATTTTTTGTTTTATATCATTTATGGTATCTCTTGTCTATAATATTCAACACGTAGATCAAGCTACAACATGTCTAGGATCAATTTAATTAACAGTGTTATTTGCTTCAAAATATTGTCTTCTTAATTTTAGTGTTATTTCTCATACAAATGCATAAAATGTTGTGATTAGAGGATCATGGTTAAAATCAACACGAGGAATGATTTCCAAACACAAAGGTTGCATTACATTTGAACATGAAGGTAAAATCACTTCCAATTCAAAAGAGGGAACATCTTTAGAGCAAAAATGACAAAAATAAAGCATAACTTCAACTAATATTCAAGCAAATACAACTAATAGAATATCAGTAGAAGCACATGACATAATACATATTGCAAAAGATAAATCAGAAGGGTCAATACTATAGTATGGGATGGTTATTTATTCATACACAAATACAAAATATGATCAGAATGGATCACAATCTCAAGAACAACCTAAGAAGTTAGTGCCCTCCTATGATGATGATTACATTGATGATTTTGACCCTGTTGATGTAAGATATTGGTATGATCCTGACGATACGTGACTACACAATGGAATGACACTTTCCATTTGTGAGAGTTCACCCTTCCCGTGTTCTATACAAGACCTATTAATTATAAGCCTCTTGTGAGAATCATTGGTTAGTATGTTCCTTTTTCAGTTATATATATTTCAAAAAAATAAAAAATATGACATTTCAAAAATTCTAAAAATTAGGACCTATGAATGATATGTATAGTTTATCTACATCAATTGAATTGTGCTTCAGTGTATGTAATACTTCTCTATATCTAGTTTTATATCAATTATGTTTCATAAGTGTAATTGTGTGAGTTTTAAAACATATAGGTTGTCATTACAAAATTCAGTTGTAGGTGGTGATATTGTCTCAGACCTAGAAATTGTACACAAACAAAACTACTCTAAACCAAACAATCATGCACTGCTCTCTTATCTAATTCAAGTAGGCTTGCCTAGTGAACATAGGCTCTACTTTTTCACATTCAAACTAGTCACATGCTTTATACATCTTGTTTACATCTCAACAAGTTTATTGGGGTCATATTTTACAAAGGTTTTATCAATCTTTGGCTATCCTTATTGTTCATACTTCATTTTTAAATATTTTGCACAATCACACAAGACCTATAGGCAAAGGCTCACTTGTCAGATTTCACACAGAGGGAAAAAAACTAACGGATATTGGCATGCCCTTCCACCAAAGTCTTGGCAGTATCAATGATTGGAGGTGTGATGGTAAATAAGATAACGCCAAGACAAGGATAAAAACATTGATAGACTTCAACTGAGGCCAATGCTAAAACATAGGGGCCTAATCAAAATAAAATATCGTAAATAATGTAAACTATGAACCTGTCAATATAATGCATAGATTCACAAGGTCGATACTAGAATCAAAGTCAAGGTTTGCGCCAATGCAATCCAGGATGAAATCACAGATCTCACAAAAAAACCTAATCAATGCGAACCCTCTTCTCACAAATTTTGACTCTCAGATATGTGCAGAACTTTGAATTGATAATTCCATCATTGGTGATTTAACAATCACACCAAATCTAATAAATATGAAATCCTAATCACAAAACTAATTTAAAATCTCATTCTCAAAAACTCAATCTCTCATTTATAGGGGTAGAAGGAATTGTGATTTTGCCCCTCATCGATTCTTAGAAGCCCATCCCTGCTCTGATACCACTATTAGGAATTACTGGATCTTATGCAAAGATTTAACTCACAAAGATAATATAGAGAGATAATATTTAAGCACACAATATTATTCTTCTAATCTCTATTACACCATTCGAACAATTACAAGATTATATAGGAAATATATTTCCTATACACGGGATAGTCAAATCCCTATAATATCTCACTAACTAACTGAATAACTATTAATAATACATGATATATTGTTATAATCACAATATATCCAACTACCCAATAATAACCTAACCAATAATAGCCACAGTAATTTACCTCAATGTAAATACTAAATTCTAAAAATAGTATGGCATAAGAAGGCAAGGGTTTGGGAAGACTTAGGGACAAATAATATCCAATATGAAATATAGACACAATCTAACCCTAAGGGGTGTAAGAGGGCACAAGTTCACAAAAATGTAGTATGGTAAAGAGTGTTGAATTCAAAGTGGATTAGGTCAACCATGTTGTTGGTAACATCAAAGTTAATTCAAAAAAATAGAGGGATGATCTTTCCAAAAGGATCAGAGAGAACACATCCTACCTCAGTGCCTTACAGGCACTTGGCTCCATCAAAGTGGAAGCTTCAAGTATCCTCATTCAATTCGATTGTAAGTTTGGGTTGTTCTTCTTATTTGATTTTTTTGGTAGTTACAGGTTGACTAAATTATATTTCACTCTATTTGAAGGCTTGGGCCTCAAGATCAATTGTGAGGTTATGAAAATTGTCTTTAAGATAAATGGCTTGATTGACATCTTTGATGAAGAGGATGTATTCATTGGGAAGGGTATCTTGGACAAGCCTTTCAACAAGAATAGGTGTGGTAGCAAGTTGATCAATGATCTTTTTACCCTTGACTAATTTTTAAGTGATGATTTTAAGTCAAATTCCATGAGGAATGCCATCCATTTACCAATTCTATAATTCGGCAAGAGGGCCTTGGATAATAAATTCCTAAAATGGTCTATATGGACATTCACATAGGTTGTTTCATAAAGCATGTAATGGAAACGTTTTTCAATGACAACATATATGGAAAAATAGTCATGCTTAACTTTGTTGGATTCAATCAATGCACTTCTATTATAGTATGTAGCATACTCTTTATCAGTTTCATCTTGTCACACAAGCATTTCCCCAATTTATATGAGGGTGGAAGATGTGTATAAGATAAGAGGTCATGCATTAAATGGTGGTCATAATTATGTGGGAGGATTTAGTAGATATTCTTCATATTGTCAAATACGCTTTGACAAGTGTCATTCCATTCAAGATTGACACCTTTACATAGGATGAAATTAATTTAATGAGTTTGATAGGCCAATTTAGGATAGAATTTTCCCAACCTTCCCAAGAAAGGTATGAATTTGATGGATGTTTGTTGGCTTAGCCATGTTGATAATAGCTTTGATTTTGGAAGGATTGACATCAATCCCTCACCTAGATACTATGACCCCTCAATACTTATCAGTGATGACACTAAAGACACTTTTTAGAGTTAATTTTAACTTTGTATTTGCACAAACACTCAAACATGATTCTTAAATCACAAGGAATATACCTTCCAAGCTTAGATTTAGCAAGGAGGTCATCCATATAAGACTAGACAATTTTGTGAATGAAATCATGAAAAATTTGAGTCATGGCACGTTGATAGGTTTTCTCAATAATTTTAAAGCGGAAAGGCATCTTGACATAATAATATGTACCCCACATAGTATTAAATTTTGTTTTATGTTGATATTTAGGAGTGATGTGGATTTGATTATATCTATAAAAACCATCCATGAGGGAAAACAACACATAGCTTGTTGTAGAATCAATTATGGCATCAATGGAAGATAATGGGAAATTTTTCTTTAGGGATGCTAAGTTTAAGTTGAAAAAATCAATGCATATGTGAATGGCCATTGTGACCTTCTTGCGAACAAATACTATGTTGGAGACTCATTCAAAATAATCCACATGCTTAATAAGCTTGGCATCTAAGAGCTTAATGGTTTCTTTGTGACAATTCTTAGAGACTTTCTGAGAGAATTTTCATTGGTTTTAACAAATGGGGGTCACATTGGGGTAAGTGATAATATTGTGAACAATGATTTCAAGATCAATGTCGGATATGTCAGAATATGACCAAGCAGAGACGTCCTTATGCTTGTTAATGATAACCCATTTTTTCTCTTGCTCTTCAAGTGACGGAGAAGATCATATCATGACCATGCAGGGTTCTTTAGATGTTCCTAGATTAGCATCATGGTCATCCTCAACTAGCATTACATTACCATCTTCGAAGTGGTATGGTGCGGGTGGTAATTTGGAAATTTCATTAATTAAATCAATGTTAGTGACAAAGTTTTGAAAGTAAGGAGGTGTATTTTCAAAGTAACCAAATTTGTGATGCTATCTAGGGAGTTTATATGCCTTTGCATGAAGAAGTTATGAGATAGCCTCATCACTTGGTAAAGTGGGTAAAGGGCCATGGTATTCAATGTCAACCTAGAGATCAGTTTACTTATTACCTTGGCTATCATGTTCTATATGAATATATCTCACTTCAGTGACTTTTACATGTAAATTAATATTTGGATATGTAAGAGTTGTTTTGAAATTATATTTAACGTCATCAGTGTTTAGATTGTTAGTTTTATACTGAATGTCATTGGCCTGTCTAATGACATTTTATTGTTGGTCATTAAAGGGTTCAAGATGCAACTAAGCATCATCAACTTGGTCAATTGTGTTTGTTGTGTTTAGTTGTAACTAAACATCATCAGTGTGTGTCTAGGTGTAACTAAACATCATCGACGTGTATCTAAGTATAACTAAACATCATCGACCTAGCCGATGAGATTAAAATTAAATGTTTGAAATTGAACATCATTGACTTGGCCAATGACGTTGAGAGATGAATTTTTAGCAGGAATTTCTAGAAATGATCGTTGAGGGTTCTTAGTGGTATAGTTTGATTTTTTTTTAATTACCCACCTAAGGTCTTCCAGGGGTGGACTAGCGGGAGGTACATAGCCATCTTCATCATCACTTAAGTCAAATTGAGAATTGTAATATTCATAAGATATATGTACCAAAATGACCTCATAGGTGAAGGCATGCATTTGAACAAGGGTCTTTTCGCAATGAATTACACCCAAATGTCTAGATTGAGATTGGGAAATTACATTATTTATCATAGGATGGTTGAATTGTGCAAGCTTGATTTTGATTGAGGTCTTATTGATGATCATTGCTAAATGTATCTTTGGCAGATATGTTAATTTGACTAAAAGCTCTAGGAGAAAGTAATTATTGATATCGAGAGTTTAGAAACCCCATTATCATTGCATTTGGTAGATATGTTAATTTGACTAGAAGCTCTAAGAGAAAGTAATTATGGATATCAAGAGTTTAGTATCCCCATTATCATTGCATTTGAATGAGTCATCATCGTATGAGGGGTTGGCATTGAAAGGGGGTTCCTCTCATTGCTACACCCTTAACCTATATTGTGTATCCGGATATGTGTGACCGAGTTGTGACTATCATAACCTTTAATTAGTTCGTATAATCATTTCTATAGCTTTGTATTATTATGAGGGTCAGCTTACGGTGTGTTCATAACATAATTAGGGTATATATAGGAGGTTATGGTTAGTATTTCATCATCATATTGCAATTTATATTATTATTGTAAGGTTGTGAAGGTTGCCCCCCTTGAAGTGGCTTAATCATATACTTCATTATTCTGGCCTTATTTCAATCATATTTTGATCTATTTTGTTATTCTACTTTAGTGATATAGTAATTTTATTACAAGTGGTATCAAAGCTTTTATTTAGGTAAAAGTATGGTTGAAACCCTAATTTTTAAGAATCGTCTATATCTTGCAAACCTTGTAAATTTTACTACAAATTTTTTAGTGAAATTGGAGATTCATTTAAGGAAACTAAAATATAAAACTTAAGCTTTGGTGATCGTTTTTTGAAGAGTTATTAGGATTTTTGTAATTTTCCTAAATTTGATTTGCAGGGCACAATTTTAAGATTTTTTTTTTGCTTTCTTTACATTTTCGAAAAGATCTAAAAAATCTAGTGTGGTGTTTTTATTTAATTTTTTGGATTTAAGGCCAACCTAAGTCTGAAACTACTTGGTCAAAGTTCAGTCAAATGTGAAAATCAATTCTTCAGTTTCAAGCCTTTGCATGGCAAGACTGAAGACTAGGGACCAAGGAATGGGTTAGTAAACTCCAAGAAAAACTCCTAACAAAGAGGAAATGGAGTTAGAAACAGGAATTAGTAGATCTTTTGTTCCAAGATTTTATTCTATAGACCACAAAGTGAGCTAGCTTGAGTACAATGTGCAAACATACGGTCTGAGATGGCCAGTGAAGGAGATGTGGAAAAAATCAATTACCATTTGGATGAGCTCAAGGGGAGATTCAATCAAAAGTTAAATCTATAACTAAATATGTCAAATTAGTTACAATAAATTGATGCTTAAACCAACTAGTGTGGATCTTTTGGTCAACCCAATGCAATTTGTTAATACAACTCAGAGTTTGCCTTTGATTGTTTTCAATTGAGGCCATGGAACATGATGCCAAAGTGGAAATGCGTAAGTTTGATGGGAAGGATATAGTCACCTGGATCAACCAAAATAGAGTATTTTTTTTATTTACATTAGATCTCGTGTGAACAAAAAGTGGTAATGACATCTTTATAGTTGGAACTTGAGCAATTCATTTGTATTTATGGCTCTGTGCTCAAAATAATAAGGGTCTCAGTGTTAATTGATCAATTTTTACCGACGAACTATAGTTGCACTATCACAATAGTGTGACAAAGAATTACTTCAGTCAATTAGCAAAATTGTGCAAAATAGGTCATGCCAGGGATTATACTCAACAGTTCCAAAATCTATCCTTGTGAGTGGAGACAATCACGAATAAAATTTTGAATGACTTGTTTCTTGGTGGGCTCAAGAATCACATCTAACACAAAGTTAGCATGTTTGATCCGAGTTTTGTATGAAGTTATTGTCATGGCATGTAGATCAGAGGAGAGGGCACTAGTCACCAAAAACAGTATTTCACCAGTATAGGAGATAGAAGTAGTCCAACAAAATCATTCCCTCAACCTACCAAACTGACTTCTCAACAAATTGAAAAGCAGAAAAAAATGGTTATGTTTTAATTGAGATAGAAAATACAATGGAGGACGTAAGTGTGCTCAAAATAAATTGTTCTACATTGAAGGTGTCAATGAAGAAAAATACAATGGAGTGGCATGGGGTGTAATGATGAGCTAGGGGAGGAATTAAAAAAAACCCCAACCAACTATTTCTTGCCATGTATTTTTAGGCATTAACACTCCACAAACCCTCAAGGTAATGGGTTCTCTAAAAAATAGATGGTGACAATTTTGATTGACGTGTGCCATGCTCATAATTTCATAACAATAAATTGATTGTATGCTTGAATTTTTTTGTCTATCCAATTTTATAGTGTCAGGGCATGATTACAGATGGTGCCACAATTAGTTGTTTCAAAAAATGCCATGGTATTAAACTCTCCATGGGATAATATTAATTGGATAGCCCTATGTTTTCCATTTCTATGGGTGGAAAAGACATTGTGTTTAGAGTTTAATGGCTAACTACCTTGGGAACAATTGAGATGAATTTCCAAAATCTATTCATGTGTTTCTATTTAGAGGCAAGAAATTCGAATTGTATGCAATCTATGCAAAGTCCCCACAACTAATTAGTTCTCCTCGGATGCATAAGATTCTAAAAAATGGAGCGGATGGGTTTGTCGCTCAACTGTTTTCAATAGATGCACAACCACCAAAGGTGTTTACACTACCAGATCTACACACTATTGTGGAGGAGCACTTAGTAACTTGTAGAGATATGCCGAAAGGACTTCCTCCCAAAAGGGATCATGGTCATGCCATTCAACTAGTGCCAAGGTGCCAACCACATAACCTCGAGTCTTTTATGTCCCAAGAGTGAGATTGAGAATATGGTACAAGAGTTGTTGGAAGAAATTATCATCTATCATAAGCACAATGCTTATTCTTCTCTAGTGGTGATGGTGCGCAAGGATGATGTCTGGCGCATGTGTTTTGAATAGAGGAACTCAACAAGCACACTATCAAAAATAAGTTCCCTATTACTATAATCGGATGATTTTCTAGATACATGGTGTTATTTATTTTTTTAAACTCAAATTTTTGTTCTAGATATCAAATCATAATAAGAGACAAGGATAGTCATAATACCATGGTGTTCATGAGGGCCATCATGAATTTCTACTGATGTCTTTTGGCCTCGCTAATGCACCATCTAACCATCTACATTTCAAAGTTTGATGAACTCTATTTTTCAATCATTTCTACAAAAAATTGTCTTAGTTTTCTTTGATAAAATTTTCATATACAACAAAATATGGGAAGAACACTTGCATCATGCAAATTAGGTTTTGAATATTCTTGAACAACACTAGCTTTATGCCAAACCTTCAAAATGTTGTTTTGAAGTCACGAAGGTCAAGTATTTGGGCCACATTATTTCACATGAAAGCGTCAAGGTGAATCCTCACAAAATCAAGGCTATCGTAGAATGTAAAGTGCATAAAACCCTAAAAAACCTCTGAATATTCTTGGGACTCAAAAGGTATTATCTTTGTTTTTGTAAAATATTACAGTAATATAGCAACACCGCTCACAATTTTATGGAATGACACTTTCCATTGGAATGAGGTAGCCACTCGAGCATTTGAGAACCTAAAGGGGACCATGTGCACCACCCCATTTCTAGCTACTCCAAATTTCTCCAAAACATTTATTGTTGAATTGTGATGCTTCAGCGTATGGCATGGGAATTGGACTCGCACAAAAATGATGACCCATTGCATTTGAAAGTCATCAACACAAAGGTAAGAAATTCCTAAACCCTATTTATGAGAAGGCAATGATGGCCATCCTTCGCGCAATAAAACAATGGCAATCATATCTGATTGAAAGACATTTTAAAGTGAAGACAAATCATGATGGTCTAAAATACTTCTTGGAACATAAAAGTTGTCATCAAAAGAACAAAATTAGGTCACTAAGATGTTGGGATATGACTTTGACATTGTATACAAAACATTAAAAGAAAATATTGTGGCTTATGCGCTATCCAAGAAGGGTGTCCATAGAGATGTTGTGCATCATATCCATAATACATGTCGACTAGGTGGATGAAGCAAGATTAGAGTGAGAGAATGATGCATTTACAAAGGATCTTATCCAAAAGCTCCAACAAGATCCAAGTGTGTCAGATATTTTTTTGTGGATAGATGATGCTATTTGGTACAAAGACAAGTTTTACATGTGCAAAAACTCAACCCTTAAGCATAAGGTGCTTATGGAACTTCATGCTTCCCCAACGGGTGGGCACTCAAGGTCCTTGAAAACTTATCATAGATTCCAATAGGATTTCTTTGGAGAATGGCTAAAATGGGAAGTCCAAAAATTTGTGACAAAATGTATGATTTGTCAACAAAACAAGTGAGACACAATCAAAACCATGAGTCTGTTGCAACCTCTATCTATTCTTAGCCATATGTGGGAGGAGTCTTCCATGGATTTCATGACGACATTGTCAGAATCTAAAGGAAAAATTGTCCTCATGGTAGTTGTGGATAGATTCACCAAATATGTTTTATTTTGCACATTATCACATTCATTTGTAGCAAGTAGAGTAGCAACAATATTTATGGATACATTTTAGAAGCTCCATGGGACCCCAAAAAATCATAGTAAGTGATTGTAATCCTATTTTTATCAATAATAATTTTACTCAAGTTATTCTTATGTTTCAATATTCATGTTATTATCCCCAATATGGGCAAACACAAATAGTCAACAAGTGCTTCAAGAGTTATCTTTGTTGTTTTGTTTCAAATAAACAAGAGAGATGGGTTCAATCGTTGACACTTGCAGAATGATGGTTTAACACTTCTTTCCATACCTCATTCTAAATATCTTTAATTTTAGCACTATATATATACCATCCACCATCCATCACCTCATCTTTGAGAGTCCATCCAAATATTCAAATAATTGAATAACACATTCAACACTAGCAAGTGGTACTCTCTAATTTTAGAGAGAACTTGGCAATGGCGCATAACCACATGAAGTAGCCATGTTGATCAATTTTGCTATTTAAAACATTTGAAGTCAAAGATTGGGTTTTTATGTGTTTACAACCATATAAACAAATGCCCTTGAAACAATAGAAAAAGAATAACCAATATTCACCAAGTATTATGGCCCTTATCAAGTCATGTAGAAGATTGACAATGTAGCATACAACTCGAATTACCTCACTCAACAAAAATACCTCTTATCTTTCATCTTTCCTACTTGAAGAATGTCTTTGGATAGATTTTCAATGCAAATAAAATTACCAAAGTTTGACAAGAAAAGGAAAATCATTTTGGAACTTGAAGGTATAATTCAAACAAGCACTAAAAGATTACAGACAAAGGTGATTGCAGAGTATCTAATCAAGTGGAACAATCTAGCTAGTGAAGATGCAACATGGGAAGATAAACATTCATGAAGAAACGTCCAACAATCGACAACATTGAAAACAACGTTAGTTTAAAAGGTAAGGCCCTGTTACACCCTTAGCCTATAACATGTATTGGAATATGTTGCTGACATGTGAATATCATAGCCTTCAGTGAAATCATATGATCATTTCTATAACTTCACATTATTAGTAGAGTCACCCTAAGGTATGTCCATAGCATAATTAAAGTGTGTATATAATAGGTAGTGGTTATTAGTTTATTATGATGTTGTGAAAATTGCCTCTTCAAAATAGCTTAGTCATATACTTCATTATTTATTTAAATTATATTTTAATCTATTGTCATGATTCTACTTTAGTTGTATAGTAATTTCATTACACTCATTGTCAACTAAGGGAAGGCATCAATCTCTTGGTAAAAAAGACAAAGTAAGCCATTCAAAAATGTATCGAGGTAAACCAGTATTACAAATACTTTTTCATTCGACGCATCTTCATCTGAATCAAAAATGGTAACTTTAAAACCGGGATGGATGTCGATGGAACTCGTGTAATGGAGAGATGTTGATACTATTGGAGGTAGGAATTCAAAATTATTTCTTACAATTTGATAATTTGAGATCTTGTGGATTAAGATCGACTTCATGTTTATATTGGTCATTGTGAAAAAAAAATCGGGCATTGCCTCCTAGAAGCTGCCACTGTTTTTATGCAATGAGTCCAAGGGCGGCCTAAGAGTAAGTTGTAAGAGAGTGGAAGGTCAAGGACCATGATCTTCATACATACTATTTTGAGTCTTATAGTGAGAGAGCGCCAAACGTAGCCAAGAGACCTTTGATCCATGGCAATTAAGTCTTGTTTTCTTAGAACCATTTGTGGAATATCCTAGTCTTGATTAGCCATAAGGAAGTAGCATAATGTCAGAGCCTTCATCCACAAGCAATATCCTCATGTGAACGTCATTGATCATGACACTAATGAAGAGAGGAGGATCATCGGCTTAGTAGAGAGTTTCATCGATAATTACATCATCCAACTGAATACGCACAGAGAAACACAGATTAAATAATGGATAAATGTGTTCTTTCATTTTAGTTTCCAGAGGAATCGTGTAAGCAGGGGTTTTGTCTGTGATAATGGTGATTGTTTGATACATCTGCTCATGATTTTTTTGTGGGTGCTTTCAGTGACATGATGGTTGCTTCTGTATCCCATGGATCATACACACTGCAATGAGTCCAAGGGCAGCCTAAGAGTAGGTTGTAAGAGAGTGGGAGGTCAAGGACCATGTTCTTCGTATATACTATTTTGAGTCCTATACTGTGATAGAGCCAAATGTAGCCAATAAGCTTTTGATCCATGACAATTAAGTTTTGTTTTCTTAAAACCATTTGTGGAATATCCTAGTCTTGATTAGCCATAAGGAGTATTAATGTCGGAATCTTCATCCACAAGCAATATCCTCACATGAACGTCACTGATCATGACACTAATGAAGAAAGGAGGATCGTCGGCTCAGTAGAGAGTTTCATCGATAATTACATCATCCAACTGAACAAGCACAGATAAACACATTAAATAATGGATACATATGTTCTCTTTCATTTTAGTTTGCTGAGGAAGCATGTAAGCGGGAGTTTTGTCTGTAATAATGGTGATTGTTTGATGCGTCTGCTCATGATTTTTTTGTGGGTGCTTTCAGTGACAATGCAGGGACGTTGGTTGCTTCTTTATCTAGTTGTACGGGCATTATACACACTGCATGTTCAGTATAATGCCTGTACAACTAGATAAACAAGCAGCTATCATCACTGCATTGTCACAGAAAGCACCCCAAAAAAATCATGAGCAGACGCATTGAATAATTGGCATTATTACAGACAAAACTCCCGCTTACATGCTTCATATACTAAAATGAAAGAAAACATCTTTATCCATTATTTAACCTATGTTTGTGTTCCAGTAGAAAGCCATGGAAAATGAAAGAAAGCATCTTTTTCCATTATTCAACCTGTGTGTGTTACAGTAGGATGCCATGGGGCAGCCTCAACTTGCTGCCATACCTGTCGCTGAAGGCCTCAAATTTGGTCACCGACAGCAACAATCAAAGAAACCCATTCATAAGGCAAATAGAAATTTGAGCTAATTCAGGGGAATATTATGCGAGTTCTTGTTTCTTGTGGACACTAAATTGATCAATGCCTACAGAAAATGAAACTACAGCATTCAAAAGCTATCCACAGCGAAGAAAAAATAAAAATAAAATGATTTTCCATAAACCAATTGGAAAGAAGAAAACTCCACTACATCTCATTTATTTCAAACAAAATGCATTACTAGTTCAGGAAACCAACTTTTTTCCTTGCCTCTCAAAAATAACATTTGAATCACATTTCAAAAAAAATAACCGTTGTAGATTTCCATTTGAAATTTGTCTTGTCAATGACAAAAAGAAAGATTGGAAAAATAAAGAAAACAGAAGGGTTTTTTATCAAGTTCTCCATTATTCACTCCTCTACAAGCTGTGTATTATTTCTCTGCATTCTGTTCCTCCTCTGGTTTTCCGGAAAGCTTCTTCTTCAACCAATCAAATGGCTGCAAAATTTAAGAAACCAAATCAGTTTTATGTACCCAATTGAAATAAACAAAAACTAAAAATATAAATGGTTCACATATATAACTATAGGATCTCATCTACGAATTACTAATCTCACATATAGTTGGAGAACCCACAAGATAGGGCCCGTTAATTTAAAAAGTTTTACACGAACTACAAGTTCAAACATAAATGGGAATTTGTTTCGATTCTTTCTAAGATATTCAACTCAAGCCTTCAAACTCAAGCTCTGAAGTTCATAATGAGGTGATAGCAGTTGAAGTTCATAAACTTTACCTTTCAACTCAAGATCCAAAATGACTACAAAATCAGATATCATATATTTGCATGTTGTATATTACCCATTATTATATCATTGTAACCATTAACACCAACAAGATTAGAAATATTCTCTCAAGCTACATAAATCTTAGAGCTACAATGTCAAAGATTCATTTGAGGTTTCATCAAATAAAATGTTTGTTGACCATTTTTGGCCCTGAAGGCCAAAATCGGTCTCCTCCTTCCCCTGCTGTTCTGAGCCAGTTCAATTTTCGGGTTGCACAAGTCTTTCAGCAAAAGAATGAACCAGTTCAAAGAATGCAAGGTTCTTACAAAGCTCTTTGGACATTTTGTCTGAAGAAATTCACAGGGAAAGAGACCGAAAACGTTCAAGACACTTTTCCTTAAGGTTGGAAAAAGTGGTTCAACGTCGGGGTTCAACGACATGATCTTTCCAAGCGCTTTGAACTTTGAACTTAAACAATGTTGAACCGTTGAACCTTTGTTGGTTCAAGCAGTTGGTTCAATCAGTCAGTTCAAGTTTTTCGGATCAAGCGGTCAATTGAATAAACGCGACTCCTTGCAGGGCACAGTGATGAACCATTGAACCGTTGAACCATTGAACTCCGAAAAAGGGTTCACGTTCAGGGTCAATCGAAAGGTTCAAAAGGGTTTAACGAAGCCCGAAGGACAGGTACCCTTGCGGAGGGTAGTGAGGCACAAAATGGACCAAGCAGCGCTTGCAAAGGGCGGAAAGCACTTAGAAAAAGGGCCAAAAGTGCAGTTTTCCTAAGGAAAAGGCAAAGACAAAAGTTGAATTTCTTCGAGCATTTTGCTTGACGAAATTCAACTTTTGTCTTTGCCTTTTCCTTAGGAAAACTCTGCCCTTTTGGCCCTTTTTCTAAGTGCTTTCCGCCCTTTGCAAGCGATGCTTGGTCCATTTTGTGTCTCACTACCCTCCGCAAGGGTACCTGTCCTTCGGGCTTCGTAAAACCCTTTTGAACCTTTCGTCTGAAGAAATTCACAAGGCAAAGAACCAAAAGAAATTCTTTCGGGAGAAAACCCCGCGGCAAAGTGAACAAGCAAATCCTTCGAACAAAAGTCCAAAGGAATTCCTTCGGATTTTTTGTCCAAAAGAATTTGCCCAAAGAGAAAAGCCCACCGAAAGAAACAAGCGGCAAAACAAAGGGAACAATTCCTTCGGACAAAATGTCCGAAGGAATTAAGAAACCAAGGCAGCCCGAAGGAGCCCGAAGGGCAAGTACCCTTGCGGGAGACTCTCGGCTACCAAAAGGGGGACTTTTCTAAGGCCGAAGGGACACCTTCCCTTCAGGGAGAATCAAACAAGAAATCCAAAGGAAAGTGAAGCCGAAGGAATTACTCAAGGGGTGACGGGCCCGAAGACGTCAAATTTAGCATCACGAAATAGCCGTTGAAATTCAAACGCCTAGCGATGGGCCCAAAGACGTCAAATTCACAACAATAAAATAACCGTTGGTATTTAAACGTTGAGCGCAAGTCTGAAAGGATTCAAAGGCCTTAGGGCTAAAAGGAAGAGACCGTCAAGAAAGGAGCCCGAAGAGCCAAGGATTGACAAAAGATAGCCCCGAGAGCTCGAATCACCAGAAAGGGCCAAGAGATGGAAAAGACAAGCGCAGATATGGACAAAACAGCCCAAGTGGCAAAAGGGAGGTGTGGGCAAGGGAGTTATTACAGCGGTTGAAACAGTCTCCGCCAAGTAGTCATCAAAGAGCGCAAACAGTAAACGGCGCGGCCTGTTTTTTCTCATTTTGCATTGATGAGCAGACAACTGCGTGAATGTCTTGAAGGTGTCTTGTTTGCAGACAAACGACACGGCCCATGTCTTCACACATGACGTTTAATATATTTTAAACGTCAAGGGTCAAAATTGCCAACTTACACAGCGTGTTCTTTCAGCGGCTCCCTCTTCTCAATGTTCTCAACGCAACAAGGGCCACTTGTAAAAAGGGCGCCAAAGTCTTTTCCAAAAGGCTATATATTGTAATCTTTCATTTTTTGCAAAGGGGGATCTCTCATTTTTGTATGGCGCAGCCCTGCCAGATTTTCACCTTGAATCAATAGAAAGCATCTTTTACCTTTATTTGGTTGGATATATCTTTGAGTGTGCCTGAGTATTAACCTTGTGTTCAGTGATTTATTTCATGATGCTTTCACAAGCTTGACACCAACACACCTTGTATAGACAAAGCGCCATTGCTGCAGGTAACAAGAAGAGCTGTATTTGGAGCGCAGAGACAGAAGAAGGTTACCAGACAGTGTGTTTTTCTACAGCGCCTGTGGTAGGTTCATTTTCTGTGTCTTCATTAAGCCTACCTGTTAAGCTCCCTACAGTCTGGCCCTTTCATTAGATAAAGTGTATGTATGTGTTCTTATGGTTCAAAGTGTGAGTAATGAATAAATTAAACTTGTTTGGTGCATCACCCTCTTAGGTTAGTTTATATTTTCAGTATCATTCTCTTTTCAACCCCCCCTTTTTTTATATTAGTAGTAGTAGTGAAATAACCCAGAGATGCATCAAAGGGAGCTAGCCCTTATCTAGAAATTCTCCCCTCAGTTTTGTCAGACCCACAGGGAAGAGTGGAGTCTCCATTGTGCCGCGTGGAAGGCAAGAGCTCAACCCCCTGTCAAAGGTGCAATAATCAGCATCAACAGTTTTTGGCACGCCCGGTGGGACCATTTTTTTTAACACTTAGAAAGTTCCAGGATTGGTGTTGGACCTGTTACAGCAAAAAACATCATTTATCCAGCATCTACCGACTTCATTATCAAGAGCATCAGTGTTTGGTTAAAGATCAGTCTGACACCTTATGCCTAAGGTCACCACACGATCTGCTACTATGGGTGTCCCTTTTGAATTCGTCAAACTACCATTAAACTCAGCAAGGTGACTGAGGTTTGCAGGAACTCATCCTTATCCAACAAGTCATTTCCCCAGACCTGCTATAAGACATACTTACAAAAGAAGGCCCCGGTTGAATCCTGTAATAAATATGGCTTTACCATTTGTGGCTTTTCATAGTCAGTCCTTTGAATCTTCTGCATTATGACCCAATCCCAAGTGCAGCGCTTAAGAGTGTGCCTCCCTTTCATGGAGAAGGGCCTATCACTGCTATTGAACACATCAAAAATATTGCTAACCTCTGCAATATTCACAATGTCACTGAAGAAAACATTGCTATCAGATTGTTGGCATTGTCTTTTAAAGGCAAGGTTCTGGACTGGTATGAGACTTTGCTCATGAATTCAGTCGATATATGGAATGAATTGGGTACCCTCTTAACAAATAGATTCGAGAAGAAGAGTGACCCAAAGAAAATTTGAAAGGGAGCAACCCTCAAATCAATGTGATAGACCAAATGAAAACGCTGCACATGAATATTTCTTTGTGGGATTCATTATCAATACTAGGACAAAAGGACATGCTGCAAAAGGAATTGCATGGACTAAATGAACAAGCTATCCTAGCAAACGCCGATAATGTTCTGATCACGAATGGGCAGCGTTCCACATCAGGGCAAGTTAAGAAACAAGAAAAGGTTTCCCCTTTCTATTTGTCCTTGGTCATAGGGGATTTCCTGGTGCACAATTGCATCATTGACAGTGGGGCAAGCAACTCGGTAATGTCCAAATGCATAGCAGATACACTGGGGCTCAAATATGAAAAAATGACTAAAGGAGTCCTTCAGTTGGATGGATCACCAGCAAAGATAGTTGGAGTGGTGAAAAGTTTAAACTTGACGCTACATGCATGCCCGACCTTTTCAGTTCCTCACGATGTGGTAGTAGCAGATGTTCCCCCCTACTTTGCCATTTGCTTTTCTAGGGATTTTACATCCAAAATAGGCAGGTACCTAGCAGTAAACTGGTCTTCCTGATTTTTAGAACCAACTATGAGAACAAGGTCAAGATTGAGTCGGAGCCACTCCACAGAGATCATCTGGAACCATACTCACTCAAGGCGACAAACGTCAACTACGCCATTATTGATCAAGAAGAATTTCAAGTAGATCAATCTCTATCATCTGCCCTTGAAGGAGTTGCTGACCTGCTCTTAGATGAATAAAGAAGTGACAACTTTGAGCATGACCCTTACAAGTTCATAGACGAGGCAAGCCTTGGGATTTATTGCATGCATGAAGAGGGTACCTTTGTACCAAATTTGATGAAAGCAAGCCAAGAGAGCTCAGATTTATGGCAGCTTTTATTTGATGGTTCAAGAAGCAAGCTGGGAACTGGTGGGGGAGTGGTGTTAGTTTCTCCTTCACAGGAGAAGTATTTTTCGGCTTTTAGGTTCCAATTTTCTTGTACGTGCAATGTTGCAAAGTATGAATCTCTCATCCATGGTTTGGAGTGGGCGACGAAAAGATGAATTAAAGAGCTACAGGTTTTTGGTGACCGTGAGTTGATCGTGAATCAGATGAAAGGCCAAAATCTGACAAAGAATTTCTTAAGTCTTACAAGTACATGGTGTGAGACTTAGTAGAGTTTCCTTGCTTTCATGTTACCTCCATTCCAAGAGAGCAAAATAAGCAAGCTGACAGACTAGCAGCAGTTGGTGCTCAGTTTGATATCCCCAAACAGATAGGCCAAAACAAAAATTCGCGCCATTTGAAAGTGGTAATCAGACCCTCTGTACCCGACAACATCACCAACTGGCAGGTGTTTGACAGCGATCAGCAAATAGCACTCTTCTTGCAAGAGGAGGCTGAATTTGCTCCCAGAAACCAAGCCAAGCTACAGCAGCAGTATGGCAGCCAGATTGTTCAGCTAAAGAACAATAAACTTTCCAAAGGCTTGGTCACTATCGAAAGTATCTTCAACGAGGATGACCAATTAAAAAATGATAATACAAGCATCACAACGAAAGAAAACTATGAAAAAGTGGAGATATTCAAGGATAAGCTGCTTGCACTTGGAAAAGTGTGTACAAATCATGAAAGGCAGGGCTTCATCTTGTTGTGCCAAGAATTTGTTGATGTCTTCGCTTGGGAGTATAGTGACCTGAAGGGTTTTGACCCAAGTTTGGCCCAACATACCATTGAGTTGGAGGAAGGCGCCAAGCCCATCCAACAGAAACAAAGACTTGTCAATCCGAAGATTGAGCCTCACGCGGAAGGAACTCACCAAGTTGATTGAGTCCAAGATCATATTTCCAATCAAACACTCTTTTTGGTTGGCCAAACTTGTTCCTGTACGAAAAAAAAATGGGGAGATCAGATTGTGTAGATTTCAGAGACCTCAATAGAGTCTCTTTGAAAGACCATTATCCTCTTCCAAGCATGGAGCAGATCCTTCAAATGGTGACAGGGAGCGAGCGTTTCTCTCTCCTGAATAGGTATTCAGAATACAATCAGATTTTGGTGCAGGTCTGTGACCAGTACAAAACAGCTTTCACTACCAAGTGGGTAACATTTGCTTATCGAAAAATGCCATTTGGACTGTCCAATGCTAGTGCCACTTTTCAACGAGCCATGGACATGGCTTTTCAAGCCCTGGTAAATAACATTGTACTGGTGTATCTTGATGACGTGATAGTATTCTCTAAGGAGGCGGGCCAACACATGAAACACCTCAGAGAAATCTTTAAGAGGTGTAGAGAGTTCGGTATCTCTCTCAACCCAAAGAAATGCGTGTTCGCTGTCCATGAGGGTAAACTCTTTGGCCACGTTGTTTCAAAAGAGGGCTTGAACATTGATCTAGAAAGAGTTCGCTCCATCCTAGAGCTGTCCTTGCCTAAACATAAGAAAGGTTTGCAAAGCTTCTTCAGCAAGATAAATTTCATCAAGAGATTTATCCCAAATTTCGCAGAGGTAGTCAAGCTATTGACCTCTACGCTGAAAAAAGATGAAAAATTCGTGTGGGCAGCGCAAAGGAAGGATAATTTCGAAGAGATCAAGCAGGGTATCGCCCAGGCTCCTACCTTGATCAGTCCCAACTTTATCAAGGATTTCAACCTCTACACCTTCGAAAATGAAGAGGTAATCTCCGCTATGCTTACCCAAGCGAATTGTGAGAACTTTGAACAGCCGCATGCGTTCTTTAGCCAAGGTCTAGAGGGTTTTGAGGTTAGGTATATATACGTGGAGAAGCAAGTCCTTGCCATCATACGGACCCTGAAGAAATTCAAACATATGATGTCCAACAGCAGGGATCACCTCATGGTTCCACATCCCAACATCAAATATTTCTTGACCGACCATGATCTGAATGAAAAGAAAGCGGGATGGATCACTAAAGTAATGGAATATGACATGGATATTAAAACCACCAAATTGGTAAGAGGAAAAGGCCTATGTAAACACCTTGCTGCAGACTTTAAACAACAGAAAGAGGACAGTTTGCTAATTCATGATGAAGCCACAGCAAAAGAACCAATAATCATGAAGGATTGGACATCAAACATGAGGCATTTCCTTCTCACTGGTGAGTGCCCGCAGGGCCTTGATAGGACCAAGAGGAGATATTTCAGACTCCAATCTCTCCCTTATGCCTGATTGATGGAGTGCTTTTCAGAAGGAATTTCTCAAGAGTACTTTTAAAGTGCATAGACCCAGGTCGAGTCGACCGGGTGCTGTCCAAATTCCATGATAGGCCAGCTAGTGGTCGCTTTGCTCCTAAGCCTACAGCTGCAAGAATTATGAGAGCTAATTACTTCTGGCCCACTTTATTCAAAGACACCCATACTTGGGTACGAAAGTGCCAAAAGTGTGCACTCTTTAATGGGAAACAACAGTTGGCTGCAATGCCTCTACAGCCGATTCAGGTGGAACAACCATTCATGCAATGGGGCCTAGACTTCATAGGGATGATCAATCATCCCTTCAGTGCTAGCCACAAATGGGTCTTGACTGCCACCGACTACTTCACGAGATGGGTAGAGGTTGTCGCTTTGAAGAAGGCCAACGAAAGTGCAGTCCTAGACTTTTATGAAGACCTGATGACAAGGTTTGGAGTCCCAGCTACCATCATATCAGACAACGCATTGGCCTTCTTGGGAATCAGAATGAACGAGTGGGCATTGAGATATTGCATCTATCTTAGCACTTCTTCCAACTACTACCCACAAGGTAATGGGTTGGCTGAGTCCACCAATAAGACTCTGATCAGGATTATCAAAAGAACAATGAAAGAAAATCAGAGAACTTGACATGCCAAGTTGAAAACAGCCCTGTGGGCAGACAGGGTCACTCCAAAGAGGGCAATTGGCAATTCACCATACACGCTCGTGTATGGGAGAGAAGCTAGACTTCCTATTTCACTTGAATTGCTAGCCTTGGACCTTGCTCACCAACTGCAATTAAAAGAAGGCAACAACATGGAGGTTACGCTGTGTGAATTGATGGAACTTCAAGAAACAAGGGACCAAGCTATGGCTTCTATAACCAGCCACCAACAGCGGACGAAGAAGCACTTCGACAAGAAATCCTCATCAAAAGGTTTATCTGAAAGAGACATCGTCTTGAAATGGGATGAGGACCGAGCTAAGCCTAGAAAGCACACGAAATTCGACGCCCTATGGAGTGGTCCATATGTCATTACTCAATGCAAGCAGCACAATGCGTTCCAACTCTCCAAGTTGGATGGTGAAGAACTGTGTATCCCAATTAATGGGATACATCTTAAGCATTGTCACTGAGCCTTCTCCCATCATGTACATATTTTTCTTGTTTTTTCTTGTTTTCCCTAAGTGCTTTTGTACATGTTAGTAGTTTTCTTAATATTGTGTGTTTTGATTCCCTTTTTGGGGTAAGACCTTCGTGATTGATTCTTGGATATCTCAAGGCGGTTGCTAACTCTTTCAAAGCTACATCTTGACTCCACGTCCAATGGACTTTGAGGCTACTGGTTTCTAAGCATAGCAAGCATGCTTCCCCTAGGAATCACCAATTTGTTGACCATTTTTGGCCCTGCAGGGCAAAATCGGTCTCCTTCCCATGTTGTTCTGAGCTAGTTCAATTTTCGGGTTGCACAAGTCTTTTAGCAAAAGGATGAACCAATTCAAAGAATGCAAGGCTCTTACAAAGCTCTTCGGACATTTTGTCCAAAGAAATTCACAGGGAAAGAGACCGAAAGCGTTCAAGACACTTTTCCTTAAGGTTGGAAAAACTGGTTCAACGTCGGAGTTCAACAACATGATCTTTCCAAGAGCTTTGAACTTTGAACGTTGAACTTAAACAATGTTTAACCATTGAACCTTTGTTGGTTCAAGCAGTTGGTTCAATCGGTCAGTGCAAGTTGTTCGGTTCAAACAGTTTGGCTCAAGCAGTCAATTGAATAAACGCAACACCTTGCAGGACACAGTGATGAACCATTGAACTCCGAAAAAGGGGTCAGGTTCAGGTTCAATCGGAAGGTTCAAAAGGGTTTTACGAAGCCCGAAGGACAGGTACCCTTGCGGAGGGCAGAAAACACTTAGAAAAAAGGCCAAAAGGGCAGAGTTTTCCTAAGGAAAAGGCAAAGACAAAAGTTGAATTTCTTCAGACAAAATACCCGAAGGAATTCCTTCGGACATTTTGTCCGAAGAAATTCACAAGGCAAAGAACCAAAACAAATTCTTTCGGGAGAAAACCCCGCGGCAAAGTGAACAAGGCAAATCCTTCGAACAAAAGTCCAAAGGAATTTGCCCGAAGAGAAAAGCCCGCCGAAAGAAACAAGCGGCAAAACAAAGGGAACAATTCTTTCGGACATTTTGTCCGAAGAAATTAATAAACCAAGGCAGCCCGAAGGGCAGGTACCTTTGCGGGGGACTCTCGGCTGCCAAAAGGGGGACTTTTCCCAGGCCGAAGGAACACCATTTCAGGGAGGATCAAACAAGAAAGCCGAAGGAAAGTGAAGTGAAAGGAATTACTCAAGGGGTGACGGGCCCGAAGACGTCAAATTTAGCATCACGAAATAGCCGTTGGAATTCAAACGTCCAACGACGGGCCCGAAGACATCAAATTCACGGCAATGAAATAACCGTTGGTATTTAAACGTTTGAGCGCAAGCCTGAAAGGATTCAAAGGCCTTAAGGCCAAAAGGAAGAGACCGTCAAAAAAGGAGCCCGAAGAGCCAAGAATTAACAGAAGATAGCCCCGAGAGCTCGAATCGCCAGAAAGGGCCAAGAAATGGAAAAGACAAGCGCATATATGGACAAAACAGCCTAGGTGGCAAAAGGGAGGCGTGGGTAAGAGAGTTATTACAGCGGTTGAAACAGTCTCCACCAAGTGGTCATCAAGGAGGGCAAACAGTAAATGGCACAGCCTATTTTTTCTCATTTTGCATTGATGAGCAAACAACCGCGTGAATGTCTTGAAGGTGTCTTGTTTGCAGACAAACGGCGCGACCCATGTCTTCACACATGACGTTTATTATATTTTAAACGTCAAAGGTCAAAACTGTCAACTGACACAGCATGTTCTTTCAGCGGCTCCCTCTTCCCAATGTTCTCAACGCAACAAGGGCCACTTGTAAAAAGGGCGCCAAAGTCTTTTCCAAAAGGCTATATGTTGTAATCTTTCATTTTTTGCAAATGGAGATCTCTCATTTTTGTATGGCGCAACCCTGCCAAATTTTCACTTTGAATCAATAGAAAGCGTCTTTTACCTCTATTTGATTGGATATATCTTTGAGTGTGTCTGAGTATTAACTTTGTGTTTAGTCATTTCTTTCATGATGCTTTCAAAAGCTTGATATCAACACACCTGGTATAGACAAAGCGCCATTCTTGCAGGTAACAAAAAGAGCCGTATCTAGAGCGCAGAGACAGAAGAATGTTACCAGACAGTGTGTTTTTATACAGCACCTGTGGTAAGTTCATTTTCTGTGTCTTCATTAAGCCTTCATGTTAAGCTCCCTACAGTTTGGCCTTTCATCAGAGAAAGTGTATGTATGTGTTCTTATGGTTCAAAGTGTGAGTAATGAGTAGATCAAACTTGTTTGGTGCATCACCATCTTAGGTTAGTTTCTATTTTCAGTATCCTTCTCTCTTTTCAACCCCCCCCTCTTTTTTAAATTCGCAGTAGTAGTGAAATAATCCAGAGATGCATCAAAGGGAGCTAGCCCTTATTTAGAGATTCTCCCCTCAGTTTTCCCAGACCCACAGGGAAGAGAGGAGTCTCCATTGTGCCGCGTGGAAGGCAGGAGCTCAGTGTCCTATCAAGGGTGCAAACCACAGCGTCAACAATGTTAATGTTCGAGCTTTTGGAAATGCCAAGAACACATTTAAGAAGCAAAAAAAACATGAAATAGTCCTGTGAGGTTAAATATGGAGCACGCTTTTCAAGATCTTTAAATGAGCAAAACAAATAAGCTGTAACACAACCGTTTGTGCAAAATTGATCACTTCACTTCAGAAAATCAGAATGCAGACACGGAACTATAGTATCCCAATATTAAATAAACATTTCCAGTGCCAATTTGAACATTTTTCCTTGACAATATTTCATGATAGCAGTCCAAATGCATGCCCCAAGGCTTGATTGGCCCATAATATTGCATGGCTTCAGGAATAAATAAAATGCACCATTTGATTACTCTTTGAGCAACCCTGAATGAAGAAGAGAGATACCAATGACCAAAGAAGAAGAATTCATCACAAGGGCTCTACCTAAACAACGAGCCTCCTTGCACGTGGGGAAAACCAATAGCATATTAGTTCCTTGGAAGGAAGTTGGCCCTACCCCTGAACGAATTGCATCAGGACTCTGGTGGGCCCTCTTAATTGAGGCCAACAGGAGATAAATGGTCAATACCCACCAGCCTGCACCTTCAAATACATAACATTTTGCTAGGGTAAGGGAACATCCTAAGTGAGGACCATAATAAGTACAAAATCTGAAAAACCTTGTCAGTTAATGGCTGAAGTTGAACTTTCCTGGCCAATTATTGGATGTATAAAGAGAGTACATGGAAGAGGGATGGTAATCCCAGATACACTAGCGGGGGATCCTAAGGCTGGATATATTGGTTTCTTGATCTATCGCATTAACTGAAACAAATTCCAACATTTCAAGTACCTTACATGTACCCATCCTCGGAGAAGAGGAAAGTCAATACTAAGGTTAGTCCTTGATAGTTATATCTATGGTTGAGATAACCAATTATTGGATGTCTACAGGGAGAGATTGAGAGTTGGATGACTTCATCTTGCCTTGACCTGTATAATTCTCATCTATTTATGAATGTAGAGCATGTATTTATTTGCGTGTATAATACATTTGTAGGTTTTTTTAAACTCTTTGTTACACCCAATCAATACCAACACTGTTGCCCAAAGAGGAACCTTTAAGGCTCGTGGGTTGTTTTACAGGCCTCTCACCCCACAAGTGAAAGACAGCAGCACAAGGTGAGTGTCATCCTTACAGGAGACATTTGCATTTGAAGACATGGAGATAAAATGAAAAATGATTGATTTTTATAGCAAGGATCACCTAAACTCGATGTTATTTAATAATGGTAAGGGTATAATGATTCAATGGCCACAGACTTTCAATTTTGTCTCAAAGCAAAAGATAATGTAATTGCAGGCACTCTGCCAAAATTTATTTATTTTGAAAAGCTGTTTCACATTGTTTTTAAAATTCCAAACTCAAGTTAAATTATGCTGTTGGTTCTCATATTCAAGAATCAATTACAGGAAGTGTAGAAGTTTGCTTGCAAAAGAAAATCAAGGTTGTTTGCAGATTACACTGAACACACACAGAGATTATACATGTCAAATTTCAATGCCAGAGTTGTCTGTGATGAGCTACACAAACATGTCTTGTTGATATTGGGAAATACTTCTTCATAAATGCCACTAGAAAATAAAATATAGAAGCCTATTTCTAGAGGATTGATACTTATGGAGTTGTATCAAAGACTTCATGAAACCCAGCTCATAATATATGTGCACAGATAATTTTCAGTGGCCATTAATCTAAATGAAACCACCACAAAGATCTAGACTATTTTGCTTGGAACTAGCCCTGATTCTAATGAACCAATAAAGCTTTCTCATAAAACCTGAATGCCTGGCCATTTTAATTTTCGATTTTTTTTCTCAACTATCGGTGTGCTATGTTCGTTATATACTTATGGGAATACATATACAAGTTTAAAGGTGAGGTAGGTTAGATGTCAATTCTATGTTGTGCTTTGGAGTAAATATTTAAATTGGCCTGGCCTTTTTTTTGAAACCATGCATGTACAGATTTGGATTTCCTTTGTGCTATCCTGCGGCGATTTAGAAGGCAACTATCAAATGCTTCATTGGACTCCCTGAAATAAACCCAAGAATCACAAAGAAAGTCAGATAAGATGAATTCCCTTTTTTCACATGGTCGCCATATTTTACCATATGTGATGAAGTGATCTATTTTACTATTACTAGATCTAAAACTTTTTACGATCAAGCACTAGATCTAGTCCCTTTAAGGATTTCTCCCTTCTACCCTCCACTAGATCTACTCTCTACAACAAAGTTCCCAATTTGTGGAGTTGGGCATTTGAAGCAATCAACACCCTCTCTCGCTTGCCACAAGAATCACTTCAACATAACTTTTGGCATTTTTTCTATTTTTAGTAATTTTTCCAATTTTCCATAAAAACAAATTTGGAACCAAAATGCCTCCAAAAGCTGCATGGTATGCTGAGTCATTTGAGGAATTGACCAATAACAATTTTACTGAACAGATCCTTGACAATCAGGTCGAATACCACACAAGGGTCGCAAAAGAAACAATGAGAGCACTCCAAGCAATGCTTACGCAAAATCAACCACGTGCAGACCCAATACATCATTTCACTTTCAGCCGTAAGAAAAAGTCAAGATCCCAAGGGCCAAAGTTTAACAAAAGCTTCAATAGCAATAAGCTCGACCACTAGTTGCACAATCTTGAGGCATATTTCAAGATTTTCCATGAGATCACTAGTGCAAACAAATCCTATCTAGCAGGCCCATGTGGAAGAACCTGCTCTAAATCGGTGGCAAGATCGTGATATGTGATCCAAACCTTAGGATGCAAGACGGTGGCACATTGGACAACACAATAATTTAGCTAATAAGCTACTGAGCTATGTGTTAAACAAGCAAAAGAAAACAAATGCTGTAAATTATTACTGCATTCGAAAGACAAAAAGAGTAAAATAATGCTCTTCTATTTGATGGCAATGAAGATGTAACATACATCTTCATATAGAGGCCCAAAAGGATGAGAATGAGGATTCCCATTATTGGATGGGGGAACACTTTCCAGCTTAGTCGCCTACCTGTTATGCACAATGCATGAAAAAACATAATTGTCAACCTTTGTGGTTGAATGATTACATTTATAAAATTACAAGAAAGCAGTAACAAAAAACAATGGTTGCAAAACAATTCACCTTCCTATAGATGTGTCAGTTCAACTTCCAGGTGTGTGCAGAATCGACGAGTCTACTAACAGGTGCTAAGGCTCCACATGGCACATAGGTTTGTTTGGTTGCCCGTGGCCTATGCAACATGTTTCTTGGGTGCACGTGAAGTGGGGGTACTCCAATTGATTTGGCATCATTAGGAAAACAGCAATTATGCATCAAGTGATGCCACAAGAGTCTAGGGCCTTGGATTTCAACCTTGGGACTTATGCCGCTTGGGGCCAAGGGGCTTGGCACACGACATAGAGAGCAGCTGTGTGGGATAACCAACATGGCTAAAGTAAGCACGAACCACTGCACCTTGGCTCAAACCATTTATGCTTTCTTTAGAAGCAATAAGCCCCATCGCATCTTTAGTCAACTACGAAAATTAAACCTGAAGTTGCTGAAGGTTGTATAACTTAAGACTGATCAGAATATTGTTTTGTCTTTGATCACTTTGAACAACTAATGTGTGCCTTAAAGGGCTCGCATAGTTGCATTTTCAATAATTTGGTACTTTGGCATTGTTTGCAAATGTTCAAGATCCAAATATGAAAGATGTTGAGTTGTTGTTGGCTCAAGCAATGGTGGAAAATATAACTTAAGGAGTTCCACACTAAATACCGGATGAAGACCCAAGTATGGTGGCAAATCAAGGACAAAAGCATTCTCTCCAACTGCACATAGTATAGTGATATGAATAGCGTAGAGACTTGATTTCCAATAAGGATCCTTGAAGCTCTCTTTCTGAAAATACAACCAGAATTTATCACCCACCTTGAAATCAAGTGGTCAATGCATATCGTGGCACTCCCTGTACGTTTATTGTTGCCACAAGAGTATTTGTTGAACCTATTTATGAATTTGTTGGATATGCCGCTAGAACTTCTCCACTATATCCACTTCCATTTCATGTGAGTGTGACTTTGTGCTTGATGGTGCACTGCAGGGTGTATCAAAGGATGCAATTGGTTAGAACCCAAGTCGTCTGAGATGGACTAATGCCCCATAGAACTATGAACAGCTTAATTGTAGGCATGCTGAATGAAGGGCAAATTATCATCCTAGGTGGATTGATGTGCACTATTGTGCATGCACAACAAATGGCTACAAGTGCAATTGACAAGTTTTGTTTGCCCCTCTATATGATAATGGAATGGTGTAGAACGGCCCAATTGTGTATCTACCATCCCCACAAAGCATGTCAAAGATGACTAGCAAACCTCAAATCACAATGAGACACAATGGATGAAGGCAATCCAACATGAACCCAAAGATGATTGTATAAAAAATGGGTTGTATCTGGCACAATGATGTCTTTTATAGAACACAACCGTGACAGCCATCTTTAAAAACCTATCCATTACAACAAACACAATAATTATGGTGCTTTGTCATAAGTAGTCTAGTCAATAAATCCATGCTAATCGGTTCCGATGGCTTGGATGGAATCAGCAACAATGTAACAAGCTTCTTGTTTGTTGGTTGGCAATGCAATAAGGAATGCGAGATTTGATGTGATGCTCTCTGCCTTTGTGCATATGAGAATAGAAAAGGTGTTGTTGAAACGCAAACAAGGTCTTTCTCAATCTGATGTGTCTAGTTGTCTTGGAGTAGTGCACCTCCCAAATGAGTCTTTGGTGAGGTGCATTGCTAGGATCACATAGATACTTGAGCTTGTAGCAAAGCTAGTCAAATAGATAGAAATCGACAACCTGTTCACCTTGCACGAGATCAATATCGGCTTGTGCAAAGTCTATATCTACTAAGTAGACAGAAACCCAGTTAGAGAAGTAGACGCTGCACGTGTCAAGCAAAGTGATGACCCCCTAACAAGAGCATGGCTGAAGCAATTTGTTGCCTTGTTGACATTTCCCTTCTCATGTTTGATCACCGAATGGAACTGCAGCAAACAAGGCATCCACTTCATATTGCAAGTGCTCTCCAACTTGCTATGCAACAACTAAAGCAACTTGTGATCTAAGTGAATGATGGTCTCCTTACCGGAGATATATTGTTGCCACTCTTTGACTACTTGCAAGATGGTGTACAACACTCTCTTATATGTGGAGTAGTGTTGAATCGTGTCATTGAATGTCTCTAAGTAATGTGGTCGTATGTCCATGGTGGGTGAGTCTTGATCTCAAACGGTTGTCGATGTCGAACACGACCAAGACCAATGTGACAGAAAGGTGCTACTTCAGCACCTCAAAGTTGCGTTGTTGGGTGGGTGTCCACTGAAATGCAAATTTGGCATGCATGATCTGCTTCAACGGCCATGATGTGTGCAAGAATCCAAAGACAATATTTTGGTAGAAATTAGCAAGTCCAATTAAACTTTGGGGCTCTATAAGATTGTGCTTGGTTGGCCATTCTTGGATTACCTTGATCTTTTCTAGATTTACGTGTATTCATACACAATCAATGATGTGGCCAAGGTATTGGATCTACGCAACACTAAATATACACTTACTTAAGTTGGCTTGCAATTTGTGTTGGTGCAATATATCTAGGAAGTGCACTACAGGCTCAACATGCTCTTATTCGATTTTTCTGAAAATGAAAATATCATCCAAGTAAACGATGACAAAAGGAGTTGATAAAGAGTATCTCATCATTGGGTGCATTAATGTCGATGGCGCATTGGCCAAACTGAAAAAGTGTAACCAACCATTCATATAATCCTTCCTTTGTTTTGAATGGGGTCTTCCAAACATCAAAATGGACTGGACCTTGATGGTAACTTGACTTAAGTTTGATTTGGTGAAGCATTGCGCACCTTTGAGCTTGTCCAAAAGGTCATCAATGTGGAGCAATGGACATCAATTCTTCACTGTTATCTTGTTGAGCGTGTGAACGTTAATGAACAAGCACCATGAGCCATCCTTCTTTGGCATTGGGACTATTGGATTCACACAACAAGAAGAGCTTGGGCTAATCTTGCCTTAATCAATAAGCTCTTGAATCCAGCACCAAATCTCGTTGTTTTCGCAAATAGATTTGCAATGCGCCATGTTGTTTTGAAGTAAAGATCCTAGAACCAAATCAATTTCATGCTTAACCACCCAATGTGTGGGGACACATTTGGGTTCTTCAAAGACATCTCCAATGCTTGCCCCAACATATCAGAGGTCAAGAATTCCATCTTCGTGCAAGGAAAGTCCAATGATATACTTTAGCACCCTATGTTCCTTTATGGTGCTTTCTCGCAAATGTGTTGGGTGGTCATGGAACTAAATTTTGTAGTCTTGTACCAATTGATCCTTTCCTTTAGCGCAATTGATGTTGCTTCGTGTACTCATCCTCATAGTGCTCGAGGGGGTAATATTACCTACATACTAAGTCACAAGGTTTGAGTTCAATGTTCAAATTCGACGAGGATAAAATTCAGTTCAAGTTCCCCAATGGATAAAATTCAAAACAAATCGCCATTAAATTTGAACCGTAGAAAAAATAAAAATAAACAAATTAAAATAAACATTAAAAACAAATTAAAAATTATTTAAAATATAATTACAAAACAATAAAATTAAAATACATAATTTGAAAAAAAAATAAAATAAACAAATAATTTTAACAAATATGCATAGTTCCAGGGAGTTTCCTGACAGAGATGGTGGGGACGGGTTTCTGGGACAAGGGGACGAGGGGACGAAGTTTGGGGACCGAGGGCGGGGGGTGGCAGGGGAGCGGTGCAAATACATATAGTACTTGAAAAAATAGTTTTAAAAAGACCTATAAGGAATAAGTATATTGCATTGAACATCAACAATTTAACATTTAAGTTGTAACTTTTTAACAATGAAATTTCAAGTGTGAACCATTGAACCAATGATCATTGAAAATCAAAATATCGAATTCAGAATTTTCAAAATTTCATAATGATGATTCATGATTACAATGTTCAAAAACAAAATACTAAATACTAATGAGTCAATGGTTAATCATCCCCAAAGTTTTTGCCAAACTCCTCATCACTAGAACTGTTGGACTCCACATGCTCAAGCTCCTCCAAACCAATACCAACCAGCACTGTCTATGTAGCATCTTGTATAGGTGTAACTCTTCCAGGGCTTTGCACATACCACTTCGAGTCAATGCATAGACAGTCATGTGCAAGGGAGTGTTGAGCTTCTCCCATCTGTGATGAATGATCAGCTGAATATGTTATGTGTGGAATTGCAATGTGGGGTCCTCTTGTACAATAATAACCTTCATTTGATCAAGCATAGTATCAATGCACTCATACACCTCTCCAAGGGTAGGTGCATTAGCATCCCCATATCTAATCATTGTGAAGACTAGAGTAATGAATATCCAGACCTCCAACAATTGTAATGGTGTGACATCTTGTAATCCCCTTGGCAATATTATTTGTGGAACGACAAGCCATTTGGCATGAGGGGGGTTGTTTAAGCCCCCCTTGCTCGGGGGTTCGAGGGCAGAGTCCTTGAAAATAAATTCTGGAGACGCATTTTTAAAATTAAAAAAAAATAACACTTTTTGGTGTCCCCATGTGTGGGGGACGCCTAGGCATTTCCTAGGGGGTCGAGGGACATTTGGGCATCCCCTGGACGTCCCAGAGTCGCCCAGACGTCCCCTTTTTAAAGAGACGTCCATTCTTAGAGGGAAACGTCCCGAGGACGGCAACGGTTGGGAGCAAAGGTCGAGGGAGGAAAGGGGGACGTTCCCCCTAACATCCCCGTCCCGAAAACGTGGGGATTTTTGGGGGGACGCATCCCCATGGAACACTTCAAATATGTAATAAAACAATAATAATAAGCAAATAAAAGTCATTAAAAATAGTGGAAAAAACATTAAAAATATATATATTTAAAAATAAAGAGGAAAAACACTAAATATATATATATATATAATTAAAATTAAAAAAATTATACAACGTAAAATAAAAAATCAAATTACATAATAAAAAATAAACTTTAAAACATGAATATAAATACAAATTATAAAAATGAAAAAACGAAAAAAAATAGAAAACATATGAATATATAAAAAATCCTACCTTTATAGAAATGCACCTCCAGCCCCGGTCGACTGCTATCGTGAGCGGTGAGATTGTACTATGTATGTATATTCATGTCCTTGATGAGTGCAAACTAACTGGAATGGAAGGCTACGGCGACGTTGACCTCCCTTGAGGACAATTGTGCAGCACATCGGAGTCCTCCACACAGCAACAAGTAGCAAACAAGGTAACAACAGCTCCTCCACGCAGCCAAGCAAACAGCAAAGGCAATGGCAGCTCCTCCATGCATCCAAGCACACATAGTCCACAACTCACATACCAAAGCACAACTTAGTCCCAACTTCAAAGCAAACATGACTGTAAGTCCCAGTTCCACACAGCTGCAAGTTGCAACCTATCCATGTAGCACACAGACAACACACAGCATGCAGCACGACTCACTCCAAAGTAAACACGACTTTTCCCGCTCATCTTTCCCATTGGTTTTTGGCCTTGATCTTTGGAAATTTGAGCAAATTTCATGGCGTAACTAAAAAATCAGCAAATTTTGAATTTGAGGCCGAAAAATCAATGAGTTTCGAATTTGAGGCCATAAAATCGACGAATTTCGAATTAGCATACATACAACACTAACAAACTTGGCCCATGTGTCAACAAGTTCATAGTCTTGCTTGTGTTGGGTATTGTAAGCTTCTTACATTCCACTAATGTAAGACCGATGTGGACATCTTCAACACAGCAAAGGTGATCTCAACATCAGCTAAGCGGTTGATGAAGAAATAGGCTCCCAAATGTCAAATCCAATCATCCAATGTTGTGGCATCGATCTTGCCTTAAAATACTGGAATGTCCAAACTAACTTAGACCTTGAAAGTGCCATAATGTTGAAACGACATGACATGCAAGATGGAACAAATCATTGTGATTAGGGGACCACATTGAATCGTTAGTTCGTAGAACTAGCCAAAGAGTGCAATGTGTTACTACTTGAGAGCATCTCAAAAAAGTTGTTGGACGTTTATCGAGTCATCAAAAGAACTCTTCTAGGAAACAGCCATCTTACTCTTGCATCGGCATTCATTTGAATATTCAAACACCAAACTAAATTTTACTCCTTCCTTCTATTGATGTGCACGTGTATACAAGCATATGAATATGGTGAGACAAGAGCTTACTCTAATACCAATGATCTGCACTGCAAGACCCAAGATGATGGCATGGAGGACAACACAATAATCTAGATAGCAAACTTCTAATTTATGAATAAAACATGCAACAAAAAACAAATGCAGTAAGTATTACACATTCACAAGACAAATAACAAAATAATGCTCTTCTATTCAAAGAAAATGAACAAGTATGGTACATATGCATACAATGGCCCAAAATACAGAGTGAGGATACCTGTGATTAGGAGGGGGAAACACTTCCTAGCTGAGTTGCCTAACTGGAATGTCAAATGCTTGAAAAACCCTGATTGTCAACCCTTGGGGTCAAATGGTTATATTTATACAATTACAAGAAAGCAATTACAAAAGAAGACCATTGCAAAATGCTTCAACTTCTGCAATGGATGACAACTCACCTCCCTGTAGATGTGTCAATTCAACTTCCAAGTCTGCACAATGCCAAAGATTCTACTGATAGGGTGCAAAAGCCTAGAAGCCCAGTCTGACATGGCGCGACATGGCACAAAGACAGGTTTGGCATTAAGCCTCACCTATGTGGCACATTCCCTAGGTGTGCACCAACTTAGGTTGCTCCAATCAAGTTGGGCATCATCAGAGTATGAGCACCAATGTGTTGGATGATGGTGTGTGGCATAGCACATAGCTACCCAGGATAACTAGTGTGGCTAAAGTGTGTATGTGGACCGTTGCGGCTTGGCTCATATCAGCATGCTTGACAAGACTATTCAGTAGGTGCAAAGGAAACACTCTTCACCCAAAATTGGCAAGTAAAGGATTGCTTGATATCTCTTATCATTAATAACACGTGGCAAAAGAACCTAATATGTCATATGCATAGTTACCATGTTCGATTCGAACTGAACAAATTGCGTTGACTGGATTTGTGCGGTCAAATTCGATCGAATAACTTTTTTATTTTTTTGATTAAAAAATAAATTAAAAAAACCCTAAAAAAATGAGTCATTAGTCAATGCAAAGGAAAGCGGAAACCATATTCTGCAAAAAGGCAAACGCTATTCCTTTATTTTTTTCATCAACGAACGACAAAAGTTTGAAACTGAGCAGTGAGCAGTGAGAAGTTACTGAGAACGGTGGAACTGAGATCTTTTTTATTTTTTTCCTCTGCTATCGCACGACGCAAATGCAAGACTTGAACAACATCGCCATCGCCTATCTTCCATTGCCATCGCCTAGATTTGCAAGGTTTGCTCGTCAAGATTCGCAAGATTTGAACTTTGCATCACCGACTGTGAAGGCCCTGAAGGGTTTGCAACTTTGCTCGCATATTTGTCTGTCTTGAATCTTCGACTCTTTGCTATAGCCTATCTTCAATGACCAAAGCGGTGTTGTCTTCGACTCATCACGCTATAGTATCATATTAATTTTTAGCAAGTATGGTATCGTATTTCTAATATGATAATATTTATATCACGTTGCGGCTAAACTTCAGTCTTTAACCCAATTTAAAGATTTACACTTTATTGTTTAGTATTTTATTAATTACTATTTACTAGATTTAATAATTTAGTTAACAAATATGCATGCGTAAAATTGTAAGTCCACTATCCTACTGTGTAACTAATAATATTAAATATACAATAATACAATTAGTTTGTCTTACTGTGTAACTGTTGTTTGTAAGTAATTTAAATTAGATGTAATATTAAATATACTATTAGTTTATTATTAAAATTAATCTTTTACACTTTAAAATAATAAAATATTATTACATATAAGTTATATTATATTGTATTGTATACTATTAAATTATTAGAATGTTACATTTACAAGTCAATATGTTTTATTAAATTTCAGGACAGAAATCAAAGGTTCATAACAGTGTATGCAAGGGGGATTCATTGGACAATGCGAGACCAAGGTACATTGAGAAAATTTAGAACAGTGAATGCAAGGTTGAGCAGTGGGCATTGGGCAGTGAGGAATCAAGATTCAGGATACAGGGGGCAGCATGTCTAGCCGTCCATTAGAAATGAAATATATCGTCCAGAGAGATGATAAAAAAACAAATGAGATGCACCTTATGCAATGGTAATATCACAGGCAGTGTCACTAGAGTTCGATACCATTACCTTGGAGAATCTGCAGATGTGAAACGTTGTACCGTAGCAAATGAAAATTCAAAGAAAGTGGAGTATGCAGATTTCATAAAACGGTTGAAAGCTAAATATGATGTGAGTAGTGCTGGATCATTTGCTTCAGAAGCAAAGAAGATTAAAATCCAACACTCTATCTCACAAATTGGCTCATTAAATAGTTCAAGTGGTGCTCCATCACCATTTACCAGTGAAAGTGCAAGTGAAACTGAAAAGTCACAGGTTTCATTAAAGTCCATGTGGAGACCACAACAAAAGCATGACGTAGATAAGTTGGCAGCAAAATTGTTTTACGCTAAGGCCATTCCTTTCAATGTCATTTGTTCCCCACATTTCAAAACTTTTGTAGATGCAGCAATTGAATTTGGGAAGGGTTACATATTGCCTTGCTATGAAAGAGTAAGAACTAGTCTTCTTGAAGAGGAAGTGGCAGCCATATCCACTGAACTAGCTAAAATAAAAAAAAATTGGAAAACAACAGGGTGCACAATAGTAAGTGATGGCTGGTTTGATTCAAGAAGGCCCCTCCTAAATATTTTGGCAATATCCCCTGATGGTGCTAAGTTTATAAAATCAATTGATACAAGTAATGAACAAAAAACTTCTCTTTTCATTTCCCAACGCATCGAATCAGCGATTTTAGAGATAGGAGAAGAAAATGTTGTTCAAATCATTACAGATAATGCAACGAATTGTAAAGGAGCAGGGGATATACTCATGGATAGATTTCCTCATCTCTTTTGGACACCATGTGTTGCACATGTGTTGGATCTTTTGTTTGAAGACTTATCAAAATTGGAGTGGGTAAGTAATATTGTGATTGAAGGCAAACAAATATCTAAGTTTATCCTCAATCACCGCTTGAAATTGAACTTGTATCGTTCATTTTCAAAGCGTGAGCTTCTATCCCCTGCCGAAACAAGATTTGCCACCAATTTCATTACTTTGCAAAGGGAGGTAGAGGAAAGGACAGCATTGAGAAAAGTAATGGTTACTGATGAATGGACAAAGTCGAAGCTTTCTAAGGAAGCCCATTCAAAAGATATTGAAAGAATAATCTTAAGGGACACATTTTGGGAGGGGGCCAAGAAAATCATAATGGTATTTGAGCCTTTTGTTAAAATTTTGAGAATGGTTGATGGCAATCAACCTTGCATGGGCTTTGTGTATGAGAGAATGGACAGAGCAAAGGAATAAATTCAAAAGTTACTTGCACGTAATGTTGAAGAAATCAAGAGCATTTGGATAATTGTGGACAAGCGATGGTCCATGCTACATCATCCTCTACATGCGATAGCTTGCTATCTAGATCCTAAATTCGTAGAGGTAAATCATGATGCAGATGAAGAGATAATGAGAGGTGTATTTGCAACAATAGATAGGTTGTTTATTGATGAAGAAGAGAAGGAAGCAACAAGGCAACAACTTACTATTTTCAAGAACCAACTGAAAATGTTGGCATCAAGGAAGCAAAGGCAAGTAGGGCGAAGTAGGAACCATCTAAATGGTGGCAGACTTATGGGACTTCTACTCCACAATTGCAGAGGCTTGTGCGAATCTTCAGCCAGTGTTCCAGTGCTTCTGCATGTGAAAGAAACTGGAGTACACATGACTTAATCCACACCAACAAAAGGAATCGACTAGGGGCTCAAAAACTCTCTGATCTTGTGTTTGTTCATAGCAATCTACAATTGCTTACTCACTCTCTTGCAAATGAAGATGACAACTCTCGCCTTGGCGAACCATGCTTTAAAGATGAAGAAAATATTGATGTTGTTGATGAGCCTACTAGTGTAGGATTAGATGATGATGCCACTGCTAGTAGTGATTTTGGTGTAGATGCAGGGTTTGATGCTGCATATGTTTAAATTTCATTCTTATTTTTAGTTAATGCTGAAAACTTTTATGTTAAACTTTAAGTATTTTTATGATGTTGAACAATGAACATTGATGATTGAACATTGAAGTTTAAGTTTAACACTTTATTGGATTTTGCTATCTGTTATATAGATGTCAGATACTTATCAACTTATTTATGTTTATATTTTTTTGTTTACAAATATGTTACATGCATGATATATTTATTTTTTATAATTTATAAAAAAATCTTAAACGAACTACCGAACATACCGAACCGAACTTTTTTCAAAATTCCGAACTTCCGAACTTTTTCCCCCTTCCGAACAAATCGAATTTTTCAAACATGGTAACTATGGTCATAAGCTAGTTTTGTATATAGAGCTTCCTACTATAACCCATTCTAGTCCCTCACTTGGGTTGGGTCAGAGATATTGCGAATCCGACATGGTAACAAGGAAATGTCTACTAACCTTTGCCATCAAACTGTTAAAGGATACAATTCAATGTGATATCACTCCACCTTATTGTTCCCAAATAATCCTTTGGAATTCTTACCAATATGTGATTGACATGCCATTCATGATAGGGGCACAACACCTACAATATTATTAAGGAAAGTAATACGTACAAACTCAAATATTTTATGCCCAACTCTCCTTTACTCTTTGGAAAGCAAGCAATGAAACAAGTGAGAATGCCAATAACCACTTAGTACTTTGCATTGCCCACTAAACAAAAAAAGCTAACAAGCTACCAATTTTAGGTATCAAATGTATTATTGATGTATATTCAGATGTTTTTTAAGAGCTTGAGGGATTGCCTCCTCTTAGAGCTATCCATCATAGCATTGATTTGGATCCAAGCTCTTCACTCTCTAATAGCACCATGCCTATTGAAAGTGCAGAAATAGAGAAGCAATCGTAAAACATTCTTGAAGATGATAAGATCTATCCAAGCACTTCTTGTGGTTCTCCGACACACCATTAGTGCTCAAGAAAGAGCATAATGAATGAATATTTTGTTAACTCTAAAACTTGTAGTGACACCAACATACAACACCTTCTAGCATTTTTTCCAGCTTCATCCACACCCTAGTCACCAACTTCAATTCTTCTAGACAAAATGAGACAAACAAGTGGTTAACTTGAACTCAATGTATCCATAAGGCCTCTAGATAATGAGACCTAACACCAACACATACCTAGAGAACTAGCAAATAATCTCATCTCGAGCTTAGATAGGGGTGATTCATATCTAGGGACTTTTGGAAAATTCTCCATAAGGCTAAGAAGCAATTATGCTCAACAAATTAATTTATCCCTTTAGAATTCATGCAGTCCCCGATTGTCACTCCCAAATGCAAGTGTATACCTGATATATCCTTGGAGAAATATAAGAGCAGAATAAGCTTGAAAATACAAAAGGAGAGAAACACCACCAGAAGAGAATACAATCTCATTGGTGAGGTATAAACAGATTTACAAAGATGAGGTTAAGTGGGATAACTGCCCTTCAACTAAGCATGCATTAACACCTCAATTAGGTGTAAGCTCATCTCGTTTGGTCTAACTGAGATGCAATTAGTGACCCATACATGTACAATGACACCACATTCAGTTAGTGAACTGCACATATGCAATGACAAATCATTCAAATTGAATAAGATATACTTGGTGAACTATACATGTAAACTAAATTCTCTAGCATCCTAGGCTAAGTATACAATGTGGAATTTACAATGCGGAGATTGTTACAAGGAGAAATTAATCATTTAGCCATGCTTAGTGAATGTTGCCACCAACTTTTACTAGATGAGGAAATTTCTCTATAAAATCTAACTCAAACAACCACTTGGACTATGTTGGCAAAGTGACTTTGCACCCAACCAAGTAAAAGTAGTGGTTTGTTCTTGCAATTGGTGCAATTCCAAACATGAAGTTAAGTACCATCAAACAACGGCTGCTGAAAATATGGGATTGGATCTTCATTACTCAAACCTCCTCCTCCAGGGAAGACTACTCGTACAACTTGATTTGGCTCACATCGACAACATCATTGATGCCAAGTTGAGATGAAAGATACAAGCAGCAATGGGCCCCACAACGTGAAGAATAGTGCAAGGCCTATATGGTGGACTTCAAATTGTGATATTGGTGGTTGTGACCTAAGTCACAAGGTTCGAGTTCGAGATCGATGAGGATAAAAATCGGTTCAAATTCGCCAATGGATAAAATTATAATTAAAAACCGCCATTAAATTTGACCAATAAATAAAATAATAAAAAATATTAATATCATATGTTTTTTTAGTGAGGGGAGCATGTAAGAGCGAGTGGGAGACGGGAGAATTTCAAATTCATATAGCAATTCTAAGTGGCAAAAGGGCGATGGCGAAGGTCAAGCCCTGGAAGAAGGTGAATGGATGGTGGTACACAGGGGAATCCATGCTTTGAGCAAATCAATGTGAACAAAGACTGCAAAGGTAAGAGCATGTGGGCTGATTGTTTGAAGGGACAGAGCACATGGGCTGAGGGTTCAAGGGGCCAGAGCACAAATCATGATGTTTCAAGGGGTAAGGGAGTCATGTTGGAGGCCAACAACACTAATAAAGGCTTTCACCTGGATATTCCGTCATCTCTTGTTAGCATATCACTATCTCAGAGGGATAATGTGCTAATAGGCAAGTTTCTTGGTGCTAGACCGAATATTGATGATGTTCGTAAATGGGTTGAACATAAATGGCGTCCAAAAGGTCACATGGAAATTTCTGCATGTTGAAAGGTTTCTTTCTCATTAAATTTGATAATGAAGAAGATTGTTCTAGGGTGCTTCTTGGAGGGCCATGGTTCTTTGGTAGAACGGCTAAGTTTTTGATATAGTGGAAACCTTGTTTCGATCCAAAGAAAGAAGACATCAATATATTACCCATTGAGTTCTAGGAAGAAGAAATTTTTAAGGCAATTGCTAAAACCTTTGGATCCTTGATATCTATAGATGCAACTACCAGAGCCAAATCAAGTCTTATTTATGCTTGATTCTGTGTTAATGTTTTTGCAGCTAGATCTCTACAGGAATCCATAATGTTAAATTCAATCTTTGGGGACTGGAATCAAAAGATAGAATATGAGGATTCCCCTTCGAAGTGTAACATATGTTCCAAATTAGGTCACAATTTCAAAGTTTGTCCTACAAAAATCAAGGATCAGGCCCCAAGAAGAAAGGAGAACAAAGCTTGGCACAAAATAAAAAACACGGAAATAAGCAACAAGAAGAACAGATCCAAATCTCCCTAGAAAAAATGTCAAAATAAATGAAGGAAAATTTGTAGGAAAAACCAGCAGTAAGACAATCAGATCTGAGCGAAAGGAAGGATCTTGAAGTTCATAACCTGGTAGAAAAGGTAAAGGTGATGTTTTTGCAGCTAGATCTCTACAGGAATCCATAATGTTAAATTCAATCTTTGGGGACTGGAATCAAAAGATAGAATATGAGGATTCCCCTTCGAAGTGTAACATATGTTCCAAATTAGGTCACAATTTCAAAGTTTGTCCTACAAAAATCAAGGATCAGGCCCCAAGAAGAAAGGAGAACAAAGCTTGGCACAAAATAAAAAACACGGAAATAAGCAACAAGAAGAACAGATCCAAATCTCCCTAGAAAAAATGTCAAAATAAATGAAGGAAAATTTGTAGGAAAAACCAGCAGTAAGACACTCAGATCTGAGCGAAAGGAAGGATCTTGAAGTTCATAACCTGGTAGAAAAGGTAAAGGTGATGTTTTTGCAGCTAGATCTCTACAGGAATCCATAATGTTAAATTCAATCTTTGGGGACTGGAATCAAAAGATAGAATATGAGGATTCCCCTTCGAAGTGTAACATATGTTCCAAATTAGGTCACAATTTCAAAGTTTGTCCTACAAAAATCAAGGATCAGGCCCCAAGAAGAAAGGAGAACAAAGCTTGGCACAAAATAAAAAACACGGAAATAAGCAACAAGAAGAACAGATCCAAATCTCCCTAGAAAAAATGTCAAAATAAATGAAGGAAAATTTGTAGGAAAAACCAGCAGTAAGACAATCAGATCTGAGCGAAAGGAAGGATCTTGAAGTTCATAACCTGGTAGAAAAGGTAAAGGTGATGTTTTTGCAGCTAGATCTCTACAGGAATCCATAATGTTAAATTCAATCTTTGGGGACTGGAATCAAAAGATAGAATATGAGGATTCCCCTTCGAAGTGTAACATATGTTCCAAATTAGGTCACAATTTCAAAGTTTGTCCTACAAAAATCAAGGATCAGGCCCCAAGAAGAAAGGAGAACAAAGCTTGGCACAAAATAAAAAACACGGAAATAAGCAACAAGAAGAACAGATCCAAATCTCCCTAGAAAAAATGTCAAAATAAATGAAGGAAAATTTGTAGGAAAAACCAGCAGTAAGACAATCAGATCTGAGCGAAAGGAAGGATCTTGAAGTTCATAACCTGGTAGAAAAGGTAAAGGTGATGTTTTTGCAGCTAGATCTCTACAGGAATCCATAATGTTAAATTCAATCTTTGGGGACTGGAATCAAAAGATAGAATATGAGGATTCCCCTTCGAAGTGTAACATATGTTCCAAATTAGGTCACAATTTCAAAGTTTGTCCTACAAAAGTCAAGGATCAGGCCCCAAGAAGAAAGGAGAACAAAGCTTGGCACAAAATAAAAAACACGGAAATAAGCAACAAGAAGAACAGATCCAAATCTCCCTAGAAAAAATGTCAAAATAAATGAAGGAAAATTTGTAGGAAAAACCAGCAGTAAGACAATCAGATCTGAGCGAAAGGAAGGATCTTGAAGTTCATAACCTGGTAGAAAAGGTAAAGGTGATGTTTTTGCAGCTAGATCTCTACAGGAATCCATAATGTTAAATTCAATCTTTGGGGACTGGAATCAAAAGATAGAATATGAGGATTCCCCTTCGAAGTGTAACATATGTTCCAAATTAGGTCACAATTTCAAAGTTTGTCCTACAAAAATCAAGGATCAGGCCCCAAGAAGAAAGGAGAACAAAGCTTGGCACAAAATAAAAAACACGGAAATAAGCAACAAGAAGAACAGATCCAAATCTCCCTAGAAAAAATGTCAAAATAAATGAAGGAAAATTTGTAGGAAAAACCAGCAGTAAGACAATCAGATCTGAGCAAAAGGAAGGATCTTGAAGTTCATAACCTGGTAGAAAAGGTAAAGGTGAATAACAAATCAAATCAGGAGGGAAATGTGGAGAGAATGATTGAAAAATAAGTAAACAAGCCCTCAAAAGGTATGCAAATCTCCACTGATATTTTACTTTCCTCAAATTTTAGATTACTTGAAGGAATGGAGGATACCATAATTCAAGAGGAAAGAAAAGAGGATGTAGAATCAAAGAAAGTGGAATTTGTCCCTTGTTCAATAGAGATGTTGAAGATGTCACTCCAGAACAAACAAAAGATAAGAAATATTTAGCTTCTGATAATCAGAGGATTACAAGATCTGTGGGGGGAAGGAAAATTGTAGATGTAGACTCGGTTAAAAGGTTAGAAAACTTAGAAAAAAGTAGTCCAGACTTAAAGCAACTGAAAAAGAGATAGCTAATGGAGTCCAGACGACATTAGCAGTGTTTGGAACCTTTGTATCCTATTCAAAAAGATTTTCATATCTTGGAACATTAGAGGTCTTATTAACCCTGCTAAACACAGAGTTTTAAAAGAGCTAATCTATAATCATAATATTAAGATTGATGCTATCCAAGAAACAAAAATGTCAGCTAACATGATTTTGGAAGTCAAAAGTAGAATTTGGAAAAATGCATTGAGCTTTGCAATCAATGCAGATGGGGCTTCGGGAGGTTTAGTGACTTTTTGGGACCAGACTGTACTGCAAGGTCATATTTTGATTTCAAAATATCATCATTTAGCTATCCTCTTTACTAATGTTTTGGACAAATTCAGTTGGTTGTTTTCTAATATCTATGCTCTTAACAATTATATTAGTAGAAGGAAACTTTGGGATGAACTTACTGCTTTTAGAAGATCTTGTCTACATTTTCAATGGATTATAGCAGGGGATTTCAACACCCCTCTTTCTCCTTTGAAAAAAAAGGATGGCATACAAGATTTTAGCAGAAGCATGGATGAATTTGCAGATTTTTTGGTAGTTGATGGTTTGTTTGATGTGGACATGAGGGGTTATGCTTTTACATGGTCTAATAAACAATTAGGGGAGCCTGTGATCCAGGTACGTTTGGATAGATTTAATGTTTCTTCTAGTTGGTTATTATGTCATAATCTATCTCTTTTCTCTTCCAAGAATAGAATTGGATCACAATCCTGTTGTGCTTAACATGGATTCAAGATCTAAGAAAGCATAAAACTCCCTTTTGATTTGAAAAAATGTGGTTGTTCCACCCTGACTTAAAAATAATTAAGGAGTGGTGGAGAGTTCTGATTAATGGTTTGGCAATTTTCAGAATTGCTCAAGAAGCTTAAAATTTTCAAATTCCAGATTAAAAATGGAAGAAAGGTTTTTTATGACATATTTGAGAAGAAAAAGAAAATCAGAGAAGAATTAGCAGATTTAGAAAGGGAAATCGAAATCAATGGTATGAATCAGAATTTGTATTGGAAGGAGAAGAATTTTCTTTGTGAATATATTTCCATCAACACCAAGGAGACTTTTTGGAGACAAAAAATCTAGGTTGCCATGGCTAAAAGAAGGGGACAGCAATACGAAATTTTTCCATTTATCTACCCTTAAGCATAGATGCACTAATAAAACCAATGAAATTTTAAAGGATAATGCAGAAATCGGTTCTAATCCTGCAGCTATTGAGGAATAAGTCATTCATTTTTGCAAAAATCTGTTTGTTAAGGAAGATTCTAATAATGGAAGATAGTTCAGTAAAATCTTGGAATTGATTCTTCAGATCACTAGTCCTAAGGACAATAATAGTCTTCATTAAACCAGTCTTGATTGAAGAAGTTGAATATGGGGTTTCTTCAACAGAAGGAGACAAGGCTCCTGGTCCTGAAGGCTTTCCTACAACTTTCTTTCATCAATTCTGAGAAATTATCAAATGAGATTTAACTGCTACTATTGATGAATTTCTCTCCTCTAGGAAAATTCTAAAAGAACTTAATAATACTTTTATTGCTCTTATTCCCAAGTTTTTAGGAGCCAAAGAATTCAAAAATTTCAGACCTATTAATTTAAGTAAAATGTTGTTTATAGAATTTTCACTACATTGTTAGCTCTTAGATTAAAACTTCTTCTTCCCTCCATTTCTTGTCAACAAGGTGGATTTGTTAATGGTAGACAAATTCAAGATGAGCTAATTTTAGTTCATAAAAAATTCGTTCTACGAGAAAAGGGAATAAAGAATGAATGATTTTGAAGCTTGACATGAACAAAGCCTATGATAGGGTTTCATGGAATCTCCTTGACAAAATTCTCATTAAAGGTTATCTAGTTAGTTTATTTCCTAATAAGTGTGGGATTAGACAAGGAGACCCTTTATCTCCTTTTCTTTTTATTAATTTTGTTGGGACACTATGTAGATCTTTATCTTCGACCATCTCTAATGAAATTTTAAAAGGGGTTATACCAACAACAAGTGTTGATCCTATATCCCACCAACACTTTGTGAATCACACAATTATCCTCGCTCATACTTCATTTAAAGGGGCTAAGGTTTTAAAAAACCTTCTAAAGGAATATGAAGTTGCATCTGGCCAAAAAATTAATTTGGATAAAACCTTGCTCTTCTTTGTGAATACTCCTTTTGTGCGGCAACATATGATTGCTAACATTCTTGGATGGAAAGTGAAAGATCTTCCTTCGTTCCATCTCGGCATGTCATCGTTTCTTGATAGGATGCCTATAGAAACTTGGAATTCTTTATTGGACAGATGTCAAAGAAAATTGGCAGGATGTAAAGGTATAATGCTATCTCAGGTTGGGAAATTGTTATTGATAAAAAGCACTCTTCAGAATTTGTCTATTCACCTTATGTCCCTTTTCAACGTTCCAAAGACTATTGCAAAAAAAATTGAGAAGATTCAAAAAAATATTTATGGTCTTGTACTCAAGAAAGAGAGATTTCCTTTGGTAGCATGGTATAAAGTTTGTTGTCCTATAAACCAAGGAGGTCTAGGAATTTGGAAGGTCAGACCAATAAATAGAGCTTTAACGTCTAAATTAGGTTGGAGATTCTTCAAAGAGATAATTTATGGACAAAGGTGCTTAACGAAAAATATCTAATTGGTTGGGATAGTGTGGGTTGATTACAAGATGAGTATCTTCCTCAAAGGTCTTGTTTCAGGATTGGTTGATCAAATGCAGAAATATTTTATGGAAAGGTTCTAGATGGAAAATAGGAAGAAGAGATTAAGTTCAATTTTGGGAAGACAAGTGGCTTCTTAACTAGCCCCTTCATGAGGTTGCTCCATAGAATGAAATTTGTGATGGTATGAAAAGAAAATATGGAAATAAAGTGCAGGATTACATCTTTAATAGCGGGGTAGGAAGAGAATGGCTACTTTTAAATCTAGAAGATGTCAATGTTTACCATGCTAAGATCATTTTTTATCTTAATATTCTTTTGAAAAGTTTATTTGTTAGCAAATCTTCTGTTGAACTAGATGATGAGCTCATATGGGAAGAATCTTTGGATGGTCATTTTACTATTAAAATGGATTATACAGTGGCTGTTGGGGCTACTCCTGATGGTTTTCCTTGGGATAAAAATATGGAATAAGAACTTAATTCATAAGGTGAATGTATTTTTTTGGTTGGCTATACAAAATAAAATGCTTATTATTGATAATCTCAAAAAAAAATGTGTATACATTCCCAACCGTTGTGTCCTTTGTGAAAACAATGTTAAGTCCATTGTTCATATTATGTTGCAATGTCCCTTCACCTTCATTGTGATAGGAGTTGTTCTTTCTAAGTATAATTAATTGTCTTCTCAAAAATCAAATTCCAAGTTCAACCATTAGCAATATTTTTCATAAGACACTTGATCTCATTAAGAATTTTAAGCAAATTAGAATCAAAACATACATTCAGAGAAGGTAATGGTGCTGCCGATTGGTTTGCCAATAAAGAAATGAATAATCGAGAGTTCACCAATTGGTATAGTGTTTCTGATTTCCCTTGGAAAATGATTCAAATTATTGATGATGATAGGGGTAATATTTGAGATTTGTTGTATGAGAATAAACCCTCATACCAAGCTTTGTTGGTGTTGGCTTTTGATATTATTATGGATGTCAATTACAGAAATATTAGATGAGATTTATAAAGTTCTTATTTGATTTACTGGTTTATGGAGAGCAATCATTGTATGGTAAAGGCTATTCTCCTCAATGGTAAAAAGGATTTAAATTTTGCACATGGAAAATGATGATAGTGGATGGCATCATTATTTTTGAGCTCGTGTTGTTTTGAGTAGTGACAGGGCTTGCACAAACAAACTTAAGGTGATGGTTATTGCCATTAATCAAATAATTCAAGTGTTGACTGTCGATTGCAAATTTGAGTGTGGTAAGACAGTTTGTATTTCAGTTAAGAAAAATACAAAATGGAAGGTGAATTATGTCGAACTGAACCATCTACTGTGGGTCCTATTACGAAGAACACGGATGTTTGGCCTATCATGGATGATGGTAGTCTGTCAAACTATATGGAAAGGATTTGTGGTAGTGATAATCATCTTTCCATCAACTTTGCCAAAGGATGGGAGGCAAGAATTATAACTATGAGGTCGGTTACTATAGTTGTTTCTGAAGCGTTGATCTCTTAGGTAACAGGAATGAGTACTCATGGGAGGAAATATGATAGGAACAAGCAAGAGAAGGCTAAAGAAATGGAGCGATTTCTCAAATCTTGGAGAGGAACTGGCTCTTTACCAAGGGGGTTTTCTTCAAAATTTTCTGCCTAAGCCTTACCATGAATTGGTTAGGCAAATCATGAAGTATATTACGCTGGAAGGAAGGTATGCAGCTGTTTTTTCCTATCATTTTGCCTTGTTAAATCAGTTCAGGCATAACATTCCTATTAGTTTGCCTTTTTACTTGTTGATGTCACTTGAACACTCTATTACTGAGATGCATATGGGGAAAGCTCCCTTACCCCCTCATCAGTCCCCGATTTACCTCCTGCATAGCCATGCTAAGTCCCTTGGGAATGGAATTGGTTGAGCCTTCTGGGAAAAAGAAAACCATTACTAAAGGAAAGGGTAAGGGACCTGCACAAAAATCCATCCCCATTAAAATTCCTGCGAAGTCCCTGGCTTCTACCCCTTCTAAATCCCCTGCGAAGAAACCACGTGCCTTCATTGCATCTAATCCTGAGGAGGAGGAATTGGAGGAGGAAACTGATGAGGAATAGGAGAATAAGATGTTGGATAACAGTCAAGATGAGGTGGATAAACCAGTTGATGATTTGATAGTTGAGCTGCAAAAAAATGCTTTGTTTGAACTTTGAAGACTCAAAAGGGATCGTAAGAGAAAAGAAAGGGAGGAGGACGGTAGCGATGATAGTATCTAGGAAAGACTCAAAACCATGGCACCGGTCATTGAGCTCCATAAGAACTTGTTGTCTTGGATTATTAAAGATAATAATATGAAATTTTTTGTTGGAGGTAGTACCAGTGTTCCTATGTAGGGTGTTTTTGATGAGGGTGAAGGCATGGTTTCCAAGATTCAGAATTTGGAAGCTAGAGTTGAGAGTTTGGATGCTGAGAAGAATATGATGCAAGGTATCAGTTAGAAAATTGCACAAATGAGCAAAGTCACCGTCAAAAATTGTGTCTAACATCAATGTTCTAAGGGAAGTCATCAAAACAGGCAAAGAGCAACGCAGTGGAGTCCGAACAAGCAAAAGAATCAAGGGCCTGGATAAATGAAAGACTGTGGAGCTGGATAATTCTGCAGTGGAGGACATTGAAAAGGTCCTCAATAATTTGGTTAAAGAATGGAACCTTGTGCTAAAAGATCTGGATATGTAATCTATAAAGTCTAATTTTTTGTCTTTTTGCAGTGTTTATCTATATTTTATTATATATGTACTTTATTTTTGTTTTTTTTATTTTATAAATATTTTAAAGTTTTTGTTTTTTATTTATAATTTTTTAAATATTATATTTATTTATATTTTATTTTATTTTTTCATATTTACTTTTATTTTTAACATTTTATTAATAGAAAATATTGGACAAATTTAATGACAATTTTTTTTTCGAACTTTATTCTTTAGCGTATTTGAATCGAACTTTATCCTCATCAAACTCGAACTCAAACCTTGTAACTTAGCTAGAGATAGATGGAATCCACCAACAGAAGACTGCATAAAGTTGAAATCCATGGGGCTGAAAAGGTAAACCCATGCCCTGCATAGGGTAAAGGCCTTCAGAGACTTGGTCTGCTTTAATAAGAACTTTTAAGGTACAGCTGTGAGGGCCTCCAGGGCAGTACCTGATAGCGTAGATTGAAACCCTAATCTAAACGCCATAACTAGCAGCAACAAGTAACTACAGATTTCTCAGAGTCAACTAAGATTCAAAGATCATTGATACAGAAGCTGTGAAAGGGGGCTGCAAGGATGCGAAATTGATAGCCTTATGAAAGAGCCTTGTACCATTGAATGTAGCTTACATTTATCTCCATAAGTTCTAGTCGCTGTTACAGACAGAGATATATGATGGCAGACTAGTTGGTGAATTATGTGGCCAGACTTTTTATTTCAAAAGGGTGAGAGTTAATTTGAGAGGTGAGGGATGCCCTCAAACATTAATTTACAAGCTTACTGTTTTCATAACTCCATTTGACATTTGTCCATTGGGGTAACACTGCAGTTATGATCATGATTGACCACGTTTATGGCAGGTTACATGCATTGAAGAGGTCATTTTGTGCATCCACCCTAGCAAAGTTCATAGCAACTTTTGTAAGCCTACATCTTAGCTTAGGATCATTTCAATGGCAGCAAACCAGCCAGAAACCAATCCCAATTTCAGAATTTGATCCGTAGTTAGAGCATCCTTAGAGTAAGTGTTTGAACTTAGAGGCTGTGAATAAATATAGGCAACTGAGGGACTAGGCAATACTCATGGAAGGGGCCACACATGTACGATGAAGAAGGAATATAGGTGACTGAGGGCTAAGCAAGAGACATAGAAGGGAGCACACAGGCACGAATAATAAATAATATAAGGCTGAGAAGAAAGAATCATAGTGTTGAGTCTCGGACTTGGCAAAGACTCAGCAAGCCTAATTTTGGCTCGGACTCAGTCTCAGACTCGGCCAAGACTTGGCAAGGCTCGGCAAATTTTATAAAATCATTAAAAAATGCAAATTTTAGGAGAAAAAAAACTATAGAAATACATTCCATATCAAATCCACTTAAAAATACACTCAAAACTAGTCAATTACATCTAGCATACACATGTAAACACAAAGAAGAAATTATAAATGTAAAAACTAAAAACTCAGTACGGTATAAATACCCTTGTAATGCTGAACTCAGTTCTACTGATTCTACTTTCTAGAATCTAAACACCCAGGTTTAATTTCATTCTTGATCTAGTGGTTTTTGTCTCTTGAAAACTTATTAGGGTGGCTCACCTCATTGAAAGGCCCTAGCCCAGTATACCTATCATGATATTGTAATTTTGTTGATTGTCAATCTATGCCAATAAAAATGGAAGTCAAGTTAGTAACTTGTTCTGAAATATATGTTTAAACATACAAGAAACATGGATAGAATAAAACCCTGCTCAGTAAAAGTGCTAACTGTTTTGCTCAAAATATGGCAGGAAGGATATTGGAAGTTCTGAATTTTGTTTTGAGTTAATAGAGATCTAGTTTCATAAATGTGGTTGTTGCTGCCATGCAATTTCTGAGTTCTATGCTTGGAAAAGTTCAGATATATGCTCAGTGAGTCAGTACAATCTCTCTGAGTCTTAATAAATTCTATTGCATGCTATTTGGTCTGCATCTAAATTTCAATCAATTATTTGGTTTGGATGCTCTGTTTCCAAGGGAAATCCTAGTAGGTCTGGGACTGAACTCTAATTACCCTTGTAGTAATTCTGTAAAACACTGGTCTGCTTGGGTTGAACTTGATACATTGTAAAACACTGGGTTTGCCTGGGTCTGCCTCCTGTTTTTGAGCATGCCATAATTACTTTTCATGTTTCTTTTTTAGCAGAGTCTAGTTAGATTTTCCACAAGTAACAGGCCAAGATTGGAAAGAGTCTAGTTATATTTTTGCTATTTTTCAATTTTTTTTATTACAAATAAAATTAATTATTTAAAAAAAAAAACAGCAAGGAGTCGGCGAGTCCTGGGACGGAAAAGACTCGCGAGTCCCTCCCAGGACTCGCCGGGGAATCGTTCAGGGTGACTCGGGCTCGGATCCGCAAGTCTTCGGCAGGACTCGCTGAGTCTCAACGCTATGGAAAGAATAGATGGCAGAGTAAGAAGGGTAGAGTAGACCAGGAGAAAGGAGGACAAAATATAAGACTGCAATGCCCATCAAAACGAAATTCAAAGAAAGCTTCGGAGATTGCTGGGTAAGGAAACAGAAAAATCTTTGGGGTGTACTTGTTAATGAAATCGCGAGTAACAGAAAATTAGCAGAAACTGGTACTGAAAACTCACAAGCTTAAAAAAACTGTTGGAAATTTCAGAAAACTCCTGGAAATGGTATTTTAAACATTGAGAATCTTTGAGAAGCTTTGGGAAAAATGAGTTTCGGGGTCATTAACTTCAAAATACTCCTGGAGAACGGGTGGAAACTGCAAAACACATTTCATGCACAAGGAAACTGTTGCCAGGACTAGAAAATGTTGCCGCGTCGATCAATCCAGAAAGCAGTGATTCGTTGAACCATTGATTCCATGTTCTCCTTCATAGACAGAACTGAAAATGCAATGGCACAACGTACATCACGATCACACAAACCTATATTAATACTCCACAGTATATGCAATGACCAATCACAGTGACATCTTGACAAAGGTTAGATGGCCTGCGCTCAACAGTTGACCTAATAATTTTGGAGCTTCGTCAATGCTGTCCTCTTTTTCAATCTAGCCTTCCATGTTCTTTTTCTCCAGCTTAAGGGTTTCTGTGGAGCCAGGGGGTATATATTTATGTGAGTTTGTCCTGTCTTTTTGCCTTCAGATCTAGATTTCAAATGACAAAAAAACAGATTCCAATTCACATACTACCAAAAAAATCCATGCCCAACACATAAACATTAAAGAAATCCGAGAATAAAATAATGGGTATTGCAAACAGGGCTAATAATGAATAGATTGTATGTTTTTTGGAAGTACTGTTCTTTTTCAAAAAAGTTTCATACACAGTACTTCCAAAAAAATATACAATCTATTCAATATGGACTGTGAAAGCATAAAATCTCTTATTAGGGCTAATATAGCTTTGAGGAAACTTAAAACTTGTATGAAGAAAAAACGAAGGAAAGAGTGATTTCTGTAAAGATAAAGAAGAGGAGTACCTGAACCATCCAAACTGCACCTGCGGCAGCGGCAACGCCCCACATGGCAGCGGCCTTAATGTCGTTGGGATGCAGTCGAATGGGCGAAGGAATCAGTTTCAACAGGGCCGATCCGCTTTTGGCCATCCTTGCTACTGGTATTGCCCTCTGAACTTTTCCTATTCTCTTCCTCGCGCAATGTTATTCTGTTTATTTTTATTTCTTCTTGCTCGTATCATCTAAATCCCACCTATGTGCAATGTTCCCAACGTGCATGAACACCCTTGACATTTGGGATGGCATAAACATTGACCATTTTTATTTTCTTAAGTGAAACAAAGGTCCAAAGGGGAATTATAAAAAAACTTTGGCATTCAAGCTTGGTCAGTTGCATTAAATCCCAATAGTGATATAATGATAGTAATGTCCAATAAAAACTAATATTTCTCTATCAAATTAGAAAAGTATTAAATTGGAAAAGTACAACATAAAGTAAAGAATACGGAGTGTAAGTGTATTTCGAACAAAACGGATATATATTAATAAAAATATATCTAAAAGAAAATATTTCGAAATAAATTATACTCTCGTGCTTCACATGTCTCATCATATGTACAAATCTTATCATAAGGTCACGTTGTACTCAATCTTGAAAAAGAAACAAGTGAATGCAAAAAAACAATCTTCTAGGTATGGATTAATGTGGAAGCAAAGTCTTTCGAAAGCAAAGAGCCAAGCGTCTCTGATCTTCGTAAGCCACGAAGGTCTGGAGAGAATTATATGAGTTTATAAAGAGGTGAAATAATTGCCTCTTGATTTCATAAGAAAGAGAGCATCTAAATACAAAATGATCTTTGGTTTCAAATTCCATGAAAACAATCTTATAAATATGATGCACCAGAGAAGTATGGTGTTTTGTCATGATGCGAAGGTGGTGTGAACAAACTCTAAACTGTGTCAATAAAAGCCACAAGAATAGGGTAATTAAAGCCTAATGTAACCTTGAGGTTGAATGATTCATTCTCAAAATGAATATATGTATTATTATAGTGTTGAAGCTATGAAGAGACCATCTCAACTCTCTAACCTTTACATATAAGGTAAATGTGTTGGCATTATGCTTTGAAGTGTTGAAAACCTTTTATTTTCTCAAAAAATACTTAAAGTTCGTGTGTATTACAAAAGGAGTTAAGATATGTTATTGTCTTTGGAGACATTCCTTTGAGTGGGACTTCTAAATGATGTGTCTACAAATAGAAGAATAACTTTACATACTTTGTACTACAATTAACCATTTATGCCTGCACAACTTTAAATGATTTCCTCAAGTTTATCTATTTATACACTGAAAAGAGTAGGGCAGAGTGGACAACCCTTTGCTTAACCATGGTGGTGTGTTGTACCCCCTCTATCTCACCAACACTTGTGCACTATGCCAACAATGGACTTGTTTAGTGTCATAACAAGTGATATCACTGATTCTAGAATGCCTAAATCCATGAGCCTATCAATGAGCAAATGTGGAGGAACAGTGCTAAAGGCTCTATGAAACTCTATAAAGCAACTATAAACTTTGTGCCTTTTTTCCTTGGTCTCCTCAATTATAGAGGTCAAGCTAAAAATATGATCACTGGTGCTACAATTTCTCTTAAGCCTAGTTTGTCCCCTACCTCTCAGCATTTTGGTTTCTAGCCATCTCGAGATATGGATGTCTAATTCAATCGAAATGATTTTTGCAAGTGTATGACCATGATAGTGGGATAATTACTAGGATCATTTTGGTCTCCACACTTTTGTATCAAGTGGATGATATGGTTTCTCCAAGACAAAGGAAAGCCATAAGATATAATACAGTCCAATTTGGTTATGCAAATAGCTACACCTTATGGATTGTGGTTGAACAATTTAGTTTTTATATTAGCTACATCTTGAGCTTTATTGCAATTATGTTTAAGGATGGCATACGGATAAGGCAATCAATAAAGATGTGAGAATGAATAGGTTTGGAGTTAACAAATATGCAAGGTTGTTTAGGCACAGTCAAACCAAGTCGAAAGATCATTTATAACATAAATTGACTTCTTGCGAAGAAAGACCCTCAAAATACAAAATGATCCTTGGTTTCAAACTCCATGGAAATAATCTAATAAATCTGATGCACGTGAGGAGTATGGTGATCTATCTCTATGTGAAGGTGGTATAAATAAACTCTTGATTATAGACAATAGAACCCTCAAAGTACAGGGTAACTGGAGCCTAGTGTAACCATGAGTTTGGATGATTCCATCCTCAAAGTAAATATATATATTGTAGTAATGTTGAAGCTATGAAGAGACCATCTCAACGTCCTACCTTTACTTTTAAGGAAAACTTGTTATAAGTATGCTTTGAAATGTTGAAAAAAAATATTGTCTCAAAATTTACACGAAGTTCATCTATATCGCAAAAGGATGTTAAGACATGTAGTTGTCTTTTAAGACATTATGTTGACCCTATAAGTATACTTAAGGCAATTGTACAAGTTTTTTCAAGACTTGATGCATGAGTGAGATGTGTTAAAGAGTTTTGCAAACTTGCAAAAGGTATAATCTTCACAAGATCATGCACGCATAAAGATTGATCTAGCACAAGATACATAATGCACAATGTGCGGAGTTACAAAAGTTCATATCAAATGAGAGGAAACACATTTGAGGAAGGAGATACAAGAAAATAGATTTTGATAAGTAGGGTTTGGAAATGGATATATCTTGCTCAGCAAGTTGATCTAGTGTCAATGTTACGCGTACCAAGTACTCCACTACAAGTCTCTACTTTTCTAGAAGTGATTTCCACATCAACCTACCCATAAACTTGTGGGTACTTTGTTTTAACCATCATGACCAGCTTTTGGAACTCATCCTTGTAGTTCTCCAAATCCTCATTATCATTCTTCATTTATTCTTTCAGATCCATTGCATTTTGATTATCAATCAAATCCATCTTTATTATCTATAGGGATATATTTTCCAATGCCAATCTTGTCATGCACTTGGGATCAACCACCTTAATTCCCCATCCTACTTGTCATCATTTTTTTCTTCTCCCTTCACCTTGACAAATGTTTTTACTAGGAATTAAACTCTGATGACTTCATGTGGGTATCCAAAATATCTTTTAGCTTATTTAAATCTCTAGATAATACATTTTAATGTCAGATCATACCCCATGACACTCTTGGTGCCCTGATTTCAAACCCAATACTCGCATCCCAATCAAATTACTCTTTATCAATCACCATCACATCATCCAACTCATGTGGCTCCTCTTGCACAATAACTTTTGTATTTTACATTTCCTCATGTGCATCCTTTGTCATCTCAACATTCAATGCACCTACTTGTGAAACATTGATCTGTACACAGCTCTTGCACAATGCACATCTCTCCTTTACCTTCTTGTAGCACACTTGCACTTATTGCACATTTCTCTGTACTAATCTTGCTCTCATCCGCACACATCAGTCACGCACTTACTCACATACCTATGTGCTCAACTCACGCCAAGTCACAACCTGCGCACCCACTCTACGCTTGGTTTACTCATAGCCTCATGCATCTTATTGGCATTTGCTCACAAACTCGTATGCCTATACTTGTATCAATTCCAACACATCCACATGTCATCCTAATCCAACCGTGTGACTTGCCAAGTGGTAACTTCCAGCTTGTAAACCATTAGTTACCTAGTTAGATAGTTGATCGCCACATATATAGAAGCTCAACCCTCACCTAACAAGGAAGATAAAGTGTCTCATAATTGTCTTCTTTGTAATTGATAATAGTTGTAACTACTTCTTGTGTTCTTCTTATATAGAGATGTAGCTTATGCATTCGGCCAAGGGTCGATGCCTTACACAGTTGTAATGATAGATAACATGTTTTGTGTATTTACTATGTCATACATGCATTGTATCACATTGTACCATTTCCCTGTTCATCCATGTTGAATATAAGTTGCATTTTTGTAAGTATAAGACATTTACTCCATTGAATGTATGTTGATTGTTTTGTCTTAATACTTCTATGTGCATTCAATCTCCATAACCATGTGCGTTATCTCTAATGCACAGTTGTCCTCTATACACCTATTAGTGGGCCCTATAGTGCAAATCAAATATTTTATTGCACTTTAATTGCATGCACACCACTTTGTTTTTCAATCCCATCCATTTCCTCTTTTTCCTTCTATGTTTGTTGAGCATCTTGTCTCAACTCAGTGTTAAGTCTACGAGTTTGTTATGAGCACACTTCCCTATGCAGCATCTCCTCCATGTGTACTTATATTGGTGCTTCTACTACTATAAATCCCACTTGTGCAATTATTTATTTCTATCTGGTTTGTAGTTGTTTGCACAACATCCACCTCATTATGGGTTTTAATAAAATGTTGGAAGACTTGTGCATGGAGTGATTAGACTAACCAAAAAATTGGACTAGGAGCCTGATGATTCCATTAACTGGGAGTAGTTGTAGCTGATTAACTCTTCATGCACTAACTTATGTTGTTTGCACATCAACAATAAGTTCCTCGCCCTTATCTATCTTGGGGTTTCCATCTTTGTTTCCCTATGGACTAGAACATGTGTGGTAGTTTGCCTTTGTGTTGGATTGTGAGCAACACTTGGTCCTATAGGTTGAAACAAGGTTCTTTGTTTATAGAAATGTGACTCTAGGATTTCCTCTATCACCTTACCATTCCCTTTCCTTGAACCACTTTATCTTGTTGGAGCTTCTTGCTTCTTTCCTCCTCCAACCTTTTTTTTATAGCACCTTCATCAATTAGCATTGGTATTTCTAGCGGTCTAGTTTGTGACTAATTTTTTGGTGTTAACTCTAACTTCTGCTTGGGCCTCAAGATGCACATGATATTGTAATCATGTTTTCCCACTTTGGAAAATAATGGTTGCTTGATTTGCAAACCAATATAACCCAACTTGTCCAATCCTTCTCCTCTTTTGATCATTCACTTTTTTTTGATGTGGCCAATGTGTAGTGTGCCATTACACAAAATGCAATAAAACCCTCATAGTGTTTCAACATCTCTAGTGGTATTATGTATTATTCTTTTAGGAATTCTTACAAGAGATCATACCACCCTAACATTATCTTTCTATATTCCATATTCATCTAATGTTTGCAAGTATACTCCACATATTTTTTATGTGCAAGAACCTTCACCAACCATTGGAGTGAACCCCAACATCCCGTTTGACAATCCACTTTCCTCAATCATCTTTAGAATCATGATGCGACCCCACCAAAATTCTTCACCTCTCATGTCTGTGTCATTGCATGCCATCACCAATTCATCGATAATATACTTGGCATAATTCAACTTTACCCCTAACCATGTAATTTGATATGCCAAACAAATGTTTTTTTTTACAACTGACCATTGTCTTGGAGTGACAATTTTCGAACCGATTAACCACACAACAACCATCATGCTCAGTGTTGGCAATCAAATAACCTTGACCATTGAGCTAGTTGATGAAATTCCCATAACTTTTGTCATAATGTTGATCTCAACCTTATTTTCAAACACCTTACACATGTTAATACCCTCATTGTGGATAGTCATTATTCTACTAATTTGCGCATACAATACTTTTATCCCATGCATTACAATATTCAATCTACCTTCATAGATGTGTGATAATAGAAATTTTAACCAATTATTTTGGCTTTTCGAAGAATAGTAATTCAAACAACTCAAACACTCATGTATGTGTTGACCATTCTCTTACCTTCATCAATTCCTTAGTATTTCATATTGTGTCTTGTAACTTGTCTTCTATCAATAATCAATACTCCTTGTAGTGGTTGAAGTCTTTGATAGTGAAGGATCCTATACAAGTCTCTAGGTTTTCCCCTCCCTACATTACCTCTGGGATTTACGTTAGTGCTGCCATGAATAAAGGTTTTTTCTTCATCTTTTATTTCTTTGTTGGTGGTGGTTTTTCACGTCTCTAGATCCTTACTTGCAACTCCTAGATGTTAGGAGTGGGGCTCTTATAATAAAACTTGTGGATGGTCAATTGTTGTGTTTTATTAGAGGAAATCCACTCCTAATATCTAAAAATGTTTATTGTTCCTTTGTTGACATCCCAAGTCCTTGCACCTCTTTTCTTGGATCCCTATGGAATGCCTTACTCTTGTAGACAAGCACTCAATCAAAAAACCCCTTCTTTCCTATAATATACCAACCTTAATCTTATATGTGTGAGTCTCTCTAACCGTGTAGCTTGCAACCCATAATATCTTCTAGACACAGTTGTGGACATACTCTAAAAATCTCAATGCCTTTCTCCCTTTTACTACGAGTTTTCTTCTTATTTGGCTCTTTATTATTCTTACATTGGCTCTTACTTCGATTGAGCTTAGAAACGAAATTTTAAAATGCATTATCATTCATTTGTACCTTGTGTGCATTTAATTCCTCACTTACCCCTTATATGTTTGAGCGTGTTCTTACTCCTTCTAATGTCATCCACCTTTTCCCTTTTCTTCCTTAGGTGTTCTTAGGCCATGTGCACCATCCATACTCTCTTGTGCTTCATGCCCCAAGCATCATGGTTTTTAGATCTGACATGTTCCTATGATCTTACCTTGTGCTTCATCCACCTTACAAAACTAATTTGTTAACCTAATCCAAAATACTTCATGTGCCACTTTTTCACATTCTTGAGACTTCTTGAGCCATTACATTTTGCACAGGTTTCCCACTAATATTTTCCAAACCAACTTTCCACTTTTCATTCTCTTTTGCGAAACTCATCTTACGCAACATCCTCTTTTCAAGATGCACCTTTCACGACATCGTACCATACCATCCTTACCAATATTTCATCAATCTATTGGATAAGCTTTTCTATCTCAACATCACCATTATATTGTATGATTTGTGTACCATCCTATACAATGGGATTTTATCTTCCTTATTGCACGTATGGCTAACAATCACTCCTACAAACCTGAAAGATTCCTCACTCGACTCACCCAATTGGATTTATAGGATCATCTATGTTTATTAACATAAATCAAAGAACATGTTAAGCAAACTTAACTAAAAAAGATGAAATGTTTGTATTGTAATTTTCTCTTTTCATTAGAGTTTCCTTATTTATGGCTTCCCCCTATGCATCATTTGAAAAATAGTTGAAGCCTATACCCAATGATCTATCTCTGGAATAGTTCCCTGGGGTGTCATACTTGTGTCACTTTCTCATGTGCATTGACAAGGTTGATCTTGTTGGACATTTTGTCAAACTTAGTCATCTATTTTCCATTTCCTATATTCTATAACTTCCCTAGTGAGGTTTATTTGTTAAATTCCTTTTTGGACCATATGTACTTAGTTTTTATTAAGCTCATTGTATTATTTTTCAATAGTACCTTGTGTTTTTATGCTTCACTCTTTTTGTGTAACTCATATTTTGCTTTGAATTCCACCTTCTTTGTTATCATGAACTGAAGCTTTAGTGCATGTGAGATCACCCTAGATTTATGCACACCATGTTTTACCTTTTTTTTTTTTTACTCACCAACTTTCACCTCAACAACCTTCTACACTTGAGATTGTTTGATTTAATCTTTTACTTCACAAGGTTCTTTAGCCAACTTTTTTGGTGTGCACAAGACCCATCATAACACCATTTTTGGTCCCTTCCTTTGCTCGTCCTTTATTTTGCAACTTCTTATCATTTTGCTCTTCACAAAAGGTTAATCGACACCATTCACCTTCACACATTTTATTCTCATTATATTGAGTGTATCTCCACCCAACATGTGCATGATTGGATGGAGGTATCTGACACCTTTTCCTCACTAGTCCAACTCAAGGATTTCTTCTTTTGTAAACTCCCTATCTACTTCCTTTATGCAACAATATTGAAGAGATTACTCTTTCCCTCGTACGAATCCATGTCCTCCACATATGCTACTCCATGATCATTATTATCTAGGGGAATAACAACCCCATGCTCCCCATTTTTAAAACTCATATAACATCGTTTGAATTGCATATTAGCTCAATTTTCATAGCATCATGGTCACCCTAATAACACATGATAGTTATCTTCCTCAACCATATTTGTTACTTCAAAATTTGTCAAGAAGGATACACCCATCATCTGCAAATTTGCATGGTGCAAGACCCTAATAGATCTTGACTTTGTCTTGTTTGCCATAAATAACATATTACTCAAAGGGCGTAGGGTTGGATTGCCCATGTGCTTCTAAGCTTCCTTTATCAATATATTTACTTCAACTCCCATATCGATCAAAATGTTACTCATTTCCCAGTCATTGATTTTAGCATCAATGATCAATTGTTGATCACACGGTGCATTCCTTGTTGAACATACTCCTTATGGTCCTTCTTGAATTGACTCTTGGTCATCCCCCACACTTTGTTGAAGCCACAATTTTAACAAAGGCATTGCCCCTTCCATTTGCATTAACAAAATAAATTTTGTGATCTCACCTACTCCATTTTGACAAAGAATCTTGTGCATGCCTTCCTTAGCTTCTTCTTTTATCTCCCATGTAGTCTGTACTTCACATTGTAGAGTTCTTATAATTTCATAGTCTTTTATCAGGATGTATTTTTGTACATGTGCATTGGGATACCCATTCTTCTCGCCATCCTAGTTGTGTTACATATTATCTCTCGGTGGTAGTGGGTGGACCATTCTTGCACCTTATTTCTACATCCCACTCCTTATGCACTAAATATTATCTCTTAGTGGTAGTGGGTGGGCCATTCATACACCTTGTGTCTACACCCTACTCCTTGTCATAATGTTTATTTTAAACCTCTACCATTCCCAACATCCCCCTGATTTTGTACCCATCTTATCTTAACAAATATGGATCATATTGACAACTTTATTCACTTGCTCTTTTTAAAAGATCTTCACTTGTGTTACACCCCGATTTCACCTTATGATTTAAACCTTTGAATCCATGGATTTAATATGGTTAATAACTAATTTTTATTGCTTTGATTTTAGCATTATGACATGTACTGTGAGGAACAATGATATTGATGATTAGTATGCATGCTATTACAACTGTACTTGAATATTTTGTACATTGTAGATGTATAATTGTTAGTCTTACATCATTGGTTTATATATATCGATGACTCAGACTAACTACATATTTCTTGCGAAGTGGATGTATGATTGGTTTTACCCACAAAGCATAACGAGGGAGAGCATCATTGGAGAGGATGTTGCAAATGGGATGATTGTAAGATGATAGAAGGGAAATGCTAGTAACCCAAATCCACACACCACCGTAGATTGACTTATTACTACTTTATGTTGATCTGGTTTGCTAATATTATGCTTGTTAATGCTAGAATAATTGCATTGAATATGTTTCAATTGTACATTGAAAAAAATAAATTTATTGTAAGGGAGTATTAGAATAAATTATAATGGTTATAATGATCATTGAGTTTGTAAGATATTTTATTACGTGTTTTATTAAACTATGTTATTTAATTACATCTTTCATTGATAAATAAAAATAGTAACTAATACTACATTTTTATCTTGTTAAAATAATGAATTACTATTATTGTATTGGACAATTAATTAATTATAATATTTAACTTAATGCAAAATATAGCATGTGAATATCCAAATTACAATCTGTTCACTGAAAGACTGAATAATGATAAATCAAGTGGACTTGAATACTTAGCTTTGAAATAATTTCATAAAATCTTTAGAAGGTCTTGTTTTAAAATGGATAGATTGGAGGCTTCTAAGAAAGAGTTAAGCAGAGAAATGAATATCATTTTGATTTAGGGGTAAATAAATGAATATGGGCTGTTATCATTTTGATTGTAGTGGCGAATAAATGAGTATGCGCTGGGCACTCGGATGCACTTTCACCATATAAATGATATACTATAAGAAAAAATATAATAAAGAAAGTAGGATGGGTTATCCACTAAACGATAAGGATGCCATTAAAACAAAATGAATTTAACTATTGTTTAGGAAAACAAATGCACGGATTAAGGGACATTGATTTTGGACACCGGAGAAATTATTTTGGATTCCGGGGACATTTTGGCTGGAAAGAAGTTGCAAAACGGTCAGTGAACAAGAAGAGATCTGAATATCAAGGAGGGAAGTTGCAAAGCTCAGCATCAGATCCAGGTTCTTTATTGTATGATAAACTCATATATATACCATGACTGGGTGAAATAGTTTATATCGCTGTGCATAAATTTGATACGGATGTGTTTATTATCTACGCTGTGTATTTAAATCAAAATTGAAATGTCTATCCCTTGTACTGTTGTGCATATAGTTTATATGACCGAGTATTAAAATGAGACACTTACAGAAATCATCTATGTGAAAAGCCTTGATTAGCAGGGAAACGCCCAGCCATACATCCATCGCCCAGTCTTATAAAACAAGTGGAGTTGTATTAAGCTGAGTTTATATATAGTGTTTCACTAGTATTAACTTGCTGAGTTTTAATTGTAGCGACGAGCCTCTAAAGTGGGACGCTTAACCATAAAATGCCAGGGTGCATTTTTAAGTGAAGCATTAATACGTTGAAAATATTTTTTGAAAACAAATTAGATAGCTGAGTTTTTAAACCATCTGTGTGAAACGCCCAGTTATACAAAATAAGACACCATCTACACAATTAAGATGCCCAAGCTGAGTTGGAAACACCAGGAGTTATAATGCCATGTCAGGGCAATTTAAACGCTGTGTCCTTAAATTTATTTTTCGCTTTCGCCGAGTCATTAATATCAAATGCCCAGCCTGAACATTTGTAAAGCGGAAGTCTTGAGATAAATCGATAGTCTCTTACATATAAACTAGCTGGTTGTGATTTTGGGTATCCTAGGTGCACCATCTAGCTGGGCGCAAATTTGAAAGCATAGCACTAGGTGAATTTAGAATGTTATATTAAAAAAATTGGATTAAGGATATAGCTGAAAGTAATACAAAATATATGTATCTATATACATGTTACATAATCAAATCTAAATTAAATACAAGGGCGTTGCCCCTCTGTAGTTAGAGGAAACCAGTAGTATCGCGGCCAAGAGCCATTAGAATTAAACCAGAATAAAATTAAACTCCTGCTTGTTATCTTCTCCTCCGATGATCGATTTAGGGATTCTATTTATTAGACAGAAAGCAATTGTTAATAACAGTCATTGCATACCTGACAGCTGTTGGCCCTCTTATTTGCATTAATAATAAACACATTTATTATTTCCACACCTGTCCTCATTGCCATACCACAGAGCTGCATGTCGAAGAGAGTTTGCTGGCAAATACAAATTATGTAGCGCCATGTTAGGAGAAAAAATTATAACGTCCACAAAATTAAGTAGTCTATAAATTATATATTCCATAAAGCGATAATATGAAGGGTTCTTTTTAATTGTTTTACTCGGTTAGTATGAACTATATTGGACTATGCTTTACCTATCCGTTATAAATAAGCTAATATAGACTTTTTATTATCATGCTCGGTTGGTATGATCTTATTTATATTAGTATTGCATGTAAGTTATTATGGTCCTTGTTTAGTATATTTGGATGGTATGCATATGATATGGATTGTTTATTTGTTATGTATATTATGGGCCCCGTATTGACGATATTATCCAGAGAATGAGACGGATTTCTTAAGCCTAGTTAGCATCACCGATGTTGGGTATGGATAACCTGATCAAGTGATGTGTTATGAATTTGATCGATCCGATTGATCATATGTTATTTAAAACTTTGACCAAAGTAATGTTAGATTAACATTGGCAATTCATATGTTTGATTTGCATGTTGTGTGATATCATGTTAGAAACGTATTTTTCTTTATGATACACGTCATGTAGTAGAAATCTTACAACACATGGGGTACTAGCATGTCTCATTCTGGATTCTCGTACCGTTCTAGTTGCCTATCCGTGAAGGGAGGGTTATTCCCTGATAGGGGATTGTGCGGGGGATCGTTGATCTGTGGTTGGAGTGGTAAAGCGCTCAGATGATGCTCTCCCTCCCCCACTATAGTACATTCTTGGAGACAACACTTGACGTTATTAGAGATACATGGGTTGGTACAACTCGAGCTCCAGAGAGCTAGCTATATTTGTATTGTATATAAGGCTAAATGCCTATTAAGATTGTAAATGTAATATTATTATATATGAACAATAGTTGTTATATTGTGAGACTAATCGTGGTTGTGTCATTATGTATTTACTTTTTTACAAATTTGTAATACTTTATGCTGCATTTGGAATTAATATTGAAATTATAATGCTCTCTGTTGTGATAATATATTTTAAATTTAGTTTCTATGATTCTACTTGAATGCATATCAAGTAAGTTTTAAAAAAAAATTACTGCATTTTGTTTAAATACAACTAGGTTGGGTTTTAACAACTTGCAAGTACACAATCTTTTATCTTATGGTTCTTTCGATAGTATCCACAAGTCAAGTACTTGGTACAATCTTCAATAATGACCCTCTCCACACTTTAATCAAGTTAAAGAACCACAACCCCTACCTCTACCACCTCGCCTTTGTGCCTTAAGGCTCCACCTCGATTGAATCCTCCCCCTTGATTATATGCCCCATTCTAATTATATTTTCCCCTTTCGCACTTGGAATTTCATCTATGCTTGTGTTGGTAAAAACCCCCACCTTGGTTTTGGTTAAACCTTCAACCTTGAGGTTGATTATACCTTCCTTGATTTTGGTAACCACCTTGATATTGTGGTTGTGGCACAATAGTAGCTTAACACAATCCCATCTCCTTTGCTTCTTTAATCTCATTTATCAATATGTAATTCTCTATGTCACGAGTAGATTCTAAAATTTGTTTGTTTGTAGATTCTAAAATTTGGTATTAAATACTTAGCAATGACAACCTTGACACACATTGTCCAATCTAACTGTTGACGATGTGGATTTCACCCTTGAAAGAAGACTGAGCTTCTCTCTTCCACATGGCACAATGGAGACTCCCCTCTTGCTATGGGTTTGACAAAACTAAGGGGAGAATCTCTAGATAAGGGCTAGCTCCTTTTGATACATCTCTGAGGTCTTTCACTACTACTGCTAACAATGGGGGAGGAGGTGAAAAGGGAGAAGGATATAACCAAAATAGAAAATATCTACACGGTGATGCACCAAATGATTTTAATCTACTCATCTATTTTATTTGTTCAGACCAGAAGGGGGCAAACAAACACTTTATCTGACAAAAAGACCAGACTGTAGGGAGCTTTAACAGGTGGCTTAATGAAGACACACAGAGAATGAACTTACCACAGGGGCTATAAAAGGCACACTGTCAGATAACTACTCTTCTATCTTTGCGCTCCAGATGTAGCACTTCCTGTTAATCCGCATAAATGGTGCTTTGGCTACACTAGGTATGTTGGTGTCAATTTGTGAAAGCATCAAGCTAAAAATGACTGAGCATAGAATTGATACACAGACACACTCAAAACTATAACCATCTAGATAGAGGTAAAACACATTCTTATTAATCAAAGGTAAAATTTTGGCAGGGCTTCGCCTTACAAAAATGAGAGATCCCTTTCTCAACTAAGAGGTTACAATATATAGCATAAAGAAGAAAACTTTGGTGCCTTCCAGAACAAGTGGCCCATGCTACGTTGAATGCCTAGGAAGGAGGAAGTCCGTTAAAGGAACCATGTTGTGGCAGTCGCAAGTCTTGACTTTGGTGTTTAAATCATATTAAATGTCATTGCAAAAGCATGGGTCGCTTTGTCTCATCGACAAAAATAACTTCTTGTGTCGATGCTTTTTGTGCCACCTAGATTGATCTAATTCATGTTTGTGATTGGCTAGGTGCGTCCTTTGGAACATTTCAAATGTTGTCGTATGTGTGTGTAGACATGTTCTGGATTTTTTATTTTGTTCCCTCTTTCCTTTCTATTTCTTGTCACTTTCTGGCAATTTGAGCTTTCGAGCTATTCTCTTCCCTTTTTTAGGTGCCTTTTCTAGCGGGTCATTGAGTTTATCCTTGGGTCTTATGCCCCTTTGAATTCCATCGAGCCTGCGCTCATGAATTCTTTCAGGTAAGATGTCTGAAAGAAATCTTTTGACCGCTTGTCTGAAAAAGTTTTTTCTTGGCTTTTCCTCAATGGCTAATGCATCCCATTAAAGTTGATGTCTATGGGCCTGTCGCCATTCAAAAACCAATGACTATTTCACTATCTTGAATTTGATGCCCGCGGGGATGTCACCAGATGTTTAAATTGCCAACGGCTAGTTCATCATGCTAAATTTGACGTCATTAGGCCCATCATCATCTTTGGTAATTCCTTTGGCTTTTATGGAATGAACCTTACCAAAGGGAAGGTGTCCCTTCAAAAAATTGGAAAGGGTCCCTTTTTGGTCGCTGAGAGTCCCCCCGCAAGGGCATTTGCCCTTCGGGCTCCTTTGGCTTCTCAATTCCTTTAGACATTTTGTCTGAAGGAAATGTTTCCTTCAAAGTCTCATGTCTTAGCCTTCCTTTGTGAATTTCTTCAGACAAAATGTCTGAAGGAAATCCTTCGGGCACTTTATCCGAAGAAATTCACCTTTGGTTCTACATGGATTTTCTTTAGGCAAAATGTCTGAAGAAATCCTATCTTTTTGCCTTGTCATTTTTTTTGAAGGAATTCTTCCCTTCGGGCCTTCTGCTTTGTAACTTTTTTGAATGTGCCCTCTGCCCTCCATAAGGGCACTTTGGGTCCAAAATGTCTTTCAGAGCTTTGTGAAAGGTCCCATTTGTCACCTCCCTACCCTCTACAAGGGCACTTGACCTTTGGGGTCTTTGCGAAAGACTTGTATTTATTTGAAACTAGCTCCTTCCTTTGTCAATAAAAGGCCTGCTTGGAGGAAATCTGTTGAAGCGAAACAAGTCCCAGATCAACCCGAAAACCTACAGGACTCAAATCACTCGGCTCTTTCGTGGAACAGGCCTATGACAAAGGGAAAAAAAACCATGATTGCAGTAAGGTGAAAGCATCAAAGATTAGGACAACAAGAAAAGAAAAGGGAGACCAATTTTTGGCCTGTAAGACCAAAAAAGGTCAACAAATTGGCAATTCACAAGGGAAGTATGCCTGCTATGCTAAAAAACACTGATAGCCTCAAAGTCCATTGGGCATGGAGTCAGGATGCAGCTTGTAAAATTCAGCAACAACCTTCTAAAGACCTATGAACCAACAAAGCTTTACCTCAAGCAACAAGGAAAAAACAACACCTAACAAGGCTAAAAAAGACTACACCTGTGCGAACAACACTTAGGGAAAACAAAGACAACTGAAAGAAAACTACTATGTACAGCTAATTATGTATATTTGCCTCCCTCTTGGATCAAAGGGAAAACTTCTCAAGTCTCCATGGCAAAGAAACCTAGGTTGCCAAACAAGTGACTAAATGGAATGGAAACTTGGTGACTTGCCCTTCTTGCCTGCCACCTTGATTGGCTTGTATCTGAGTGGATCAGGGTCAAACATGTCTCCAACATCTATGTATTCACTTTGCCCTTAGAAACTTGATTCATGTTGGCCCCTCATGCTAGGGTATTTCATCAAGAAATCAATGGTTGTTAGCTTATCACCATACGCCTCATTTATCTCATAGTCTCCTTGACATGCATCATAGATTGACTTGCTCCCTTCTGCCTCATTGAAGACCCTATCAAACTGATCTTCTACTTCATCATGGCTTTCTTAAAGAAAGGTGTCTGTTGTGATGTCTGAAATGAGATCACAAACTACTTGCTTATCCCACAGAATGTCACCTTCTTGCTCAAGGCTCTCTTCTTTGAAGCTTTCAACAAGATGGAAAAGTCTCTCCCTTTCTTGCTAAAAAACAAGAGTCTCTGGTTGTTCCAAGACATGCTCCTGATCCTCCTCTAACTCGAGTCCCATGGCATGGTCATTCTCTTCATCAAAACAACAAGGAAGTTCATCAAACAAGGGAGGAGAGAGCTCACCATGCTTACTTTCCTCATCATCTATTGTTGATAGATAAAGTTTGTCAACCTCTTCTTCATATTGTTGAAACATTCGCATGTATGTATGACCTGTATCTTCTCCTTTGTTGATGATGTCTTCAAAGGCAGCATCCATGATGATCTCATCCTCATTGTCACTCATGATAGCCTCTTGGGCAGCTAAAAATTATATCCTCTCTTCTTCACTTAACTCTTTCAAAACAGGTTCCTACTTGAGAACGAATGGAGTGGAGGGTTGATGGACAAACTCATGTGGAAGAGGAGGCAATCTTTGAGCTAGAATCGAATGATTTTCTTCCTTCCATTTGGCTAGCACTTCATCTACATCAAATGTGGCTTGATAGCTCTCTTGAAGGAGTGTAGATGGGGTGTGTTCAGACATGGAATCTGTTGTTTGGCATAAACCATCCATCACATCTTGGCTGAAGAATCTCATTCTAGACTCGAACTCTACAATTTGCCTAGCTATATTCTCTTGGAAGAGCCTTTCTTAAAGATCATGAGGATCACCATGAGCAAGAGCAGCTTCACCATTTTTAAGGCCCTAAGCTGGTTCATGGTATTATCTCCTCCAACTTGGAATCTTGACATCATGTTGAAAGACTTGAGGAGGTTGAGGAACATTAGGAAGAGACTGTTGATGCATAGGAAAAATTTCTTAAAGAGAGGCGTGCTATTTTTCAAAAGGCATAGGATGATTCCCTTCAAAGGAGGATTCACAATCTAAGGAATTGAGAAGGTTCATTTCCATGGGAGGCTACTCTAATGCCCTTTGGAGTGGTCAATGCATCAAATGAGCTAGAGTGAGCAAGTGTTATTTGGTAGAAAAGATTTGGTGCACAAGAGGAGGCTTTTTTTAGAATAGGAGGGGGCTGTGTTGGAATGGGAGAAGGCACACAAGGCTGATTGCCTTGAATGAATGGACTCTTCCATTTTGCTACCTCCTCCTTCATGGATTGCAAGGCCTGAGCTTGCCTCAACAAGCACTCCTCTTTGTATATAAGATCTTGTTGATATCTATATTGCTCCTCCAATCTGCTTATCTCCATCACTTGCTTTTCAAACTCTAGCATTACTTCCTTTACACTAGGTGAAGGGCAACTGGGAGAGCTGCTTGAGGTGATTCCATGAACAACCTGAGCTTGATCAAAGTTATATGAAGGAACACAAGGCCCATGCTGCTGAGCAATGGAATTATACATACCAAAATGTGATTTCTTGATGGCACCAAGACTGCTTAACCAACTGATTCAGCTCGGAGTCGCCATTAGTGTTGGTTGAAATGCCTACAGAGGTTGATTGGTTGAAGAACACATAAAAAAATATTTCAACTCCTCAAACAAACAGTCCCATCAGGCGTGCCAAAAATTGTTGACACTATGGATTGCACCCTTGAAAGAAGGCTGAACTTCTCTCTTCCAGGTGGCACAATGGAGACTCCCCTTTTCCTGTGGGTTTGGCAAAATTGAGGGGAGAATCTCTAGATAAGGGCTAGCTCCCTTTGATGCATCTCTGAGGTCTTTCACTACTACTACTAACAATGGGGGGGTGAAAAGGGAGAAGGCTATAACCAAAATATAAAATATCTAAACAGTGATGCACTAAATGATTTTGATCTACTCAGCTATTTTATCACTTCAAACCAGAAGGGGACAAACAAACACTTTATATGACAGAAAGACTAGACTGTAGGGAGATTTAACAAGGGGTTTAATGAAGACACACAGAGAATGAACTTACCACAAGTGATGTAGAAAACACACTATCAGATAACTACTCTTCTGTCTCTGCGCTCCAAATGCAAGACTTCCTGTTAACCTGCAGAAATGGTGCTTTAGCTACACTAGGTATGTTGGTGTCAATCTATGAAAGCATCAAGCTAAAAATGACTGAGCACAAAATTGATACATAGACACACTCAAAAGTATAACCATCCAGATAGAGGTAAAACGCATTCTTATTGATCAAAGGTAAAATTTTGGCAGGGCTTCACCTTACAAAAATGAGAGATTCCTTTCTCAACTAAGAGGTTACAATATATAACATGAATAAGAAAACTTTGGCGCCTACCAGAACAAGTGGCCCATGCTGCGTTGAATGCCTAGGAAGGAGGAATTTCGCTAAAGGAACCATGCTATGGCAGTTGCAAGTCTTGACTTTGGTGCTTAAATCGTATTAAATGTCACTGTAAAAGCATTGGTCACTTTGTCTCATCCGCAACAATAACTTCTTGTGCCAACGCTTTCTATGCCACCTGGATTGTTCTAATTTGTGTCTGTGTTTGGCTGGATGCATCCTTTGGAACATTCCAAATGTTGTCGTATGTGTGCATAGCCGTGTTCTGGATTCTTTATTTTATTCCCTCTTTCCTTGCTATTTCTTGTCACTTTCTGGCAATTTGAGCTCTCAGGCTATTCTTTTCCCTTTTTTAGGCTCCTTTTCTAGCGGGTTGCTAAATTTATCCTTGGGTCTTATGCCCCTTTGATTTTCGTTGAGCCTGCACTCATGAATTCCTTTGGGCAAGATGTTCAAAATAAATCTTTTGACCACTTGTCCGAAAGAGTTTCTTCTTGGCTTTTCCTCAAAGGCTAATGCATCCCATTAAAGTTGACATCTATGGGCTTGTTGCCATTCAAAAACCAATGGCGATTTCACTGTCTCAAATTTGACACCCGTGGGGATGTCACCAAATGTTTAAACTGCCAACGACTAGTTCATCATGCTAAAGTTGATGTCTTCGGGCCCATCATCATCTTTTGTAATTCCTTCCACTTTTATGGAATGAACCTTCTCGAAGGGAAGGTGTCCCTTCAAAAAACTGGAAAGGGTCCCTTTTTGGTTGTTGAGAGTCCCCCTGCAAGGGCATTTGCCCTTCGGGCTCTTTCAGCTTCTCAATTCCTTCAAACAAAATGTCCGAAGGAAATGTTTCCTTCAAAGTCTCATGTCTCGGCCTTCCTTTGTGAATTTCTTTAGACAAAATGTCCGAAGAAATCCTTTGTATTTTTGCCTTGTCATTTTTTTGAAGGAATTCTTCCCTTCGGGCCTTCTGCCTTGTAACTTTTCCAAATGTGCCCTCTGTCCCCCGCAAGGGTACTTTGGGTCCAAAATATCTTTTGGAGCTTTGTGAAAGGTCCCATTTGTCACCTGCCTACCCTCTGCAAGGGCAGCTGACCTTCAGGTTCTTTGCAAAATACTTGTATTTATTTGAAACTGGCTCCTTCCTTTGTCAACAAAAGGCTTGCCTAGAGGAAATATGTTGAAGTGAAACAAGTCCCAGATCAATCCGAAAACCTACAAGACTCAAATCACTCGACTCTTTCATGGAATAGGCCTACGACAAAGGGAAAAAAATCATGATTGCAACAAGGTGAAAGCATCAAAGATTGGGACAGCAAGGAAAGAAAAGGGAGACCGATTTTTGGCCTGCAAGATCAAAAAATGGTCAACACTAATTGTGCATGCAAATATGGTTCTAACCCACTACTCTCTCACATCTACATGTTACCTTATGATTTTGACTCTCTTTGTTTGATGTCAAACACCTACAAGAACCTTATAGTCTATTTCAAACCTACATACTATCTTGCATAAATATGCCTAGATGCTCAATTTAGTCTTCATGTGCACGATTCACTACTTTAAAACCAGGGTAGTATCGCTAGTTTATACTAACCTACGCTTGTTGATATTGACCCTCTCCCCACAATAATTACATTTTAAAAATTAAATATTTCTTTAGAGTCGACCCATCTGCCTAGAACGTTGGTGGTGTGATAAATCACCCAATTGGATATATATATATATATATATATATATATATATATATATATATATATATATATATATATATATATATATATATATATATCAAGGATTCATTTGATATAACACTTGAAATTTATCCGATACACATCTATACACTATTGCACATTGAGCAAAATTGCCTTATTCCTCCCAATTTATAAATCGATTACTAGGAGCAATGTGCAATCAATTTTGAAGTATACCAAAGCCAAGTCAAAAAAAACATTGCCAAGTATTAGATCCAAATCATTAGTTGCATTGACATGGTAAATGAACATAATTGCACATTCACAATATGTGGCAGAATTACATGTGGCTTGATTTCTCTCCTTAAAATACCAGATACATAGGCAATAGTCAATCATTAACAGGGGTGATTGGGGTCAACTCAAACCATTAAATTTCTCCTTTTTTTATAGGTTTATAGGCCTCACAAGCACACCTAGGGTTTCAAGGTGAAAGAGGTTGATTTATGGGGTTGCATGCATCATCAAGGTTCAACATCACACATTTAGACACAAGCGAAGGTGACAATACAGTTTCATACCCTCTTTTATGCACATCACTATCGACCATTACAAGTCAATATTAAAAGTCAATATTGACCCAAAGATGACAAAACTGACCCTATGCAAATAGAAACCCAATTCTGAATCTAGACAAATCACAGGCTCACTTCATTTTATTATCTATTGTTAAAACATTGTCACAATAAAACTATCAATCAAAAAAGCTAAGTAATTATCCCTTTGTCATATTTAACATATTTAGCATATGTCATTTGTCAAATCATTGTAATCTATTTCAATCCTTTACATTCAAATTCATGCTTAAATGCCATATTTAGTAACATGAATTCACATACTAGTTTTTATCCTATTAGGGATTCTATAATCAAATTGGGGGAAAATAAATTGGTGAACTTGAACATTGATCGATTTGTGTCAAACCTTAGGTCTTGTTTAAGGTTTCATCCTTATAAGGTTTCAAATTTTAGCCTCAGGGTTTTATTTTCAGACCTAATTTTTTATTATTCTTTAATAAGACACGTTACCCATGGTTATAATGAATGGACATTTTCTCTATTTGTAATGCAAGTCATGAAGGCAATATTTTCATATTGTTCTACTTGGTTATGTTACATTTTAATCAATCATATAATTAAATGGATCAAATATAAGAACACTAACAAGGATAACATTAACAATGAACAATCTCAAGCCTTCTTCAAATCATAATATTGCAACATCCAATTTGAGTTTCCTTTTGTTACCACCAGATGGTAAAGGACATGCATGACCTCCTTTGTTCCTCCTATTCCCTCTACAGATTTGACAATACATACAATACACCCTATTGATGGACTTATGGTGAATGTTGAGACTGATAATACTCATGAAACAAGTACTAAGGATTAACTTGATGCCATTAATGACAAATAATTCATTAAAAATATTAACTTGAATCCACATCAGCTTGATGCAATGTTATATATAATAAGAGGCAGACAAACCAAAAAAATTGGCTCGAGCTACTACACATATGGAACAATATGACCCCTTATGTGATATCAACCCATCCATTTGATCTAGTACCTCCACTTCAGATGTTCAAGCCTCTACTATTGGTAATGTCCCTACCTCTACACCTTTAACAACATAAGTAACATTCATCCAAGGTGTGAGGGTAACATGAGGCTTCTAATAGATTTCCATACCTATTTTTACACATGGAACCTTTACCCCTTCTATGATGACTACACGTGATACATCACCAACCTCACCTACTGCACATTCCCTTGAGCATATTGTTACAACTTTGCATACGAAGGTGTTTCAGTTAGAGCAAAGTGCATCTAGAGCTAGTTATTCAATGGATTCACATGCCTTGCTTCATAATCCATTATCCCCTAAGATAACAATATATCTTTTACCTATAGGTTTTTTAGCTCCTAAGCTTCCACTATATGAAGGTAAAGATGATCTACAACAACACCTTCAACCATTCCATGTAGCATGCTTGGATTACACATATAATGACAAATTATTAACTAGGTTACTCATAAGAAGCCTCAAATAATATGTTTTGTGATGGTTCTATGACCTTCCCCTTCAACCAGTCAAAGCATTCAACCCTTTGGTAGATCAGTTTCTAGCACATTTTTCTATCAACATTGACAAGAACTATCTTATGTGCAAATTGTTAAACTCAAGCAAGGGTCCAATGAGTCAATAAGTGATTATGTACTTTGGTAAAATTCTATGCTAGCCAAGATAACTAATTTTATGGCCAATAATGAGTTAAAATACATATTCAAGCGAAACTTATTTGCCCCACTCCATGAGTTAATCATTTTCAAGAGGTTCAAATACTTTAATGAATTATGCCACATAGTAAGAGACAAAGAAGCTAAGTTCATAGCTTTGAACAAGATCAAGTATACAACTCAAAGAAGTTTTAGAGCAAACCTAGCTACAAGGTCAAACTAACTGACAACAAGAATGAGGCAACGATTATAGTTAATGTAATGTCACAACCTACAAATTGACTTCAATTGGCTGCTGCACTAAAGAGGCAATTTTATAGATTACCATTACTTCCCTATATATTGTTACAGAAGTTACTTGAGTGTAACCTTATAAATCTTCCTCCTCCACAAGAGTTTGCTCCAAACATGCCTTCACCAAAGAACTATAATAACAATGCATATTGTGACTATCATTAAATTACGAGACATTGTACAAACAAATACTTCAAATTAAAGCATAAATTATAAGATCTTATTGATGAAAACACTATTAAGTTGAGCACACCTATTGAGGAATCTAGACAACAAAATAGTGGAAATCATAAGTTGAAAATTTTCAACGATCCATTTCCCAAGCATGAGATGATAAAGACTAAGGATACTTCATGAGTACATTATGCACACAATATATATCCTCCACTCGTGACATATGATCACCCAATAGACATGACTATTGGTACACTTATCAACACCTCACTACAACATCCTACAATCACATTTAATGATAGTGAGATTGTTGATGACGATTTATATTTTTTTGCATTATTCATAGACACTTATATCAATGAACAACCCATACATATTGTCATGATCGATAATGGTTCAAGTGAGAACATGTGCACAATGACACTTCTTCATGGCCTTGGATACTCACAACTAGTTATATAAGATACATCATGAATAATTAAGAGATTCTACATAAAAAAAACAAAATACCTTTGGACACATAATTCTACCTCTTCAGGTGGGATACACCATACTAGTCACTCCATTCTTGGTTTTACTGATTAACAGGGTTTTTTACATGTTGTTAGGATGCCCTTGGATGCAAAACCCTCATGAAATACCATTTACAGTGCATCAATGTCTAAAATATATACACTACAACAAGGTAGCCAAAGTTGTAGGTGTATGATATGAGCACCCTCTAAAACCAATGGTTTTTCCTCCAACATCCCCACCACCACCATAATTGGTTGATACACCCATACATGATTAATACAAAGAGCCATTGGTTACACATATGCAAGATAATTCTATACACCTAGTTTAGAGGAGAGGTACTTGAGTCTACTAGACACCAAGATATTCATTACCCATCATATCTAATAATTATTAAAGGCTCACATAGGTCATCATCTCATATAACATGAAATTAGTTAGCACCACAAATAGTTCAACATATTACATAATGAACAAAAGTAGTGAAGCATTCTCCTATTATACAATGGACCTCATAAAGTTCTTGGCCTTCTAGTTAACCAACATACACATATTATATGAGCAGTGATCATGACAACATACACCACATAATTTCTTATCAGATGCTGATATGTCTACATCTAGTTCTTTTTGTTCATGACAAATGGCAGTCACACTATGCAATACAACCACCCCCTATGGTCCTCCTATTGATTGGATCATCAGTTATCACTTTTCAAATTTCAAATATTCCAAACATATGAAAAATAATAATAATTCAAGAAAATACAAAACCATTAAAAATATCAAAATCAAGGGTTAAGGATGACATGATTACTAGATTATACTATTTACATGTGTTATTTATCACGTTTGATATATGGCATATTATTTTCATACACATACATTTCATGATACATGAGTGTGATGCAAGACATATAAGTTACACATGAACATATAGATGTTGGATTTTTCTCTACCTAATGGCCATGTCAATACTGGGGACATCTTATTCCACAAGTTTCAATATCATAGGCTATATCTTTCTATGACCTCTTTACCAAGTTAAGCTACATATATTGCTTACACGTATTTTTCTAGTTACTCATATCTTACACAATGATACATGGATATGTTATTAAACTATGATGTGACATTGATACATATGGATGGTGTAGACTAGTCTTTACTTGTTATATGTTTCATTGATATTGTTACTCTCTTGCATTATAAGCTAGCTTGTACTTATCTATTATGTGTGACCTCTTAGTCTTGTTTACGACATATGTATGCCCCTTATTTGCATGATTTTAAAGTCATTTGTGTGCTGTACTTGGCCATGTTTGTTGTGACATATTCATGTCCCTTGTATACGACCATTGGCCTTATGTGTGACACAAACTCTTGGGCTTCTTGAGCTTGGTAAAATTGAGTGGTGCCATGATCCATATCATGCACTTTTACTGCATAGTGTTATTCAGTTATATTTCAATGATGGTTACTATTGCATGTTTCATTAATACATCTATCTAGACATGACACTTATATGCCTTGAATTACATATATTACATAACTGCCTTGATTTGCATATGCATATTATGATGACATACTCTCTACATGTTCACATGATAATATCTTTATACATGACATGATACAATTAAATTTAATTTTGAGATGAGTAACATACAGAAAAATACCTCATCTCAAAAAGGGGCATTACAATGGGTTTGTCATATAGACATAAGACCCCATGAACAAAAAATTAGATTTTAGAATCACAATATAAATTTGAGAGATCATAATGGTTCAAATATTAGATGGTTTAGTCACATGACCAATATTTTATACATCAATATAGATTATGGGAGCATATATCATGCAAGTACTTACTTTAGAGAGACTTGAGTACAAATACATACACACTTGGGGGCATATGCATGGACATATGTACATAGTTTACAGGATCAAGAATTACAAGTTTCCACATACACACACTTTCAAATCCACAAGGCATGATACTAGTTCATGCACATATCTACCATGACAATTTATAGTAGGCATAGTTTCAAAGTGGCATGACATTGGTTCATGTGCATTTATATAGTTTGAACTGAGCATTATTACATTTGTTTATTTTCAAAACACTTTTTAATTTGCACCGATTAGTGAGAAACCTTGAATTTATAAATCTGTCTATAGTGGTTGATTCATGTCTTTACAGGTAATGTGTTGAGGTTTAACAACATTCAATGGCCATGGCATTACTTATAGTGAGCCCATCATGTGGTTCCCATTATTTATCAATTTTGACTAGTTATTTGGGTTATTACATCGCATAATTCTCTCGATATTTATGAGGGACAGGGCATGCCATCTTCCTAACCCAAGGGTACCAAAATTTATACAAAATTTGGGTTTGATCACCTTAAATTTCTCCATGGTTCAACAAGAGAAACCCATATCCAAGTGCTTTAGTGGAAAACACTTTTCTCAAATGCTTCAACAAGGAATCATCATCTCCAAAAATTAATGAGGGCAACATGGTTTTCACCAACACACAAGCATAGTCCTTCCTTATTCTTTAATTTTCAATTTTCAAGTTTAGATTTCAAATTACAATTTTTAGACATTAACAACATGCTTGTTGCATGTTTTGATTTTGAGTGACCTACATAATTGGATCTTCCTACCAAAGATAAATTATGTTGTACACACTCGGGTATACCTTTTCATTTTACTGTAGCAACTCCATCACTAGAATAAAAGGGAGACATTTGTAAATATTAAAATTTTCTATTAAGTACTTGACATTGAAAAGCTTGACACACATTTACCACACATGACTTGTGCACACAAATATGGTTTTGACCTGTCATTCTCTCACATCTACATGCTTCCTTATGATTTGGACCCTCTCCATTTGTTGTCAAACACCTATGAACCTTATAGTATATTTCAAACCCACATACTATCCTACACAGAGATTCCTATATTCTTAATTTATTCTTTATGTGCACAAGTCACTATCCTCAAACTAGGTGAGTATTGCCAATCAATACTAACCTACACATTTCGATATTGACCCTCTTCTAACAACGAATACTTTTTAAAATTGAATCTTTCCTTAGGGTCAGCCTATCTGCCTAACATGTTTGTGGTGTGATAAATTACCTAATTAGACTCATATATATACAAATCAAGGCCTCACTTGATAAGGGACTTGGCACTTATCTAGGGCACATCTATAGACTATTGCACATTGAGCAAAATTACCCTATTATTTCTAATTTGTAAATCAATTATGAGGAGCAACCTATAGTCAAGTATGAAGCATACAAAATCCAAGTCAAAGGAAGCATTGTTAAGTATCAAAGTTAAATAATTAGTTGCATTCATATAAAAAGGAGCATAATTGTATAATCACAATGAGTGGGAGAACCATGTGTGGCTTGATTTCCTTCCTTGGAGTCTTAGATACATAAACAACAATAAATCAGCAATGAGGTGTTTGGGGTGAGCTCAATACATTACGCTTTCTTGATTTTTATAGGTTTCTATCCCTCACAAGTACACCTAGGGTTTCAAGGTGAGGAGGTTGATTTTTGAGGTTGTGTCCATAATTAGGGTTCAATATTACACATACAAAGTTCTCAAAGATAAGGTGAAGGTGACCATATGTTCACAAACCCTTTTTTTTTTGCATAGGTCACTATTGACCACTCCATGTCATCTCAACAATCGATATTTACCCAAAATTGATGGAACTGGCCTTGTATAAATAGAAACAAAGTTTCAAATCTAGACAAATCATGTGCATGTTTCAGTTTATTTTCCATTGTGAGAACACAATCATAGTCAGACATTCAATCAAAAAATTTATGCACTTGTCCCATTGTTGTACTTACTATATTTAGCATATGCCACTTGTTAAATCATTGCAATTTGTTTCAAACTTTTACATTTATATCATATTTAAATGCCATATTTAGTAATATGAATTCAAGCACTAATTTTTATCTTATTAGGGTTTCTAAAACCAAATTAAGGGAAAAAACATCGTAACAAAATTATTGCACGTTTCATGATCTCCCTTACAAACCTCACAAGATAATTTTACCACTTGCACCCTTTTCTCTATGCAATTTTCCCCGATGCGATCCTCTACTTCACATGTGATACACCATATTGACTTTGACACATCATGCACATAAATTGTAGAAAGACATTTTAATTGTGTCACCATCTTTGATATTCAAGATTCAATAAATAGGCTTATCCCCTTATCAAAGTTCCCAACAACCTCAATCCTGGGCACAACGTTTAGTGTCTCTTACAAATTAGAGAAATTATTCATTGCTATTTGTCTTTTTAATACTAGAAACAATCTATTGAAAAACCATTGTGCATGTTGTAATGGGTGGATATCATAGGACAACTTCAAAAACTTTCATCATATGTGCATACGCTCTCATTAACATCATGTTTGATCTCTCTTGACATGGATATTATCTCTTGCTCAAACTTAACAATGTTGAATTACCTTAGAAATGACTTCTTCATTTCTTCAAATTTGACCATTGTATGACTTGGGTTGTACTTATTGTATCATATATGTACACAATCTGACAAGGTCATAAAATAGTGGATAAATTTATTCTCTTGCTTATTAACTACCTTTGCGAACCACATGATCTCACATTTATGGACGTGATCTATGACATCTTTGATTCTTGAACACTCTACTAATTTCATCAAAATTTCATACACATAAGTCATATGAGCTACCACTTGTTGTAGAAGCAAAGGATATTTGATTAGATTTAGGCTGGTAGATTATAGGAAACAAGGGGTTTTTGGTCAAGGGTTTGTCTATAATGAAAGGCAATGACATAGAAAAGTTTCCATGTGATCAAATCAAAGATATTCCAAGTAGTATTAAGGAGAAGGATATCAGTGAAGATAATAAGGTTGTCTTGAACAACAATAAGAGAGTGAGGTTTCTATGTGAGAAGCCCATATTTGATTTTAAGAATAAGGAGGAAGAAGTTTGTGAGTAACCTGTAGGGGAAGGAGTCCTTATGAAGGAGGATGTAGATGTGATATAGTTGTTGAAATAGAAGAAGGAGACCCATTATTCAATGATGGGAAGGAGTTTGTGGTATCCCATAACTGGGAAGAGGTAGGATTATCCTTGGTAATGAAGACAATGCTTTTCTCTTTTCTCTTTTCAAGGTTACAAGGGTTGAGGACAAATGAGAAAAGAAACATATTTCTATAAAGGAAATAATGGAGGTGAAATAAAATAACAACCCTAAGGAGTTTCACGTTTTCATAAAGAAGACAATGAAAATAGATGGAGTGAAAGCTAATGCACATAAGGAGAGTATGGTTGAAGTCCAACCACGTGAAGAAGAATAGATTAGAAAAAAGAATGAGGAGAAGACAACCATGGAGGTTGTTGAGAATAAACTGGGAGTCCATTATGTAAGTGGAATCCATTAGAAACATGCAAGAAATGAATACGAGTTGGGAAATATGTCAATGAGGCATGATGAAGCAGTTAAAGAAGTGTTTGTTAGAAGTCTTGATTCCCTTAATGTGATTGTTCAATGTGTAGCTCTAGTAATGGAAAAGATGGCAGAGAAGAGGACAAAGTGTGGTTTAGTCTAGCATGCTCGTATGTATGAGAATCAAAGTGAAGAAGTGAAACGAGAGGATACTATTATTGCAACCATTGTAGAGTTGCTTGAAAAAAACATGGAAACAAAAGAGGATTGTCTTCAAGTCATCATGGATACATGAGTGTGTGGGAAAGTGATGGTAGAAGAATCTTCTCAAGATGACAAAAAAGATGGATTTCATTTGTAAAAGCTAGAGTGGGAGATATTACTTTCATAAGAACAAGTAAAATAGATTAGAAAGGAGAAGAAGACCTTCTCAACAGGACAATGATTGATAGAGAAGGATATGCATCAAAACTCCATCTTGAGAGATGGATAGAACGTGGAATGGTGAATGGAAAACTTAAAAACTTGGAAATAGAGATTAGTCCAAAGAGCACTTGGACAAGGATAGATGATTAATGTCACTCATGTGGAATTGAGGCAAATAAGGAGATAGAGATGGTGGACATGTTTTTACCAAAATGAATGGCAAGTGAAAGTGGTGTTGGATTCATGGGAGCAACCCATATATGTATTGGTGAAGAAGATGAAAAGGATGATGAGAGCCTAGTTGGAACAACTTTCCATGAGGAGCTAGATGGATTTATTGAAGACATATTGAAGGTTAAAAATGGCAAAGAAGATGATGTTGTATCAGAGGTGAAGGAGTTGATCGATATAAAAATGAGGAAAACGAGAGATGAGGAGGTGAAGACTATCTTAGAGGTAGTATGAGAGGCAATGGGTGATCATTTGGATGCCCACATGTATTTTGAGTCTATCGATGTAATATTGGATATGAGAGAAGAGTTGAGCCTAGATGGATGTGATTGGTTCAAAGCAAATGAACGCTGGAACAATAGATGGTGAAGGCATTTGGTGGTGGTGGTTGGATGAAGTTGGGTTTTAGCCCACAAGAAGATGGAAAGAGAAGAAAAGAAGCATTTGTTGGAGGTTATTGGGCTATACTGAGTCCAAATCCTAGAAATGAGAAAATATGGAGCAAAGTTAAGAAGAGAAGAAATGATTTGAAGCCAACAAGGCACTAGAAATGGAAGAAGATGCATGATAATCAGATGAAGTAATTGGTGTGTTGGAAAGGAACACCATGGTCATTAATATTCATGGACACAGGGGTGGTTTTATCACTTACTTCATCCATGTGAGTAAGACCTCACATTTTAAAAATATATGGTTTATGATGCAAGAACATCCAATGGCTTGTGCAATCTTGTATCAACAAAAAAAAATAGAATGGCATGTGTTCATGTAGTCTTATTTACATGTTTATAATTTTTGGCATGGTGAAGATGATCAAAGGGAATATCAATAATCCTACACTTTAATAAAATTAAGCACATAAGAGAAGGATCAATTTCAAAAATCTACATGGTTTTAATAATTTTTTTTGAGTTTCTCAACCATCGGTACAATCTAAGAAGTCACTGCATGCATTAAAGGGTTAAAACAAATAGGTTGCGGGGCAAAGGAAAAAAGGGAATCAAAAACTTATCTAAACCTAAATCTAATTGAAAATTTGAATTCCTCTTGAAAATTAGTATAATTTAAAAAAAATAATCTCAATCTGAATTTGTATGTAAAATTTATGGCCTTCAGAAGTTAGTTTTTCATAGTGACGAAGTTGTCGATTTGCATATAATGGCAATTTTACAAGATTGAAAATCTGCATAATTGCTAGTTTTCTTATAGTGGTGGTTTCATAACCATCTTAGTGGTTTCAAAACCACAAGACTGCATAAAGTGGTGGTTTCACATGTTTGGAACGTAAAAATAAAGTAATGCTCCAAAATGTATAACTGTCGAAACTTGTGCATTGTGATGATGTCAAATAAGCTAAAGAGACACTTCAAAAGGATCAAAAAGTTAGAGGAATATTATAATTAGGATAGAGGAGTCAATTTTGAAGATACAAAGCTATAAAGTGAACTCTTATTTTCTTTTCTATCAAGCCTCAAGAAATAAAGCTTCTTCATCCACTCTACTTGCATTATTGGGTGCACAACATGACCCATCAACTTGGAAACCATATGCTCCCAACTTCTCATCTTCTTCTTTCTTTTTCTTGTCCCCTCTCTTGGATAACTCTCCAATACTCAGCTAAAACTCCACATAGTATCTTACTTTCAAGCTTTACCCTCATAAGGTTTTCAAAAATTTCCTCTTCAAATAATATTCCTAACTCCCCTATCTAATTCATGAGCTCATTTGGGATCCTTTTACCACCAAAAAGAACAATGTTGCTAGTGGGATTACCTCTTTCATTCATATTGACCTCTGCTAGTCTCTTTTCTCTTTTATTTGGTCCTCTCTCCAAGACATCAACAATATTTGTAGGGCTATTAACATCTCCAACATTTCTTCATCATCATATTTGCTCATAGATGTAACATATTCACTTTGTACATCTTCCGTCATGTCCAATATTCTATCTTTGGTGCTCTTCTTCCTTTGTGTGCATTATCCCCTTCAACAAGTAGGCTTCTCTTTCATATCCTATAATAGACTCAAGCAAGAGCCTCTCACTTACTTTCTCTATACCTCTTTGTTCTCTATCCACCTAAAAAATATGGAGAAGAACTTTACACACTGTTCACTCAATGGAGGATGCACCTACAGTTCCTTACCCACCTACAAAATATGGAGAACACTCTCTTCTCTCCTCTCCTAGATATATAACCTTGCTTTGATACCAAATGGTTCAAACACAAGAAAGGGGGCCCACTTAAGGACTACCTTTATCTATGTGTTTATTGGATAAAACACTCACCCATGGACACACTTTAACACCTTACTCAAACTTGACACACTTCAAAACACTATCTTCATTGAATTCATCTTCAAAACACTACAAGTGAATTCACACTCACTCCCTCTCACATACACACTTGCCCTTACAGGTTTATTCAAACATAGAACATGCATACACAGTCTCTCATGGTCTAGTTACTCACCCTCTGACTTCTCTCTTCATGGAGTTCATTTTCATTAGTTTTCTCTCTTCAAAATTGATTCCTCTATCCCAATTCTAATATTCCTCTGACTACCTAATCCTCTTGGAGTGTCTCTTCAGCTTCATTTACCTTGTAAAAATGCACAAGATTAGATAATTATCCATCTTGGAGTGTCTCTTCAGCTTCATTTACCTCGTAAAAATGCACAAGATTAGATAACTGTCCATTTTAGACTATTACTTTCTTTTTATGCTCTAAATTGATGAAACTAGCACAATAAGCAAATTGATGGTTACAAAATCATTGGGATGCTTTTGCAAACTTACAAAACTTTTACTAAATGTAAATCGATAGTTTCATCACCGTGAAAAACTGTCAAATTTTAGAGTCCTTAAATTTTGCATACATAGTCGGATTGAGATTATTTTTTTGAAATTACATAACTTTTCAAGAAGAATATAAATATGCAATCAGATTTGAATTTAGGGAAGTTCTTGATTCCATTTTTGCCTTCGCCCCACAACCTATCTATTATATCCCTTCAATGCATGTCATGACTTCCTAGATTATACTAATGGTTGAGAAACTCAACCAACTTTATTGAAACCATGTAGCTACTAAAATTGATCCTTCTCTAATGTGCTTGATGCTAGTGAAGTGTAAAAGTATTGATATTCCATTGGATCATCTTCACCATGTTAAAAACAAGAAACACACAAACAAGACTACATAAACATATGCCATTCTATTTTTTTGGCTGATGTAGGATTACATGAACCCTTTGATGCTACTACATCAGTATTGATATGCACAAGATTTTTTAAAAGAAGGTTGAAATTAACATTGTGACAAAGGCCATGAGAATTCCAGCAACATGGTCAATGATCAAGGTACATAGGTTGTCAATACCAAGAATAAGGGTTATTGCAAGGCTAATGGATTCAAAAATAATCACCAAAGGAAAATGGTTTGGGTTAAAGTTGAATATGCCGACTATATTACTAAAGAAGTGGTGATAGTGGGAGATGATTCACACACAGGATTTGAAGAATTTTGGTGGGTGAAAATCATGGTTGTGATGATGATTGAGGATATTAGAGTGCCAAAAGGGACATTTGGATTCACTCCAATGATTTGGTAAGGTTCTCATGCAAAAACATATTCAGAGTATACTTGAAAACATCAGATTCATGGGGTGGTATGAGCGCATGAAAGAAGCGTTCGAAGAAGAATACAAAATACCACTAGAAATGTCAAAACACTATGAGATTTTTATTCAATTTTGTGTTATGGCACCCTACATATTTGCCACATTCAAAGAAAATAAGGAATGGTCAAAGAGGAAACGGATTGGATAAATTGGTATAAATTTCCATATGTGGTCAATGCACTTTATTTGGAACACACAGTAATTTGACTAAAGGATTTTCCAAGGCCACTAATAGATATCAACATGGTTATAGTAATTAATGGACCAACATACATGTTGCAAGTAAAATGTAAATGATCAGGGCCACCATTGGGTTTGAAGATGAAGACTTTGACAGTGAAATTATATAGATCAAGACACCATTGTTTTTAAAAGTAGGAGAAGATGATTAAAACATCACATGCATACGAAGGCCCAAGAAGAACTCAAGGACAACACCAAAAAATCAATCACAAATTAGACTGCTATAAAGATCAGTGGCGATTGATGAAGGTGCTATATAGAGAAGGTTGGAGGAGGAAAGAATGAAAAAACTTTAGCAAGATCAAGCCATTCAATGAAAGGGAAAGGTTAAGGTGAAAAAGAAGACCCAAAGTCATATTTATATAAACAAAGAACCTTATTTCAACCTTTAAGACTAAATTTACTCAAATTATAGCATAAAAGCAAACTAATACATGGGCTCTAATCCATAGAGAAATAGGGATGGAATCCCCAAGTTAGACAAGGGTGAGGGAAGTTACTTTTGATGCTCAAACAACACAAGGCAACAATGAAGGTGTTGGTCATATACAACAAGTCTTGACTATTGGAAGCATTCGAGGTCTTAGTTTGGTTGTTTAATTATTTTGACCACTCCACACACAAGTGTGCCAATAGTTCATCAAGACCCTCGTGAGGTAGATGTTGCATATATGACTATGGACATAGGTGTGTAAAAATAAACAAGTGCACAATTGGGAATTGTATAAGTGGAAGTTCCAAAAGAGGTACACACATAGGAAACATTGTGTAGGGAAGTGGGAGTAGAAAAAACTTAAGGAGTTAACACTAAGCAGAGGTAGGAGGGTCAAATAATAGATAATGAAAGTGAAAAATAGATGGGGTTGAAACAAAAAGTGATGCACAGATAGTTGAAGTGCAATAAAATCATTCACAAGCAGATGCACTAAATGTTGAGATGACAAGGATGCATGAATAAATGTAAAATATGGAAGATATTACTTAAGAGTAGCCATAGGAGTCAGACGAATGATGGTGCTTAATAGAGAGTAATTCATTAGAGAAGTGAGTCTCAGGATGAAAATTGAGTAACTAATAGTGTCGTTGGGTATGATTCAACATAAAAATGTATCGACTAGAGCTTTAAAGAAGCTAGAAACTATCTTGGATGCCAATATGGAGTCATCAAAGTTTGAACTCCAAGTAAAAACATGTGTCAAGGTGAATGGAGAAGAGGAAAAATTTGATGACAAAGAGGATGGTGAAATTAAGGTGGTTGATCCTAGGCACATGACAATGAAAGTTACAGGATTAGCACTGGAAAATATATCCCTAGAAATAATCAAGAGGGCTTTGATTAACAATCAAAATTTAGAGGAGTCATCAAAGTTTGAACTCCAAGTAAAAACATGTGTCAAGGTGAATGGAGAAGAGGAAAAAATTGATGACAAAGAGGATGGTGAAATTAAGGTGGTTGATCCCAGGCACATGACAATGAAAGTTACAGGATTAGCACTGGCAAATATATCCCTAGAAATAATCAAGAGGGCTTTGATTAACAATCAAAATTTAGAGGATATGCAAGAAGAAATGAAGATATATCATAAATAACTAGAGAGATACAAGGATGAGGTCTTGAATTTAGTCGTGATTGTGGAAATGGAGCACCCACAAGTATATGGGGAGGTTGATATGATGTTGAATTCTCCTTTGGAAAAATTAATTATTTTAGTGGAGTACTTGTTACATGCAACATCGACACTAGATCAACTTGCAAAGCAAGACAAACTCTATTTGGTGATGATTAATAAAAAAGTGAGTTTGAGAGTGTTGCTGACATAATGATGATAGACATTAATGATATTTAATTGAACGAGGCCAAAAGGTTTTTCAATAGGTTTAATTATACAGATGGGTTTGTATAAGAAAAGTTGAAGGAAGAAACAACCACACATACAAATATAATGAAGCATATGTGGGAAGCAACCTATCCAATGGAGAGATTGAAGAAGTTCAAAGCCACACAAGCATTGAAGACAAAAAAAAAATGAGGTTTACAATAAATTAGATGGAATGTTCATGAGGTTTCAAGAGAAATTTTTGGTAAGGGAAGAAACTATGCACACAAACTACTATAGGCAATAAAATTCGGCAAAAACCGTCATTACCACATATAAGGAAAGTAAAGATAATGAGAATGTATTAATAAATTTATGAGATGAAACATAAGAGTCATTAATTTAGAAAAGTTCAATAACTGATCATTGGGATTAAATTTTGAAGGAGTTACACGAATAAGCGCCTAAGGTGTTGGTTGTGTAGGAGAGCGATCCATCACTGGTAGAATAAAATAATAACTTATCTGAGGAGAAAGAAGAAGTGTAGTGTGGGAGAATATTTACCCTAAAATTGTCCTTAAGGAAATTATACAAGTTTTCTCAAGACTTAAGGCATAAGTGAGATGTATTGAAGAGTCTTGTAGACTTGCAAAAAGTACAATCTTTAGAAGATCACATACACTTAAAGAAAGATCTAGTGCATGATACATGATGCACAATGCATGGAGGTATAAAAGCATACATCATATGAAAGGAAACACACTTGATAAAATATGTACAAGAAATGAGATCTTGACAAGTGGCATGTAGTTGTTTTATCATATTTTTTAGTTTAACAATATAATTTTTTTGTTTATTAGGTATAAAACCTGATAGATCTATTCAGATTATAATGTATGAAATTTAAGCATAAAGTTGAATGTAACGTAAAATTGACTGTAATAAAAATTGACAGGTGACATATGGTAAAAATAGTAAGTACAACCAAATACAAAATACTTAGTTTTTCTAGTCTCTAGTTAACTATAACTAATGTCTGACAGTGAAAATTAGAGTAAGATAGGATTGTGACAGCTTTAGATTAGAGGTAGAGTCTATGAATATTTTTGGATAGGTCTATGCTACCTAGACATAAGAGCAGGTTAGTCGTGTTTGTTGAATGTGGACTTTTTCACATTGATAGCGATAAATTTATGATTATTCAACAACCTACACATATTTATGGAGAGGGTTGAGATACTTTGCTTTTGTTGATGTTGTGCATAAATCATTATTTTTCATATCTTTGGCTTGGAAATCCTAAGAGTACTTATGAGAATTAGAAACCTAAAAAAATAGAGAAGTGTAATGGGTTGATATGACCTTAATCACCCTCTTTGATGATTGATCACATCCTATGTATCCAGATACTACGAGGAGGGTATTAAGCCATATGTAGTTCTCCCACCTAGAGTGATTGTGAGACTATGCTCCTTAACTATATGTATGCAACTATAAATGTGGCTTTGATACTTGATAATGTTAGATATTGATTTGATTTTAAATATTTCAGACTTGGCTTGTGACTGCTCCTAGTGAATGATTTTGATTTTGAGAAAAATAATACCTATTTGCTCAATGTGTAGTACTATATTTTGGAGATTAAAATTTATTTAGGTTTATTAATATTAAATTTTTTTTAGGTGTGTAGCTTTTCTTATTATGTGAATTTATAATTACATAATCTGGATTTATGAGGTATCACACATATTTTGTCCCTTTTGGAGATAATCTTGGAGATGCATGTCACATGTCACTCCTCCCACACTTATCACACACTTCCCCCTCACCTTATGGGGATTAGTGACATTGGACACACACTAAGAAGGTTATGCAATTTCACGATGGAGTTTACTTAGGAACTCATCGTTCCTTCTAACTCAATTTAACAAGCTCTCTCATCTCTTATTCTAACACAAGTTCATCTTGAGACACTTGTTTATGGATTGAGGTCCATCTCTATTTCTTAGTTTATTTCTTCTTATAAGACTATACTTAGAGAATATTGTTATTGCAAGCCTTCTTAATACACATATGGACTTTTTACATTGATTTGGTTTCAACACTTAACAATTTATGTTTGGAATTCTCATAATGGATTGATTTTAACGTGACATATTTTTTGTATGTATTTATTTGCTTACTTTCAACGTTATTTGCTTACAATTCTATCAATTATTCTATCATGGTAACAGAGTGATGCAATATGTCATAAGTTGATTTACCACAAGATTTACATAGATATAATTTGTAATATTTAAAATATATCATATTTGTTTTTACTAAAATATTCATAAATTTTACCGTTTTAAACCAAAGTATGAGCAAGAAAAACATTATAATCAAAATAAGTCTTATGAGATTGAGAAGAATTATGGTGTAATGTCCTTTGGTGAAATGAGCAATATGACTTCACATTAGCATGAGAGGAATTAAAACTAAGCCCTGTAAAATATGTGTTATATTTAAACAAAATGGGTTCAACAATACCATTTTCATGTTTTCCAAGGCCGCTTCCATTATAATCCATCGAGTGCATAAGTTTTAAGCTATGGTTAGAAGAAATGAGTGTGCAATGGAATACAATTTTTAGGAGAAACACTTTTAATATCATCATTAGAGTTGTGATTGAGATCAAAGGAATCAAATTTAACATTCAAAGTGTCAATTAAGTTAACATATTATCAAATTTCTCATTAAAAGAGGTTTGCAATGCATCAAGGGTCATTTTTTGATATTTAATTTGACACTTAAGAGTAGAGATTTCATTGTTTTTAAATGTAATTTGTCGCGTAATATTTTTTAATGTTAAGAACAAAGCTAAATTTAAATCAATAGAATAAGATTGATAACAAATTATAAAAGTGTTTTCATTGTCTTATAGCTAACACCGTATAATGAAGATGGAACCTAAAAATGTCAAAAGACATTGAATTGCATAAATATGTTTTAACAAAGCTTTACTACCATTAGTCAATAAAGCTAAAGACACAGTGATTAAAAAAATGAATGCTAAGCTATAAAAATTGTCATTTTGGAATTACAAAGCATGTCAATACACTACAATTTCGTGAGAGGAATTTTTTTAAAGTAATAAGTTTGCAATGGATTTGGAATGTTTAAATACGTAAATTATCAAAGCATTTAAAAAACCAAAGCATCTAATGCCTTAAATAAATGACTTAATAAAAGCCTTAAATCAAAATGTTAGTGTACAAAATTTAGATTAAAAATAAAAGATTTAATGATAATGTCATGTTGGAGAGTTGTCAGTGATGCCATGGAGGTATCCTGGTGAGTGGATGGAGTGCTTTGATAGCCTACGTAACAATGACAAAGTGTGAAATGTGCTTGCCCTAGTGTGATTGAAGTATGATTGGTTGATCTTCTATTTTGGCATGGTTAGAGAGGATCAAGGATATGTATGGTGATTTGAGCATGTGCAAGGGGTCCTATCAGAAGTCAAAAATGCTTTGAGTGCTTGTGTGCATGAATGGAATTCACCTGGTTCATCATTGTTCTCATCTAGACACTTTGGGTCCAGTGGCAGAAATTTTGAGTAGGCAGTTTGATGACATCACCATTGCCATGTGTGAATGAGTCAAGGGGAGTTGGTCATATGGTTGTGATCATAGTAGTCCCTAGTTATTATGCACCAAATCTCAAGTCATGCATCAAAATTTAGTCAAAGATATGAGGGTGCAAATTTGGCTACTTAGAATTCTTTATGTTTCCATACTTAAGCCAAATTTGCAAAAGGGTTCAAGTAGAGCTAAGTAAGCATGTTTATGAGGCCAACATTTGGATGTGTGGATATGTCAGGACAAAATGATCATATGGATTTTTTCATTTTTGTTCCTAGTTTATTTACACTAAATTTCAAATCATGCGATGTAGCACGTCAAAAGATATGCATATGCAAAGTTGGGCTCCCAAGTAGTTTGACTGTGTTTTCTCATCCTTAGCCAATTTTGCAATATGGAAAGAAGAGTTGAGTGAGCATTTTGATGGTTTTATATCCTGCATGTGTGAAGGTGTCACAAGAAACTGATCATATGGGTTTGTTTAGTTTTGAGCATATATGATTTTCACTAAATTCCAGATCATGCGCTAAAGTGTGACAAAAGTTATGAAGGAGCAAATTTGGTCTCCCAAACAAAATCTAGACATAGTTGGATCTGTGACAAAATATTTTTAGAAGGCATTTTAATGGAATTATATCTCACATGTGTAAAGGTTTCTGGACTAGTGTGTCACATGGTTGGATTCTCCTATTTGAGGAGATCATCTGGGCCAAATTTGAGATCATGCATCAAAGTGCAAAAGAAGTTATTAAGGTTAAAAAATGGTTACTCACACATATTAAAAGGGTCACCATACTTGGTCAATTTTGAAAGAGTTAAAGCTCGAGCAAGATCAACATTGTGCATTACTCCAAGAAGTTAGGAAGCAATGAGATAAAGATAGATGCACAATGTTTAACGATTGAGCAAAGGTAAGGATAAAAGATCAATGATGAGCAAGTGTTTGTAGATTTGCGATCAATGGAGCCTAATGAGTCAAAATGTTCAAAGTAACTAAATTTTAATAGGGTTAAAGTTCTGTGTAGTTTTGATAAAGATCGATAGAGCGTGATTGACCAAGTTGAGCGAGGACACAAGATGATAGCAGAGTGGTCGAGGTTTAACATTTGAGCATTGGTGCCTATGTGTTAAAAATCAAACAAGATCGATGGGCCATATTTGATATGCGCTGATGAGATGCGAGCATTGTGTTCAAAGTTTAACTATGACCTTTGCCATTTGAATATTTGAATTTGCTAAGGGAAAAACTAGTGTCTAGTTTTTGGGACATATCTTTTGATAGAAGACAAATTTGCTTATGCAGTAAAAAATAAATATGTAGAGAATTATAAGGCACATTCGAATATATAGATTCAAAGATTCAAAAGTGAGTATAGTCAAAGATATTCAGCCTATAAAATGACTGTGTGTTCATGTTTGTTCTGCAAAGTGACCTGAGAAGAGTATTTGAGCTTATATATATGTTGTTTTGATGTTTTGTGGTGAATTAGATATTGGGGAGTGTTGTAGACTCCATGAGGATGCTCTGTGAGTATTTTAGAGGTGTGATCAATCTATCTTGAGTATGAATAATGCTTAATAATTTGACTGTATGTTTGGTAATGGTGTTCTTGTGTATAAGGTCTCTATTTTAGTTGATTGAGCATATGTAGAGGTTAGAAAAGGTGACTATGATAATTTGAGGATGTCCTAGGGGACATAAGGAGTGGACTTATGTTTTTGTAAGTGCTCTTATGTTCTTATTATACTTGGAGAAGTGTCAAAGAGTTGAATGGGTGTCCATAGGACCTAAAAGTGACTTAGGCCTATTTGAACGTGTGTTGTGCTTAAGTGTGACCCATGTGAGATGCCTTAATGGTGAAGACATGTATTGTGGTTGACAAGGATTATTATGGCCTTGTTAATTTATGATTGATATATATATATATATATATATATAGTGAAATCAAAAGTTTTGGTTTCTAGACTTTGCGTTCAAGATTTGTGAGAGTTGGAGAGCGAAGGAAAACAAAGGAAAGTGAGAGTGCCGAGCTATTGAGATGATGAGAAAAGGAGATTAAGGATTGTGTGTATGATCTATAGGTCATGTGTCTAATGATAGTATAGTGTTATTGTAGTTTGAAGTTGTGTGAAGAGATATGAGTATGCATATGAGGACTGTTTGAGTGAAGGAGAGAGATTGTGGCATGCCTATGTGAGAGGCTTGTTTGAGAAAGAGAGAGAGTTTTGGTAGGGGTCAGATAATTAGAGGTCCATCATCAGGGGTTGAAGATATCAACTCTAAAGTGGAAGTGTTCTTCTCAAGGAAGGTCTAAAGGACTTGATCTTCATTAGGGGCAATTGCTCCTTGTGAAATAGGGTTTCACTAAAGACCTTTGATTAGAAGGACTTGATCAAGGTTGTAGGTCAGAAAGACTTGATTGAAGGTTCCTTATCAGAAGCACTTGATCAGTCTCTTTTTTTTTTTTCATCTTATAGGACAATAGTCTATGTTATTAAAGGCTTGAGAGTGGTTTTTATTCCCCAAGAGGGTTTCCCACGTAGATCTTGTGTTGTGTATGTGATCTTGCATTATGTTCATTGTTCACAACTAAGAATGATTTGTATACTTCATGAATGATTATATTGAATGTTTAAGTATTTTCAATAGTTTATAAATTGAATTGGATTATTTTCCACCACTGATTCACCCCCTCTCTCAGTGGATTTTACCTCTAATAATTGGTATCAGAGTGAGGTCTTTTAGTAAAAGCTTGATAGCATGAAGGTGGTCCAAGATATAATGGCTAGCCAAAATGTGTAAGGTGGTTTCTCTACTAAGCAAGCACTGATGTTCAATGGATTAAATTATGCATTTTAGAGTGATAAGATGAAGACATACATTATGTCCCTAGGGTTTGATGTGTGGCAATCTATTTTGGATGGTTATGTTGTTCCTGCTATTCCTCCATCTAGTGTTGTAGACAAGAAATTGTTTGAGAGTAATCCATTGCACATTTGTGAAGGAAATATTGGATAAATTAAAGACTATCTTTGAATGAGATTCAAAAGTTAAGCTTGCTAAGTTATAGACTCACAAAAGGTAATTTAAAAGTCTCAAGATGAATGAAGAAGATATTATGGCATCCTTTTTGCAGAGAGTTGATGAGATTTTGAACATCATCAGAGGTCTTGGAGAGAATCTTAAAGAAACTATTATTTTTCAAAAGGTATTAAGGTCTCTATCCCCCAAGTTTGATCTTAAAGTATCTTCTATTGAAGAGAGTCATGATCTTACTTAGTTGAAGATGGATCAATTGCATGGCACCCTTACTGCTTATGAGATGAGGAAAAATGGTGATATACCTCCAAAAAAGGAAGCAACTTTCAAGACTAAAATGTAGATAAAGAAGTTCTAAGTTAATAAATTCAAGGAGGATGACATTCCTGATACAGATGAGGATGAACTAATTCCTTTGATTTCAAGGAAATTGAGAACAAGTTCAGGGAAGTATAAAGATAATCTACCCCTCAAATGATTCAATTGTGGTGAGATAGGACATTTTGCTAATAAGTGCCCTCATAAGTATAAGAAGAATGATGATGAAGAGCATGATCAAGGTCATGATGATGCAAGAGATCTTTCAGGTTTGATAAAAGCAAAAAGGGATTCAGGAGGTTTGATAACAAGAAGTACTTTAAGGACAAGAAGAGTCTATACACCAAATAAGATTGCAACTCATCAGATGAAAGTGAAGATAATGACTCAAAATATGATCATGAAGATGATGATCCTGCTGATGATGAAGCTTTGTTCATGGCTGAGGAAGGAAGTGGATCACATTAGAAGGGGTCTACTTGGAGTGATTTAGATGATGATGAAGATGAGGTGGACTATGAGATTGCATTGACAAATGCTCATGAAGAACTGAATATTGAGAATAAGATCAATAAGAAGATGAAATCTAAACTCAAAGACTTTGAGGAGCAATTCAATGTGTTTGAGGCAAGAATAGATGAAGATGCTAAGGAGCATGAAGATATGGTCAAGCATCTCATTTGTTAATTAGAAATTCTGTCTACAAGCCTAAAAGCTAAAAAAGATGAATGTGCAAGGTATGTAATTGAAAACGAGTCATTAAAATCTGAGTTAGAGAAGGTATTTAGTAAGGTAATGTCTTTTGTGAGATTTGAAAAGAGCTCAAGTGATCTAGATAACATTATGAATTATCAAAAACATGCAAGTGATAAGATTGGTCTTAGATATAAAGAAGAACTGGAGACTGCAACTCAAGATAAGATGAAGACTAATGTGAATAAGAACAATCAACCTTTGAAGACAAATCATTAGACAAGGAATAAAGGTGCTGACAGAATGAATATAAATAGATCAGACAACCAAATGCTATGAGGTATGCAAATTTTAATGCTTATTGCTATACTTGTAATCAGTTTGGGCATAGAGCTAGAGAATGTAAAAGATTTGTTAAGAATGAATATGCATGGAACTATGATAGGGGTCATCAATCAAAAGGTGTAAGGTTAAGTGTGTCAACTGTCATGATGTGGGACATTTTGTAAAACATTGTCCACTTAAGGTAAGACAGGTTGAGTTTTGTTCAAAAGATATTATGTGCTATAGTTGTTATGAACTAGGACACATTGCAAGATTTTGTCCAAATATGGTAAGGCAGAATGAGCTTTTTACAAAAAGTATGGTGTGCTTCAATTGTGAATAGAGAGGTCACATTGATAGGTTCTACAAGTAAAGGTTTATAAGTCCAAATAGGTTCAATCAGGTTCCTAGAGTACATGGAAGAAGACAAGTTAACCCATGGAGGCCAAAGGTGGTAAGTAGGAGTTATGATGAGTTTGCATGTCCAAGTAATCTATTTGCTATGGTGGAGAATGCTTTAGAAGTTGAAGAGTCCCAAGAGGTCTCATTTTTTTATTATGTTGAGAATGAAGAGACTAAGCTCAAAGAGAATACCAAGGTATTGGTTGAGGCTAGTTCTAAGGTAAGTATGGATCCAAGTGAACATCTTGCTATTTTTTAGCAAGCTTCATTAAAAAAACATCAATTGTCCATACCTAGTGATGAGGTTCCAAGCTGTAAAGAAGATTCGTCAGATGAAGAGGTATGCCATGAATTTATGTTGTCTCCTTGTATCAATAATCCAATCATAGAAGAAGAGGAGAATGTTGTAGTAGTTGAGGAAGTTGTTTCTCTAAAGCCAAAGAAGAAGAAGAAGAATAAGAACTATAAGTTTCAATTGAGCAAGGAGAAGATAGAATATGAGGAGTTGTTTTTATTTTAAAGCATTAAGGTATAGAGAGTGTTTCTATCTATGCTTCTTAAGAGACTCCTTTTAAATGGAGAAGTAAGTGTTGTTGTGGTGTTTTTCAATTGGAGCAGTCTATAGGGTTAGATCGAAGGTTCGTAGATGACAAAGGACGATTTGTGATTTGTCAAGGTAATATTTTTGCATAGAAAGGTCTGTTGACCTTATTTTAGCATGCTCCAAGTGGTTTTGTGATCTGAAGATATGTTGAAGTCAAATTGAAAATTTTTGTTTGCTCTTGGGTTTCCTAGTTTGTGCTTTTGAGTATGCAAGTCCTAAAATGGGTTATAAGAAGTCTAGGTTCCCAATGGTGTGGAAGCTCAAATCTTGGTCCAAAAGTGTGTAATGGTTGTCTCCAGTTGTACAAGAAGTTTCAGAGGTGGATGTTGACTGGAAGGTTCCGTGTTAACTTTGTTTGTTTTGAGATTCCAGGGGTTTGGGCTCTACTAGAAAAGTGGTTTGCCTTATGAGTTGGGGTCTGGGGTTTCTTGATATTTTGAATAGGTCAAATAGGTTGTCAAATAAATTTTCATAGAGATTTGAAGGTTTGTGGTTCTCAAGTTATTCATGTTTCTGTCAAATTGGAGGTCTAATTGGATAGTTGGTTTGTGAAGGAACTATATTGCAGAAGATGATCTAGTTGTTGCAAATTGGTGTCCTTAAGGGGGCATATGAGAGTGCTCTAGATATAAAGTTTTAGGTCCTAAAGATGTGTCTACTAAAAATTATGGGCTCTACAAGTTCCAGGTAGGGCTACAAGAGGGCTAGACAAGCCTAGTAAGAAGAAGAGTCTTTTTCTCAGTTTATCTAAAAGAAAAAAGGCATGAATGTTTCTAGGTGAATTCTCAAGTTGGTTTAGAACATGTTTCCTGATTGATGAATGGTATGCTGATATGTTGGTGGTCATGGAAGTGTTTTGAGAGAGAAGGTTGGTAAGCCTACATGGTGGTTCTTCATGGTAGGTGGAGATTTGAAGATGCTCAAAAGGTGAAAAGGATGAAAAATCTTAGGGAGTCTCCCTCTCAGATGTTTCTTGGTGAGTTCCATCAGATTTCAGTGTTTTTGTGTGTTTTTTCTTCATTGGTTACAGTGTTTGGTTGAAGAGAGTGTTGACATGGAGTAAGAGGAAGTTGTCAAGACAAGTAGAAGTAGAATCAAGGTAAGGGGAGTTTGTATCAAATTTATAAGATGGCCCTTTCCTATTTTTTGGTCCTTTCAGGTCCTCAAAATCAATTTGTGCCAACTTTGTCATTGTGTCAAAGGGGGAGAAAGTTCTTGTTGTGGGAGTGCTTGAAGAGAGAGAATATGCGTTGTATATTTCTATATATGATGTTTGTTGACATTAATGACAAAGGGGGAGATTATTGGAGAGTTTTTAGTGATGTCATGGAGATATCTTGGTGAATGGATGAAGTGATTTTACAGCCCAAGTAACAATGACAAAGTGTGCAATGTGCTTATCCTAGTGTGCTTGAAGTATGATTAGTTGATCTTCTATTTTAGCATGGTTAGAGAAGATTAGGGATGTGTATGGTGATTTGAGCATGTGTAAGGGGTCTTATCATAAGTTAAGAATGCTTTGAGTAGTTGTGTGCATGAGTGAAATTTACTCGGTTCATCATTATTTTTATCTTGACGCTTTTGGTCTAATGGTTAAAATTTTGAGTAGGCAATTTGATGACATCACCATTCCCACATGTTAATGAGTCAAGGGGAGTTGGTCATATGGTTGTGATCACAGTAGTCCATAGTTTTTATGCACCAAATCTCAAGTCATGTGTCAAAGCGCAGTGAAAGATACAAGGGTACAAAGTTGGCTACTTAGACAAAATTCACTATGTTTCCATACTTTGACAAATATGCAAAATGGTTTAAGTAGAGCTGAGTAAGCATGTTGATTAGGTCAAGATTCACACACGTGGAGGTGTCAAGACAAAATGATCATATGGGTTTGTTCATTTATGTGCCTAGTTTATTTGCACTAAATTTTAGATCATGTGATGCAGTGCGTCAAAATATATGCGTATGTAAATTTGGGCTCTTAGGTAGTTTGATTGTGTTTTTCCATACTTAACCAATTTTTCAATATGGCAAGAAGAGTCGAGTGAGAATTTTGATAGTGTTATATCTTGCATGTGTGAAGGTGTCAAGATAAATTGATCATATGGGTTTGTTCAGTTTTGAGTATAGATGATTTGCACTAAATTTCAGATCATGCGTTGAAGCGCGACAAAAGTTATGAAGGAGCAAAGTTGGTCTTCCAGACAAAATTTAGACATAGTTGGCTTTGTGATAGAAAATTTTGAGAAGACATTTTAATAGTGTTATATCTCACACATGCAAAGGTTTCAAGAGCAATTTGTCACATGGTTGGATTCTCCTATTTGAGGAGATCATCTAGTCCAAATTTGAGATAATGCATCAAAGCACATAAGAAGTTATTAAGGTTCAAAAATGGCCACTTAGGCATATTGAAAGGGTCCCCATACTTAGTCAATTTTGAAAGATTTAAAGCTTGAGCAAGATCAATGGTGCACATTTCTCCAAAAAGTTAAGAAGTAGTGAGATAAGGATAGGTGCACGATGTTAACGACTGAGCAAAGGTAAGAATAAATGATCAATGATGAGTGGGTGTTTATACATTTGAGATCAATAGAGCGTACTAAGTCAAAATGGTCAAAGTAACTAAAGTTTAATAGAGTTAAAGTTTTGTGTAATTTTGAGAAAGATCGATGGAGCATGATTGACCAAGTTGAGTGAGGACATGAGATTATAACATAGTGGTCGAGGTTTAATGTTTGAGCATTGGATCCTGCATCAAAGATCAAGCAAGATTGATGGAGCGGATTTGATTTGAGATGAGAGAACACAAGATGCGAGCATTGTGTTTGAAGTTTAATTATGATCGTTGCCATTTTAATATTTGAATTTGCTAAGGGAAAAACTAGTGTCTGGTCTTTGAGCCATATCTTTTGATAAAAGATGAATTACTCATGCAGTTTAAAAAACATGTAGAGGACTCTAAGGTACATCTGACTATATAGATTTGAAGATTTGAAAGTGAGTATAGTCAAATATATTTAGCCTGGAAGTTGATTGTGTGTTCGTGCTTATTCTTCAAAGTGACATGAGAAGAGTATTTGAGCTTATATAGATGTTGTTTCGATGTTTTATGGTGAATTGGCTATTGGGAGTGTTTTAGACTCCATTAGGATGATTTGTGAGTATTTTAGAGGAGTGATCAATCTATCTTGAGTATGAACAATACTTAAAAAGTTGATTGTATATTTGATAATGGTGTTCCTATGTATAAGGTCTCTGTTTGAGTTGATTGAGCATATGTAGAGGTGAGAAAAGGTGACTGTGATCATTTGAGGATGTCCTTGGGAACATAAGGAGTGGACCTATGTGTTTGTAAGTGGTCATGTGTTCTTATTATACTTAGAGAACTGTCAAAGAGCTGAATGGGTCTCCATAGGACCTAAAAGTGACTTAGGCCTATTTGAAAGTGTGTTGTGCTTAAGTGTGACCCATGTGAGATGCCTTGAGGGTGAAAGAATGTATTGTGGTTGACAAGTATTATTGTGGCCTTACTAATTCATGATTTATATATATATATATATATATATATATATATATATATATATATAGTGAAGCCAAATGTGTAGGTTTCTAGACTTTGCATTGAATATTTGTTAGAGTTGAAGAGCGAAGGAAAGCAGAGGAAAGTGAGAGTGCCCAACTGTTGAGTTGATGAGCAAAGGAGATTAAGGACTATGTGTGTGATCTGCAGTTCATGTGTTTGATGAAAATATAGTGTTCTTGTAGTTTGAAGTTGTGCGAAGAGATTTGAGTGTGCATATGAGGACTATTTGAGTGAAGGAGAGAGATTGTGGCATGCCTATGTGAGAGGCTTGTTTGAGAAAGAGAGAGTTTTGGCAGAGGTTAGATAATCAAAGGTCCATCATCAGGTGTTGAAGATATCAATTCTAAGGTTCTAAGATATACATCTCTCAGTGTTCTTATCAAAGAGGGTCTAATGCACTTGATTTGCTTTAGGGGCAGTTGTTCCTTGTGAAACAAGGTTTCACTAAAGACCTTTGATCAAAAGGACTTGATCAAGGTTGTAGGTCAGAAGGACTCGATCAATATCCTATTTGTGATCATCTTATAGGACAATGGTCCATGTGTTTGCAGGCTTGAGATTAGGTTTTATTCCCTAAGATGTTTTCCCACATAGATCTTGTGTTGTGTATGTGATCTTGCATTGTGTTCAATATTCACTGCTATGAATAATTTGTATGCTTCATGAATGATTGTATTGAATGCTTAAGTATTTGCAAAGGTTTGAAAATTAAATTGGATTATTTTACACCACTGATTCACCCCCCTTCTTAGTGGATTGTACCTCTAACATGTTGGTGTACAAAATGCATTATCAAATAGAAACACTCATTGAAGTTTATAAGGTGCATATATATATATATATATATATATATATATATATATATATATATATATATATATATATATATATATATATATATATATATATATATATATATATGGGACTATTCAGAAGTTTGGTGCGACATAAGCAAAAAGAAGGAAGAGCTAAAAATAACTCATGGAATCTAAAGCGTTAGGAAGAGATCACCAAAATACTATTATAGAAAAGAAACAAGATGGAAGTTTTAAGATGCCACATTGGTATATCAAAAAAATTTGTCACCAAAATTAGAATAAAACTTAGTTGTTACATAGGATCAGGCATAGATAACATAAAACACAGTTGGTGAAAATGGTAGTGTGTTATGTAAGAAGAGAGCACAAGAAGTAGAGTGAAAGGATACGATGCAAATAAAGTTTACCACATAGATCTGATAAGGTTAAAAATAACACAAATAATGCCATGGCTCAGTTATGAAGAGACAAGACTTAGAAAAAAAAAGAATGAATGACAATAAATACCAATAAGATAAAGAATACAACATTCTAAGAGAAACATACATATATAAAAGGATTCAAAATTCCATTAGTAATTGTTAATTTGCAGTAATATCCCTCTAAATAAAAATATGAGATAATGATAAAGAAAAGTGCTTAAGCCTGGCTTTTGAGACAAAAGCCACCACGAGGAAAAATCTAAATAGATTTAAATGGACGATCAAACATAAATAAAATAAAATGCCACTAACATATGTGTAAGGTAAAGCATCACATAGAGGAATATAAAGCACATAAATGCCAAAGCTTAAAAATAAAAGAGAATACAAACGGTAAATTTGATATTTAAAAAAAAAAAAAAAAAGTTATGATTTTGACGATATCTCTCAAACAACAATTTGGATTTGCACAAAAATTTAACAACTTATTCTTACCTTAAAAGAAAACAAACCCCAAAAAATTCAAAAAAATCCAAATTGTAAATCAATAGATACCTTTTTCTGTTAGACAAGTTTTTAAAAGAAAATATTTAATAGAAGCTTTACATGAGATTTAAAAACTAGTTTCTTTTCCACTTTTAAACTTGTAGAACTCTCAACGATTAAAATGTTAATAACAATTTGCTCTTGTATCACGTAAATCTTATGGTAAATCAAAGTATGATAGATTTTATTTTTGAAAAACCCCTAAAACACCTCATTCAAAGGTTAAACCAATTTAGATCCCTAAAGTTATGGTATTTTCTTGAGACTTTGATGTGTGTTCTTTTGATAATTTCTCAATTGCTTCATGAATGATCTATTTTGAGCAAAGCGAAAAGCCTATTTTTTGTCTTCATTTTGATAAGTTTAAAACTTAACTTTTTATGCATTCTTTACTTTTGTGCTTACTTCTTCTTGTAAGATTTCAAGGGAATATGTTTTGTTTGGAGCTCATTATTTTTATTTTAATTTCTTTTTTCGTGCAAGATTCAACACTTTATTATGAAATTTATATTTTGCTCCTTTTGTATTTTATTAGGTCTACATTTATCACATTGATTGTATGTCGATCATTATTTTAATGATATATTTATTTACGTAACATAAAGATTGGTGTAAGCTTCTATTTTGCAGGTATAATAAGTCATTTCTTGTTATTTCTCATGTTGGTCCTTGTTCTATTGCGGATTGCCCTTCTTGTCCAAAGAGGATTCTTGGAGATCGTTGATGATCACACTTTTATAGTTGTTTGCTTCTTGGCAACACATATTATCTTCTTCTTTCATTCTCAAAATCGATGTAATCATTATAATTCCTTTAAAAGGAAATCTTCATCAAGGGGGAGAGTTATGTAATGTCAACTCCCTTTTTTGTTCAAGGTTTTCTCCTCTTTTGTAACCCCAAATAAAGCTTAAAAGGGAGTGTTAGAGATTAATATTTCTTTAAGTTTATTAATCCTAAGTTTATTTAGGTTTGTAATTTTTTATTATGTGAATTAAAATTCACATATTTTGGATTTATGAGGTGTCAGAGCTTTGTTGTCCCTTTTGAAGGGAATCTTGGAGTCACATGTAACTCCTCCCACACTTGTCAAACCCTTTCCCGTCACTTTATAGGAATTAGTGATACTAAGCACACAATAAGAGGGTTGTGCAAGTTCACGATGAAGTTTATTTAATAATAATCTTTCCTTCTAGTTTTATTTAATGAGCTCTCTCATTTCTCATTCTATACAAGTTTATCTTGAGATACTTGCTTATGGCTTCAAGATTATCTCTCATTCTCATTATTTTTTATTATACTAAAATTGTAATTTGAGAATATTATTGCTACAAGTCTTCTTAATGCACATGGAGTTTTTATTTTTATTTTTTTGTTTTCTGTTGATTTGATTTCTCTACTTAACAACTTATGTTTCACATTCTCATTGTGGGTTGATTTTTAAGTGACATCCTTTTTGTATATATTTATTTGCTTACTTTCAATGTTATTCACTTACTATTATGTTAATTATTATAATATGTAATAGATGTTCAATAGATAGTGCCAAGCCATGAATAATGATTGACTTTGATTTTTATTTATAGTGAAACTTTTGACACAGTTTTTTAGCCAACTTCGTGAAATGTGTGAAAATATCCAAAAGAATATTTCAAATTTAGAAAATATCCATTTAATGGCACGGGGAAGGCCACACTAGGTGGACAGTTCTATGGTAGTGGACCTATTTGCCTAACACAAATTTGTCCCAAAAAATTAAGGACAACTGTCCAGAGATGGGAAGTAGTCTGAGAGTGATATAGAGAGGTTTGAGCATTGACTTGAAAATTCTATGTAGTATTGACGATAAATTAAGGGGTAAACCCCATATTTAGATAAATGGATTAAAGAAATGGTGAATAAGAGTCATATATTTGGTCGTAAGTCAAATGATTTAAGAAATGCTAGAAATTAACATTGTCAAGTACCCATGATCATATTTAGGTATCTACATTTGCCCCTTTTATTTTAGTAATGAAATTGATAGAGTAAAGGAGAAAATAATACTTGAGTGTGTATAACACACTTTGTCTTTAATAGGAAACTCTAATTGTGCAAAGCCTTTATTTTAACAAACTCTGCAACAAGTAGTCATTGTTCATATTTGAAATTTGAAGAGTATAAAACTATGAAATTTGAATAATCCAAAACTTAAAAATTTGAAAATTAGATGGAAAGCAAGGAAGGAATACACTTCTAAGGATATGAAACCATATTGTCATATAAAATGTAAAAGATGGAGAAACATGCCACCTTGTTGAAGCACTTGGAGAGATGGTTTTTTTGAACCATTGGTGAATTTGAGAGTGATCAAGTCCCAATTTTGAATAAGTAATCAAGCCTTGGAGTTGGATGTATGTATACTCCAACTCTCATGAATGGGGAGAAGTACCCAATGTATTAATCCAAAAGGTAGAACCATGATGAATTCTTTGTAAGTGATGTTAGGGTCATTGAGTGTCATTAAACTCAAATGCACATCACTCGTAATAGAAGAAAAAACCATATAATGGGTTCATTAGAAGTAATTCCAAAGTTGTTGAGTGTCAATAGACTCAAACATAGACTAAAAGAGTAAATCACATTATTGTAGATGGATCTAAATTTAACTTGCATGATCGAAAGACAATGAAGAATATTCATGCCCCCATCATGACTTCAATGCCAATAGATTCAAAATCGAACAACTACTTGTTTTGTAATTTGTAAGTTGTATTGTAGTGGATATGGGCATGAACCAATATCATGTTTTTTAACTTTGAGAGATGTATATGTGTATGAACAAGCATCATGCTCACCAAATCTATGTCAAATGATATAAAATGGTATGCATCTATATGCTCAACTGTAATTGATTGTGAAACCTATTTTTTTGACCTTATAACTATTTTGCATATGCATTCAATTGTGTACGAATATGTACTAAAGTCTCTGTAAAGTGAGTGCATATGCATGCTATATGCCCCTAGAATATATATCAATGTGTCAATATATATAATATATCTATTTTTCAAATTACTTTGAATCTTTGAGACTTGTACTCTGTTATGAAATCTAATTTTTGAATTAATTTGAATCTTTAAAACTTGTATTTTGAATCTTTGAAACATGTATTTTTTGTAAAATATATTTTTTCTCTTCATGGAGGCATGAATAAATAAGACAAGCCCACTTTAATGTCATCCTTTTAAGATGAGGGATGTAACATTCAACTCACTCATTTCAAAAGAATAGTTAAATTTATCACGTGATAAATATAAAATCATGTATAATTATGTCAATATGTAGAGAGTATGTTATCATAGTATAGTGTATGTAATTGTTATTAAAGCATGTATGTAACATATTGAATGCAAGGCATAAAAGTGTCATGTCTATATATATATAGAAATGAGACATGTAGTAAAGTAACCATCTTTGAATAAATTTATGTAGTAAAAATGTTTAATATGGATCATGGCACCACTAATCAAGCTTAACAAGTACAACACACAATGTCACACATAAGGCCAATGGCTGCATAAAATGGACATGAACATGTAATAAAAAATAAACAAACATCACACACAGGACCAAATGCAACAAATAATTAGACATGTTCAAATGTTACATTTATCAACAAACATCACACACGTAGGGGTAAGGGCCACGAACAACTAGACATGTTGGAATGTCACAAATACCAAACAAATATTGCCATAAATAATTGGACATGTTCAAATGTTGCATTTATCAACAAACATCACACACATAGGGGTAAGGGACACAAACAACTAGACATTTTTGAATGTCACACATACCAAGCAAATATCATACACATAGGGCCAAGTGCCACACATAATAAGCAAATAATGTCAGAACTATCATACAATAAAATAACAACATTGAAGGAGCATATAAAAAATAAAAACTAGTCTAGACTATCTATATGTATCAATGTCACATCATAACAAAGAGAAACATATTCATGTAACACAATGTAAAGTATGAGTAATTAGCAAGACACTTGTAATATATGTAGATCAACATGGTGGAGTGGTCATAAATAAATATAACATGTCATAATGTAACTTATAGAATAATATGCCTCCAAGATAAACATGACCATTGGGTAAAAAGAACAACATATAGGAATCCATATATATTATATAAATCATGCATCACACTTATATACCTTATGGAATACATGTGTATATGAAAAAAATGGTATCTAGCAATCATGTGATCTATAACATATATAAATAAGTAATTTAGCAACTCATATCGTGAAACTGCATGGAACTTTTATATCTAAGGGCATCCCAATAACATATCAAAGACCACCGTGCTTGGCAAGATTAAGAATGGAATAGCCAATGTCGTTGAGCCTACCTAAAGAGGTAGCATTATATGCCCAAGAGTATTATGTGCATGTCCATCAAATGCTTTAACTATATTTGATGTATCTTGTAGATCCTGCTCTATGTACCCAAGAGTGTGAATAAATGTCACTGTACATGTGTTTTCACTTGACCCATTGTCAATCATGACATAATGTATGGGTTATTTATTGATATGAGCTTGAATAAAGAGTGCATGCTTATTTGAATCATCATAATTTTTTTTGTTATCATCAAATGTGATTATAGGACGTGTTGCTAATCTTCTAGTGAGTGTACCAATAACAACATCTATTAGATGCCCATATGTCAAAGGAGGATGCACATTGTAAGCATGGTGTTCATCTAAATTATCAATACTTTTTGTTGTGCCATGATTTAGAAATGGATTATTGAATATTTTAAACTTCACATCATTATTCTATCATGGTTTGACTTTTTCTGAGAGTGTGCTTAGCTCAATAATATTGTAATTGATAAGATCTTGCATCTTATGCCCTACCCTATAACGGTCGTTTGTAGAATCTCCAATACCTTTGTGGTAGTCAAAATATGTGTTACTATTGAATCCCTCATGTTGAGGTTTAGTTATATCAACCTCTAATAGTAGATGGAGAGATATGAGATTGTAATCAAATAATTTTTGTAACAATACATGAGGAGGTGATGTTAACCTTGCAAATTGCCTCATTGGTGGAGTTGTCAATTGAAGCTTATTCTATGGTTGTGATATGGCACTGAATATTTATCTTGATTGATTCTTGCTTTCATAAGATATGACCTTGTAGCTTAGTTTGATTTAAAACTTAGTTTTTGAAGTAGATGAAGCATTTAGTGCATACTTGATTTTGTTCAAACATATGAAATTGACTTCATTTTATTTGACTGTATGCCATAACTCATCAAAATATTTGAACTTGTAAAACATGATAGACTCATGGAGTGGTGATAACAAACTTTGTGTGAAGATATCTTGTAGTTCATTGTATGCCATAATTTTTTTCATTTTATCTAGCATAGTTTTATATTGAGGAACATATTCATTGATTAGCTCATTAAACCCTTGCTTGAGTTTATAAAATATTTGTATAACATAGTTTTCACTATTGTTGATAGAAAAATGTGCTAGAAAATAATCTACCAAAGGGTTGAATGTTTTAACTAATTGAAGTTAACAATTATAGAACCATCTCAAAACATATTCTTTAAGGCTTTTTGGAAAGATCTTGGTTAATACTTTATCATTGAATGCATAATCCAAGCATGTTGTGTGAAATGATTAAATATATTATTCAGGTTCACCTTTACCTTTATAGAGTGGTAGCTTAGGAGCTACAAAGTGTGCTAGTAATGGGTAAGATGTCATCTCAGGTGCCAAAGGATTATGAAGTAAATATGAGAATCCATTAAACAACTAGATTTGGAAACACCTTGCTCTAGTTGCAACACCTTTGCATGGAGTTATGTAATAACATGCTCAAGAGAGTGTGCATTAGGCAAGGTTAGTGATGGACTATACATAGTAATCAAAGGAGGTGTGTATGGTGGCTATGTATAAATAGACATATTAAATTGTTGGAAACCTTGTGATGACCTCCCATATCTAGGGATGATGTTACATATGTAATTGAATGTGTTGATATAGGAATAAAAGTAATATTATTAACTATAACACCTGAAGTAGAAGTAGAAGCTTGAGACAATTTATTTTATTCATCTGTTATAATGTATAGTAATGCATCATCATTTTTTCATGGATTGGAGTTAAGATATTTAGTGCATTCTTTGCCATTGATTGTATTAGATTGTTCTATTTTATATTTATCAATCTCAATGGTTATAACAACTTCATCAATTGGGTGTGTAATATGCCTTGTAATTCGAAAGGCTTCCTTATTGTGAATTCAAAGAGCTAATACAAAGAATTAATTCATGCACTGTGCAAAGCTAAACACAAACTAAATATTTTAACACACACTAATAATATTCTTCTCTGTTATTATGATTAATAAATCATTTGGGAATATTACATATTTATAGGGAAGGATTCTCCTATAGATAAGGAGATTCTTATCTCCCTGAATATCTCATCTACCTCCCATATTAAACTAAAACCTATATATGTGAGTTTGATTTAACAACCAAATCTTACACAAACAATAATATACTAAACAAGTCATAATACAAGTTGTTATTACAAGCAAATTTATATTATCCTCAATAATATAAATTATACACACAATTAATAATGTGAACACTAAATACTCTAACATTCACCTCTTTTGAACATTATTAATTCCTATCCCACACCCCCTTAATGTGAACTTGGAGAAAACAACTCTCCCATATTTGCACCTATACTCATGATCTGGTAATTTTTAGAGGATATTCACAAAACTCACACGATGGTTTTACAAATGGTTGACCAACAACCAAAATAGTGGTTTTACAAGTGGTTAACCAAAAACTATGAAATAATACCTGATGATTTTACAATGACTAACTAGAAACTAAAACAATGGTTTTACAAGTGGCTAATCAGAAACTATAAAGCAATGATTCTATAAGTGGTTTCCCATAAGTCACATCACGATGTACAATTATAGTTTCTAACTCTCATCATTTTCACATTTCAAAAAAGTTACATAGGAATATATAGTTCACTTATAAAAACGTGAACATGTATACAACATCTGTTATTATTCACACCACACTATGCTAAAAATAAACACACCACATAATTGAAAGAAAAGTGCTACTAAATTATAAAGTGGCCCCATCACTAATGGTTAATGAGAGGCGTATAAAGCCTCCATCCTCCAATATCCTCCAACCTATAGTAGGTGAAGCTCTTTAATTAGCTGGTATGTCGATGTAGCTCAAGTGCATGATTTTTTTGAGGGAAATCACCCCCATAATGTGGATATCGCGTACAATCGAAAATGCATCCGTGAAATAAATATTTTTATATTTTACAATTTTTAACTCTCTATAACAACATGAATTGAGGATGAACCAAAAAATTTTGACACTTTTGAATTTTTCTTCTTGACTCTTTTTGACAATAATGACTTCTATAGACATTGACAATTAATAACATATTAAAAAAAATAATGATCCCGACTATAAACTTTTAAAATTCAAGCTACTATAACGAACTTATCTTCTAATAACACTTGAAACTCTCCTGAACTATGACAAATACTAATTGACTATATATAAAAAAGATGCTTTAAAACTTAAATGACACTTTTAGAAAAATAAGACAATAGTCCCACAAAAATAAACCTTTGACACTATTAAAAAGGAGTAAAGATCATGGACGAAATCCAATTAAAGATTGGATTTACAAGACTTAAAAACAATTAAAAAATTAAATTACAACATAAATCACATTCTTTCATTTAAAAATTTAAAATAGTTAAGGAAATAAATAGTAAATCGAACCCTAAAAACATTATTATCTTGTTGCATGAAGCATGATGGTGGCAAGGAAAAGATACGGGTTTGCAAAGAGATGGATATGCACAAGATTGAAGTAGATTTGATACATCTAAGGAGAAGATGAAATTTTTGTGCAATATTTTAAAGAGGATGTGCACAGAGAACAACTAGCAGGAGATGACATATAATGATCATCTTGGAGTTGAATTGTACCATTACAACAAAAATCTTTCTTTAAAACCTTCAGAATCATATCAATACAAATATTTTTTGTACAAAGTCCTTGAATTGGATCTGTAGCATGGTTCAGACCAATGAAAGATTATATTGAGTGATGAAACGAGGGCGTCAATGTGTTGTAGACAAAAACTTGTGTTAGGTTAGGCATCTAACTGTCCACAATCAGATTTGTAGAAGGTAAGCTTTAATGAGAGTCACAGTTGTAAACTGAACAATGATAGAGAGGAGTCTAATCAGTCTACTCTCACACACAAACATAATTCGTAGATCTGTCTAATTTTTTTTATAAATCGAGTCACTCACTCCAAAACACAACAATGGAAACCGATCAGGAAAAACCACCATAGAGCAGTCACGAGAGATCTCAATGCAAATAATAATTAAACTAGTATTTAAAAGCTACAAACATGTATGAATATCGTATATACGGGACAACAATGATTACCAATTGTCCCTATGAATGATTTTCTTTTACTCCATCACAAGTGCAAATCCAACCCGCTCTGAAACCACTATGGTGCAGAGCTGAACATAGACTAAATGTTTTAACACAATAATAATATTCTTCTCTACTATTTTGATTAATAAATCATTCAGGGATATATATATATATATATATATATATATATATATATATATATATATATATATATATATATACAGGGAATGATTCTTCTATAGATAGGGAGATTCCTATCTCCTTGAATATCTCATCTAGCTCCCATATTAAACTCAAACCTATTTATGTGAGTTTGGTTTAACAATCAAATCTCACACAAACAATAATATACTAAACAACTCATAATATGAGTTGTTATTACAAGCATATTTATATTATCCTCGATAATATGAATTATACATAATTAATAATGTGAACACTAAATACTGTAACATTCTTATGATAAAAAAATAAAGACCTAGGCATTTCTGATTTACTATGAGGTATGTAGAAACTAAAGTATATATTATTGTCTAATAGCTTGAGTATTGGATCAATATCCCTCAGACCACGACTCAGGGAAACTGAAGACCGCTTTGCTCAGAATGACAACTTCTATGAGTTTTAAAATTATCAAAACATAGTTCTAAAAAAGTAAGAAAAGGAAGACAAATAAATTGAAATTGAAAATCAAATCAAAAGAAAAAAAATTATACAAAAAAATTTAGTAAAAATATGAAAATCTAAGACAAAAATAAGAAAAGTAAAAATGTATGGGTTCATCAATATGTTATTAATGATTTTAGCCCACATTTGCAAAATTTTAACACATAAAAATCACATTCTATTACACAGTATATTAATGCATCCGAAACAATATATATATATATATATATATATATATATATATATATATATATATATATATATATATATAAAATTTATTTCTTATGGATAGGGAGATTCTAATATCTCTCGAATATCTTACCTCCTAACTATAAACTAATCATAATATATTGTTTGTTATTAACAATATATATCATCAACCCACTAAACAATAATAACCATATTAATCATACAGTAAATAATAAATAGTAAATAGTATTTTACCTAATGTAAATACTAATCCCCAAAATTCTCCCCTTAGTTTTTACATGATAAAACAGATCTCATTCTTATACTGCAACGTGTTTTTAATGGAGCTAACCTCAGGTATGGTGCATCACATGAGCTTGCGCATACAATCATGATGAATGGGCTTGCACAAAATTCATGAGTGTTATAGTACATTTTGAGAAACATTCTACAATGATTCCATGATATGGGTTACATAGGGAGTACTCACAAGTGAACAGGGACATACCATATTTGTTCTTATTTTGCACACGACATAATATTAATAAATAAAATAGTATGGGGACTAAATCCTCATTGTCTTTTGTTTTAGCCTTTGTCCATGTTTTTTGTCATCCAAACAAAAATAACATAGATAATCTTCACTACCACTAAAAAATTGTCTTTAGATTTAATCTATTTGGCACAAAACACACCACTCAAAAATAAATACATCGCACTACACAACTGAAAAAATGTCACTACATCACATGGGCCCCATCGTTGGTGACTAACAAGAGGCTTGGAAAACCTTATTCTTTCATTTCCTCTAACCTATTTGATATGAATCTATTTACTCAATTGATGAAGATGTGAAGCAATTGTTCCATGTTGGGTTTACGTCCCTCCACAATTTGGATATCACATACAAGCGATAATGCATCCAATTACAATAAATTTTGACACACTTTATTGGTATTGACGACGACATAATTTTTATTGTTGACTTTTAATATTGACTATCAAATTTGAATTGACAAATAACATACTTCATTTGGACCAACTAAAACACTACTGAAGACACTATTTTAGTGACACATGATAACCACTTAAACTATTAAAACACATACTATTTTGACAAAATAATATTTCATGATTATAAATAAAACTCTAAAAGATAATACTTGAAAAAAATGTAATTTACCTATATTAAACCCTAAATTTAAATGAAATAATGAACCATGAATATGATGCATAAGGATTTTGATAGACACTCTTCCAAGAGCCAACAAATGCGAAATGGTAGATGGTATCAACGCTTGGTAGACACAACTAAAAATGATGTGGTGCTTGTGAATATGCAAGGAGGATGCTACATGTATTTAGTTGAAGATATATGTACGAAATAATGTATAAATGAATGTTGAAATCATATGGTCTACATACACATACAACAATATAATAGGACAATGTTAAACACCAGTAACAATTTTCTTTCCTATTATTGATTGCACCTTGCTTCAGAGAGGACGCCTTGACAATAAATAATATTCAAACAACCAAGAATAGATGTGTGATCAAATAGGATTGCACAGAACATGAGTTTTGACTGAATCTTGATGCATTTCACGTGTTGGCACTTCATTACAAATCTAAATGCTTCAACATGTATTGCTAAAACAATCATATAGAACACTTAATATAGTTGTAAAACAATGTTATAGATCTCACACTACTCTATCATCCGTACAAACTATTCTATCATCAGATTTGACATAGGAGATTTTCAATAATAGAGAAAGGTTATTGACAAAGTTTCCTCTTAATGAATTATAACAAAAACATGTTAAACCTGCTCTTCATAGACCCATCCCGCTCTGATACCAGATAATGAGTTTAGCCCATATTTACAAAATTTTAACACATATAAATTACAATCTATCACACAATATATTAATTCATCTGACACAATACATGCATATATGAAATGTATTTCCTATGGATAGGGAGATTTTAATATCTCCTAAATATGTCACCACCCAACTATAAACTAACTGTAATATATTGTTTGTTATTAACAATATATGATCAACCCACTACCCAATAATATCCATATTAACTATACAGTAAAAAATAAATAGTAAATATTGTTTTACCCAATGTAAATACTAATTTCCAACAATTTTCTTCAAATTTTTTATTTAACAATAATTTTTTTTGTTTAATATGTATAAAACTTGATAGATCTATTTAGATTATATTGTATGACATTTAAGCATAAATATGAATATAAAACAAAATTGATTGAAATGAAAATTAATAAGTGGCATATGTTAAAAATAGTAAGTAAAAATAAATACAAGATACTTAACATTTTTGGTCTCTAGTTTCTATAATGGATGTTTGATAGTGAAAATCAAAGTTAGACATGACCGTGACAATGTAAGATGAGAGGTAGAATCTACATCCACATTCCCTAGAGAAAAGTGTATCCCAGTCATGTCTATTGATTATGGACTTGTAGGTGTTGATTATGATACATTTGTGAGTGTTATACCACATGTGCTTGTGTCTATTGAGAGCGTTGAGATATTTTGCTTCTATTAGTGTCACATAAATATTGTTGTTTTCCTTCTCTTTTCCTTGAAAATCCTAGGGCTACTTGTGAGAGCTAGAAATCTAAAAAAATAGAGTGTAAATATAATAGGTTGAGCTAACCTCAATCACCCCCTTTGATAATTTATTATTTCTTACATATCTAGATAATTTGAGGAGGGAATCAAGCCACATGTAGTTCTTCTACCTAGAGTGATAATGCAATTGTGCTCCTTGACTATATGTATGCAACGAAAAATTTGACTTTAATACTTGATAATGTTAATTTTTGACTTGATTTGAAATGCTTTAGACTTGGCTTGTGACTGATCCCAGTGAATGATCTTGAATTTGGGATATGGAATATTTATTCAATGTCTAGTAGTGTAATAGATGCTCAATAGGTAGTGACAAACTATGAGAATAAATGACTGTGTTACATCCCGATTCCTCGCTAAACAAACTTACTTGAATATTCATGGTTATTTATAATTGGTAAAATGATTTGATTATTATTAAATAAGTTGTAAGTCATATGTTGTTATGGGATAATTGAATATTGTTTTGATTTTATAATTCTATAGTTAAGTCAACTATATTGTATATACTTTACTTTGTGATCATGTTGATTTGTTATTTCAACAAAATTTTATGAGATATGTCACGATGTTATGGACTAACTACCTACTTGTTGTGAGTTTGACGCAAAAGGGAATCATCCCTCAGAGTATAATGGAAGGAGAGCATCATCTAAGAGGGTGACGTAGATGGAGGTGTTGGGGGACGATAGAGGAATGACTAGAACCCATGCACACACCGCATTAAATAGTATATATTAAATACATAGTTGAATGGTTAGAGTTAATACGTTCTTTATATTATCTAAATTTAGATAATTGCATGTGTGTGTTAGTTCAAATTTATGATTAGGTGAATTAATATCATATGATTACCTTGTGAATGTTATTGTGTGTCTATGTCGTGTCATTGTATTCATGATTGTTAATATTTTCGAAAATATAAATTTGCATAAATTGAGTTGGTACTACTGTATGTAGACTAACCAACTTGTCTTAGTAATGGTTGAGAACATTAGATGGTTATCTTTATGATATTAGGAATATCATTGTGTGATTTAGTAGATAACAAAAGACATTAAATGATCGATATAACATAACTAAAATAATCATCTTATTTTAGTATAATATTTGTGGATTTACCATTTTAAATTTAAAAGAATATGATTGACTTTATATTAGTCATATTATCTTTAAGTTATGATGTTTGAACGAACTATATTTTAATGGATTCTTTATAAATAAGAAATAAAAAAATTGTGTTAAGATTATGGAATAAAGCAAAAAGAACAAAAAACACCAAAAAGAAAAGGGGGCGAGCTTTGAAGTAAAGAATAGAAAGTTTTTAGAAGAATATATAACTAGAATAAAACATAAGTTTAAAAAAAAAAGTCATTTAATAAAAGGGAAAGAGTGAAGCTTTGGGCCTAAAAGCAAAAAAGAAGAAAAAGAAAAACTACGCGGCATAGTAAAGGAGGAGAAGAGAATAGGAGAAGGAAGGAAGAGGAGAAGAACAACTTGTAGTGGAGGAGAAGGAAGGATAGCATAAGAGGAGAAAGGACTTCTGGTAACGACTGGGCTCCATCAAGAAGTTAGTGTTTTTATTTGTCTTAATTAAAAAAAAAATTGTAATTATTGGTGTCTAATTTACATGGTGAACTGTGCCGTGGGATTTTATTTAGCAACCTGGATATTGTGAACTGTATGAGTTTATAGGAGGAACAATATGATTAAGTCAACTTTCATATTTTAGGATATAGTGTTGTAATGTTAAATGATTAAAAGAGAATATTTGTATATGGCGAACACTAATTACACAAGCATATATGTTTACATAATCAATTTCACTAGTGCTATTCATTGAGTATAAGAATATTCATTATATATTCCGTGATCGTGATATGAGAACAATGGCATGTGTATATCACTATATATCATTCGTATCTCTATAATAACAATATCAACATATATCTTAATGTATATCCCATATAGTTGTATTAAGATATATATTGTTTGAAGGATCAAGATATATGTATCCCAATGATACACAATTATTTTATAACTTGTATCTCAGATCCTATATCTTAATAGATATATCAGCGTATATCTATTATCATCTATGGATCCTAGAGCTAATTAAGTATCATCCTCATTAATTCAAAGATCATAAGATAGTGAGAAAAATTAATTATCTCAGTTAGCAACATTATATAGATATTATCACTACGTGACATTTTAAAAATCTTGCTGTGATAACAAGAAAATCAAGATGTATTAGTTTGATCTGTGTAATGTAGATTTACATGTGGTTGTTGTATTATTAGTTATATATAATATTATAGTAGTTATATAAAATATGAATTCAAGCATATTATAATCATTGTACTTTATTATTACATATCATTTATAGAATTCTGATAGCATATTAAAACTACTATATATCATATTTGTAATTGTTGTAGTATTAATGTTGATATTTTTGTGCCAAAAATATAAAAATAATTTGTACCCTAAGGGAGACCCAGAATTTTTTGAGGAAAAACTTTAAAAGTGACCAAAAAACCTTTTTCAAGTTACCTAGTGGAAACCAAAGATTTGGGTGTAGTTTTCAACTTGTAATGTTGTAAAGTGAACCCAAACCTCTTCCCGCTTACCCAATACCCAATGAAAACTAGAACTTTGGTTGCAATTTAAAACTTTACAAGTTATAAAATGTAATCGAAACCCCACCTTTCGCTCTTATCTAATACTCGTGAACTCGAGTTCTGATTTCTATCATTCACCCTACTAGTGGGAATCAAAACTCCGATTGCACTTTTCAACTTTGCAAAGTTGTAAAGTGCAAGTTGAGTTCCACTTTTTGCCCTTCCTCCTCACCTAATGGAAATCAGAACTTCTGCTACACTTTGCAACTTTGCAAACTTGCAAGGTGTAAACGACGTTTTGATACTCGTTACCATGGTATTTCCTGCCTCCACCAAACCACTCAGTGGAAAGTGGAAATCAAAATAAAAATTAAAATTTTGCAAACTTGAAAAATTGCACTATAACCTTGAAACTTTGCTTTTCTGTCTTTTACCCAACCACCATCATGTTTAACATTTATTGTGAGTTTTATTAATAAAATTAGGTTTTTTGGTCATTATTAACATTTACAAATTTAAATTGGATCTCCATGTGCAAGAAAACCTAGGAACCAGATGCCAAGCAACACCAAGCAATGCCAATGCCAATGACACACATCAAACTATGTTATTTCCATCCCCTGTGTGCAAACACAATATTCCTCTAGAACATCTTGCATTTCCTTGAATCTTTGCCATTTGTTTTTCTTCATGAAATCTAGGGTGTTCTGCTAACTTTAGGGTTTTACAGTTTATCTTCGAAACTGTCATGGAAATATTACCATATACAATATTGTTTGCATATTTCCTAGTTTCCTCATTCACATACTGTTATTCCTAATTGCTTTTCATATTTTTTCAAAAGAAGTCTAGGGTTTGTGTCATTCTATTAAAATATAGAATATTTCCCACAAATCCCCTACACAAATTCTCATGGAAACCCCTCTTGATTTTACAATATCAAGCCCTATGGAGATTCCAGTTGTTAAAACACAAAGAAACCTCGATGGAGATTTCCCTTGTCCTAATAACTCTAAGTTCTCATCAAAAATCTGACTTGCCTTTATAGACCAAAAACCCTGCTAGACTTTTCATCAGACTTTGCAAGTGAAAATTGCAATATGAGACCCTGTTGAACATTTCAAATGTAATTGCACATCATACCTCCACCTAACTTTCTAATTGTAATTACATGTCAAAACCCCACCAAGTTCAAAGTGGAAGAATAACCTGCAATAACAAGTCTAAACCCTGCCAACTTTGTAGTTGGTTTTTCCACTCCAAGTTTTCTAGAATACATGTCTGGAAAGGAAATGAAGTTCAAGTCAAAGGGATCTGGTGTCCCATCTATACTAGATTCAAACACAAATGAGATCACTGACACAGGTCTAGGTCACATAGACCTAGCATATTTCTAGAATCGAGTAAATGCAAAATTCAAGAACGACTGGATTCAAAGTATCTACGATAGTGGTTTACCCTAAGATACAACCTTCCCACTATCAATACAAAGCCATGAGCTTGTGCTCATAATGGAAAAACATTATGATGCTGAGAAGAGGGAGGTGGTGAATGACAAAGGAGAGAAGATCCTGAACTTGGACCCTATTTTTATTAACATCATGTTCCTGATTCTAGAATACCAAAGCTATCTAGATATAACCCCTGAATCTTCTAAAAAGTTCTATCAAGATAGTAATGCATCCCTTCTACATGTTTTAAACAAATAATGGCTAAAAACCCCTAGACCCATAACCATAAGTATGCCTAGGACCTTGTCCAGAATAGACTTCAAGGATGAAGTAGGAGACATTATCATACTCTTGCACAAGGTTACAGTGGACCTGAATGCCAATAATTATCAGGATTGGATGTCCCAATATATCTGGATAATCCACCAAAAAAAATTAATACATTCACTAGGCCTAGTTGATCTCTAACTCCATTCACAAACAGTTGATGGAGGTTCAAACTACAAGCAAGTTTTATATGACTTCATACCTGGTCTATATATTAACAAAAGGGAGGGCATTCCAAAGATTGAACACAACGCTCGATCAAATAAACAATGTCTTTAACTACTAACCTGACCTCACCCTTAAGGCAAGTAAACAACATTTCAAAAGGGTCAATGATGCTTTCATATACTACATCATAATTATGTTTGAAAATAAACAAGGAAGGAGAAGATTTTCTGATGCTGTAACTATAGAAATTGTCAAGTGGGGGGCATTTTTCATTCAGTTCCCCATATATTCATATATCAAAGTGGGTGGTTTTAGTGGTTGTCTCTACACCCTTCCAAGGTATGTGAGTGACAAATGGACCCTGATGTAACTTGTGGAAACCCACAAGTTTTTATCAAGCAGACATTAGGCAGGGATCCACTTCGCTATCAACATAGGGAGATACACCTACCCTTACCTATCAAAAGCCAAATGTGTGAATGCTGAGATGACTCAAATGACCTTGAGAGCTCTTGATGTAAAGCCCTTCTATGATGTGACTAGCTATGTTACCAATATAGTAGGTGCCACATATTCCCACATCCATTTCTATGAATATTACTGGGAAGATATGCAAGATGAAGAGGATGTTAGATTAAGAGATTATTCAAGGATGACCCTAGAGCAAATCAAAGACTACAACATGGCACCAGTCCCTGAAGACTTGAAAGATGATGAATAGTAATTGACAGGGTGTGTTATGATAATAAATCTATCTCTAACCTCATACACTAGTTAGGTGGTCTATACCTAAATCCATCTCATTGATGGATATGACCACTTGGTTATAAACAAAACAATAAACTAGTTAAGGAGCAAAGGGGTCAAAATAACCCAAGAGATATTAAGTATTAGTGACAGGTTGAGAGAATTGAAGGAGAAAGATGTAGTGGCATCAGCAGTAGAGGGTTCCAACAGTGAAACCCAAATAGACCAGCTAGTAAGTCCAGTTATATCACACAAGTAGAAGCAGAGGGCAAAAAGGTCTCCTTCCAATAGCTAAGAGCCAATATCCCAGTCAATGGATCAACCATTGTCAACTTCTATGGAGGACACAACTATTTCTCAACTGACATAAGTAGTCCCTCTTCCTATCTCTACTATTCAACCAAACATAGTAATTCCTCCTCCTATCTCCACTGCCTAGTTATCTCAAGCAATTACCCCTCTTATTTCCACCAACCCACTAGTGCAAGTAATTACACCTTCATCTGACCCACCTATACAAGTGACTCCCTTGGCAATAAGCTAATTAACACAGTTGGATGCTCAAACTTCATCTTCCCCTCCCTCTTCCACAATCACTTCCACCTCATCCCCACTATCCACTACCACTCCATTAATAATTAATACTACCCAATAATACATGGTTGTAGACTCAATCATTCTAACTACAATCCCACTACCCATCCAAACCACTGGGACAAATATTGCTTCATTTTCATTTTCCATCACACTCCCCATTTCATCTACTTTGAGTGTTCCCACTATGTTGATTGATTCATTTATTGCCTTGGATTCCACCCTTTTACAGGTTCCCCTATTCCAACTACCTATGCCTACCTTTCCACTCATGTCACTTCCAGATTCCACACTCTTGATAAGCACATATATACCCACTTCACCCATTCAATTACCCATTTCTTCCTTTCCCACAGTAACCCAAGCCCCCACCAAGGAAGTGGAGATAGAAGAACCCACTGATAGAACTGTGTCTACTCAACCCATGAATGGAAAAGAGATACCCAAATCATCAGTCGAGGATTCAATGACAATATCAGTGATAGAGACAACACTTGTCACAATAACCAGTAGTGTAGCAACTTTAGCTATAGATTCACATATTACAGTGCCCATTGGAACAACACAAAATTCATAGGTTGCCACTCTAAGTTGGCTAGCACAATAAATAACGAAGAAAAGGAAATAAGTGGTGTCTCCTAGCACTCTAGACTTTGGCCTATTAGAGGCATCCAAATGACCAAAGATAGGCCCCAAGACCATATATAAAATATCATATGATGTAGTAGGGGAAAGATATATGGAGATAGCAGTCCCCCATCAAACAAATAAAAATAAGATATAGTGGTGGGGGATTATCAAATATCTAAAGTGTGCTTGGTGTTGGGTGAATATTTTGTCGGCCAGCTAACTGGTGACCAAAATAGTTCCTATCACCACAACATAGGAAGATTGGTCACCTAGGTGTGTAGCTTTACTACATCAACTGGAGACAAATCTCTCCTCTCATCAAGGGGAGGTTCCCTATTAAATATGTGGAGGCTATATACTATACATATAAGCAAAAAGTAAGACATGGGGGTAGAATAAACCATCCATCTCTCTTCTTTCAGAGATGATGCTAATAAACAGAGGAGAAATCCTGGGTGATTGGTAAAAATACTTCTCTTCTTTCAGAAGTAATGTTCAGCCAAGAGCCAGATCCCTTCCTGGATAGTAGAAATCCTGATGAAATGACAAAAGGCACTTCTCTTCTTTCATAAGTGCTTATTCTTGCAAACAACATGAATCTTTCTAGTAAGTAACTGGTAACTAAAGGTGCAAAGTAACCAACAGCCTAAAATGTAGCGCAAAGTCTCCACCTCGACTACCCAAGAGTGAAATACGAAGAACAATGGGGGCACAAAGTCGTCCCAAGGTCCTTTACACATAAACATAAAAGAAAAACACACACTAAAGACAACTATGACAGCACAAAGTCTGAAAGTAGTTGGCTTCAGGTCACCTTCCTTATCACCTCCACTAGTCCTGCTTGTTAAATCAAATAAATAAGAATGCTTTCAGAAGATAGACATAAGAACAATCTCCTAAAGTAGCACAAGCTATAACAGCACAAAGTCTGCAAGTAACTTGCTTTCTCATTCAATCAAAGAAATATGAATTACAATTTGAGCCGAAAGTCTCAGTAATGCCTTTCAATTCAGGTAGAGTTTCGCTTCTGGTAAGGGGAATATCTCCTTTACAAATGAGAGATATTACAATCTTATAGCAAATATGCAAGGATTGGCACTTTTTTCCATGGAACGGCCCATGCTGCAGTCAACGTCTTCAATGCGCCTTCAGTCCTATTTGGAGAGACCATGTTGAGAACAGTGCACTGCCATAACGTGTCCCTTCATCTAATATGTCTCTTCCTTGGTATGGACCGTCTGGTCTTTTTCCAATTTATCTTTACTTCATGGAAGAAAAATAGGCCATGTCCTTGGTTTGGTGCCCTCAGAAGTCCACTCGATCCATTGTTTCACCTACTGGAAATAACTCTTTTGAAGATATTTATGGTCCTTTGCGTTGATCTTCTCTTCCCTGTAGCAATTTAAATCTTTGGGCTATCTGGTTGAACCATCGCTTTAATTGAACTTGCCTTTGGAATCATCCATGTTGCTTCTTTGTCCTTTATAGCCCTTCTTGTCTAAGTCTTTTGGGGGGTTCTTTCTACGTCTTTGACAAGTGGCAAGTTCCGCTGTTATGAAACTCATTAGAAACTTATGAAAAATGGGGTCCACGACACGTTTTCCCCGAGCAACTCCAAAAGGGGAACACGGATGCAAACAGTTGTCACGTTCTGCTAAGTCATAATAGGACACGTGACATATTTTGCTTAACTTATAGAAGCTTTAGAAACCTTTTGGGGTCCTACAGAAGATGACACGTGGTGGCTTCTGCTCTGCTTTCTAATGGACATGTGGCAGCTTCCGCTGCACTTTGTCTTTTTCCATCAGGCATTTTTTCACAGGCTTTTCTCTTTAGTCGAGATTTTCCTTCAGACAAAAGTTTGAAGGAATTCCTTTGGGCTCTACCTTAGTCATTTTACTGTAGAAAATACTTCTGAAATAATTCTAACGGCTCTTTCACTTAATAATTTCCTTCAAACAAAAAGTCCGAAGGAAATGTTCTTTGTCAGCCTTTGAACAAATCTGAAGGAATTCTATCTTTTCAGTCAGTCGCTTGGTTCTTCCTTTGAGTTCTGCACTTTATTTGAATTTCAATGGATATTCCCTTTAATTTGACGTCTGCGGGGCTGTCAATGGTTGTTAGCTGCTTGAACTGTGTTAAACTTTGAACCTGTGAACCATTTGAAAGTTCATTGGTTCAAAGCTTCATCAGTTCACTCTGTCTCTTTTGGTCCATCATTTCCCTACTTATGCGCTTCTTTCCTTGATTGAGGCCACCTTTGAACCCATGAACCATTAAACCTTTTGGTCGTTGAACCTGTTGATCCATTGAACCCATTGAACCTTTGAACCAAAGTGGTTTAATGGTTCAACGGTTCAATGGTTCAAGCCTTCTCTCTGATAAGTGTTTTGAAGCCGTTGAACCTTGAAGTGGTTGAACTTCGAACCTTGACAAATGCACTTAACTCCTACTGATGATGTTGAACCTTTGAACCCATTGAACCAAAATGGTTCAAGGTTCAATGGTTCTATTCTTGCTTAGAAGCTTGCCGATGGATGCTTCAGTTGAACCTTGGCATTGAACCAATCCTGAAAATGACTGAGTGCTGGAAACTTGTGTTCTTTTGAGAGCTTGCTTCTTTCCTGCAGAGTCCGTAGAAATCAATCTGTGAAGCTCGTAGAACTTGGCCTGTAGAGTCCATAGATTTTCTTCCTGCAGAGTCCGTAGATTCAAGCCTGCAAAGTCTGTAGATTCAAGCCTGTAGAGTCCATAGATTCAAGCCTGCAGAGTTCGTAGATTTCTGGAAAGCTTGAAAAAAGAGGAATTTGAAAGCTCAAAACAAATTTTGAGAAGGGAAGAGAGAAGTTTTGGTCCTGTAGGACCAAGATAGCTCATATGTTATTCCCAAAATGAGTGACATTTTTGGGGACCAACAGCTGGCTTGAGTTGGGGAACTTCCTTCAGGGGAAAACTTGAAACACAGCTGAGGGGAGTAGAAACCAGAATATCCAGTGCCTTGAAGTGTGCCATTGGGTTACGGAGTCGTGCTACCCAAAAACAAAGGCTCCAAAAATGAAAACAAAAAGAACAAAATAGAACTAAAGACTATACAGATATACATATGTACAGGTGAACTTATCTGATACTTCAAGAATTAAAGTACTTCAGACGCTGCTCCTTGTGAGGCAAAGAAAAGGGGATGCCATCCTGATAAACCAACAGGAAACCATTGTGTCCCCAGAAACGGTGACAGGCGAATGGAGCTCTCCACCAGAAAACCAATTTTTTGCATCTTCCTCTTATCTCTTTCTTCTTCTTGCCCCATGGTTTGATGTGGTCTTCAAACTAAAAACCATAACTCCTTGCTCTCTCTGCAAAGAGTTCCTTTAGCTGACTTCGGAATACAACAGTATGGTCCACCATCATAACTTGATGTTTTGTTGGTTCAATCTAGCACATGCTTTGATTATTAGCATTAGACCCCTGACAAACCATCAGCTCAGCATCTCCTTTGGTGTGGAGTTTGACCTCTTCACCCTGAGCAGTTTTCAATCCGAGCAATAGAGATTCGCATCCAGATGTGGAAGAATTGCTGCCATCGGATTCCAAGATCCAAGCATCATCAGAAGCTAATCTTCTATCAAATTTCTCTTCATGGGAGATGGAAGATCTTTCTTGATTTGTACTATGCCCTACCAATTTTTCTGATGCCTTATTTGGATGAAATCCTGGATTGCCAGCTACAGGACTTTCATCAACTGGGACATGGGCATCCTTTGTGGTCAAAAAGTAATTACCCCTACCTGAAGGCTCAAATAGAATTTGAGTAGTAGGGGCTGACGTTTGGGTAACCACAATCTTTGCCTCAGACATGTCTGCACCTGGTTCTCCACCAATGTTTAATTGCTCAGGATTGGCTTGCAGGGATTCAAACTCAGTCATTTGAATTTTGAATTTCTTGACATGATCAATCATGACAAATGACTGAGATGGACTTGGAAGAGAGGATGGGAGTTCATTCTTTTGGTTTTTGGGAGGGGGAGGACTGATCTGTGAATTTGAAGTAGGTGCAGAGATGTTTGATGTACTTACTTCTTTGGCAATCACCGGGTCCTTTGGCTGGAAAGGAAGAGGGGTTATCTGCTCAGCAATTGAAATTGCTTGTTAGGGTCGCTCCTCTATCTTCTCTTTGTCGGCCTGCTGGGTTGACTATTTTTCAGACCTGGTGAATACTGCATATGATCCTTCGACTGCTTCACCTTCACTCCTAGGTTCATCTTGGTAATTCAAAAAACCAATGTGGGAGTCGCCAGTTGATTCTTCTAAATCCTCCCTGAAGAGATCAACGCCATTTTCTTGCTCGAATTCAGGTTGGAAATATGAAACATGTTCTATTTCCAGATATCTAACTACTGAGTTGGTTGGAGGTGCTTCAAGGGCAAGGTTCCTCTATGGGGGAGGAAGACGATTTGGTTGCCCTTGACTTCTGGCAGCATTGCCTTGATATGGCTAATTCTAAAATGCCTTCTTTGGCATATCTTGATTAGGAGGAGCAGACATACTTTGGGCCATTTGCCTTTTCAAGGCTAGTAGTTTATTTGCCATCTTTTGTAACATTGGGTCAATGGTGGCTATGGGTGAGGATTCAAAAGATGAAGAGGGTTTACCTCTGTTCGGGTCTCTCCTTATCTTTCCTACCAAGATAAGGTCATCTTCTAGCTCAGTAGCCAAGTCTTGAGCAACCTCAAGGTCTATGTGTCTAGCCCGTCTCAACAGAAAACTCACTTCAGGCAGCTGTGAGTTGATGAAGAAACACATGAGATTCTGAGGTGTCAACTGGGCAATCATGGGAATCTTGTGCCTCAGCTTGTTGAACCTAGCAATAGAATCCCTCATACGCTCATGAGGTTCTTTCTTCATCTGAGTGAGTTGGGCTAGCAAAGCATGTGCATCCTCGACAAGCTTGAACCTGGCTTCAAACTTGGCTTTGAGTGTATCTTAGTCAATCACTGATCCAGCTTGCAGATGGTAAAACCACTCTGTAGCAGCACCTTGTAGGGTCTCCACAAAAATCCTGACTACCATGTCTTCAAATTCCACCCCTATCACACCACAGGCTATGCTGAAGGCTGCAATGTGTTCATCAGGGTGAACTCTCCCATCTCCAAATAATTTGGGGAACTTCTTTCTTGAGCTACATGGAAGTTCATGCAGAGGTGGAGTTAAATTCAGTGGACCAAAAGAGTTACCCCAGGGGCCTCAAACTGCCATGTTTTAATTATGTAAAATAGGGATAACAAATCTAGGTGGAGTGGCTAGATTGTGAATCAAAAATAGAAAAGGACTGGCTTTGCTTCAGCTTGAGGCTTCAAACTGCGCACTCTTTCCCAGCAGCTCTGGTTTTGCAGACTAGATAAAATAATGGAAGTGGAGGAAGATGGTAAGGCTATAATGATAATGGGAAAGACACAAAATGGAGTTGCTAGAGTCTGTAATGGATAAGGATTATAATGATTATGGGTAAGACACAGGTGATGTTTCAATCTGAAACTTGACGTTCCAAATTGCACAAAATTACTGTGTCCCTAGTGGAGTTGCCAAAAATTGTTGCGTAAAGCTGGGGGGAAAAATAACAATGGGAAAGAACTAGAACTACTCATTCTTTCCCTAGCGGAGTCGCCAAAAACTGTTGGGTGAATATTTTTTCGACCAACTAACTGGTGACCAAAATAGTTCCTATCACCACAGCATAAGAAGATTGGTCACCTAGGTGTGCAGATTTACTACATCAATCGGAGACAAATCTCTCCTCTCATCAAGGGGAGGTTCCCTCTTAAATATGCAGAGGCTATATACTATATATATAAGCAAAAAATAAGACATGGGGGTAGGATAAACCATCCATCTCTCTTCTTTCAGAGATGATGTTAACAAACAGAGGAGAAATCTTGGGTGATTGGTGAAAATACTTCTCTTCTTTCAGAAGTAACGTTCAGCCAAGAGCCAGATCCCTTTCTAGATAGTAGAAATCCTGATGAAATGACAAAAGGCACTTCTCTTCTTTCATAAGTGCTTGTTCTTGCAAACAACAGAAATCTTTCTGGTAAGTAATTGGTAACCAAAGGTGTAGAGTAACTAGCAGCCTAAAATGTAGTGCAAAGTCTCCACCTCGACTGTCCAAGAGTGAAATACGAAGAACAATGGGGGCACAAAGTCGTCCCAAGGTCCTTTACACAAAAACATAAAAGAAAAACACACACTGAAGACAACTATGACAACACAAAGTCTGAAAGTAGTTGGCTTCAAGACACCTTCCTTATCACCTCCACTAGTCCTGCTTGTTAAATCAAATAAATAAGAATGCTTTCAGAAGACAGACATAAGAACAATGTCCTAAATTAGCACAAGCTATAGCAGCACAAAGTCTGCAAGTAACTTGCTTTCTCATTCAATCAAAGAAATATGAATTACAATCTGAGCTCAAAGTCCTAGTAATGCCTTTCAATTCGGGTAGAGTTTCACTTCTGGTAAGGAGAAGATCTCCTTTACAAATGAGAGATATTACAATCTTATAGCAACTATGCAAGGATTGAAACTTTTTTCCATGGGACGGCCCATGCTACAGTCAACATCTTCAATGCACCTTCAGCCCTGTCTGGAGAGACCATGCTGAGAACAGTACACTACCATAACTATGGCGTGTCCCTTCATCTAATATGTCTCTTCCTTGGTATGGACTGTCTGGTCTTTTTCCAATTTGTCTTTACTTCATGGAAGAAAAACAGGTCGCATCCTTGGTTTGGTGCGCTCAGAAGTCTACTGGATCCACTGTTTCACCTACTGAAAATAACTCTTTTGAAGATATTTATGGTCTTTTGCGTTGATCTTCTCTTCCCTGTAGCAATTTAAATCTTCAGGCTATTTGGTTGAACCATCGCTTTAATTGAACTTGCCTTTGGAATCATCCATGTTGCTTCTTTGTCCTTTATAGCCCTTCTTGTCTAAGTCTTTTGGGGGGTCCTTTCTACGTCTTTGACAAGTGGCAAGTTTCACTGTTATGAAACTCATTAGAAACTTACAAAAAATGGGGTCCATGACACATTTTTCCCAAGCAACTCCAAAAGGGAAACACGGATGCAAACACTTGTCACGTTCTGCTGAGTCATAACAGGACACGTGACATATTTCGCTTAACTTATAGAAGCTTTAGAAACCTTTGGGGGTCCTATAGAAGATGACACATGGCGGCTTCCACTCTACTTTATAATGGACACGTGGAGGCTTCCGCTGCACTTTGTCTTTTTTCATTGGGCATTTTTCCGCAGGCTTTTCTCTTCATTTGGGCTTTTCCTTTGTATAAAGGTCTGAAGGAATTCCTTCGGGCTCTGCCTTAGTCATTTGCCCACGAAAAATACTTCTGAAAGAATTCTAATGGCTCTTTCACTTAATAATTTCCTTCAGACAAATTTTTTGAAGGAAATGTTCTCTGTCGGCCTTTGAACAAACCCAAAGGAATTCTATCTTTTCAGTCAGTCACTTGGTTCTTCCTTTGAGTTCTGTGCTTTATTTGAATTTCAACGGATATTCCCTTTAAATTTGATGTCCACGAGGCTGTCAATGGTTGCTAACTGCTTGAACCGTGTTGAACTTTGAACTTGTGAACCATTTGAAAGTTCATTGGTTCAAAGCTTCATCGGTTCACTCTGTCTCTTTTGGTCCATTGCTTCCCTGCTTAAGCGCTTCTTTCCTTGATTGAGGCCACCTTTGAACCCATGAACCATTGAACCTTTTGGTCATTGAACCTGTTGATCCATTGAACCCGTTGAACCTTTGAACCAAAGTGGTTCAATGGTTCAACGAGTCAATGGTTCAAGCCTTCTCTCTGATAAGTGTTTTGAAGCCGTTGAACCTTGAAGTGGTTGAACTTTGAACCTTGACAAATGCGCTTAACTCCTACTGATGACGTTGAACCTTTGAACCCGTTGAACCAAAATGGTTCAAGGTTCAATGGTTCGATTCTTGCTTAGAAGCTTGCTGATGGATGCTTTGGTTGACCCTTGGCGTTGAACCAATCTTGAAAATGACTGAGTGCTAGAAACTTGTGTTCTTTTGAGAGCTTGCTTCTTTCCTGCAGAGTCCGTAGAAATCAACCTGTGAAGCCCATAGAACTTGGCCTGTAGAGTCTGTAGATTTTCTTCTTACAGAGTCCGTAGATTCAAGCCTACAGAGTCCGTAGATTTTTGGAAAGCTTGAAAAAAGAGGAATTTGAAAGCTCAAAACAAATTTTGAGAAGGGAAGAGAGAAGTTTTAGTCCTATAGGACCAAGATAGCTCATATGTTGTTCCAAAAATGAGTGACATTTTTGGGGACCAACACTTGGGTCATTTGATAAGAGAAGGACTGAAGCATGATGTTCAATAAAGTATCAACTGTCTTTTTGAGAAGATGCACAGTGACAAGGTTACTAAAGATGAAGTGAAAAAAAAAGCTGAGCAGTTGGAAACTACCTTGATAAAGTTCATTGAGCCAGTAGCCCAACCAACTCAATATCTTGCTCAATTACCTGACAAAAAAATATTTGAGGCAATGAAAAATATTGGTACCATGGGAAGGGCCACAAAAGACTAGACTGATGAACTCATCATAAAAGGAAACAGAGTGATAGATATAGCAATGGACTATTATAAGAATTTGAAGGATGAGCGTGCATATCTGAAAGCAGAGATAAGCAAATATAAGGAAGAGATTGAAAGACTGAACCGATTCTTTCCAAAAGTGTACGTTATTGACCTAATTGAGACTGACACTCCCCTGTCAAAAAAGATATTGAAGAGTTCTACAGATCATGAAGAGCTGTATAGGGTAGTGTGTTTCAAAATCAAGATACTCACTAAGAGTATTAATAAGGCCAAAAGTACATGTGACAAGGCCACAAATACAATTTATGTTATTGAATATTTACTTGGTAAATTGTCATGTAAAGTAATAGATCATCAAGATCAACCTCTTCCTATTCAAGGGGTCCAAGACAAATTCAAAAGGGTAGTCAAGAGAGAATTAATATGGGATACAACTTTTAATTTGAGTTCCGTGTAGCGATTCATCAGGTATCACAATACATAGGATCAAATGGAAATAGACACTCAAGTCTACAGAGTTGCATCTAGGGAACTATCTAAAGTAATAATAGAATGTGATATCAACAAACTTTACACACTTGGTCCTAGCTAAGAATGCCTTCAAGAGATTTTCAACAGCTTCGATGCTTATATCAAGAAGATACAAGTGAAAAAAGACAAGGAATATTCAGAGGTCATGGTTATGGATTAAATTTTCAATTAATTGTAAAATACATTCTGTAAATTACATTTATGTTGTAAGGTACATTATAAGGTTGCAAGTTGTAAATTATAATTATCATTTTGACAACTCTTTTGAGAAAGAACAATTTGTAATTTTCAATTATTTTTTTATTAACCTTTAAGTTATAAAAGTGCAACTTGTAATTTGCACTTTACCTTTTGACAAAGTTTGAATTGCTTCAACTACAAAAACTCATGTTGTAATTTACACTTTCCTTTTTGTCAAGTTGAATGAATTAAATGTTGTAAAAGTCTTCACTTCAAATTACAAATTAGGTTTTGCAAGTTATGAATTAAAATATTCAAAAGCATTCAATGTTTACCAAGTAATGGTTCATTTTGGCACCCCATTTTTTGGGAGAGAGAACAATAACAAAACTCAAAGAAGAAATGGTCCAACTAAAATATTTCAATGGATTTATCTACTCCTCCAACACTTGTGGAAGTGCCCAACAGTTACATGCTTCTTTTCCAGCTAACTACTCCACTAAAGACACCATTTCGAGCTAAGGAGGAGGACATTTGCATGAATTTTATTAATTTTTCTTACTCTAAAATCGAGCGTAAGGTTTTGTTAACTTCCTCTTTTTCAAGGGAGTACTTTTGTATAAATATGGGCACCCTAGCATAGCCCATCTATCTTTTTGATGTTAGAGAAAGTATTATGCCTTCGAAGAATTGATCTACATGTTGTAACCTGGAGAAAGCTAATAGACTTAGGTTTTACCTTCCTTGTGTTGTGTCCTCTTTGTGTATGTATGACTATTTATTAAGTTTGTGAATGTTTCAATTCTTGTTTCAATCGTATAGATTCATCCATGGTATTATTTATGTGCTTTTAAAATCTTGTTGATTAAAAATTGAAAAATCCATTCCTTATTTGATAAAAGATTTCATATTACCTTTGATCTCATATTTGTGCAAGATTGTGCTTTAATAAACTCAACAGATTAAACATTCAACTGTGTTCAAATAAATCTAGCATTAATTTCCACTATACTATTTGATGCAATCACCATTTTCCAATTTTTATTCATTATGAAACTCTTTTTCCTCACAAGTCAAACCCTAGTTAGGAGAATATCACTAAGAGGTAGTAGTTTGACGTGAAATGGTCATGTACTAGTTGCACTAAGGTTAGTGAAAGGAAGTCAGCTTTCTCCAGAGGTTCACCTCAGTTCACCAAGGTTCCACAGCTTGGAGGTGATCCCATTGTGTCATTAGATTTTTCATGTGCTGCAACTCACACTACTCATAATACTACAAATGAAAAATGGGTGCAAAATCTAATTGATAATAGTTTTTGACACACCTAGTGGGACTTAAAGATCATAGCTAAGAGATTGGTGTTATCCTCTGCAAGTGTCGTAAGATCCTTGTACATATTTCAAGAGCACCTGATGACTCCACTCGCTTGTGGTTTCAGGAAATCCAAGTTTACGTATGCCAATGATATAGACAAGATCATCTACTAAAGATAAGAGGACTGACTTGAAATAACTATCATTTCCATTTAAAAATAAATCAAGATTAGTTTTACTTTATACTAGAATAAATCCTACCAATATATTTTCATCTCCCACAAATACCCATAGTTGTTTCATACCTCCAATAATGGCCCTAAAAAATCAAAATTTTGTGGCATTCAATGGAGACAACCCACTTATGTTGGCCCAGTATGATGATATACCCACCTTGAATTTGAAAAGCCTTCCGTATTTTACTGGTGAAACTTTTATTACTCCCATTGAACATATATAGGATATTGCTAACATCTATTTAGTTCATAACATAGCACAAGAAAATATTGCTATCAAAATTTTTGCCTCCTCATTTAAGGGTAAAGCATTAAAATGGTACATAAGTTTGCTTCCCAATTCCTTCTATGTTTGGGATGATTTAAGGTCTACCCTATGCACACAGTTTGAGGATAAAGTGACCACCTCTTACTAGTTGAATAACTAACCACTATTAAATGAGTTTCTAATGAGTTCATGAGTGATTTCAATTTCTACTTTTAAAAGACGTGGAATAGAATCCTTTCGTTGGTCAAGCCAACCCTGAACAACACTTTCTTGTATTATTTGAGATCCTTAAATAGTGATATAGCTGTCATGATTCAGTCAATGGGTGCCACCACACTCCCTAATGCTTATGACATAACAATAAGAGCAAATTATTGCTTCATTTAAGATGGAAAAATTGCCCCATGACATCCCATGCCATTATTTCTAGAGTTACCTCCCACACAACCCACTATATCCCTAATTCCCACCACAAGCAATGCACTAATTTTGTCTCGTGCCCCTTTTGATGATTTATATGAGGTTAAGTCACTGCTTAAAAGTTTTGACAATGAGTTGGTAGCTGTGAAAAGGCAACAATCTCAAAATTACAAGCCTTATCAACAAGCTAACCAAACATACCATCTCAATAGACAGTGATACCAAGGCATCTCACAACCCCAAAGTCAAACCATGTAAGAAAAGCCTCCAAATATTCATGTTCTACCTGCACCAAGTACTTGTAAAGCCATCATACCTATTCTAAACAACTTAGATCAATAATACGAGTGGTGTTATCTTTGTGCTCAACCACATAATCAGAATGCTTGTCCTGATGGTGTCATCAGTGAAGCCTTGATGGTACAAAGCATATCAAACCCCCAAGGGTATAATGAGGAAGCTACTTCTCAACAGGAAGATGCATAAGTGTCTGCTCAAAATGAAGCCACTCTTTTGAACTGGTAAGAGGAGGATTTTTATGGCATGAATTAGGAGGAAACACTAACCAATGGTGGTAGTTCAGATTTAGCGAATACATGCTCTAAGAAGAGGGAAATATAAAGTGATCAACCCCCCAAGATTGAGTAGGCTACGACTTCTAAAGTTTTATAAGAGGTTGTAAAAGGCAACACTGTTTAGAGACCACCCAATGTGCTGATGAGCTGACCAAAGTCAAAATTGCTGACCCCAAATCTCGTGAAAGAAGATATAGCTCCCACAAAGGCACCAACAAAGGTTGATAACATTCCTTTTAGTATTTTAGAACAAATGAAGAAGACTAACTTGAATGTCACCATGTGGGAAGTATTGTGTATTCTAGCACAGAGGGACTTGCTTGAGGAAGCTCTAAACAACTTCCAAATAATAGATAAAATCCCAAATAAGGGACCCACTGTTGCGGTTAACTTGTGTCAACCTCAAACAAACACAAAATGAAGTAAAAATGGTAAGCATCCTCCCTTTTACCTTTCACTCATAGTTGGGAAAAATCTTGTACATAACTGCATGGTAGACTCTAGGGCTGGCAGTTCTATTATGCCTAAGAAAATAGCTGATGATCTTTATATTAAATACAAACCTATCATAAAAGGTGTGCTTTAATTAGATGGGACTACTTTCCAAATAGTTGAGACTATACAAGGTTTAAACCTTACCATCCACGCATGTCCAAGTTTATCCATAACCTAAGATATCTTAGTTATTGACCTACCCCCTATTTTGCTATTTGCCTTTCCCAATACTTCATTACAAAAATAGGAGGGTATCTATCTGTTGATTAGTCTCATATGTTGCTCAGGACAAGATACGAGACTAAAGTGACAATAAGAGCCGAGCGAATTACTAAACACCATATTGAGCCATACACTCCTATCCCTGTAGATATGAATTGCACATTGCAAGATCAAGAGGAGGAACTTAACCATGAGGTTGAAACACTCATGGAATAAATCCTAGACACTCATTTGGATGAATGAGGATCAACTCTCCAATTTTATCCTTATGATTATTTCAAGGAAATAAGGTTGGTTACGTATTGCATTCATGAAAATGATGTAATCATCCCAAACCTTGTGAAACCAACTAAAGATCTCAAGGGAATATGGCAACTATTTTTCGATGGCTCAAAAAATATGAATGGTGTTGGTGTAGGTATTGTTTTAATCTCTCCCTAAAATGAGACTTTTATTCTTTCAAACTTTAGTTCAGCTACACTAACAATGTGACTGAATATGAATCATTGATTTGAGGTCTTAAACTAGCTAAATAAAGGGGGATATAGTCACTACAAGTATTTGGTGATAGTGAACCAATCCTTCACTAAGTAAGATCAAAAAGCACAACCAAGAACAACTTGATAAGATCTTACAAACACAGGATTTGGGACATGTTGGAAGATTTTATCACTTTAAACATTCAAGTGGTACCAAGATCCTAGAATAAGGATGTTGATCGCATAGACTCAGTGGGTTCTCAATATAATCTACTTGAAGAGATTATGAAGGACAACAACCATCATATAAAATTAATAGTGAGACCATTTGTTCCTGATAATGCAACCAACTAGTAGGTTTTTTACAATGATCAATAAATTGTTAATTTTTTGTGAGATGAGGCTGAATTCTCAAATAAAAATTAGTCAAAAATCCAAGAACAATATGGGGATAAAATTATTTAGTTGAAGACAAACAAGTTTCCCATGGGTCTTGTTTCTTTGGAAAGTATCTTCAACTTTGATGATCGGTTGAAGGGTGAGAATAAAATCCTCACAATCAAGGAAGAAGACTACGAGTTAGTAGCCATCTCATAAGGCAAAACATTGAAGATCATAAAGGTATGCAACATTTTCAAATAAAAGATTTTATTAAATTGTGTCAAGAATTTGATGATAACTTCGTTTGGAGTTATAAATATCTAAGGGGTTTTGACCCTAACTTAGCCTAACACACAATAAAACTTGACCCAAATACCAAGCTTTCTAGACAAAAATAGAGACCAATCAATCCAAAAATAGAACCCTTGATGAAGAGTAAGTTGTCCAAACTGATAGAGGATAACATCATTTTCCCTATCAAACACTCATCCTGGGTTGCTAACTTGGTCCTTATAAGGAATAAGAATGGTGAAATCAGGGTTTGTGTAGATTTTTTGTACCTAAACAAAGCATCCTTGAAAGACCATTATCCCTTCCACCCATGGAACAAATCCTTCAAACTGTATCAGGATCTAGAAGGTTTTCCCTTCTAGATGGTTATTCTGGATATAATCAAATCCTAGTACAAGAATTCAATCAGTTTAAAACCGCTTTCACTATAAAATGGGACACACATGCCTATAAAAAGATGCCTTTAGGTGTAACCAATGCTAGTGTTACATTTGAAAGAGCCATGTATATGGATTTCAAAGGATTGATAAATGAGATGATTCTAGTGTACCTTGATGACATCACTATTTATTCAAAACAAGCTGGTGACCAACTAGATCATATTAGGAAAGTTTTTGAAAGGTGAAGAGAATTTGGAGTTTCTGTCAATCCAAAAAAGTGCATTTTTTCAGTTCATGAATGGAAACTATTGAGACATATTGTTTCAAAACAAGGTCTTGTAATAAACCCTAAGAGAGTAAGTGTTATATCTTCACTAGCACTTCCGTGCCATAAAAAGGGATTACAAAGTATCCTAGGGAAGATCAACTTCGTGAGAAAGTTCATTCCAAAATTTGCCTCCATAGCCAAGCCTCTTACTACCATGCTTAAGAAGGGGGTCAATTTAAGCTGAACAAGGGAAGGAAAGGATTGTTTTGAAGCCATCAAGTAGGCTATTTCTCAATCTCCTACCCTTGTCAACCCCAACTATGAGAATGATTTAATTCTCTATACTTTTGGAGGGGAAGGTAGCATAATAACTATTCTAACCTAACATAATAAAGAATAGTTGGAGCAACCTATATCCTTTTTTAGTAAATCCCTGAAGGATCATGAGGAAAAGTACAATTTTGTTGAGAAACAAGTATATGCCATAATAAAATCTCTCAAAACATTTATGCATATGCTCTCCAATAACAAAATTCATTTGATGGTTAGTCACCAAAGCATTAAGGAGTTCTTGTTGAACTAAGAAATAAATGAGAAGAGAGTGGGTAGAATTACAAAAGTCATGGAATATGATGTGAACATCATAATAATTAAACTCGTAAGAGGAAAGGACTTATGTGAACAGTTTGATTTTGATATAAAGACTTTTGATGTAGTATCTGATGTAGTATACATTCAACAAGAATTCCAACTAGCCACTTTACAATTGATCAATAGTTGGATTAGTGACATGACTATCTTCCTATAGACTAGTGAATACCCACATGAGCTCTAATAGTCTAAGAAGAGGTACTTTAGACTCCAATCTATTCCTTATCTTCTTGTTAATGGGATATTGTTTAGGAAAGATATTAATGGAGTTATGTTGAGGTGAATCGAACACGATCAAATTCTTAAGGTGCTTGAAGAGTTTCATGATGGCTCATCGGGTGGACATTTCTTTGTAAGAACCACTACCGTCAAAATAATGAAGGTAGGCTACTATTTACTTGACCTATTCAAATACATCCATAAATGGGTGCAAAACTATGAGAAATGTGCCTACTTTGAAGGCAAGCAAAAATTAGCAGCTCTCCCTCTCAAACCAATCCAAGTTTACCATCCATTTGCTCAATGGGGATTGGATTTCATTGGCATGATCAATCCACCATCAAGTGTAGACCATAAATGGGTCCTTACAATAACTAATTATTTTAATAGATGGACTGAAGTGGTTGTATTGAAAGATGCCACAAAAACATCTATCCTAGAATTCATGGATGGCATTGTCACTATGTTTGGTGTTCCTTACACCATTATCTCAAACAATGCCAAAGCTTTTGTAGGCACTCATGTGAGTGAATGGGTGGTAAGGCACAATGTATACCTATATACCTTATCCAATTATTACCTGAAAGGTAATGGCTTGGTCGAATCTACTAATAAAAATCTCATAAAGATTATCAAAAGAACAATAAAGGATAACCAAAGGAGGTGGCACACTAAGTTGAAATCAACACTTTGGACTGACATGATCACTCCTAAGAAAGCCATTGGAAATTATCCATTCATGTTGGTATATGGAAGGGAAACTAGAATTCCATTGTCAATTGAGTTACCATCTCTTGAACTCAATCATCAGTTGAAATTGATTGAAAATGATGAAATGAACATGTGTTTGGCATAACTCATGGAGCTAGAAGAAGTCAGGAACCAATTAATGCAAGTTCTAAAAGTGAATCAAGCTCAAATAAAGAGAACTTTTGATAATAAAAAAATCTGATAGGAGCTTCAACGAAGGAGACATGGTCTTGAAATGAGATGCTGAAAGAACTAAATGAGGAAAGCATACAAAGTTTGATGGAATATGGAGTGGTCCATACATCATAACTTAGTGTAAAGAAGCCAATGCATTCCAACTATCTAGGCTCGATGGATTAGAGCTACCTATCCTAGTCAATGGGATATACCTCAAACCTTGCCTTAGAGGATGGAATTCTTTCCAAAACATTGTATATATTAGGTTTAAATGGTTTTCCCAAATAATTGCTTTTGCACAAGTCTGCAATTCATTAAGATTTTTTGTTTCCTTAATTTGTTTCTATTTTTTTCCTTACTTTGTTCTTGTTTAGGTAATTCCCAATTTTGTTCTTCTCCAAATAGAGTGTGTTAAAGCTTAAAATGACTCCATGCCCAAAGAACTAGAAGGCTATTGGAATAAATTGATTAGCAAACAATCACCCCATAGAGGTCACCAAGAAAAGCTTTAAAAGTGACCAAAAAACCTTTTTCAGGTTACTTAGTGAAAACCCAAGATTTGGGTGCAGTTTGCAACTTGTAAAGTTACAAAGTGCATCCAAACCTTCGATTCTTGCTTACCCAACACCCAATATAAATTAGAACTACAGTTGCACTTTGCAACTTTACAAGTTGTAAAATGTAATTAGAACCCCACCTTTTGCTATTATCTAACACCTACAAAAATTAGAACTCTGATTGCACTTTACAACTTTGCAAAGTTGCAAAGTGCAACTCGAGTTACTCTTTTTGTCATTAACCCTAATAGTGGGAATCAAAACTCCAATTATAATTTGCAACTTTGCAAAGTACAACTTGAGTTTCACTTTCTTGCCTTACTCCTCACCTATCAAAAATTGGAACTTTCATTACACTTTACAACTTTGTAAAGTTGTAAAGTGCAAACAAAGTTCTGAAACCCACTTCCATGGCATTTTTCACCTCCACCAAACCACTCAACAGAAAATAGAAATCAAAACATAAATTACAATTTTACAAACTTGAAAAATTACACTATAACCCAGAAACTCTGCTTTCTCACTATTTACCCAACAACCATCATGTTTAACATTTATTAATAAAATTAGGTTTTTTGGTCATTGTTAACATTTTCAAATTGAAATTAGAGCTCTGCATGCAAGAAAACCTCTGAACCAGATTCCAATGATAAAAAACACCAATGCCAACACCACACATCAAACTTCGCTATTGTCATCCCCTACGTGCAAACACAATATTCCTCTAGAGCATCCCACATTTACTTGAATCCCTACCATTTGTTTTTCTCAATGAAATATAGGGTGTCTTGCTAAGTTTAGGGTTTTACAATTTATCTTAAAAATTGTCAAGGAAATATTATAATATACAGTATTGTTTGCATATTTTCTAATTTCCTTAATTGTATATCCTTAGTCTTAATAGCTCTTCACATTTTTTCAAAAGAAGCGTAGGGTTTGTGTCGTACTATTAAAATATTGAATATTCCCCACAAATCCTCTACACAAATTTTGGCAAAAAACCCTCTTGCTTTTGAAATATCAACCCCTGTGGAGATCCCAGTTGCTAAAACACATAAAAACCCTATCAGAGTTTTCCCTTGTCTTAACAACTCTAAGTTCCCATAAGAAATCTGACTTGCCTTTGCAAACCAAAAACCCTACTGGACTTTTCATCAGACTTTGCAAGTGCAAATTACAAATCTAAACCCCATCAGAAATTTCAACTATAATTTCACATCATACCTCTACTATACTTTCTAATTGCAATTGCAAGTCAAAACCCCACTAGGTTCAAAGTGGAAGAATAACCTGCAATAACAAATTTAAACCCCACCAAATCTATAGTTGGTTTTCCCATGCCAATTTTTATAGAATACATGTCTGGAAAGGAAATGAAGTTTAAGTCAAATGGACCTGGTGTCTTATGAAACCTGGACTCAAACACAAATGAGATCATCGACACAGATTTAGGTCACACAGACCTAACAACTTTCTAAAACCAAATAAATGCAAAATTCAAGAATGACTAGATTTAAATCATCTATGATAGTGGTTTGCCTCAAGCTGAAACCTTCCCATTATCAGTACAAATCCCTAGGCTTGTGCTCATAATGGAAAAACATTATGATGCTAAGATGAGGGAGGTGGTAAACAACAAAGGAGAGAAGATTCTGAACTTGGACCCTGATTTCATTAACATCAAGTTCCTGATTCCAGAATATGAAAGTTATCTAGATATAACCCTTGAGTCTTCTAAAATGTTCTATCAAGATAATAATTGGCATGTCTATGGGTTTTAAACAAATAATGGCTAAAATCCCTAGACCTACAACCATAAGGATCCTAGGACCTTGGCTAGAATAGACTTCAAAGATGAAGTAGGAGACATTATCATACTCTTGCATAGAGTTACAGGGGATCTGAATGCCAAGAACTATCAAGATTAGATGTACCAATATATTTGGGTAATCCACCAAAATAAACAATACATTCACTGGGCTCAGTTGATTTTTGACTCAATTAACAAATAATTGATGGAGGTCCAAACTATAGGCAAGTTTTATATGAATTCATACCTGGTCTATATATTAGCAAAAGGGAGGGCATTCCTAGGGTGCCCAATCAAATAAACAATGTCTTCATGTACTAACTTGACCTCACCCTTAAGACAAGCAAACAACATTTTAGAAAGGTCAATGATGCTTTCGTATATTGCATCATAATTATGTTTGAAAAGAAGCTAGGAAGGAGAATATCTTTTGATGCTGCAACTACAAAAATTATCATGTAGGGGGAATTTTTCATTCAGTTCCCCACATATTCATATATCAGAGTGGGTGGTTTCAGTGGTTGTCCCTACACCCTTCCAAGGTATGTAAGTGACAAATGGGCCCTGATGAAACTTGTGGAAACCCACAAGTTTTTATCAAATAGACATAAGGTAGGGATTCACTCCCCTATTAACATAGGGAGATACAGTTGCCCTTCCCTATTAAAATCCAATGTACACATGATGAGATGACTCAAATGATCTTGAGATCTCTCAATGCAAGGCCCTTATATGATGTGACTGGCTATGTTACCAATATAATAGGTGCCACATATTACCACATCCCTTTCTATGAAGTTTACTGAGAAGATATGTGGGATGAAAATGAAGTTAGATTAAGAGATTATTCAAGGATGACCCTAGAATAAATCAAAGACTACAACATGGCACTAGTCCCTAAAGACTTGAAAGATGATGAGTAGTTAGTTGACAGGGTGTATTATGACAATAAAATCTATCTCTAACTTCTTCCATTGGTCAGGTGGTCTATACCTAAATTCTTATCATTGATGGATAGGACCACCCAATTATAAATAAAATAATACACTGGTTAAGGAGCAAAAGGGTAAAAATAACCAAAGAGACTCTAAGTATTAATGATAGGTTGAAAGAAGTTAAGGAGAAAGATGTAGTGGCATAAAAAATAGAGGGTTCCAGTAGTGGAACCCCAGTAGACTAAGTAGTAAGGATAGTTTTGTCACGCAAGCAAAATCAAGAGCAAAAGGCAAAAAGGGCTCCTTCTAACAACCAATAGACAACATCCTAGCGAATGGATCAACCACTGTCAATTTCTACAAAGGACACAACTACTGCTGAAATGACACAAGTAGTACCTCCTCTTGTCTCTACTATTCAACCAACCACAATAATTCCTCTTCCTGTCTCCACTACCCAATCATCTCAAGCAATTACCCCTCTTATTTCCACCAACCCACTAGTGCAAGTAATTCCACCTTATTTGACCTACCTATGCAAGTGACTCCCTTAATAATAAGCTAATTAAAATAGTTGGATGCTCAAACTCCACCTTTCCCTCCCTCTTTTGTAATCACTTCCTCCCCATCCCCAATATCTACTACCACTCCATTAATCAATAATACCACCCAACAGTACATGGATATAGACTCATTCATTTTGACTATAATCCCAGTAACCATCCCAACCATTGGAACATATACTACTTCATTTTCATCTTCCATCACACTCCCCATTTCATCTACTACGAGTGTTCCCACTATGTTGATTGATTCATTTATTTCTTTGGATTCTACCCTTTCATAGGTTCCCCTATTCCAACTACCTGTGCCTACCTTTCCACTTGTGTCACATGTAGATTCGACACCCTCGATAAACAATTATATACCCACTTCACCCATTTATTCCTCTCCCATAATAACCCAAGCCCCCACCAAGGAGGTGGAGATAGAAGGACCCACTGATACAATTGTGGCTACTCAACCTATAAATGGGAAAGAGAGCCAAATCATTAGTTGATGTTTTAGCAATAATATTAGTGACAGACACAACACTTATCACAATAACCAACAATGTAGCAACTTTAGCTATGGATTCATAGATGACAGTGTTCATTAGAGCAAAACAAAATTCAAAGGTTGCCACTCCATGTTGGCTAACATAATCAATAACGAAGAAAAAGAAACAAATGGTGTCTCCCAACACTCTAGACTTTGGCCTATTGGAGGCATCCAAATGACCAAATATAGGTTCCAGGACCATATCAAGAATATCATATGATGCAGCAAGGGAAAGATATGTGGAGATAGCAGTTCGCCCATCGGACAAACAAAAAAAGATCTGGGGGTGGGTGACTATCAAATATCTAAAGTACACCTAAGTCATCTGACAAGGGAAGGACTGAAACATGATGTTCAATCAAGTATCAACCCTCTTTTTGAGAAGATGGATAGAGACAAGGTCACTAAAAATGAACTAAAAAATAAAGTTGAGCAGTTGGTAACTGCCTTGATAAAGTTCATCGATCTAGTAGTCTAGCCAACGCAATCTCTTAGTCAATTCATTAACAAAGACACATTTGAGGCAATGACAAAGATTGGTACCATGAGAAGGGCCAAAAAAGACTAGGCTGATGAACTCATCACAAAAAGAAATAGAGTGATAGGTCTGGTAATGGACTATTATAAGACTCTGAAGGATGATCGTGCATCTCTAAAAGCAGAGATAAGCAAATATGAGGAAGAGATTAAAAGACTAAACCTATTCTTTCCAAAATTATAGGCTATTAACTTAATTGAGATTGAAACTCATCTGTCAGAAGAAATATTGAAGAGTTTTGCAGAGCATGAAGATTTAGATAGAGCAGCCCATTTCAGAATCAAGATATTCACTTAGATTATTAATAAGGCTAAAAGTACATGTAACAAGGCCACAAATACAATTTATTGATTGAATATTTACTTGGTAAATTGTCATGTAAAGCAACAGAGTGTCAAGAAAAACCCTTTCCTATTCAAGAGGTCCAAGACAAATTCAAAGAGGTAGTCAAGAGAGAATCAACATGGGATATGAATTTCAACTTGAGTTCCATCCACCAATTCATCAAGTATCACAATACACTAGATCACATGAGAAAAGATACTCAAGTTTATAGAGCTGCATCTAGGGAACTATCTGAAGTAATAGCAAAATGTGAGATCAACAACCTTTACACACTTGGTCTTGATGAAGAACGCCTTTAAGAGAGCTTCAATAGCTTTGATGCTTATATCAAGAAGATACAAGTGAAAAAGGACAAGGAATCTTTAGAGGTCATGGTTGTGGATTAATTTTTTAATTAATTGTAAATATACATTTTCTAAATTACATTTATGTTTTAAGATACATTGTAAAGTTGCAAGTTATAAATTTCAACTATCATTTTGACAGTGCTTTTGAGAAAGAACCATTTATAAATTTTAATTATCTTTTTTTTAGGCTTTGAGTTGTAAGAATGCAACTTGTAATTTGCACTTTTCCTTTTGACAAAGTTTGAATTGCTTCAATTGCAAACACTCATGCTGTAATTTACACTTTCTTTTTTGTCAAGTTGAATGACTTAAAAGTTGTAAAAGTCTTCACTTCAAATTACAAATTAGGTTTTGCAAGTTATAAATTAAAATATCCAAAAGCATTCAATGTTTACCAATTAATGGTTCATTTTGGCACCCCAATTTTTGGGAGAGATAACAATAGTAGAACTCAAATAAGAAATGGTCCAACTAGAATATTTCAATGGATTTCTCTACTCATCCAATACTTGTTGAAGTGCCCAACAGTTGCATGCTTCTTTTCCAGCCACCTACTCCACTAAGGATGCCATTTCAAGCTGAGGAGGAGGATGTTTTCATGAAGTTTTTAAGATTTTCTTGCTCTAGAACTAAGTGTAAGGTTTTTTTAACTGTATCTCTTTCAAGAGAGTATTTTTGTATAAATATGGGTACCCTAGCATAGCCCATCTATCTTTTTGATGTTAGAGAAAGTATTCTACATTTGAAGAATTGATCTACATGCTATAACTTGGAGAAAGCTAATAGACTGAAGTTTTGCCTTCCTTTTGTTGTGTCTTCTTTGTGTTTGTATGACTATTTATTAAGTTTGTGAATGCTTTGATTCTTGTTTCAATCATATAGATCTATCTATGGTATTATTTATGTCCTTTTGAAAGTTTCTTGATTAAAAATAAATAAATATGTTCGTTATTTGATAAAAGATTCCATATTACCTTTGATCTCATATTTGAGCAAGATTGTGCTTCAATAAACTCAACATATTCAACATTCAATTGTGTTCAAATAAAACAAGCATTAATTTCCACTATACTATTTGGTATAATCACAATTTTCTAGTTTTTACTCATTTTAAAACTCTTTCCTAACAAGTCAAACTCTAGTTAGGATAAATATCACTAAGAAGCAGTAGTTTGACATGAACTGGTCATATACCAGTTGCACTAAACTTAGTAAAAGGAAGTCGGCCTTCTCTGGAGGTTCACCTCAATTCATCAAGGTTCCACAACTTGGAAGTGATCCCATTGTGTCATTAGATTTTCCACGTGCTACAACTCATGCTAATCATAATACTATAAATATAAAGTGGGTGCAAAATTTAATTGATAAAAATTACATATAATAATTTGTTATTATTATACTTTATTTTATTTAACTAGACCATTAAATGAGATCGCTGCATAAGATCGCTATGTGTACAAGTTGTATCGGATAATAATACAACAATGATACCAAAGGTCTATATATATATAATTCTGTACATTATCATATATTAGATGCAATGAAATAATGGAATGCATATTTATATACAATCCTAAGACTTGATCTTCATCCATCTAATGGAATTCGGATAGGATGAAGATCGAGTCTTAGGATTGTATATAAATATGCATTGCATTATTTCATTGCATCTAATATATGATAATGTACAAAATTATATATATATATATATATATATATATATATTTGTTGACCTTTGGTTTCATTGTTGTATTATTAACCAATACACACACACACACATATGATGCAATGAAATAATGGAATGCATATTTATATACAATCCTAAGACTTGATCTTCATCCATCTAATGGAATTTGGATATAAGATATAATGAGATATAGTATATGTAATTTGGATATAAGATATAATTCAATATAGATATAATGAGATATACATATTTATATGAGTTATTTGATAATATATAGCTAATGTATTTCATAAGCTTTGTGTGTTTGAATTTAACTTGTATCAGATTTAACATGTAAAGTCATTAAGTCTTGAAACGTTCTAAGTTCTATTAGGATTTTATGAGTTAATAACTCTGATGGAAATACAGATATGATATATAACTAGTCTTAAAATAGTGGAGAGAGGTACATATAACTATGTTCATAACATATTAGCCATAACGACATGTTCATAGCCAAATTTATAAACTATGCTTATAATAACTACTATCCCCACATATTGATACCCACATCTTGTTAGGAATGGTAAAGGCATTCCAACCCAAGAATCTGAAGTGTTGGCGGTAAAACATCACAAAGAAAGCTATAGATATGATATGCAAAAACAAGACAGATCATATATTATTCAAAAATGAAGCATAATGAAACATGCTAGTACAATAGGTAGGAACTTGATTATATAGGCAAGATAAAACGTAGAACTAGCTAAACTAACCAATGTGGGATAAAGCCTCACATAGAACAAACTCACTATATGATATAATAACTAGCTAATTTACTAGCAAATGTAAGAAAACACCTGAAATACATACTCTAACACCCCCTTCAAGTGAATCTAGGGGCTAACAAAAACTTAAAAAAAAATAGTGGCATATCCAAAATATGAGTCCCAATAGTTAGGCCTGATAAGGTACTCATGTATAATATGTATCCATGAAATGAAGATGGAAGATGTCCTCATGAACACCTCTAACAAAAACTTATTAAACCCTAATCATGCCACACAACTCAAGGAAATAAGGTGATGCAAAAGGCTTTGTGAAGATGTTTGCAATCTATTTTTGAATTGGAATGTACTCTAAGCTAAGAATGCCACCCTGAATGTGTTGACAAATGAAGTACATATGTACCTCAATGTGCTTGGTCCATTGATGCTCAACTAGGTTGCGAGATATATAAATTACAATTTGGTTGTCACACCAAAATACAATAAGTGAATCTTGTATGAAGCCAAACTTTGTCAACAACTGACGAAGCCAAAGAACCTACTGACTTGTAATTACTACCCTATACTCAGCCTCTATAGATGATAGTGCAATAGCTCAATGATTTTTGCATAACCAAGAAATCGGTGAAGAACCAAGATAAAAGATGTATCTAGAAAAGGAATGTCTATCATCAAGAGAACCTACCTAATCTAAATCACTGTATCCAACAAATTGAGTAAAACCCTGGTGTAGTGTAATCCAAAATGAGTAGTGCCTCAAAGATATCATAAAATCATCTTGCCAACCTGATAATAACTATCATGAAGGTCATGTGAAAATCTAGATACAATCCCAACTATAAATGAAATGTTGAGGCGAGTATGGGTAAAATACATAAGACTCCTAACTATTTGCCTATACAATGTAATATCACAAAGTGGAGTAGTACAAGAGGTAGTGAGAGTCACTCTAGATTGAAAAGGACTTGGCTTACAATCAACCATTCCAAAATGTTGAAGTAGATCAATGGTATACTTTTATAGACTCAAATAGATCCCTGTGTTTGATTGTAATATTTGTAAACCAAGAAAGAAATGCAGAAGACCAAGATCTGTCATGTCAAAATATGTTGAAAGTGTCTACTAAATAGTCTAAATATGAGATGAGGAGATACTTGCGAGAAGTAAATCATCAACATACAAGGCCCGAATAACAATGTCCTCCTTAATATGTTGAATATACACTGTGGGATCAGGGTGGTAGTGAACAAAGCCAGTGGAGAGAAGAAATGAATCCATCTTCTCATACCAAACTTGAGGGGCCTGTTTGAGACTATAAAGAGACCTTCTAAGTTGATAAACAAGAGAATAATTATGAACAAACCCAATATGCTCTATATAGGTTTTCTCATATAAGTCTCCATGCAAGAAGACACTCTTAATGTCCATTTTATACACTAGCCAACCCTGTGATGCAACAAGAGAAAGTACAAGGTAAAATGAATCCATCTTTTCAATGGGAATAAAAGTCTCATAATAGTCAATGCCTTTGACTTACAAGAATCTCTTTGCAACAAGACGTGTCTTATACTTATCAATATACCCATCAATTGTATACTTAATGTGGTAAATCCATTTGCACTTAACCAACTTTCTTACCTTAGAAAGAGTGACCAAATTGCAAGTGTGATTCTTCATCAATGAACAATACTTATCTATCATCACATCATCCCATTCCTATATCTCATGATCCTATAAAAAATATTATGGATCCCTAGAGAATGTCTGACACAAAATTCCAGTACCCATAGAATGTGCATGACGATGTTGAGTAAGTGAAAGATCTTACATGAATGGTGCTTTCTCAAAAATTATAGTACATGCCCACTTGGGCATAGTGACAACATCAATGTGAATAAGATCCTCATCCTCTATAACCTCCTCAGGAATATCCTGAACAAGCTTCCCAAAGAATGAATCCTCTAGAGGAGGTGAATCATCTTAAAAAGAAGAAGGCATGGTAGAAGATGAAGAGTCATGAGATGTGAACTTCCCATCAAACTGTAGATGAGTTTGAAAATGAACATCATGAGTATCAAGATCTAAAAGATGATAAGCTCTCATGTCCTCGCAATACCCTACAACAATCAAATGTTTGATCTTCTTGTCCAATGCTTTCCTTTTCTTCTTTGGTATAAATGCCCAAGAAAGGTTCCTAAAGACTCAAAAAACTGAAACATTAGGCTTGGTTCTAGATCAAGCCTCAGCTAGAGCCATATGCTCAAGTGCTTGATGTGGTGTATGATTTTGATGTAGTTCACACAATTGACTGTCTTTGCCCAATAGATAGGAATTAAAACTCATGAATGGATCATTAAGTTAGCCATTTCTTTTAAAATTCAATTCTTCCTTTTTGCTAAGCCATTTTAATGTGGAGTATGTGCAACAAAATACTGGTGAACAATACCATGGGCTACTAAAAAATAAGTAAACTCTCGATTGAAGTATTCCCTTCATTATATGTATGAAGCTTCTTGATGTAACTCGATGGCTATTTCTTGACCAAAGCTTTAAAGACTTTGAAGTGATAAAATACATCATTCTTGTACTTGAGGAAATAAATCCAAGTACACCTCAAGAAATTGTCAATAAAGGTAAGTTCATACTTAGCTCCGTTGAAAGGAGTAGAAAAGACCTTCAAAACAATGTACATAAGCTCAATTAGTGAAGAAGCTCTCATGGACATACCCTTAAGAAACGGATCCTGGTGTTGTTTCACCAATGTACAACTAGGACAAACTCTATCAAGACATGAAATTGTAGAAAGACCCTCTACCATACGGTGAGTGCTCAACTCTTTCAAATATTTGTAGTTGAAGTGTGTAAATCTCTCATGCCAAAGCTGACTCTTAGAATCTACATGAGAAACTAAAAATGTTCTTAAAGGAGTAGTATCATCAAAAACCTCAAAATAATAAAGTCGAGAACTTTGGTCAACAAAACTCTATGTAATGAGTGTGTGTGGCTCTAACAAAGCTCAAACTTCAACACCTTGTGGTGTAAAAGTTACTATCTTTCCCTGACCAGAATGACAAATCTGATACACTGAATGTAGATTGGTGGTGATGTCTGAAACATATAATACATCATTGATGCAACCACCATCTAGCTATATGTAACCCTTCCCCTTAAAAAAAATGAAGGAATAATCTCCAACCTCAATGATGGAAGTAGAATTTAGACCAAGAGATACAAATGACTCCTTAGTAGAAGTCATATGATGTGAATCATCAAAATCTAGAACCCAACTGTTTGAAATAGGCAACTATGATCTCCCGATAAAATTAAGTGTTTTCTCATGCTTATGAGATGGAGGAGTGGAGATATTATTCTTTTGTTTCCTAATGACATCCTCTAAGGCTTGCATTCCCTTGAAACACCTAAACTCTTCATGGCCATCCCCCTCACAATAGGAGTAAGATAAGCCAAACTTATTCTTGGATTTGGAAGATGGTTTATGTTTAGATGTATAAGTGTTGGTGGGCTTAGGTGCATTTTGAGGTGGAGGAGTGTTTTTCTTCTTAACCTTAGATTTTTTCTTAGTCTTAGGATGCAAGGCCACTAATATTTTTTGAGAGGTGGAAGACTCAAGGTGAGACAATTTGGATTCCTCCCTAGGAAATCTCTCACAAAACAACTCTAAATCTGACATTGTGAATGTGGTACTTAATGCATCCATACCAGAGAAAAAGTAGAAGCAAATATTTAGAGTGGGCCACTCAACTTAAACAAGATCAAGTACACACACTCTTCATCTTTTTTTTATCTCATCCACTCCCCTTCAACTATGTCAATAAATGCTTAAACTTTATGAGGTAATCTACAATGAAAACAAAGTCATCTGGATTTAGTGAAGTAAGCTCCACTTCAAGCTATATCACTTTCAAGTGGTCTACTTTACCAAATAAACCCTTTAACTTAGTGCACATTTTGAATGGAGAATCAAATCTATCATAATGAAATAAGAGACTATCACTCACATATCCCCTAATCAAGTCCATACATTCTTCAAATTTACATTGATGTTGAATTTTTTTAAATTTATGAGTGAACCGTGGTTGTGTTTCATTCATGAGAGACCATAATCCTTTGTGTTTTATAATTGTTTCCATTCGAGGTATTCATGTGTGGTAATTATGTGTAGTCAAAGGCTCACAATGGTCAACACCAAAATTAGAATCCATGCTAACAATCGCCAAAGAGTATAAAGAATGAAAAAAATACACAACATCGGCACCGAGACAACCCCTTAAAATATTATATTATAACCCCTCAAATTTTGATACTTTATAAAAATAGTGTGTTTTTAGAATTTAATAACACCAATGGATAGAGAATCAAAAAACATGCAGTTTTGAAAAGAACAAAACTCAAATCTGAATTATGATTCAAACTTTATAAGCATTACGATTTTCTATAAAATAGGTTAAAATAATTAAAAAAACACTACAAATATATTTTAGTGACCAAAATGAAAAAAACCATAGTTGTCCAACCACTCATTAGAATAAGAATTGAATCACAGACTCAAAAATGCCAACGAATATAAAAAAAATCCTCTTAATTAACATTACGCTTGTGCAAGCAAACTGTGCTTCCACTTGAGGCAAAAATTCATCTTTTTAAAAGCCAAAAATTGAATGGACAACTGATTTTGAGAGGAGAAAAAGGAAAATAATGTTGCTTTCAGCTCTAGATCTCCCACAAGCAAATCCAACTCAGCACAAAAAGATCTTATAATAAGTTTTCTTCAAATCTGATGAAATATTTGAAAGAAAAGAATGTGCCAATGTAGAAAAGGACGTCCCAACCAGAAAAATCAATGAAATAGACCAAAAAACAAATCTGAAAATGCAAATTTGTTGGTTTAATACATTTGTCTCATAGGAATATTCAATGTAGGTCTTTTTTCAACAACTGAGTGAAGACACCTTGGAAAATCAACTCACAGAAGGCAGAAAATGATGCCAAAGTTCAGAAGAAGAAAAAACCACCTCAGATTTCGATGCTAAACTCTCAAAATCAAGCACCAAAAAAGAACTCTTACAGGTACCACACACTTTTAAAGCACAAAACAGATCTCTTAGATCCTTCAACGTGCCAAAGTCAAAATTTTAAGAAAAAGGTGCCAAAGTGTAGGTTCTACCAATTTTGAAACGCCTTTGATAGATCTGAGATCCCACTGTATACTTGATGCCAAACTTTCAGGCAGAAATTTCAATGCAAATTTAGACAACAAATAACTATGCCTTTGATCATTTCTCATCCATGCCAAGATCAGATTTGAAGGCAAATCTTGAGAAAAAAAGGTCCCACTCTCTTAATAAAAAATCCAACGCCTAGTCTCCACCTCTTCTCTCTCCAGCACCAAGATCAAAATCTATAATGCCTTTTCTCCCACAACACCTATCACAACACTCAGATCTAAACAAAAAAAAGAGATAAAAAATAATGGTCAAGAATAAATTTTAGGATGCCAAAGTTTAACCAAAGGGTCAACACCTAGCCTCCAAATCTAAAATGCCACATTTGGATCTCTCAAAAGAAAATAAGACCTCTTCTTTACAATGCTAGTCTCTCTCAAATCTTCTTATCAAATGGAATGCTCCACCTTAGTAGATCTCTGTAGCCTCTCCTTTCCTCAACTTCTTTCAATGCCTCAGTTTCTAATCTATGTCTCCTCTCTACAATAAGGGAAAAAATAATGACAAGAGGGAAGTGAAATCAAATTATCTAATTTCAAGCTAATGAATGGTCACAAATTCTTCAAGGTTTTGGTACCATGTTAGAAATGGTAAAGACATTCCAACCCAAAAATCTAAAGTGTTGACAACAAAACATCACAAAAAAAACTACATATATGATATGCAAAAATAAGATAGATCATATATTATTCAAAAATAAAGCATAATTAAACATGCTAGTACAATAGAAAGGCACTTGCTTATATTGGTAATACAAAACATATAACTAGTTAAACTAGTTAATGTGGGATAAAGCCTCACATAAGAAAAACTCATTGCAAGACAAAATAGCTAGCTAAGACACTAATAAACATAAAAAATACACAAAATACATACTCTAACACATCTACTTATATTATTCAACATATGAGACCATAATAAATTATGTGGAAAGATTTCACACAATGATTAGAATGACTTGTATAATAACTAGGATGATACAAGTTCTTTATTACAAAGACATTACGGTTGACCATGTACTGAACTATGAGACCATAACAACAAGCTATGAGAATATTATAATAGCTGAGTAATATAAGATATTGACTCTTATAGTATAATTCAGACTGTGTAATAGAAGAGCAAAATGTGTGTTTAATGTCCATCATGAAACCGACGATTAATTTTGATATTAACATAGTAACATGAAATTCAGTATTAAACTTCATATCCGTGGATTGACACAAATATCTAATATCCATATATTCAATATTGCGACTTCTAAAATCAAGTATATATTCAAGCATATTCAGTATGATGTTTAATAAAGGGGTTGTATATTTTCTAAGTCATGGTGAGATATCCATAAGAGTATTTGATGGCAATTTGATTTAAGAAGAGCAGAATACATATATAAATAGTTTATTAGCTATAATACTTTATTTTACTAATATTCTAGGAATATTAATATATAATAATTAAATGTCAATATGTTTTGTTAAATGATTGTTAAAGCCTTATGAAATCCTTATTTAAAATTATAAATGACTGTTAACATTTACATACAGTGTTTCATTATTGTTTGAGAACTTGTGTATAGTACATACTATGGGTATATAAATATGTACAGGTGCATATATAAATATAACATATATTAGTGCATTGTGACGTATGCCTATAGTTATTTTGATTGATAAAACCAAGTCATAGATTTATGAAGGGCAAGACACTATCTAAATATGCACACAACCTTCATAAGATATAACAAGATGTTTAAATGAAAGACTATGTTGTCTTGATAATAATAATTTTCTTATTTATGACTATCTGTTTGAAAGTGAGTAGTGGGTACATAAAAATGATGGATTGTGATATTTTTGCTTGTACTGTATATTTGAATCTACTTACAAAAAATAGATTATACAGTCTAAACATAGATTATATCCAGTTGGTATAAATTATACTTGTTTACTTATTATTTATGTGATAAATAATATTATGAAGATTCATTCATACATTTGACAGACTAAATGTATGTATTTTGATTGTTCCTATATTTAGCATGTTTTATAACTACTAGTAAGAAGTAATATAGATGAATCTGTTGGTTATATTTATATTAATCAAATCTTGCATTGTTGGTACTAATTAAGTAGTGAGACAACCTTCACTATCTTATTAGTATCACCAATGTCAGATGAAGGTAATCTGATCAAGTGGTGTGCATGAATTTGACTGATCATAAAGATCAATAAATATTAAAAACTTTGGCCAAAATAATGTCAGTTAGAAATTGTCATTTCATATATATGATTTACATGTTTGTGTAATATCATGTTGAAATATTTTTTTATAGTACATTGCATATTCTTAGAAATCATACAATACACAGGTACTAGCTTGTCTCTCTAGATTATTGCACCATCACTATTTACTCATCTGTAAAGGGAGGACTATTTCTTGATTAAGAATTGTGTGGAGGATCGATGGTTTGTGATTGGTGTAAAAAAGTGCTTGAATGATACTCTCCTTCCTCACAAAAGTACTTACTTGGATACGACACTTGAGATTGCCATAGATACTAGAGTTCGAGAACCTCATGCTCTATGGAGCCTTATATCTTGTATATTATATTATATTTATTATTATTGAGATATTATTATGATGAGATGTAATTATTTACTTATTGTATTATGACAATAATGGCTATATGTTTGTACCAACCATGATTAAAAATTTGTAATTACTTTTTATATTCAGTTATGTTATGTTTCATTTGATGATAGTGATCAGTGATGGATAGATATCACATATTTATTTTATAGTTAATATTCTTAAAGTGTTTTATCTAGATCAATAATTAGATTCTCATGGTGAAATCTAATCAAAGAAGATGTTAAAATTTAAAAAAAATCATGTTATTCTAGGTAGATCCCAATGGAGATGTTACATATGGTATCAAAGCTAGATTTTGAACGCTCCACTGGCATTTTCGTATCCTTCTATTTATCAAAAAGGATAATGGTGAAAGCTAGAGTATCTGGAGAGGGTCCTTCAAATGTCAATTATAATAACCCTCCATTTCATCATAATCAATTTGCCACTGAGCAAGCAATAAAATTGGATCAAATTCTCATAGCCATGAATGAAACCAGGGATCAAAATTTAGCCTTGGAGAAGGAAGTTCATGGCCATGAAGAGGAAGTACACTAAAATGAATCTAAAGAGCATTCTGTTGAGTAGGAAAACCCTCAGAATGCAAGAGATTAGATAGTTGTAGAGTTGGCTAGAGATATGAAAAACATGTATTTTGTATTTTGACCCCTTGAACAAGGTCTTTCCTCCTCCTTTGCTAGGTAGGCATTGATTTTTTATGAGTTGCACTAAAAATCAACTAGCCTTTATTAAATATCTTAGGTCTGATTTGATTATGAACCTATCCCCTAATGTGTGGAACATCGGGATAACAGAAGGGAATTCTAGAAGGGATAAGGCATAATCATATGTGACCTATTTTATGAAGTGACTAAGATTGATAGTTGATTTCATGAAATGTGTGGTACATTGAGTGTGTACCCTTAGGTGTCGATGGTGATGGTTGTATATGATGTTTGGGTAGGTGAGTGCATGCATAACATAGTTTATGAGTCATGAACAAGAGATTCCTACAATATTTTTGATCACTTGGATCGAATACCTTGAGAATGATTACATCCTTACTTGGTAATCAATTCATCTCTGTCACTTGTATTTTGTTTTGTGAGTGTTCAAAAAGCATGGGATGCTTCTCACTTAGGAATTTGTATATTTAGATAGATTTTTGTGTCTCATGTATATTAATCCTAGGGGAGGGAATCCTAAAATATCACTTATGGATTGGTACCACCTAGTGTGGTGGGAATTCTCCTTGTAGTGGAGTGTAGTTATCTTTATTAAAGATTCCTATGTGTTAAGAGTTTGCTCATGGATTCGCACCACATATGTTTATATGGATTGGGAATAGGTGTCATCTCTCATATTTAGCATAGAGGTGAGTTGTTACTCTCTCACCCTCCTTTGACATCGTTATAAGCCCATTGAGTGGATTCATATTTTTATGATGTTGATTAAGTGTTCCCTTAATTAGAAACTTGTTTCTGAAATGTTGTTTGGACAATATTTCTTGGAGTTCATGGGATAATGTATTTTACTTATTGTTGATAGAGAAGTTGTAGGAATGGAATGGATTGATGCATTTGTGTGGTTAATATTTTTCCTTTCGATTGTGGAAACAGATTGTGATACTACACTTACAGGGTTGGTAAATGTGTAGTGATTTTGCAACTTGGGTTGTGGTGTTTTCTTAATACCATGTGAGGGTATTTAAGAGTTTTTTTTGAGATGTAAGTTCACTAATTTCCATTTGTGGCTTTTTAGAGTCACACTTTCTAGTGCTACTTTATCTAAACTTGTAAATTTTGACCACATGGAGTGGCGAACCTTAAATTTATATTGGTTCTAGATTAAGAGTTATAAGTTGATTATAATTAATATGTTATGATTCACCCTTGATTAGATTGGTATTATTTTCATCTTAATAAAAACATGTTATTTTGATGAGACATTTATGTACCTTTTGTTTAGAGTGAGTATGGAATAAGATGTACGAAACATCTTGTTAGTCTAAGGGGTTGAGATAATAAGCTTATAACTTGTTATGTAACTAGTTGAGCAGGTAGAGAAGCATTTTCTCGCTTGTTCCCTTTATAAGGTTGTAAGGAGGGTGTGATCCTTGGCCTTTGTTTTTTATGTTAATTTTAACATCATTTCCTCCTAACTTGAATATAACCAAGATGGGTTAAGCTGTGAAATTTGATACTAGTTATGTTTGGCTAATGGAAACTTAATACAATTATGTAATGATTTTATGATTTATCTTGTGATGGATATTGATACATCTTGAATTATTTAACATTTATCATTGCACTATAGGATCTGTTAGTATGGATTTGTGATTCATTGAACCATGTGCATATTTTGGAGATCATTAGGTCGTAGAGATCTAAGGGACAAGTGGTGAATTAAGATTGTGATTACTAAGAAATGAGAGTGGATCTTATTTAGTCTCACATTGACTCAGTAGTTACTAAGTTTAGATACAATAAGGGGAGCTTGTTGAATCTAGGATTTAGCAAAGGGGACTTTTCAAATTCAGTCGTATGGCCATACACATGTATATTGAGGAATATTTATTTCTTAATTATGTATGCATTGGAAATGTATTAGATCTAGTTCCCATTCATCATCATACTTGTCAGGAGCTACGTGGAGTAGTGACAATATTGACATATCATACTTATTAATAGTTATGTAGAGTAGCTATGGTAATGATTTATACACATCATTTTTGCCATGTTCGCTAAACACTTTTCTCAGGAATGAGAAAAACACTCTCTAGGTTAGAGAGATGTGTATAGGGGCTGGGAGGCTTTGTGGAACTCTTCTTAGCCATTTATTTTTGATTTTTATGATGATTTCATATGCTTATGGTTAAATATTAAATTAGAGAAGTTAGTGAAATTATCATTGAGATATGTGGGATCCTTTGAAGTGTTAGAGGTGGTTAATCCTGTAGTATATAGGCTTGCATTATCGTAAACCCTAGATCTATTATATAATATTTTCTATATTTATTATCTAAAAAAAAATATATATTTTTCACTTATGTTGGATTGGAATGATTTATAGGTTTTGGACCCCAAGGTTGTAATGGTAGAACCAATAAAAATAATTGACACTCGCAAACTTTGTTTGCATAATAGAGAAATGTCATAGTGTAAGGTCTTGTGAGACCAATACTTTGAGGATAGTGCTACTTGGGAGGACTATGATGATTTCTACATGCGATTTTCATATTTATTTGATTAATTTTATGCTTTATACTATGCTATTTTTTTGATAAATAATATTTTTAATTCAGAACTAATGTTTGAATAACTGTGATTGAAACGATGACCAGATTTAGGGGGAAGGATGTTACATCTCGATTCCTCGCTAAGCAAACTTAATTGATTATCTATGGATATTTATAATTGATAATTTTATTTGATTACTAGTAACTAAGCTATAAGTTATATGTTGTTATGGGACAATTGAATATTGTTTTTATTTCATGATTTCATAGCTATGAGTTAGTTGTATTGTATATAATTTACATTGTGATCATGTTGATTTGTTATTTTAACAATATTTTATGAGATATGTCATGATGTTATGGACTAACTACCTGCTTGTTGTGAGTTTGATGTAGGAGAGATTCATCTCTCAGAGCATGACAGAGGTAGAGCATCATTGAAGAGGGTGACATAGATGGAGGTGTTGAGGGACGACAAAAGAACAGCTAGAACCCATGCACATGCGACGTTAAATAGTACACATTAAATGCATAGTTGAATGGTTAGAGTTAGTACATTTTTTATGTTATCTATATTTAGATAATTGCATGTGTGTGTTATTTTAGATTTATGCTTAGGTGAATTAATCTCATATAATTATGTTATGAATATTACTGTGTGTCTATGTCGTGTCATTGTATTCATGATTGTTAATGTTTTTAAAAATGTAAATTTGTATAAATTGGGTTGGTACTATCATATGTAGAATAACCAACTTGTTGTAGCAATGGTTGAAAACATTAGCCAATTATCTTTATGATATCAGGAATATCATTGTTTGATTTAATAGATAACAAAAGACATTAGATGATCGATATAACACAACAAAAATAACCATCTTATTTTGATATAATATTTATAAATTTACCATTTGGATTTAAAAGAATATGATTGAATTTATATTAGTCATATTATCTTTAAGTTATGATGTTTGAACGAACTATATTTTAATGTATTTTTTATAAATAGGAAATAAAACAATTGTGTTAAAATTATGGAATAAAGCGAAAAGAAAAAAAACACGAAAAAGAAAAGGGGGCAAGCTTTAAAGAAAATAATGGAATTTTTTTAGAAGAATATATAATTAGAATAAAAAATAAGTTTTGAAAAAAAAAAGTCATTTTATAATGGGAAAGAGTGAATCTTTGTGCATAAAATCAAAAAGGAGGAAAAACTGTGTCATAGTAAAAGAGGAGAAGAGGAGAGGAGAAGGGAGAGCAAAAGAACAACCCGTAGTGGAGGAGAAAGAAGGACAAAGTAAGAGGAGAAAGGACTTTTGGTAACAATTAGGGACCGTCAATACGTTCGTGTTGTTATTTGTCCTAGTTTAGAAAAAAATTGTAATTATTAATGTCTAATTTTCATGGTGAACTGTGACGTGGGATTTTATTTAGCAATCTGGATATAGTGAACTATATGATTTTATAGGAGCAATATTATGATTAAGTCTACTTTCAAATTTTCGGATATAGTGTTGTAAGATTAAATGAGAATATTTATATATGGAAAACACTATTTACACATGCATATATGTTTACATAATCAATTTCACCAACGTTATTCATTGAGAGTATATATATATATATATATACATATATATATACATATATATATACATATATATATACATATATATATATATATACATATATATATATATATATACATATATATATACATATATATATACATATATATATATATATATACATATATATATATATACATATATATATATATACATATATATATATATACATATATATATATATACATATATATATATATATATATATATATATATATATATAACATGATAGTGATATGATAGCGATGGCATTTGTGTATATCACCATATAACATTAATATCTCTATAATAGCGATATCAACATATATCTTAATGTGTATCCCATATAGTTGTATTAAGATATATATTGTTTTAAGGATCAAGATATATGTATCTTAGTGATACATAATTATTTTATAACTCGTATCTCAGATCCTATATCTTAATAGATATATCAACATATATCTATTATCATCCATGGATCCTAGAGCTAATTAATTATCATCCTCATTAAGTCAAAGATCATAAGATAGCGAGAAAACAAACTTAATTATCTTAATTAGCAACATTATATAGATATTATCACTACGTGACATTTTAAAAATCTTGCTATGAAATAACATGAAAATCGAGATGTATTAGTTCGATCTGTGTAATGTAGATTTACATGTGGTCATTGTATTATTAGTTATATATAATATTATAGTAGTTATATTAAATTATGAATTCAAGCATATTGTAATCATTGTACTTTATTATTACATAGTAGTTACATAATTCTGATTGCATATTATAACTGCTATATAGCATATTTGTAATCATTGTAATATTACATATAATAATTTGCTATTATTATACTTTGATGTATTTTAATTAGATCATTGAATGAGATTGTTGCATAAGATCATTGTGTGTACAAGTTGTATCAGTTAATAATGCAATAACAAAACCAAAGGTCGATATAATTCTAATATATATATTAGATATAGTTCTGTACATTATCATACATTAGATGTAATGAAATAATGGAATGCATATTTATATACAGTCCCAAGACTTGATCTTCATCCATCTAATGGAATTCAGATATAATAATTCAAAATATAAGATATAATGAGATATAGTAAATGGACTTTGGATATAAGATATAATTCGATATACATTTAATAAGATATACATATTTATACGAGTTATTAGATAATGTATAGCTAATGTATTTCATGAGCTTTGCGTGTTTGAATTTAACTCGTATCAGATTTAACATGCAAAGTCATTAAGTCTTAAAATGTTCTGAGTCCTATTGGGATTCTATGACTTAATAGCTCTGATGGAAATGCAGATCTGATATAGAACTAGTCCTAAAATAGTGGAGAGAGGTACATATAACTATGTTCATAACATATTACCCATAATGACATGTTCATAGCCAAAGCTATAAATTATGCTTATAATAACTACTATACCCACATATTGATACCCACATATTGATACCCACATATACTTATATTATTCAACATATGAGACCATAATAAACTATGTGGGAATATTTCACACAGTGATTGGGATGACTTGTATAATAATTGGGATGATACAAATTCTCTATTGCAAAGACATTACTGATGACCATGTAACGAACTATGAGACCATAACAATGAGCTATGAGACTATTATAATCACTGAGTAATATAAGATATTGACTCTTGTAGTATAATTCAAATAGTGTAATAGAAGAGTGAACTACGTGTTTAATGTCCATCATGAAATCAATGATTAATTCTGATATTAACATAGTAACATGAAATTCAGTATTAAACTTCATATTCGTGGATTGACATGAATATCTAATATCCTTATATTCAGTATTTTGACTTTCAAAATCAAGTATATTTAGTATGATGTTTAATAGAGTGGTTGTATATTTTCTAAGTCATGGTGAGATATCCATAAGAGTATTTGATGGAAATTTGATTTAAGAAGAGCAAAATACAATTATAAATAGTCTATTATCTATAATACTTTGTTCAATAATATTTTGGTAATATTAATATCTAATAATTAAACATCAATATGTTCTGTTGAATGATTGTTGAAACCTTATGAAATCCTTATAAATGACTGTTGGCATTTACATACAATGTTTCATTATTATTTGAGAAATTATGTATGGTACATACTATGGGAATATAAATATGTACAAGTATAGACATCAGAAAACCTCACACTACGGTTCTAGATGTCGTACTGACCCTTAGATCACCCCAGGACCCCCTTGGAACCATTTCAAAACCTCTCAACCACCAAACATAAGTCACAATGACTAAAAATGTCATTTTAACTTTTCCGTCTCAACTGCCAACGGTCGACCCTTAACCATCGATGGTTAACCTCGATTGTCAATGGTTTTCACTTAACCGCCTCAAGGGTTAAATCCACCTGAAATTTAAGCTTGTTTTTTTATTAATAGTTGTTTTATCTACTATTTTGCATGGTTAACCTCGACCACCAATGGTTTGCCCTTAACTGCCTCAAGGGTTAACTTCAACTAAAATTCTAGCTTGCTTTTTTATTAATAGTTGTTTGATCTGTCATTTTGCATAATCAATGCATATTGAGATTAAAATTAGATAGCTTGTTAGACACCTTGCTGAACTTATTATTTCACCACTCCCTTCCCTCTATATTAAGAGAGGAAGATGAAGTGAAAGAGGATCAACAATCATTATCAGAACTTATTGTACAAGAGATCAGAGCTTCTTGTGCAGGTATCCTTCTTACTTCTAGCAAATAGGACAGAGATCAAAAGTTCTACTGTAACTCATCAATCAACAACCAATGTATCACCACTCTATCAAAATTGTTCCAAGATCTACAACAAGCTTTTATCCAACATCAACATTCTTCAGATCAACAACCAAAAGTTAAGTATTTGTTCCTTGTCAAGATTTAACAATTATCTTTGAGTGTCATTCCTTGTGTCACTTTCCCTCTATCTCATAATCATCATCCAACCCAATCTCACCTTCTAAAACCTCTCTACAACCTTCCCAACTAAAATTCTTTTTCCCAAGACAAATCCCACAGTAACCACCAATGGTTTCCTAACCGTTGATGGTTTAAACTTAACCATCGATGGTTTACTAACTATCGATGGTTACCCAACCACACATGGTTTGACCCCAACTATGGATGGTCTTTGTTTGTCATTTTCAACATCAAGCTTATTTGACCCATTAGACCTTGACCAAATTCCACTTTCTGAGTTTCTATCTTATCACAGAGGATCAGTCAACTTTTTGAACCATGTTTGATTTATTTAGCATTGATATCTAATCATTTATTTCAATAATTATTCAAAAACATTCATTTCTTCTCAATCACTTCTTATATTTGATTTAAGTATCTTTTGTTATTTATGTAAGCAATTTATCTTTCACTTTTAGAACTTAATTGTTTAAAAGTGTGGATTGATAGCCTACAGGGAAGCTTGTGCTTCTTGGATCTAGCTCATGCTAGGCAATCCACCCTACTATCCAAATAATTAACCATTTCTTTAGTGCTTTATCATTCCTAGGTCATTCCTCCCCAGACAAAAAGGAGTATCTACAACCATCTAGATCAACACATGCACAACATATCAGGTTCTACTAACCTCACCCTTCTTTCAAGTTTTACAACTTTCTTTTTAAGGGAAATAAACCAAATTTTAGTGAATATTTTGGAACGTTTGATGAGACCCATAAGTCTTTTCTTGGGTCCATAGTTTGCATCTAGATGATTTTATTCTTGTTTTGTACTCATACAACAAAATCAAAATTTTATTTTGGGCTTAAAACTAATTTCATACATTGTTTGCTTGAATTGATTAGCTCACATAACTTAAATTAAATCAAGTAAATTAATCATAATCTCACTTCTCTCCACACATACAAGACAAATACACATCTAATTAAATATATAAACATTGACATAAGGCTTGACTAGGATTTCATCACCTAGTGGTCACCTTTCTTCGACTATCCTACTTGGATTTCACCACCAAGAGGATAACCAACTCAATACGCTGGCTGAGTATAATATCTAACAATTCATTATATTTTGGCTAAGAAATCGACACCCTTATGACTACGGTGTGTGAAGTGATGGGGTAGGCCCCAATATCAAGTCACGTACCAAGTTCTAGTACAGATCTTGAGAGCCTTTAACTACCTGAAACCATCCTTAGAGATCTTCTTCTAGTAACCCAATTTACAAGCCAAAGTTGGTCTTCATAACTTCTTTAAAATTGAGGCATAATCCTAAAGAGAGATAATAAAGTATCTTAGGATTTTAACGCACATTATTGTATACATTGTTTTCCTTGAGATCTTTTTATTTATTTTTTTTTTTTTTTGAGTTGTGAGATTGCTTCTATCTTCCTTTTCCCCTTATTTGCATGGTTTTAACTAGGCAACAACTAAGAAACCAAACAAATCAGGATCCACCTCCTAATCATCCATCTTCTTCTTCTCCTTCATCCATGGAGTAAGTCTTAGATGCAGAGAGTTCTCCCTATCCTTCTAAAAGTTCTAGTATCCCTCTAACAGTTTCTCAAGGTGATAGGGATTTTTCCACCTTTCTGAATAATAAGCCCATATCCTTCCAACATTACCTTAACACCATATCCCACCGTACCTCTACTTCGATTTTGTATATTGACCCACCCTATGGTATTCCATCCCACCTTATGAGAAATGCCTCTATTGTGACCATTTACACCCAGCCCTTAGTCACCCAAGCATCTTCTTCTACCAATAATCCCACCAATACCAGCATCCAAAACTTACCCACCCAAAAAACCAACACCCAAACACCTTCTACCCCAACCAACAACCCTTCTAGTATAGGAGCAACCCAAACTTTGGGCACCGATACTCCACTTACCATGGGAGTACCCTCTACTATTGTTACCACCTTTCCTATTGTTTTCAATCCACCTAACTCCACCCCGTTCCAGAGCTTGGTGGTTCCCATACCTTATACCCTTCCACCCATTAGTACCAATATTATTACCCATCGTCAACCTATCAACCCAACCATACCTCCAACCCAACCCATGTCAATTCTTCAACAAGTTCCTATTACACCCAATCTTAGCTATATTCCAAAACCACAAAGGTATATGGATCCATCCACTACCCAACCTCCTATGCCCACCTACCCATTCATGATGTCCTACCAACCACCCATGTTCACACATCAATATGTGACAACCTCCCAACCTTCTATTAGCTACACTTATACCACACCTACCCAAACCCAACATAATCTGCCATACAACTATGGGGGTACACAACCATTAATGGATCCTGTTAAAAGGTTAGTGGAAAAAATCACCACTTTATAGTTATCTATTTCAAGAACTCATAACTTCTTATCATATGAACAAATATGTAACAAACCAATTCACTCGTTCATCCCCATTCAACCTTATCCTCCTTAATGGAAACTCCCAAAATTTTCAAAATTTTAGAGCAAGGAAGACCCTCAACAACATCTAAGAGCATTTAGACACTCTTGTTATTTGATTGCCTACGATGATGCTCTCCTTATTCGTACCTTTCCCATGTCTCTATCAGGTTTGGTGCTAGGTTGGTACAGTGCCATTACCAAGCACTCTCTCTTTTATTTTGCCCAACTAGCTCAAACCTTCTTAGACCACTTTTCCATAAACATCTCTAAGAAAGTTTCCTTTACTGATCTCTACTCCATTTGACAATTTAATGACGAGTCCATTGCCAACTTTGTAGCCCATTAGAGAAGCTTGATAAATCAACTCTCTTTCTCTTTGCCCCAACCCGAGATCATTGAGATCTTTGCTTAGGATTGTGTCAAACACATTTCCTCCACTTTATGGGTTTAGACTTTCAAGACCTTTGATGAAGCTTTCACCATGGAATGAAAGTTAGAGAACAGAGCCATTGATGAGGGGAAGTTAAAATTGAGAAACAATAATTCCACCTTCAAATCAAATGAGGTTTCCTCCTCCAAATCTAATAATCAAAACAACACTAACACCAAAAACAAGGGAACCATGAATGTGGTTGTCCTTAAAACTGCTCCTCCACCGGTTGTCAACTAACCAAACTCTTCTAATTCCTCTAATCAAAACACTAGAAACCAAAACCATAACAACCAAAATCAATTTACTCCACTAAGGGAGTCATATGCTTCGGTCTTGGAAAATTAATTAAAATAAAATATCATACAACTCCCATTGATCAAACCTCCATAATAATTCAATTCCTCTTGCCTTGTACCGAGATGGTATAAGGAGAACGAATTGTGTGCCTTCCACCATGTCATTGGGCATGATGTTAGTAGGTGCACTAATTTCAAAAATGTTGTCCAAAGTTTGATTGACAAGGAGGAAATTGTGTTGGATAACCCCAATGCACCCCCAAATCAATTACTTGACATCTTTATAACCCCATTTCCCAACCATTCCCCTTCCATAAAGAATGAAAACAATAGAGCAAAATCCTCCCACAACCATGAGGTCCATACCATTAATGTAGTTCTTAGTGAACTCATTGTTGAGGTAATAATTTCCCAAATCACCTTTCCTTCCCCTCCACTTATTGATGTAGTGGAGTCACCTTCTATTCCTTTGGAAACCGAAACAAAAGAAACAATTATTCCCTTCTCTCTATTTGTTGAGGTAATGGAGCTACCAACCTCTCTTTTGGAAGACATACTAACGGAGGTAGCCATTACCACCATATCTTTCTCTTCCATCATACAACAATCGACTCTTCCTTTGGAAAGCATTCCTAAAGAAGAGGTCACTCTACCTACCTCTCCTATAGAAGACTCACCTTTCCAAACCCTAGAGCCTTTGATTGAGGAAAAGGACAAGGTAACCACTCCCCTCTCTCCACCCATGGGTTTGTCCATTGAGACCAATACCAAAAAGACCAAACCCATCCATAAGACTTTCTATAGACTAGTTTAAAACTTGATGTATCTATCCCAACCCAATGTGGATCATGCCACATTTTGGCATCATCTTGGGCTTCCTTACCTAACCAAGAAAGAGCCCCCAATCATTCCATTGTCAACCCAACCTTCCACTTCCAATATTGAACCCACCATCATCTCACCCAAACCATTAGAAACCCCTACCCCTCAAGCCATAGTTGAACCAACCAAATCAACTCTGCCCAAAGTAGTGCAAGAACCTACCATCCTAGCCAAACATGTCAAAAACCTAAGCATGCTCCCTACTCAGAGCCTTGCCTTGATTTAAAGTTGGATTTATCACCACATAACCCACCAAAGAAACCCCAAGTCAAGCCAACCAAGAAGGAGGAGCCACCTAGGATCCCAAAAGCTAGAACCTTGCCACTTATTTCTACCTTGCCTTCCATTTTGGGACCACATCCTTCTTTCATCCTAGGACCTCATCCTTCTGTTAAGAAAACACATCTCCCAAAGACAACCCAAACCCAACCTCCTCTTCTAGCTACGCCCCTACCTATTCTCTTTGTGACCTTGACCTCCAAACCCTCCACTACCAAACATCCTACTTCTAAACCTTCTATTTTTAATTCACACACTACCAAGCGTACTACTTCTAAAAATTTGGCCTCTAAACCACCAACCACCAAGAACACTCGACCACCCAAAACTCTCATTGCTAAGCCTACTCTAAGAAGGCTTCCACTCTAATAATCAAAAATAGAACTTCACACCCTTGCGACCTTTGCTTGAGTCTTATTCAACCATCCTACAGAGATTATTGAAAGCTTCTTGCTTGAATTTGCCTCCCATCAAAACATTTGACCCCCATAGTCCTAATCCATCCTGGTTTGATGATAATCTGATTTACTCATACCATAGAATGTCGGGACACAATACGAATAACTATAAATCTCTACAAGTCCTAGTCCATCAGCTATATCTTGACGATGACCTATTGTCAGAAGAGCCACCCATAACCCCATAACCACTCCAAGAACCACATACCACCATCCCAAACCTACTTGCTCTCGCACTCTCATCTAAGAGTGAGGAGGACCCAAAGCAATCCTCTCACCCAAGTCTTCCCCAAATCCATACCATCCATGTGGTCACATGATCACAATCCCAATAAAAGGATAAGGGGAAGGAAAATGTGTCCATTCTATGGACATACCCTTCCTCTACCACCCAACCACTCAGCCAAACCCAAACATCCACACATTCTCCCAAACCCAAGATATCCATCTTGGGTACCTCTCAATCCAACCCTTCTGAGTCAATTCAAAGAGTAGTTCTAAAGCAACTTCACCAAACACTGATAAAGATGAGTTTATATGAATCAATCAATACCTCACTCCATCACCACCAGACAATGATAGAAGCTTTGCAGTCTATAGAGGTCCAACTAGAAGACCCACAACCTCTAGCAGCATTTGTTAGATACCTCCAACTTTCCATGCTTGTTACCTTTAAAGATTCGAAAATACCCTTCATTTATCCCCAATATCTGGATCCTCCTCTTTTCATTACCACATACATCAACCAAACCTGCATCAAAAAGGTTATGATTGATGGAGGAGCTAACATCAACATTATCTCCTCCCACGCATATGACCAACTGAAGTTACTAGAGAACATTATGTCAAAAACCATGGTGGTACTTTATTCCTTCAATGACACTATGGAAACAACTCTAAGAACTATCATCCTCCACATTCATCTAGGACCTTGCATGATTCCTGAGCTCTTCTACGTAGTGGAAGGTGAGTTCCAATACAATGTTCTACTTGGATCCATTCCATGAATTGTGTACCATCTACCCTAGATCGGTGCATCAAATTCAAGCATGAGGGTCAAGTAGTTACCATACAGGCTGACCCAAGTCCTTTTACATCATGTAACATGATGCACCACCTGAATGATGTTCTGCTCCTTCCCATGCCAAGTCTTCATCAACAACAATGATTCCACCTCTTCTACCAACCAAGCCTCAACTAGCTCATCCATTCCTTCTACCCAAATCCCAACAAAAGACCCCTTAGAATCCACATTCCAATGTCTCTCACTTGGGGAGTATCATCTCTCAACCTTGGATGATTTCCCTACTCCTTAGGAGTATAGGAACCTTGACCAAAACCTCGATTACAACCCCAATACTAGAGCCACTATTTTTTTTGGGCCTCTCAATCTCCAAACAAATCTTATCTATGGGGGACTTGATCAACCACTTGTCATTTCCTCGGCCTCCTCTTCTTCTTGACCATTCACCTCTAATTTCTCCTACTTGGATAAATCAAAGTTCACCAAGACATACCTACATAAGTGTGCTTAGAAGGGATTTGGTCTAGGATGTTACAAACATGGACCACATGAGTTTCCTCCATGTAAGACTTAAAAGCGTCGTGAAAGATTTGGTTTCAGTTTTGCTCCACCAAAAGAGCCAACATACTCACCTCCTATTACCATCATTAACGAGGAAATCCCATCCTCACTATCCACTCCACCATCGACATCTAAGGATTTTGACATCATCCCCCCTAAATTTTTTTCATCAACATGATCAACCTTAGACCCTTGACTTATCAAAAGGATGGGAGACTATAGCCATTCCTCTGACTCATCTTGAGATGGTAGGAGATGACTCTCCTACCATTAATAATGTTTAATGTTAGGATGATGATTCCATTCTTGCCTATCTTAGTGCAGAAGATTCTTCTATCTACAAATCTCTTCCTCTTGAGACTTCAACTATGTTAAATGAATCCACCATGGATATCAACTTGGGTACTCCAAATAATCTATGCATTATCAAAATTGACCAATCGCTAAATTCTGAGGAGTTTAAGGATTTCCCCTCCTTCTTATGAGACCATAGCATAACATTTGCTTGGTCTTACAATGACATACCAGGAATCAACCCCTCCATCGCCACTTATGATATAGTCACCAACCATGATGCCAAGCCAGTTAGGCAAACACTTCCTCGGATGCACCCTCACATAGCCCTCCTCATCAAAGAAGAGCTTCAATGCCTCATATCTATAAATTTCATTCAACCCATTGCTTATCCCCAATAGGTCTCAAACATCATCCCTATTACCAAAGCAATAGGGCGACTTCACATTTATGTATACTTTCATGACCTTAGTTTTGCTTTCCCAAAGGATGACTTTCCTTTGCCAAGCATTGACCAGCTTGTTGATCTTACATCTGACCATGAGATTCTATCCTTTATGGATAGGTTCTCGGGTTACAATCAAATCTTGATTGCCCCTGAAAATCAACACAAAATAACTTTTCTCACCCATTAGGGAACTTTATGTTATAGGGTCATGCCTTTTGGTCTAAATAACACTGGTGCAACATACTAGCATGCTATGACCTACATCTTATGTGACCTTATTCATAAAATTGTAGAAGACTATGCCGATGACCTTCTTGGGAAATTCAAATATTGTAAAGATCATTTGGTCGTTATTAGGATTATCTTTGAATGCCTTATCCATTACCATGTCTGACTTAACTCTAAAAAGTGTATTTTTGGGGTCTTGTTAGGAAAGCTCCTTGGCTTTACCATCTTCCTTCGAGGAATTGAATTTGATCCTACCAAAATCAAGGAAATCTTCGACATGCCTCCTCCCACCCACCTCAAGCAACTTCGTAGCTTGTAGGGGACGATCCAATCCATTCATCTCTTTATCTCTCAGCTCTTGGATCCATGCCAACCTTTCCACCACCTTCTAAAAAAGGATGTATCTTTTAGGTGGGACAAAGACTATCAAAAGGCCTTTGATTTACTTAAAGAGTACCTTCTATCTCTACCCATCCTTATGCCTCCCAAGGAAGATCAACCTTTTTACCTTTACATTTCCACCACTAACCACTCCTTAGGGGCAATGTTGGCCCATCAGGATGAACAACATAAAGAGCAAGTTGTCTACTACATAAGCTATACACTTATAGAGTATGAGACTCGGTACACCCATACCAAAAAACTTTGCCTCACACTAGTCTTCATCACCTCCAAACTTTGCCACTACCTTCTCAACCATAAGACCTATGTCATAACCAATACTGACCCACTCAAGTATATGTACTCTAAGCCATACCAAAACTAGCATATGACTAAGTAGCTCATGATCTTAGTTGAGTTTGACCTTGAGTTCCTATAGTAGAAGTCAATAAAATGGAAAGTCATCATCGATCAATTGGTTGAAGCACCCTTAGCAGATAATCAATCTTCCTCCCTTGAGTTTCCTGATGAATCCATCGCCACCCCTTCTTCAAGAAGACATCACCTATCAAATGACCATGTTCTTCGACGGATAAAAATGTCAATGTGGTGGGGGAACCGATATCATCCTTATTCCCCTTGATGCTGAGCTACTTCCTTTATCCTTCAAACTTGACTTTGATTGTACCAATAATATGGTCAAGTACGAAACCCTAGTGTAGGTCTCTAAACCGCTTTAGCCTTGGGAGTCAAGATGATCAATATTTTTGGTGAATTATAACTCATGGTAAACCAAATCAATGGGTCTTATCAATGTAACAATGACATCTTATAACAGTATAAACAACTAGATGATATAATCTTAGCATCGTTCAAACACTACCGCATCCAAGCCACTCCATGATCTACAAACAAGTTTGCCAATATGATAGTTTCCATCACTTCCTAGATCCCATCTGCACCTTCAAACTCTAAGATATCTATCATTATCCATCATCTTAGCCATCCTTATTATATCAAATCAAGTCTCCCACCATATTTAATGTGGAGGAGACACAACCCAACCTTTGGTATAAGCAGATCTTTGACTATCTCAACCTTTCCATCATCCCTTCCAATCTATTGGAATGGTCGAAGAGCAGTCATTCAGAGTACTTGTTACACCATATTAGGGGGAATCCTTTACAACTGTGGCTTCGATGTTCTTCTTTTTTGCTACCTACATAGCCATGAAATCTCTCATGCTATCAAAGAAATGCATGATTGAATATGTGGGAGACACTTTAGTGGCCTAGCCATCGTTAAACACATCCTTTACCTTGGCTATTATTGGCCCACCATTAACTAGGATTGTTGTGATTTTATGAAGAAGTGTGTTAAATGTCAAAAACATGCCAATTTACATCACGCACCTAGCCATAATCTCCATGTATCTAAATATTTTTGGCCTTTCTTGTAGTGAGGTCTGGATCTTATTGGTGAAATTAACGCCCATTATTTGCAGTGACATCATTCTATCATCACTACAAAAAAATATTTCACCAAATGGGTAGAGGCTATTCTTCTCATCTCAACCAAGGCTGAAAAGATCATCAATTTTATCAACCATCACATTATCTATTATTTTGGTGTTCCTCACAAAATTATCACTGACAGTGGTAAAAATTTTAAGAACAAACAAGTCCAAGGTCTTTGTGATACATTCGGTATCAAGTTAAGTTTCTCATCACCTTATCATCCATAAGCTAATAGACAGGTTGAAGCTTCTAACAAAACTCTCAACAATATGCTAACTAAAATGGTTAATACATTTGGTTGGGATTGACATTTACACATCCCCTTCACCTTATGGGCATATCGTACTAGCATTCAAACCCTTATGGGTGCTACTCCTTTCTCTCATGTTTGGAGCAGAGGTTGTCTTGCCTCTTGAAGTCCAAATACCCTCTCTTTGCATATCCTAGAAAGATCTCATTTCTGAGGGCGATTATCATCAAGAACATTTAGCCCAATTTGAGCTACTTAAGGAACATTGTTTAGCTATGTTTAGCCATCTTTGTGTCTATCAAGAGTGCTTATAACAAACACTTCAAAGTGCAAGAATTTAGTATCAAGGATCTCATCTTAAAGGAAAATCAACATGTAACCAATATGGAGAAGAGCAAGTTGGGAAAGTTTTCTTTTAATTAGATTGAACCTTATATCATAACACACAAGTATGGATCAAGAGCTTACTGGTTGTCCTCTAAAGGAAACTGAAACTTAATCCCCTCAATGCTTCGCATCTACATCTTTATTTTGTTAAACAAGATCAACCTCACCTTTTGTCTAACTTAATCTCTTCCCTTGTTTTCACCCACTTTCATCACCTTATTTTAAGGACAATCAATTAAGGCTGAATCATGTGATTATCCGTTACAACTTTCAACTAATCTTAAATATGGGTACCATGGCTCTACCCATGGCATGATTCTCATGGTACTTTTCATCCCTTTATAGGATGGATTCTTATGGTTGTTGTCACTTAAACCTATTTTGCCCATCACCAATATTCTTGTGCTCTATCTCTGCCTTCATAAAGGTGAATCTTTCAAGGCTATATAAGCAAATCCATGTCAATAGCAAAAACAAAAAAAAAATCACAACAAAAGTGAAAAAATCATATATTCTATGGGTCGTTCCAAGCATTCGTAGACTACTCCCATGAAGGATAACCACCAAAATAAATCAAGATTGCTCAATGTAAGGTAGACTATTCCCTTGAAGGACAACTATCAAAATCCTTAAATCTCACAAACTTAGATCACTCCTTTGAAGGATGGCTGAGTAAATAATTGATCAAAGCATAGAAATTCCTGGGAAGCTTCTCACATTGATAAATTTCTCAATCAAATGACCCATTATCAAAATCAGAAAAGGGCAAGAATAATTTTAGAAGCCACATTCAACTTTCATAAGTAGACTTCCCACACCGATCAGTCTACACCTTATATGACATGGACTTATTTATACTGGCTCTTTGGTAACCTACAAGAGAGGCATGCTAGTCTCACAAGAAGGTTCCATCATCATCCATCCCTGTGTCATTGCCCTCTATAAGCAAGGTATTTTTTAGCTTACTTGACATCACATGATCAAGAAACTTTTTAACCAACTAATGAACACTATTGCGAAGCATTCGAAAGGCTTATGTTCATAAGTTGATCTAACTTTAGTTTGTTTTAGTCCTTTCCAAAAGAGAAACATCATGTCTTCTTATTATTCTCTCATACTTGTTGATGCATTCATTCAGATGCTTATCTTTTTTTATTGTCTCATCTTTCCTCACATTTAGTTTTGTTATCCAACTTACTCTATGTGTTTTAATATTTATTCACCTTCACCTAATGCAATCCATTAAACACATTTAACTACCAATTATGTGTTTTATTATGAGTTTGACATCTTGTCTTATTTATTTAAATGTTTTTAATCAAACAAAGACATTTTCATGAATTAACCATCTCAAACATTATCCTATCACAACATCATAACCATAATCGTGATCATCATACAATCATCACAACAACATAATCATATCCAATCCTATCTATCACATCATATCCATTTATCACATCATAAATCCATGAGTCATGTACATATGTTATCCTAATTTGGTAGGGAAACATAGATTAATTAATTTAGAAACATCCACATTTCTAATGAGACACACATCAAACCATGAACATCATTACATCATTATCATATTAATAAATAAATTCTACATAGCCAATCACATAAACTAATCATAAACCATCTATCATTTCATTAACATTTAATAATACATCATAAATCAATGAGTCATCACACATGTCTATCTAGATATCAGAAAACATAGATTCATTAGTACATCTACTCAAATATAAATCCTAATCATAAGCAACATCACAACATCATGATCATCACAATAATAACATATCCATAAACCATATCCATAACCATAACCACATCATGAGCTCATAATCAAAATGATCATATATATATAATAATAATGTCTACATCTCTCAAAATCATGTACATCTCGCTACATCAACTCATAGTCCGGTATCAAAATCATATGATACATCAAAATTTAGAGTCTCATGAGAATCTAAGGTGCTAGAGCACTACTACTCCCTAGATCTTGTCCACTTATAGGACCTCTTTGCATACCTACAGATGCAACCCACTGACTTGGTGTCACATTGCTAGTCCCTCTGGTGATCCCTGCTCTATACTCACCTCATCTGGGCTCATCTAGAAGATGTGTAAAAACCAAGGCCTCATAATACCTCAACTGTCTCTACATATCTCACCATAGATATAGTCCCTCATGGAGGTGTCGGTACTCACCCTCCTACCTATATGAGAGCATCTCTCTTCTGTATAACCACAAATAGATGAGCTCTATCCTAATCTCTCTTCCCAATAAGACTGGCCACCTAGCCCTATGCCATGTCTCTCTCTTGGGTCACTATTTCTAAGGCTCTTTATGGTGCAGCCAATATTGCCCTAGCCTAATCCTTCTCTCTAATAAGCACTTTCCTGTCTAGGGCATCAACCTCCATATGGTCTCCACCCCCTCTTCCATAACCATATCTACAGCCTACTACCTAACTTGTACATCATCTCCTCCAAACATTGTCATGCCATAGTGTGCTTGGAACCACACAAGGTACTCCTATGTGACCCCTACATCATCAATCTCTAGTCTCACTGGTAGCTCCTCTCGATCAAAATCAAACTCCTCCAGCTATGGCTCAGGTGGTGGAAACTTTGCATCCTCCCTCTGGTATCATGGGAATACACCTAGGATATTTTGTGCTAGCCCAAACTGCTACCTTACCCTGTCAAAAGGAATCAACTCTACTTCAGGGTCTCATATGCCCTCAATCCACTTATAGATCTAAAAAGATAATATCTCTCATAAGACCTACCCAAGCTAGAAATTTGATGTATAATCTCTAGATGACATCACCCTTGACCAATGCATCTAACCTGTCTTGGTACCACTCTAGGTACTACGCTCCTCCCCTCGGTCTTGTCAGAGAATAATTATGTCTCCATCACATAAACTCGACTCTATAGTCCATCTAAATAAATCCATACCATGGCAACCCACCTGATCTAAGCACCCTAATGTGCTCATACGCTCAATAGTGTAGCACGAACCTGATGTTGATGCCATACCTCCTGTGTGACTTATAGCCCTAGAGCTCCTGGTAGATTTGTACTAGTATGATAGGTGCTCAAGCATACACTATATGATATATCATCATGCCTAAAGAACTCCCAATAACATCAATGGAAATTTGCCACTGCTCAAGTTTGGCAGTGCATAGTAAGTCACTACCATCATCATCATCATGATGACTCATCTTGATCCCCTATCCTTATGATATAGGGGTGCATAATGGAGGGCTCTTACATGCCACCTCACATGCATCGAGTCCTCTCCATATATCACATCCATGAGCTCATCTTTCTCCTTGCCACTACTTTGCTCTATTATCTCCCCTCTATCAATAGCCTCATGATTCGGTGGATGTCCTTTAGCAAGATCATCATCTCTTCGATTGGTAACAAAGATGTGTTAGTGGTCATGTCCCAGTGCTTGATGAGGGCCACCAACATAGCTACATCTTTGGGCACGTGTTGATAATACTTGATGCCTCCTAGGTCAACCTCAGTCATGTGATCCCAATCCTCATCAGTCATTCCTTGACATATCTCATCAAGGATCTGGGACACTTGATATCGTATATGTAACTACTCCCTTACCTGCAAGGTTATACTAAATACCTTAGTTTACCTATTCCATAAAACTTTGCCTATAAGTTAATCTATTTTTATCATCGCCTACCTTAACCTATTCATATAATCTACCCCTCCTTTAACTAATCCTACCTACAACACATCACTCCTTAACCCTATCTACCATACCTAAACTTCACAACATTCAAACCTTCATCCCTTCCTATTAATCTACATTCACTTTTCTTACCTCACAATGATTGCCGATGGTCATTGTGTGGTGACTGTCAATAACCTAACCCTAGGTCTACCCCACCAAAGTCGTACAACAATACAATAAACATTCTACCTACACTACCTTACACTCCCTCTACCTAACTCCCAGCCATGTACCAAATTTTCAACCTTAAATTCATCCCCCAAACATTTCAACATGTCTAACCCACCTATCCACAATAAGAAACAACACAACAAACCAAATTCACATCTAAAGCTACAAATTCTATAACATCACCTACCTCATTTCGTGACCATCATCATGGAAGATCCCTCAGAACCACCGCCTGGTCCTGTGCTCCCAATCATCATCATTACATCCTGGTTAGCTATCCTCTACTCTACTCAAAGATAAACTCTCAGCCAATCTCACCCACTCAACATGCTTCTTAGCTAAACACACTCAACCACTGCCATTTTTATTTACACACAATAAATTCAATCACCGTAATTCACAAATTCACAAATGAAGAAATAAAACACCTCATTTGGCTTTTAACCCTCAACCTTTTAGGGCAAATGTATGATCACCAACAGTCACTTAGCGATCATTGACGATCGACCTCTTTAGGGATTTTGCAATCCCACCCATACTTTTTCAACACAATCACAACCACCACTACCAACCATTGGAGTACACATTTTTTGCTAACCGAATAACCAACTATGTCACCTCACCATTGGTAATTTTGGCCCAAAAACTCACACATTTTGCAATGATCTTGCCTTGGTAATTTTGACCACAATGACTACATTACCATGTTGAACAACTTAAACTTGCACTACTTTTACACTCCAACCATTTAGGTACCTCAGAGCATGACCCTTTGTAGTCTTGATACTTACGACCCGTTTGTGTCTTTCTAGGATCACTTCCTACCTCGGATACCTGAGAATACATTTACCTTTCCTAGAAGATTGGTGTTGACGAGTAAAACCATAACCACCATGCCTAAATACGATCACTTGGTTCACTTGTCCTTCTAGTAACAACCATGTTCTTCAAAACTACCTCACCTATGGCATCCTATTCTATGCACGATCTATGATATCATAGTTAGTTGCATTCTATGCACATGTTTACACTTAATTGCCCAACTCTCACTAACTTTATCACCCACTTAACCGCTTATAAAACCCACACCTGATTCTATTTTACCTCATCACTTTTTGATTTGAGGGGGAACACCTCCACCCATACTCAGGGTATTTAACCTTTGATCCACCATCCATTTTTTGTTTTGTAGCTTGTAGATACAAACTGCATAATAAAAAGGGACAAAATTTAGACATTAGAAAACCACACACTATGGTTCTAGATGTTGTGCTAACCCTTAAATCACCCCAGGACCCCCTTGGGACCATTTCAAAACCTTTCAACCATCAAACATAAGTCACAATGGCTAAAACTGCCATTTTAACTTTGCCCTTTCAACTACCAACGATCAACCCTTAACCATCGATGGTTAACCTTGACCACTGATAGTTTTCCATTAATCACCTCAAGGGTTAATTCCAACTAAAAATCCATCTCGATTTTCTATTAATAGCTATTTGATCCACCATTTTGCATAATCAACACATATTGAGGTTAAAATTAGACAGATTGTTAGACACCTTGTTGAACTTATTATTTCACCACTCCCTTCCCTCTATATTAAGAGTGGAAGAGGAGGTGAAAGAGGATCAACAATCATTATCAAAACTTCTTGTACACGAGATTATAACTTTTTATGGAGGTATCATTTTTACTTACAACAATCAGGATAAAGATCAAAAGTGCTACTGCAACTCATCATCAACAACCAAAGTATCACCACTCTATCGAAATTGCTCTAGAATCTACAACAAGCTTTTAGCCAACCTTAACATTCTTCAAATCAACAACCAAAAGCTAAGTATCTATTCCTTATCAGGATTTAACAATTAGCTTTGTGTGTCATTTTTTGTGTCACTTTCCCTCTATCTCACAACCAACATCCAACCCAAGCTCACCTTCCAAAACCTCTCTACAACCTTCCCAACTAAACTCACTTTTCCCAACCCAGATCCTATAATAACTGCTGACGGTTTGAACTTAACCACTAATGGTTACCCAATCGTCGATGGTCTTTGTCTGTCATTTTTAACAACAAGCTTATTTGACCCATCAGACCCTAGTTAGATTCCACTTTCTGAGTTTCTATCTTATCATAGAGGATCACTCAAATTTCTAAACTACATTAAATTTTCTTAGCATTGATATCTAATCATTTATTGCTATAATTAGTCAAAAATACTTATTTTTTCTCAAGCACTTCTTATATTTAATTTCAGTATCTTTTGTTATTTATGCAAGTAATTTATCTTTCACTTTTAGAACTTAATTGTTTTAAAGTATGGATTGATAGCCTTCAAGGAAGCTTTTGATTCTTGAATCTAGCTCATGCTAGGAAATCCACCCTACTATCCAACTAATCAACCATTTATTTAGTGCTTTCTCATTTGTAGGTCATTCCTCCCTAAACAAAGAGGAGTATCTACAACCATCTGGATCAACACACACACAACATATCAAATTTTATTAACCTCACCCTTCTTTTAAGTTTTAAAACTTTTTTTTAAAAAAAAAAAAGCAAAATTTTAGTGAAATAACGAGTGCATATATAAAGATAAAATATATTAGTGCAGTGCGATGTGTGACTATAGTTATTTTGATTAATAAAACTAATTCATATATTCCTGAAGGATAGGGCACTATTTAAATATGCACACAGCCTCCATAAGATATAACAAGATGTTTAAACGAAAGACTATGGTGTCTTGATAATCGTAATTTTCTTATTTGTGGTTGTCTTTTTGAAAGTGAGTAGTGGGTATTTAAAAATGGTGGATTGTGATATTATTTCTTGTATTATATATTTGAATATACTTAAGAAAATTAAATTATGTAGTCTAAACATAGATTATACTCAGTTGGTATAGATTGTACTTGTTTACTTATTATTTACATGATAAATAATATTGTGGAGATTTATTTATATATTTGATGGACTAAAAGTATGCATTTTGATTATTCATGTGTTTATCGTGTTTTATGATTGTTAGTAAGAAGTAATCTATATGAATCTGTTGGTTATATTTATATTAACCAAGTCTCATATTTTTAGTACTAAGTAGTGAGATAGACTTCACTATCTTATTAGTATCACCAATGTCAGATAAAAATAATCCGATCAAGTGGTGTATATGAATTTGACTGATCTTAGAGATCAATAACTATTGAAAACTTTGGTCAAATTAATGTTAATTAAACATTGTCTTTTCATATGTATGATTTACATGTTTATATAATATCATATTATAACAAATTTCTTTATGGTACACTACATGTTCTTAGAAATCATACAACACACAGGTACTAGCTTGTCTCTTTAGATTTTTGCACCATTACTATATACTCATCCCTAAAGGGAGGGCCATTTCATGATGAGAGATTATGTGGGAGATCGATGGTTCGTGGTTGGTGTGAAAAAATGATTAGATGATGCTCTTCCTTCCCATAGTAGTACTTTCAAACGACACTTGAGATTGCCATATATACTAGAGTTTAGGAAATCATGCTCCATAGAGCCTTGTATCTTGTATATTGTATTATATTTATTATTATTGAGATATTATTCTGATGAGATGTAATTATTTACTTATTGTACCATGACAATAGTGGTTGTATGTTTGTACTAGCTGTGGCTGAAAATTTGTAATTACTTTTTATATTCAATTATGTTGTGTTTTATTTGATGATAGTGATCAATGACAAATAAATGTCACATGCTTATTTTACAATTAATATACTTAGAGTGTTTTATTTGGATCACTAATTAGATTCTCATTGTAAAATCTAATGAAAGAATACTTGATTAAATTAAAAAAAATCATGTTATTTTAGGTAGATCCCTATGGGGATGTTACAAACCATTGATTTGAATTTATAGTGAAACTTTTAACAATATCCCTTAATCAACCTTTTGAAACATGCAAGAAGACCCAAATGAATATTTCAAATTTGATAATTAGTCATTAAATGGCATACGAACAAGGCCACATTAGGTAGATCGGTCCATAGTAGTGACTCTGTCTGCCTAGTGTGGACTTATACTAGGAAATTAGGGATAACTGACCTAAGATGGGAAGTAGTTTGAGAGTGATATAGAGAGGTTTGAGCATTGACTTAAAAATTCTATGTAGTTTTGATGAAAAAATGAGGGGTTAAGCCTGCATATAGATAAATGGATTAGAGAAATGGTAGATAAGAGTCATTTATTTGGGCGCAAGCCAAGTGGTTTAAGATATGTCAATAATTAACATTATCAAGTACATATGACCTAATTTAGTTATCTACAACATATAGAAAGGAAGGATGTAGATGACAAGGGATCAATCCAAGTTGGAAACAACATATGCCATGAGGGAAAATGAATATGCTAATAATGTGTGGACATGTGGAATGAATCCAAAATATAATATTCCTAAGATGTTGTGATAGTTGGCATGATAGTTGGAGAAATGAGACAACAGGTAGTGATACAAGGGGTCCTGGGAAAGTATAAAGAGAGGCCTTGGGTTCCAATTTGAGACATTTAGATTCCAATTTTGTTTCACAGTTTGGAGGAGCAAAGCAAAGGATAAATATAGAGTTTGAAGGACGTTATATTGTTAATATCCTTGTTAGATGATGACTATATGATTTATAATATGGGCGTTGATTTTATAAATATGTTAATAAATGAATGAAAGGATGAATTCAATATATGTTATGAATGTCCTTGTATTAATATTTGTGTATATGGATGATGTATTTTATTTTTTGCTTTGTAGTGTAAGATTTTGTATATGTGCCTCTTTATGCTTGATTCTCACAATAAGGGTCTCCATATTTATTTTGGTGTCTTAAGTGATTGCTTAAGTCTTTGGGCCTAAGTAATAGGATAGTGTAGTAAGAGAGGAGTGTTTTCCTACCAATTATGCTTACTAGAGCTTGTGCAGGGATTATTTATATCAATTAAGTAAAGAACATCACATTCGTTTGAGTGGGACATCTAAATGATGTTGTCTGTAAATAGAATAACAACAACACCTAATTTGTAAAACAAGTAACCATCTATGCCCACATAAATTTATATGATTTCATGAAACTCATCTATTTATATACCAAAAATTTTATGGGAGAGTGGACAACACTCTACTTAACCACAATGGTTCTTTGTACCCCCTTTTGCATTCTACCAACAATGGAATCGTATAATGTCATTTTTAGTGATATCACCAATTCTGGAATACCCAAATCCCTAAGCCTATCAATCACAAAATATGGAGGAATTATGTCAGAGGCTTTGAGAAAGTCTATAAACCAATACTAATGTTTTGACATTTTTTCCTTAGCCTCCTAAATTATAAAGGTCAAGATAAGAGAATGATCACTGGTGAAACGATTCCTCTTGAAACTCACTTTTCCCTTAGCTCTCAGCATTTTTGTTTTTGGAAATATTGTCATTGATGTCAAAGGTCTAACATTATTGGTGACAAAGGTCCCATAGCATTTAATGTGTTAAGGTGTTTTTAATGTTCACAGTTTGACTAAAGTGTGTTGATATTTATTTAATATTAATGAATATATGTTTGGTTGTATAAAGGCAAAAGAGGGCCCATGAAGAATTCAAAGAGTCATGAGATAAAGACAAATGAGAGAAAGAACATATTTTGTCATGAAGGGTCACCTTGAAGAATTCAAAGAGTCACCAAGTGAAGATAAAAGAGGGAAGGGTGCATTTTTCCATGAAGATTCACCTTGAGGAATTCAAAAAGTCACCAAGATAAAGACAAAAAGGGAAAGCACACATTTGATCATGAAGGGTAACCATGTGAATTTTTAAATGAAAGGATTCAAAGGGTCATGCAAGTTTGGTGCCATTTTCCATGTGGATTGAAGGGCCACAAAGGGTGAATGCCAAAAATCATTTAGAAAGATATAAAAGGAGGATTGAGAAGCTATTTTAAATATGTAAGTTAATGCATGGTTTGTAATTGTTTTATATAAGAAAGGAGAAGAGAAGAGAAAGAGACATAGTAGAGTTATATCATTTTTTAAGAAAGCAACATTGATAGTTGTGTTTTACATAAGAGGGGTTGGTGCTCTTATGAGTTGGTGCTCTTTCATATACTTGAGATTGTTCTCTGTGGCTTCTCACATTGGTTTTTCACATAAAAATATGGTGTGTCTCTCTCTTGTGTGGTGCATGTTATTATTTTAGTTTTATTGTATATCTTAAATGTATGATTAAGTGGTTAAAGAAAAGAAATTAGATTAAGTAAAGGATTTAAAATATATATGAGATAATGATTCACCCCCCTTCTCAGTATATCATGTGCTTAACAATTGGTATCAGAGTAGGTTCTTCTGGAAAGAGCTTAACAACTTGAAGGTGGATCGGGGAAAGCATGGTGGTTGGATCACATGAAGGTTTTTCTATGAATAAGGCACCTTTGTTTGATGGGACAAATTATGTCTTTTGGAGCATAAAGATGAGGACTCACTTGATGTCCCTTAGATTTGACATTTGGCAAGTAGTGATGGAGGAATATGAAGAGCCACAGACACTTGTAACTACTCATGAAAAAGAAGGTAAGTGAAAATAATGCTAAAGCTTTAAATGCTATTTTATGTGGTTTTTGTGAATCCAATTTTTTTAAATTTATGCAATGCAAATCCACTCATGACACTTGGGTAAAGCTTGAGAATATTTATAAAGGTGATGGAAAGGTTCAACAAGCTAAGCTCCAGACTTTTAGAAGATGATTTGAAAGTTTGAAGATGGAAGAGGAAGAAGATATAGCAAGTTATCTTTTATGGGTTGATCAAATAGTTAGTCAAATTCAAGGTCTTAGAGAAAAGTTAGAAGAGTTAGCAGTGGAACAAAAGGTTTTGAGATCTCTACCATTGAGATATGATGCAAAAGTTTTTTCAATTGAGGAGATAAAGGATTTAGCCAAGCTAAAGATGGATGAACTACATGGTATTCTTACAACATATGAGATGCAGATCGAATAAGAGAAACCCTCAAAGAGGGAAGCTACTTTCAAGACATCGAAGAAAGAAAAGGCTAAGATTCAAGAATCAAGTGACAGCTTTAGCGATGAGGAAGATGACAATGGATCTCTATTCATCCATAAGCCTAAAAAGGGTACAGATAAATATCAAAGAAAGTTACCATTTAAATATTTTAAATGTGGTAAGATTAAACATTTTGTAGCTAAGTGCCTAGATAAGAATAATAGTGACAATAAAGAAGGCAAGCCTACATACAAGAACTTCAAAGGTAAATTCAAGAAAGAATTTGAGAAGAAGAGTTTATATTCTAAAGATCCTACCTCAGTCGAAGACAGTGGAGTCAGTGACTCAAATGAAGAAGAAATTATATTCATGACCATACATGAAGATGCCTTTATAAGCAAAAGTACAGATGATCAAAAAGAGAAACATGATGAAGCTGAAGTGAATCTGGAAGAACTTATTTGTGCCTTATAAGAATTAAAATCTCTTGAGAAGAAGAATCAAAGATTGAAGCTCCAGATCAATAAAAATAAAAAAGAGTCAAAGGAAATAGTCAAAAATTTACAAGCACACATTGAAGAAGCTAAATTTTTTGAAGATCCAACAGCTAAATTACAAAAAGTAAGTGAAGAATATGAAAATTATGTTGTTGAAATTGCCTCTTTAAAAGAAGATATCGAGAAAACAAATAAAATAGTCAATCATAAAGCTATCAATGATTCAAAATATGAGAATAGCACTAACATGTTGAATAAGATATTAGAAAGTCAAAAATCAATATCAGATAAGACAGGTATCAGATTTGAAAAGAAAAAGAGCTATGTTGAAGCCCTTACAAAAGAGAAAATAAAAAGAGAAGTTAAAAATGTAGAGGACAACTCAAAAAAAGAAGGCTTGAAGGAATAGAGCTACAAAACACAACTAGGTTAAAGATACACAAATCAGAATATGTTCTATTTTCATGGTTATTATTTTTATTGTAATGGTTATGGTCATAATAAAATAGACTGTTGAAATAAATCTAATAATTTTAAAAACAAGGAGAAGAAAACTCATGCAGAGTCAAGCAAAAGCCATAACTTTTTGTTCCTCTATCATGCTTTGATGAAGAGGCCATAATATGTTACAAGTGCAATAATTATGGACACATATCTTGACATTATAGAAGCGTGTTTGAGTTAGTCAAGAAGGATCAAAGTTTCAAAGCTCCATTCATCAAGAAGAAAGTTCAGATAGATTTATGGTAGAAAAAATAACCTAAAAAGTCTATGTTAATCCAGACAACTTTTCATGCAAGAAATGAAGAAAAGCCATGGTTCATTGATAGTGGATGTTTGAGGCACATGACAGGAGCCAAGAGTAAGTTCATAACTCTAAAGAAGATCAATGGTGGCATGATGAAATTTAGAGATAATACCACTGCCAGAATAGCCAAAAAAGGTATATTAAATTTGGGTAATGGTAAAAATAAGATTGAAAATGTTCTGTATGTAGAAGGTCTTAAGCATAATCTATTGAGTGTAAGTCAAATGTGCGATCAAGAACACACATTAAAGTTTTATGTAGAAGGTTATGAAATTAGGAGAAAATATTTAGATGTGTTGATTGCTGATGCTCAGAGAATAGACAATAATTTTATATATGTTTTCAGATATTAGAGGTCAAAGATGTTGTTTGAGCCAGGTTGAGGAAAGTTGATTGTGACACAGAAGAATGGGACACATAAGTTTTGACAATCTTATCAACATCAATAAGAAGCAAGTAGTTAGAGATCTTTCAAAAATTACAAATCCCTCTAACACATTTTGTGAACCATGTCAGCATGAGAAGCAGGTCAAAAGATAGTTCAAGGTAAAAGAGTACTTGAACACTCAGATGTTAGAGCTTGTTCACATTGATCTATGTAGACCTACTAGAACTCAAAATACTCAAGGTGAGAAATACTTCATGTTGCTTAGTGATGATTTTACATGTATGACTTGGGTGATGTTTTTGAAGAAAAAATCAGAAGCTTTCAGTCACTTCAAAGCATTGAAGGCTTTAGTTGAGAATAAAATTGGTTTGAAGATTAAGTGCCTAAGATCAGATTGAGAAAGAGAATTCATGTCAGATAAGTTTATTAAGTATTGTGAAGATCATAGAATAAAGAGATATTATTTAGCAGCCATAACTCCATAGCAAAATAGAGTAGTTGATCAGAAAAATAAAATAGTTCAGGAGATGGTGATGATAATGCTAAATAAATCCAAGATACTAGATAAATATTGGAGAGAGGTAGTAGGCACAATAGTGCATATCTATAATAGAGCATTTTTAAGAGTCAATAGTGACAAGACTCCCTATGAGCTATGGAAAGACAAACTAGCTACTGTTGATGATTTCAAAGTTTTTGACAATAGATGCTTCATAAAGAGAACCGATAAAAAATTAGGTAAGTTTGAATCTAGAACAAATGAAAGTATATTTTTTGAATATTCTTGCAAAAGTAAAACTTCTAAATGTTATAACAAAAGAACTAAGAAGATAGTTGAAAGTGCGAGTGTTAGGATAGATGAAGATGTAGCATAAAGAGCTAATGATATGATAGACACTCCTAAAATCATTGAATAAAAAGATTTTAAAGAATCAAATGAAAATGAAAAGGAACAAAAAAACACCAAGGCCCCATCCAAATAGGTCTAGAGAAATCATAATGAGAATGACATTATCAAGAACATAAATGAAATAGTTCGCATCAAAAGGATGATGGTAAGTGAATTCGAGCAAGTTAATTTTTCTTTGTTATCCAAAATTCAGCTTAAAACTTTTTCAGAAGCTAGACATGATGAGCATTGAGTTAAGGCAATGGATGGACAATTAAATAAGATAAAAAAGAATGATATTTGAGAATTAGTGCCTAAATCAAAAGATCAAAATGTGATAGAAACAAAATAGGGATACAAAAACAAGTTAAATGAAGATGGTGACGTTTACCAAAAATAAAGCAAGGTTAGTATGTAAAGGATATGCTTAGATTGAGGGTATAGATTTTGAAAAAAAATTTACACCAATGGCAAGGCTAAAGGTTAGAATATTTCTTGCATATGCAGTGCTCAAAATTTTTAAAATGTTTCAAATGGATGTCCTGCTTTTCTGAATGGAAGTCTAGAAGATGAGGTCTACATTGAGCAGCCTGAGGGATTTATTCTCTCAAATAATAGTATCCATATATGCAGATTGAAGAAAGCACTTTATGGATTGAAACAAGCTCCTAGAGCTTGGTATGCAAGACTTGATAAGTACTTACAAGATCAAGGTTTCAAAAGAGGTTTTGTTGATAATAATCTCTACATTAAAATAGAAGGTGAGCATCAATTGATTTTTGTGGTATATGTTGATGACATAATATATGGAGGAAACATTGAAAAGATGACGATTTTTTTTTTGATAATATACACAAAAAAATTGAGATGTCTATGCTTGGAGAATTGTCATTTTTATTAGGGTTGCAAATATTTCAGTCAAACAAAGGAATTTTCGTATCTCAAAATAAATATGCCAAGAAAATGTTAAAAAAATTTAGGTTTGAGAATTGTGCAATAGTTGGCACACCAATGGGTACAGGGAACAAGGTGAGTAAGGATGAAGATTCCCCTGTTTTAGATCAATTTTTGTATAGATCTATGATTGTTAGTCTTTTATATTTGACATCATTAAGACCAGACATCATGCATGCAGTAGGCATGGTTGTGAGATATTAGGAAGCCTTGAAGGAGAGTCATATTCGGTTAGTGAAAAGAATATTCAGATATGTCAAGGGGACATTGGATTACGGATTGTGGTATCTCATAGGCAAAGATTTTACTTTGGTTTCTTATATATATTTAGATTGGGTAGGTTGTTTGTATGACAAAAAAAGTACAAGTGGAAGAGCTTTCTTCCTCAGTGATAGCTTAGTATCTTAGCTAAGTAAGAAGCAGAACTCAGTATCACTTTCTACAGCTAAAGCAGAATATATTGCAACAGTGTTGTGTTGTACTCTAGTGTTTTAGATAAAGCAAACTGTAGAAGACATCAAGGTAAAATATGATGAACCTATTTCTATTTTTTGTGACAACACAAGTTCTATTAATATTTATAATAATCTAATGATGCATTCAAGAATAAAACATATTCCTATTAGATATCACTTTTTGAGAGAGTGGGTTGTAGATCAACAGATTAAAATGAAATATATCAGTAGTACAAAATAGATTGCAGATATCTTCACAAAAGCACTACCAAAGAACACTTTTGAGTATCTATGAGAGAAGTTGAGAGCAATTTATTTTACTTCTTGCTATTGAGGATCAACATTAGTTGAGGGGGAGCTAAGTGTTAGCTCTAGGATAGACCCTTTGCCATTGATGTCAAAGGGGGAGAAGTATAGAAATAGGTATAGGATGCTATAGTAAGGGGGAGTTACTATATATTTTTTAGTTGGTAGTATGTGTAGGTTGGCATGTGTAGTACAAGTTTTAAGATGTGGTAATTGCAGTACAGGTTTCAAAATATGGTAATTTCAATTTGAAGTTGCCATCAATGACAAAGGGGGAGATTGTTGAAAATATTTTCATTGATTTCAAAGGTCTTACATTATTGGTGATAAAGGCCCCATAGCATTTAATGTCTTAAAGTGTTTTTAATGTTCATAGTTTGGATAAAGTGCATTGATATTTATTTAATATTAATGAATATATTTTTGGTTACATAAATTTAAAAGAGGGCCCTGTTGACGCTATGGATTGCACCCTTGACAGAAGGCTGAGCTTCTGTCTTCCATGTGGCATAATGGAGACTCCTCTCTTCCCTATGGATCTGGCAAGACTGAGGAGAGAATCTCTAGATAAGGGCTAGCTCCCTTTGATGCATCTCTAAGTTATTTCACTACTACTGCTAATATATATAGTGGGGGGTTGAAAAGAGAGAAGGATTACTGAAAATAGAACCTAAACTAATACGGTGATGCACTAAAAAAGTTTGATCTATTCATTTATTCACACTTCAGACCAGAAGAGGACATATATACACTTAATCTGATGAAAAGACTAGACTGTAGGGAGCTTTAATAGGGAGGCTTAATGAAGACACACAAAAAATGAACTTATCATTGGTGTTGTAGGAAAACACACTATCTGATAACCCTCTTCTGTCTTTGCACTCCAGATGCAACACTTTTTGTTAACCTATAGAACTGGTACTCTAGCTACACTAGGTGTGTTGGTGTCAAATTGTGAAATCATCAAGCTAAAATGACTAAACACAAGGTTAATACATAGACACACTTAGAGATATAACCAGTCAAATAGAGGTAAAATTACATTCTATTGATTCAAGGTGAAATTTTGGTAGGACTTCACCTTAAAAAAATGAGAGATACTTTCTCCTATGAAAGTTTAAATATATATAGAGATAGAGGAAGTAATGGCACATTTTTTTATAAGTGGCCATGCTGCATTGAAAACATTGAGAAGAGGAAGTCGCTGAAAGAACATGCTATGTCAGTTACCAGTCTTGACTTTGGCATTTAAATTATATTAAATGTCATTGTGAAAACATGGTCACACCCCTTTTATCTGCAAATAAGACTTCTTAAAGACATTCACGTGGTTGTCTGCTCATCAATGAAAAATGAGGAAAAATTGGCTACATCATCACTATTTGTGCTCCTTAATGACCATTTCATAGGGACTGTTTCAACCACTGTAATAACTCTTCTATCGATGCTTCCCTTTTGCCACCTGGGCTATTTTGTCCATATCTGTGCTTGGCTCCTTTCTCGGTGGGTCGCTGAGTTCACTCTTGACTTTTGTCTTTTTTTAGCTTTTGTCTTTTCCTGGCCCTTTCAGACCTTGGGGCTGTCTACTGTCAATCCTTTGGCTCTTTGGGCTCCTTCCTCAGTGGTCTCTTCCTTTTGGCCTTAAGCCCTTTGAAGTCCTTCAGATTCACATTCAATCATTTAAAGATCAACAGTTATTTCATTACTGCAAGGTTGACATTTGCACGTCTGTCACCATTTGAAAGCCAACGACTATTCCATCATCCTGAATTTGACATCTGTGGGCCCGTCACCCCTTTAGTAATTTCTTCAGCTTCACTTTCCTTTGGCTTTCTTTCCTTCGGTTTTCACCTTCTGAAGTGTTCCTTCGGACTTTTTTTGAAGTGTTCCTCCCCTTTCTTTTCCTTTGTTCAGGGTTTTGTCATTGAACCCTCCCAAAGGGAAGGTGTCCCTTTGGGACTTGGAGAAAGGTCCCCCTTTTGGCAACCGAGAGTCCCCCACAAGGGCAATTGCCCTTCGGGCTCCTTCAGGCTACCTTGGCTTCTCAATTCCTTCGGACAAAATGTCTGAAGGAATTTCTTTGGACATTTTGTCTGAAGGAAATGTTCCCTTCATGTTTTGTCACTTGTTTCTTTTGATCGGGCTTTTCCTTCCGACCAATTCCTTCAGACTTTTTGTTGAAAGGAATTCGCCTTTGCCATTTTGCCATAGATTTCCTTTTGAAGAGCAATCTTTCGTTTGGCTCCTTGCCTTGTGAATTTCTTCGGACAAAATGTTCGAAGGAATTCCTTTGGGAATTTTGTCCCAAAGAATTCAACCTTTGTTTTCTCCTTGGATTTCCTTCAGACAAAAATCCAAAGGAATCTTTTATCTTTTGCCGTGTCTTTCTTTGAAGGAAAACTCTGCCCCTTTTTTGCCTTGTCCACTTTCCTGAAGGAAAACTTTGCCTTCTGTAAGGGCACCTTGGGCCAAAATTACCCTTCGGACCCTGCTAAATAGTCCCATTTGCACCTGACTACCCTCTGCAAGGGCATTTGACCTTCGGGGATTTGTAAGAGACTTCCATTCCTGCTGGCCCATTCCCTTGTCAAAAGCTTGTCTAAGGCATTTTCTCGAAGCAAAATAAGCTCCATATTGAACTGAAACCTACAGGTCTTAGATTTATCAATTCTTTATAAGAACATGACTTATTTCAAAGGGAAATTGAGCATTTGTAGAAGGTGGATACATCTAAGACCGACGATTCAGAATAGTAGGAAAAGAAGGAGACCAAATTTTGACCTACAAGACCAAAATGGTCAACAAATATGGCGATTCCCAATGAAAGCATGCCTGCAATACTTAAAGAAGACTGGTAGCCTCAAAGTCCATTGGGCATGGAGTCAAAATGTAGCTTGAAAGGTTAGCAACAGCCTTCTAAAGACCTATAAACCAATCAAATCTTTTACCTCAAACACAAAGGAAAACACACCCAACAAAGGCTTAAAAACACTACACCTATGCAAATAGCACTTAAGGAAAATAGGGAAAGAAAAATTGAAAACAAACTACTATGTACAGCTAACCAGGTATATTTGCCTCCCTCCTGGATCAAAGGGAAAACTTCATTGATGGCAAGAAAACTTATGGTGATAGATAAATGGCTGGATGGAATGGAGATTTGGTGACTTGCTCTTCTTGTCTGCCACCTTGATTGGCTTGTATCTGAGTAGATCAGGGTCAAACATGCTTCTAACATATATGTATTCACCTTGCTCTTGGAAGCTTGCCCAATGTTGGTCCTTCATGTTAGTGTGTTTCATCAAGAAATCAATCGTTGTTAGCTTATCACCATAGGGATCATCTAGCTCATAATCCCCTTGATATGCATCATGAACTAACTTGTCCCCTACTGTTTCATTGAAAACCCGATCAAACTGATCCTTTACTTCATCATTGCTTTTATGAAGAAGGGTGATTATTGTGATGTTTGAAATGAGATCACAAAATGATTGCTCATCCCATAGAACATCACCTTCTTGTTCAAGGCTCTCTTCTTCAAAGCTTTCCTTAGGATGGACAAGCCTCTCCTTTTCTTGCTAAAAAACTAGAGTCTCTAGCTGTTCAAAGACATCCTCCTGATCCTCCTCCAACTTGGGTTCCATGGCATGGTCATCCTCCTCATCAAAGCAACAAGGAAGTTCATCAAACAAGGAAAGAGAGAGCTCACCATGCTTACTTTCCTCTTCATATTGCTGGAACATCTACATGTATGCATGACCTGTGTCTTCTCCGTTGATGATGTCTTTAAAAGGAGCATCCATGATGATTTATTCCTCATTGTCATCCATGAGAGCCTCTTGATTAGTTGCAAATTGGATCCTCTATTTTTCACTTGCTTCTTTCAAAATAGGTTCCTCCTTGATGACTTCAAAAATATCATCTTCAAATTCGCCAACCTCTTGAAAGGATAAATCTGAAAGCTTGTAGCCCCTTTGCATACTTATTTGAGTCCCAATGCTAGCTTCTCCACCCTTAGCCAACTCATAGCCTCCTTGAAGAAGAGTGTAACCTGCCCCAATGACTTCAAACAAATCATTCAAAACATGATCAAGAATCTGTCCATGCTCCTCTATGATGTCTTGCAAAGTGAGAAAAGAGTCAAAGATAATCTCTTCCTCATCAGAGATAGAGGTAAAATCTTGTGACTTGTCTTCTTGTTCATCAAATGGGGTACCTATGGTGATTTCCTCCTCATCGGCACTCATGAAGTCTCCCTGATCAGTTATGAATTGAGCCTACTCCTCTTTACTTGCTTCTTTCAAGATGGATTCCTCAACATAAGAGAAACATTCTTCATTTACCAGGCAAGGAGGTGGAACATAAGGATTGTCAAAATCAGGTTGGGAATGGAAAGTAGGGGATCTTTTCGAAAACTTATGAGAAAATGGGGGTAGACCTTGGGCCAAAATCACTTGATTTTCTTCTCTCCACTTGACCAACACTTCATCAATATACAAATTAGCTTGAGGATTGGTAGAAGGGGTGTCTTTTGGCGTAGGCTCCTCTCTAAGATCTGAAACTTCCATCTCTCTTTCACTAAGCAATCTCACCTTTGCCTCTAATTCCTCGATTTGCTTAGCTAGATTTTTTTGAAAGAGTATTTCTTGGAGCTCATAGGAAGCATAATGGAAATGGGGAGTGCATGAAGGCTGCCATGGAGTACAAGAAGCTTCTTGAGGAAGGGTGGGAGGGACTTGAGAAGGACTAGCCTCATTTTGTACCTCACACTCTTGAACAATGTCTTTCTCCTTCTTGCTGCTCTATGACTAAACTGCTTTACTCCAGCTCATGATCTTAGGACTGGAATTCTCCTTTTGGGGTGATGGGGTTGTAATGTGAGAGGGTAGTGAGGGTTTGGATTCCACTTCCCTTGCTGCCAACATAGACAATTGCATGTGAAGATTTTCCAACTCAATTTGCTTATCAAGATTGGCCTTAAACATAAGATTTACTGTTTGAAAACTCTCCTCAACATGATTTGGGAAAGGACTTTGACAAGCTTGACTTGGCTCATAAGTAGGGACTGCGTATCGCTGATATGAAACTTGGGGCAGCAGGTATGCAGGTTGATAGACTTGGTAAGGCTGCCTCTCATGAATACTCAGCTTCTCTTCCAAAGATGCAATCAAACTACTCACATCGAGCATCTCATTTGTAAGCCTTTGCCAATTGGATCTTTCAATAGGAGTCCATTCACTCTTAACCATATCTAATGCATTTCTCACTTGATGGATGAAATGATCAAGAGTTTCTTGACTACACCCCCTTCTAGTGTCAAGCTCCACTACATACTTTTTATACCCCAACAATGCTTATTTGAAGGTGGAAATGGGTTGATTGTTAAAAAGATTAGGTTGAGTAAGAGAAGTAACACATTGAGAATACTGGGCATAAGACTGATATAGCTCATGACAACGCTGAGACTGGTCATATTGGACCTGATAAGGATCAACACAAGACTGGTAAGGATCATAACCAAGCTGGCCAAGGACTTGCTCAAACTGAGGAGGAAGAGGCAAAGCCTGCAATGTTTCACCAACCTATAAAGGGTAAAACTCATAACCGTATGAATCCTTGTTGCTTGAGGTGATTTGGTGGATAACCTAAGCTTGATCAAAACTATATGAAGGAACACAAGGCCCATACTTCTGAGCAATGGAATTATACATACCAAACTATGATTTTTTGATGGCACTAGGACTGCTTAACCAGCTGATTCAACTTGGAGTCGCCATTGGTGTTGATGGAAAAACCTCCAAATGCTAGTTGGTTGAAGAACACACTAAGATTCCTAAATTATTTAGAATAAAAACTTGTCCCACAATCGCCTGATTAAAAGTCAGATGCTGGATTAGTGGTTCATTCTTGTTGTAACAGGACCAACACCAATCCTGGAACTTTTTTGAGCATTAAAATGAGTCCCACTGAGTGTGCCAAAAATTGTTGATGTTGTGGATTGCACCCTTGACAGAAGGCTGAGCTTCTGTCTTCCATGCGGCACAATGGAGACTCTTCTCTTACTTGTGGGTCTGGAAAAATTGAGGGGAGAATCTCTAGATAAGGGCTAGCTCCCTTAGATGCATCTTTGAGTTATTTCACTACTATTGCTAATATATATAGTGGGGGGGGGTTGAAAAGAGAGAAGGATTACTGAAAATAGAACCTAAACTAATACGGTGATGCACCAAAAAAAATTGATCTACTCATTTATTCACACTTTAGACTAGAAGAGGACATACATATATTTTATCTGATGAAAAGACCAAACTGTAGGGAGCTTTAACAGGAAGGCTTAATGAAGACACACAGAAAATGAACTTACCACATGCGTTGTAGGAAAACACACTATCTGATAACCTTCTTCTATCTTTGCGCTCCAGAGGCAACACTTCCTGTTAACCTGCAGAACTGGTACTCCAGCTACACCAGGTGTGTTGGTGTCAACTTGTGAAAGCATCAAGCTAAAATGACTAAACACAAGGTTAATATGCAGACACACTCAGAGATATAACCAGTCAAATAGAGGTAAAATTGCATTCTATTGATTCAAGGTAAAATTTTGGTAGGGCTTCACCTTACAAAAATGAGAGATACTTTCTCCTATGAGAGTTTACAATATATATAGAGAAAGAGGAAGTAATGGCACCCTTTTTTACAAGTGGCCCATGCTGTGTTGAAAACATTGGGAAGAGGAAGTCGCTAAAAGAACATGCCATGTTAGTTACCAGTCTTGACTTTGGCATTTAAATTATATTAAACGTCATTGTGAAAACATGGCTGCACCCCTTTTATTTGCAAATAAGACCACTTCTTAAATACATGCATGTGGTTGTCTGCTCATCAATACAAAATGAGAAAAAATAGGTTGCACCATTCACTGTTTGTGCTCCTTGATGACCATTTCATAGGGACTATTCCAACCTCTATAATAACTCTTCTGTCGATGCTTCCCTTTTACCACTTGCGCTATTTTGTCTATATCTTTGCTTGGCTCCTCAGGCTCCTTTCTTAATAGGTCACTAAGTTCACTCTTAACTTTTGTCTTTTCCTGGCCCTTTCAGCCCTCGGGGCTGTCTTCTGTCAATCCTTTGGCTCTTCAGGCTCCTTCCTCAATGGTCTCTTCCTTTTGGCCTTAAGCCCTTGAATTCCTTTAGATTCACATTCAATCATTTAAAGATCAACAGTTATTTCATTGCCACAAGGTTGACGTTCACGCGTCCGTCACCATTTGAAAGCCAACGACTATTCCATCATCCTGAATTTGACGTCTGTGGGCCTGTCACCCCTTTAGTAATTCCTTCAGCTTCACTTTCCTTCGCCTTTCACATTCTGAAGCATTCCTTCAAACTTTTTTTTGAAGTGTTCCTCCCCTTTCTTTTCCTTTGTTCGGGCTTTTGTCGTTGAACCCTCTCGAAGGGAAGGTGTCCCTTCGGGGCTTGGAGAAAGGTCCCCCTTTTGGTAGCTGAGAGTCCCCCACAAGGGCAATTGCCCTTTGGGCTCCTTAGGGCTACCTTGGCTTCTCAATTCCTTTGGATAAAATGTCTGAAGGAATTCCTTCAGACATTTTATTCGAAGGAAATGTTCCCTTCATGTTTTGCCGCTTGTTTCTTTTAGTCGGGCTTTTCCTTCGGACCAATTCCTTAGGACAAAATGTCTGAAGGAATTCCTTCAAACTTTTTGTCTGAAGGAATTCGCCTTTGCCATTTTGTCGTGGATTTCCTTTTGAAGAGCAATCTTCCATTTGGCTCCTTGACTTGTGAATTTCTTCAACAAAATGTCCAAAGGAATTCCTTCGGGCATTTTGTTCGAAGGAATTCACCCTTTGTTTTCTCCTTGGATTTCCTTCAGACAAAAATCTGAAGGAATCTTTTATCTTTTGCCTTGTCTTTCTCCAAAGGAAAACTCTGCCCCTTTTTTGCCTTGTCCACTTTCCTGAAGGAAAACTTTGCCTTCCGTAAGGGTGCCTTGGGCCAAAATTACCCTTCGGACCTTGCTGAACGGTCCCGTTTGCACTTGACTACCCTCTGCAAGGGCACTCTACCTTCGGGGCTTTGTAAGAGACTTCCATTCCTGCTGGCCCATTCCCTTGTCAAAAGCTTATCTAAGGCATTTGCTCAAAGCGAAATAAGCTCTATATTGAACCCAAACCTATAGGTCTTAGATCTATCAATTCTTTATAAGAACAGGACTTATTTCAAAGGGAAATTGAGCATTTATAGAAGGTGGATACATCCAAGACTGACGGTTCAGAACAGTAGGGAAAGAAGGAGACTGACTTTTGGCCTACAGGACCAAAATGGTCAACAGGCCCATAAGTCAAAGAGTCACCAAATGAAGACAAAAGAGGGAAGGGCATATTTTTCCATGAAGAGTCACCTTGAGAAATTTAAAAAGTCACCAAGATAAAGACAAAAGGGGAAATGATGCATTTGCTCATGAAGGGTCACAATGTGACCTTTTCAAATGAAAGGATTTGAAGGGTCATGCAAGGTTGATGCCATTTTTCATGTGGATTGAAGGGTCACAAAGGGTGAATGCCAAAGGTTATTTGGAAAGCTATAAAAGGAGGCTTGGGAAGTTATTTTAAATATGCAAGTTAGTGCATGGTTTGCAATTGTTTTATATAAGAAAAGAGGAGAGAAGAGGAAGAGATATAGTAGAGTTATATCATTTGTTGAGAAAATAACATTGAGAGATAGTTGTGTTTTACATAAGAGAGGTTGGTGCTCATGTGAGTTGGTGCTCACAAATAGTTGATGTGTTGGTGCTTGGCAAAGGGGTTGGTGCTCCTTCAAGTTGGTGCTTATGAACTTTGTAATTTGAGTTGGTGCTCATTCTTATACTTGAATTGTTCTCCATGGTTTTTTTCACATTGGGTTTTCATATAAAAATCTAGTGTCTCTCTCTCTCTCTCTCTTGTGTGGTGCATGTTATTATTTTAGTTTTATTGAATATCTTGAATGTATGATTAAGTGGTTAAAGAAAATAAATCATATTAAGTAAAATATTTAAAAGATATATGATATACTGATTCACCCCCACCTCTCAGTATATCTCATGTTTAACATTTGTTCCAACCCATCTAGAGTTATCAATGTCTAAATCAATAAAAATGATTTTTTCAAGAGTATAACCAATCATGATGATGCAATAATTAATTGGATTATTTTGGCCTCCACATTTATGTATCAAGTGGATGATGTGGTTTATTCAAGACGAAGGACAATTGTATAATACAATATAGTTAAATAGGTCAGCTATGCAAACATCTAAAACTTATGAATTGTGGTTGAAGAATTTAGATTTTAGATTAACTACATCTTGAGTTTCATTAGAATTGAGTTTAAAGATGCTTGGAGACAAGATGGTCAATAAAGAAGCAGTAATGAATAGGCATGGAATTGACAAAGATGCAAGGTTGGTTAGGGGCATTGCAAAGGATAAAAGCATAGTAAAACAAGTCGAAAGACCATCTATAGCACAAATTAACTTCTTGGGAAGAATGACCCTAAAAAAATGTTTGGGGGTGAATTTGAGCTAATGGAGAATGGCATTGTGTTCGTTTGTTAGATAGGTCATTTTTGGTCCTTCTAAGGATGCTTCTATAGATTATTTGCATTTGTATATATTTGTGTGGAGTCTTTACCATTATAGGCTTAATAAGCCTATGGATATTCCTATAATTGGAGTCAAACCAACCATTACAAGGGAAATGGCAAACACTAGGATTGTAGGGCATATGGTTAAAATGGGGAAAAGGCAATAAAGCCGAAGAAAAATGGCTCAGATGAAGAAGTTAACATGCTTAATTAGGTTATAGATAGCATAGCCTAAAATGAATCTTATTTTGAAGATATTAGTGTAATCTTCATAAAATTGATGTTCAAAATGTATAGTGGTAGTTTGTTCGGGTTTAATAATGTTAAGAACAACATTGTTGACACCCAAATGTTTTTTTTGTAGAGGCAAAATGTAAAGATTGCTTGCCTCACATTATATGGGCTTGTATGCATTCGACTGGTTATTATGAAATATGTTCTTTTGTGCATCTTGATGTTCTTTACTTATTTTAGTAGCTAGATAAATCTTTATTTATGTTATCTTCATCATCGAACTCTTGATTGCAACTAATTAATACATGGGAATCCTAAGATACTCGTTGTTCATCTTAGGTGATCTTCTCCATTGGAGTTGATATGTTGACACTGGATGGGTAGATTATGTCTGCTCTAGGTATTAATGACACAATGAATAAAAAACTAACATTTTGGTCCTATTTTTGGGACCCTTGATGAGATTAAAGGTTGTGGTATGTTTTGGAGACCTACCCTACATGAGATTGATGAGTGGTTTGAAAACTAAATGTTATAATTTATAAGGATGCACTAGGTGGATCTAAAATTGTTGCATCCTGATTTCTCGCCAAACAAACCATTTGACTATTCATGGATATTTATAGTGGACATATATGATATTGGTTATATTTATGACTAAGCTTGAGATTTATGCTATTATGGGATAGTGTAATATTGCTTAGACATATGATGGCACATGATTGCTTATTGTGAGTTGGATTAATGAGAACTCAACCCTCAGAGTGTGTCGGAGGGAGAGCATCATTAGAGAGGGTGACGTATATAGAGATGTCGAAAGTCTACAGAGAGCTGGTGAAACCCCGCATACACCCCAATAGATAGTACATGGTAAAATTGCATTAAAAATAATTGCTTATGATTTATTTATTTCTTTTTTAAGATATACTTTATGTGGTTTGCCAGTATGGGTAGATGTCACAATGAATTATTTTGTGAATGTGACATGTTTTGTCATTAATGATGGTAGAAACAATTTTGACAAAGGTAAAATTAAAATATGGGTTATTTATAAATTTATCATTTCTTTAATATATTTAGATGCTAATTTAATTTAATAAAATTATGACATTTGGGCATTCCATATTAATATATATTAAAAAATATAAATTATCTTGAAAAAGAAAAAAATGGAAAAAAAATAAAGAAATTAAATAAAAGAAAAACTAGATATCAAAAATAGAAAATCTAAAAAATGATTAAATACATTAAAATAGCAAAAACAAAAAAAATCTAGGAAAGGAATGCAACACCTATTTTTACATAGGAAAAGTGGGAGGAAGTTATCTTATTGGATGCATAGGGGAATAGAAGGTCAAATGGAGGAGGGGCACAACATAGAGAAAAAAGATATAGAGGATCAACAACAAAATTTATTTGGTAGGTGGTGTCTTCAATTAGTTATATATATATATATATATATATATATATATATATATATATATAAATGAATTTTGGTATGCTATATATGTATCATAATATCCTTATTGGGAAGTTGTCTATTGTCTTTATTTTACTTGAAAACCAAATTAAAAAGGAAGACAAACATATCAAGTTGCCTATATACTTAGTCTGTATGTCTTTTTTGTTAGTCTATGAATAGTGTGTATTTTAAAGCCTGTAGCCTGGTAAGTGTTTTATTTGGTATCAACCTAGGGGAGTTTAAGCCAAATCCAATAGAAAACAAAGATTTAATTTTAATCTATAATTCCTTAAATTGTTGCCGTAGGCATTACTTATGTATGTCAAGTTATAATCACTTTATTAACTTTTGTTCTAGCCAAACTATTATTTTTTGAGTCACTAAATTTGCATGTTTGGAAAACTAAAATATGCAATCATTATATTAGGGTTGTTGATTATTATTAGTGGCATCATTGATTTCCTATAGGTAGTGAAATTGTACGTGTTTCTTTAAGAGCTTTTCCAACATGTTGAGTTGTGGTAATTTAAATCTGGATTTAATTTAAGAATTGACATCACTCCTTTAGGAGTCGTGGCAATTAAAGTCTGTTGAACTAGGCATCGAGTATAAAAAAAGGCAGACCTTTAAGTATTGCCATCACTATGTCAATATGTATTAAAAATCACTCTTTTTCAACCTGATAATATTTTGGCTTGCTGGTAGTAGCAGTGGCGTCAATTTGAAAATACTATAGTCATATATATATGATGAATAACATAGGTGTTAATTTAGGATATATGTATTTTGTCATTAGTATATTCATAGAGTCTCATAATGTTTAGAATTGCAGAAACCTTGTTGGCAGTGGCATCAATTTTTTAAAAAATATACACAACAATATTTATGATGGCGTCAATATATGTAGGATATTACATATATTGAAAATTTTGTCACTTAGATGGTTCACTAAAATCTTATTTTCTTATTATTTAATGATTGCGAATGTGAATTCAAATCGCCCTACATGGTTGGGCATCACCGTATCTTTTAACCAATGCTTGAATTTTTATCGAGTCAGCAGAAAATCAATAAAAACTTAGTTCTACTTGGTCAGTAGCATAGTTAATCGATTGATACATGGATTATAGGAGAATAATTTATTAGCTGGTCATTGCAATAGCTATGGCGTTGTTATTTACAGCGTATGTTTTTCCTTAGTAAAAAATTATATTTTCTTATTGGAATAAAAATATGGCACAGTTATGTTAATAAAAAGGGTGGTTATATTTAATAATAATATAAATATTACATCATGGGTGTAATAGATTAAACACTTAGTACATGTATGAAAACAAATATTGTTTTAAACACAAAGCCGCCAATGGATGTGAAATGGCGTAATTGTTATACTGGGAGTATATTGTTTAATCTTGTAGATGGGCATGAGTTGTTTATTAAAGCATTATGATTTATGTACTTAATATGGAAAATGCTTCATAAACCATAAGTATTTAAGGAAAGATTTTTATTATGACATGTATTTATAAACCATAAATGATATACATGAAAAAGTAGTTGAATTTTTACTCATGTGATATCGTAAAGGATTGGGTTATAATTAAGTGGAAATATAGAACCATATGTCTTTGGAAATAACATAAGTTTCATTATAAAAATGCTTATTTGGATGAAACAGTACCTTAAGCAGATTTAGCAATTTAGGTATCATGAGATAACCATGTGGGATATTGGGATTATATGTTGTATGAAACCCGTCATATAGAATTTGACATTATACCAGGTTATACATTCACGGTTATTAACAAGAGTGCTTGTCAAAAGATGGGTGTAACATGCTTATTAATAAATAATAGTACCTCAGGGTGTGTACTTGGGTTATAAATTATATTAAATAAATATACATATTAGAGCTTTACGAGTGTTCTAAATAAAACTCTAAGAATATAACAATGTGTATTCTATGTTTCGTATGAATTGAGAAATTACTTGTTTATATCTTGTTGGTTGAATAAAATCTTAAGCTTCTATAAAAGTATGGCTACTCAATTTGACTGGTTACGATTTTTAGTAATATGCATATAAACACTAGACTATGGTAATATGGATTATCATAGGGTGTAGTTAAATTGGAAGCAAATTATATTATTTAAACTTTGTAGTTTATTGTGTGTTTACTTAGGTGGTATAATTGTAGTCATTATTTCTAGTATAAGACATAAAAGAATGTAAGATTCATGCATATGTTTTACATAATAAATGGATGTTTTAGTTACTCCTATGTTTAGCAGGTCATGTGATGTATCTGCTAATAGAATGTGAATCTTATGGTTGAATTGTATTTGACCAATCTACTTTGTTAATTTGGAGTAAGGAAAGAGATGGACTTCACTGACTTACTAACATTGCATTGCCAGATGAAGATAGTCCGATCAAGTGATGTGTATGAATGTGATTGATCTATAGATCATTCTTATATTACTATTCGTAAAGCTTTGGCTAAAGTATGTTTATCTTGAAAGATAATAATTTCATGAGTATGGTTTACATATATGTGTGATATATTATAATAGATCAAATTTTCTATGATACATTGCATGTTTAGTTTAGTTAGAAATCATACAACACATGGGTACTTGCTTATCTCTTTGGATTCTTGCATAATCACTATCTACTCATCTGTGAAGGGATGTCCATTTCCTGATGGGATTAGTGTGAGAGATTATTGATCTGTGGTTGGTGTGGAAAAGCACTTGGATGATGCTCTCTCTCTCTCCACAAAAATACTACTTATCGAGACGACACTTGAGATTCCTACAGATACTTGAAGTTTGGGAACTATGTTCCAGGGAAGCCATGTATCTTTTTTCTACATTGTATTATATTGTACTTATTATTGAAAATTGTCATGAAGAGTTGAAATTACTTGTTCTTGCACATTTACAGCAATGATTGTATATTTGTATCAACTATCACTGCATTAATTTAATTACTTTCTATACTAGCATTATGATATTCTCTCATGATATTAGAGATCGGTGGTGTTATATGCTTGTTGATATTTTTACGCTCGACTACTTTATTTGATCTCTGTTAGATTTTTGTGGGTAATCTATTTTGATATATGTGTTTAATTAAAAAAAATCACATATTTTTAGGTAGATCCCAGTGGAGATGTTACATGCAGTATCAGAGCTACGACTCAAACTCTAGGACCTAATGAGTCCATTGACATTTTCATATCTTTTTATTGACAGAAAGAAGGATGGTGAAAGTGAGAGTTTATGGAGAGGGTCCTTTGAATGCTAATGATGACAACCATCTATTTGATCCTAGTTGATTTACCTCTGAGCAGTCAACGAAGATGGACCAGATTCTCATAGTTATGAATGAGACCAAAGATCATATTATAGCTCTGGAGTAGGTGGTTCATGGACATGAGGAAGAGGAACAATATGATGAACTTGAAGAACATCTGACTTAGTAAGAAAATCCTTAAGATGTTAGAGCTCAGGTCGCTGTAGAGTTGGCTAGAGACATGAAGAAGGTGAACCCACCTAAGTTTGATGGGATTGTTATGGGTGATGAAGTTAAGGTATGGCTAACAAAGATGGAGAAGTATTTCTAAATTGAAAACTACTTTGAGGTCACCAAGGCAGTATGAGGAGCATACCAGTTGGTTAGCAAGGTAGCTACATGGTGGGCCAATAAAAGGTTAGAAATGAATCTGAGTTCAACTACCACCACTTATGATCAGTTTGTGACATTATTCAGATCATGGTGGCTCCCACAACTTTTTTTTATCAGAAGCTCACAGACTTTTAGAATTTAAAGTAGGGTGAAATGTCGATAGATGAGTACTGGGAGTAGTTCACTAAATTGCTAGAGTACATACCATAGTATTAAGGAGATGAGCAGTTTAGGATTAGAAAGTTTATTATGTGTTTGAGGCCTCAGATCGGTGGAGAGGTATATGTTCATAGACCTTCTACCATGGATCAAGTCTTAGAAAAGGCAGTCAAACATGAGCAGAAGTTGAGGTCTCTTTCATAGGCCAAGGACAAGTTCAAGAAAAGGTTTGGAAATTCTAAGTCAACCTTTAAGAATAAGAATTGAAAGCAGAGGAGTGGAGACTCCAAGAAATAATTTACAAACTAGAATTCCAATTTCAACAATAGTTTAGGCAATAAGAAACATGGAAACGAATTCAAAGATAGATTCAAGGAAAACCAACAGAATGTCAGGAAAGGATCTCAAAGAGGATGTTTCATTTGCAAAGAGGATCATTATGCTCATGATTTTTTGTAAGACAAGTCAAAGGGCAAAAACCATAATCCTCAATAGGGTAGTTTTCAATAGCGGATTCATGTTGTAGTCAACAATTGTGAGGTCGAATATCAAGCATTACCTATTGAGCTATCAATTACTTTGTTTGACCATCCAATTTTTATTTTGATAGATATAGGAGCCACTGCATGTTTTATAGCTCCTAATATGTTTAGTAAGTTTACTAGAAGAGCTGGTGTAATGGTAAATGCATGATCAGTACAATACAAGAATGATGCAAAAGTCATGGTTGATAGGTGTCTAGTCGAAGCAGAGGTTAGGTTGCTCATAACAGTTGTGGATTTATATGTAGCACCTATAAGATCATATGATGTGATCTTAGGATTCAATTGGATTAAAAAACATAAAGCCAAGGTTGATTATTACCTGAAGAAGTTTGAGTGTCTTGATGATTTCAAGAATCAGACACAAATTCAAGGTGAAAAGAGAGAGTTGAAGCTTAGGCAGATTTCAGCTATGCAGCTTAAGAAGGCTCAGAGAAAAGGGTGCCATGAATTTATGATCAAGATAAATAAAATGGAGGAACCTATGGAACCATCTCTTGAATATTACCCATTTCTTAGAGATTTTCATGATGTGTTTCCAAAAGAGTTGTCGGGTTTGTCTCCTAGATGTGAGTTCAATTTTTCTATCAACATCATACTTGGTTCAAAACCACAGTCTAAGGCACCATACAAGATGACAACCATTGAGTTAGTTGAACTAAAAGGTCAACTTTAAGAATTATTGGCTAAGGGGTTGATCATGCCAAGTGTGTCACCATGGGGTGCATCAGTTGTTTTTGTCAAGAAGAAGGATGGTACCTTTGACGATGTATATATTACAGAATGTTGAACAAAAGAATTATCAAGAATAGGTATCCACTACCTCATATAGATGATCTTTTTGATTAAATGTGAGGAAAAACTATATTTTATAAGATTGATCTTCCAGCAGGATACCATCAGTTAAGGATTTGAGATGAGGACATTTTGAAAACAATATTTAGAACTTGGCACGAGCACTATGAGTTTACAATGTTACCATTTGGACTAACTAATGCTCCAACAATATTCATGAATCTCATGAACAATGTATTCAGAGATTACCTTGGCCACTTTTTTCTAGTTTTCTCAAATGACATTCTTATCTATTCAAACAATGAGGAAGAGCACCTTCAACATTTGGAATTGGTTCTACATGGTTGTGGAAGCATAAGCTATATGGCATGTTATCCAAATATGTGTTTTTCCAAGAAAGAGTCCAATTTTTGGGACACATTATCTTTGTAGATGATATATCTGTAGATACAGGGAAGATTAGAGCCATTATGGAATGGCCAACATTGAAGAATGTGTATGAGGCTAGAAGCTTCATGGGGTTAGCAGGCTACTATAGGAAGTTTATTTGAACTTTTCCAAGATAGCTAATATAATTACTTCCTTGAAATGGAAAAACCATAAATTTATTTGGTCAGAAAAATGTGAAATAACTTTCTAGGAGTTGAAGAGAAGGATTATATCGACACCAGTGTTGAGAGTTCCAGACCCTAATGGTCAGTTTTTAGTGGTCACAAATGCATCAAGAGATGGACTAAGTGGAGTCTTTATGCAGGATGGTGCAGTAGTGGCTTATGAATCATGAAATTTAAAGCCATATCGGGGGAATTATGCCCCTCATGATTTGGATCTTGCAACAATTGTTCACACTTTGTAAGTGTGGTGGCATTACTTGTTGGAGAAACCTTTTGAGCTCAAGACAAATAACTTGGGGCTCAAGTATATTTTTACTCAACCTAATTTGAATGCTCAATCAGAGATATTAGCTTAGGTTTTTATTTGAATATAATTTTGACATCATTTATATTAAAGGCAAGGGTAATAGAGTAGTCGATGCCCTAAGTCATAGAAGGTACATAACAACTATAACTACTATCAGGAGTACCTTCAAAGATCGAGTGATTGAGTTCTCTCCAGGAGACAATTTTTTTGATCAAGTCAGAAAAGCATTGTCAAAAAATGCTCAGAATCCTCAGTACAAAGGATTCATATTGGAGAGTGATGGTCTATTACATTACAATGAACGAATGTATGTGTCAGATTGAGAGAATCTATGGATCACAGTGATAAAGGATTTTTACAATGCCCCTTATTCAAGACAACCAATGTAACCAAACTCATGGCAGAGCTTAGACCCCAATATTTTTGGAAAGGAATCAAGAAAGATGTAGTTGATTATGTGTCACATTATTTGGAGTGTCAATGAGTAAAATTTGAGCATTTGCATTTGACTGGATTATTAAATCGACATAGTATCTCAAAATAAAAATGGCAGGTGATAAGCATGGGATTTGTCCACGGGTTACTAATGTCACGACACACATGATATGATCTTGATAGTTGTTAATAAACTAACCAAGGTGACTCACTTCATACCAGACAATTTAACAGATGATGCACCTACCTTTGCAAAGAGATTCGTAAAGGAAGTGTATAGGTTGCATGATTTTCTAGATAAGATAATTTTGGATCATGATCTTAAGATGAATTCAAGGTTTTGGATTACTCTGAATTCAGCTTTGGGTACCCAAGTAAATTTCAATACAATTTACCACTTAGAGACTGACAAATAGACTAAGAGAGTTAATCAAGTTCTTGAGGATATTTTTCAAATGTATTGCATGGACCCGAAATATAAGAGGGAATATTATTTACCATTAGTTGAGTTTGCACATAACAACTCATACCAGTCAGCATTGAAGATGACACCATTTGAGGTACTTTATGGGAGAAGGTGCATGACACCCATTAATTAGTATAAGTTAGAGGACCAGGTAGTCTTTGAATCCAAAATGCTCTTAGAGATGGAAGATCAAGTTAGACTAATCAGACAGATATTGGTCGAGGCCAATTATAGACAGAAGGGTTATGCAGATCTAAAGAGGATAAAAAGGCACTTTGTAGTTGGTGATAAAGTGCTTTTATGAGTTAAGTCACATAAGAGCTCGATTAAATTCGAGAAGTCTAAAAAATTATCACTGAGATATGTTGGACCCTTCGAAATGTTAGAAGTGGTCAATTATGTAACATATAGGCTTGCATTGCCACTTTCTCTAGCTCTTTTACATAATGTCTTTTATGTATCATATCTTAAAAAATATATAGTTGATCCTATGCATGTGTTAGATTGGAATGTTTTATAGGTTTTAGATATTGAGATGGTCATAGTAGAACCAATCAGATTAATTGACATACATAAACTTTATTTACGTACAGAAAAAATGTCACAATGTAAGGTCTAATAGAATAAATACTCTGAGGATAGCGCTACATGGGAGGACTATGATGAGTTCTTCAAGAGATTTTCACATTTATTTTCTTGATTAGATACTATTATATTATTTTATTTTCAATTGAAAAATATTTTTATTTCAGAACATATGTTTGAATAAGAGTCATCTGGGACGATGACTAGCTTTAAGGGGGAAGGATGTTGCATCCCAATTCCTTTTCAAGCAAACCATTTGACTATTCCTCAATATTAATAGTGGACACATATGATATTGGTTATATTTCTGATTAAGCTTGAGATTTAGGCTATTATGGGATAGTGGAATATTGTTTAAACACATTATGATATATGATTGCTTATTGTGAGTTATATTAATGAGAACTTAGTGCTTAGAGTGTGTCAGAGGGAGAGCATCATCGGAGAGGGTGATGTAGATGGAGACGTTGAAAGTTTACAAAGAGCTGGCGAAACCCTGCACACATCACAGTAGATAGTACATGGTAGAAATGCATTAAAAATAATTGTTTATGGTGTGTTTGTTTCTTGCTTGAGATATTACTTGATGTTGTTTGTCAGTATAGGTAGATGTCACAATGAATTCTTTTGTGAATGTGACATGTTGTATCATTAATGATGGTAGAAACAATTTTGGTAAAACTAAATTTAAAATAAGGGTTATTTGTAAATTTTAAATTTGTCATTTAAATTGATTTAATATATTTAGATGCTAATTTAATTTAATAAAATTATGACATTTGGACATTCTATATTAATATATATTAAAAAATGAAAATTATCTTGAAAAAAGAAAAAAGGAAAAAAAGAAAAAAAATAAAGAAATTAAATAAAAGAAAAACTATATATTAAAAATAGAAAATCTAAAAAATAATTAAATACATTAAAATAGCAAAAACAAAAACAAAATAAAATAAAAAAAAATCTAGGAAAGGAATGCTGTGCTTATTTTTACATAGCAAAAGTGCGAGAAAGTTATCTTATTGGATGCATTGGGGAATATAAGGTTAGAAGGATGAAGGAATGCAACATAGAGGAAAAAGAGATAGACGATCAGTAGCGAAATTTATTTGGTAGGTGGTGTCTTTAATATATATATATATATATATATATATATATATATATATATATATATATATATATATATATATATATATATATATATATATATATATATATATATATTGGTATGCTATGTTGATATTATGTATGTATAATAATATCCTTATTGGGATGTTGTGTATTGTCTTTGTATAAAACCAAATTAAAAAGGAAGATGAACATAGACAATCAGTAGCGGAATTTATCTGGTAGGTGGTGTCTTTAATATATATATATATATATATATATATTGGTATGCTATGTTGATATTATGTATGTATAATAATATCCTTATTGGGATGGTGTATATTGTCTTTGTATAAAACCAAATTAAAAAGGAAGATGAACATATCAGGTTGTCTATATACTTAGTTTGTATGTCTTTTTTGTTAGTATATGAATAGTGTGTATTTTAAAGACTTACAGCCTACTAAGTGTTTTATTTGGTGTCGACCTGGGAGAGTTTAAGCTAGATACAATAGAAAATAAAGATTTATTTTTAGTCTATAATTCCTTAAATCGCTACTGTAGGTGTTACTTATGTATGTCAAGTTATAATCACTTTATTAACTTTTGTTCTAGCCAGACTATTATTTTTTGAGTCATTAAATCTGCATGTTTGGAAAACTAAAATATGCAGTCATTATATTATGATCATTGATTATTATTAGTGGTGTTGTTGATTTCCCTTAGGTAGTGAAATTGTAGATGTTTCTTTAGGAGCTTTTTCAGCATGTTAAGTCGTGGAAATTAAAGTCTGAATTTAATTTAAGGATTGGCATCACTCCTTTAAGAGTCGTGGCAATTAAAGTCTGTTGAACAATGCTTGAACTAGGCATCGACTATAACAAAAAGTAGACCTTTAACTATTGCCATCACTATGTCAATATGTCTTGAAAGTCACTCTTTTTTAACCTGATAATATTTTGGCTCGCTGATAGCATTATTGGCATCAATTTGAAAATACTATAGTCATATATATATGGTGAGTAATATAGTTGTTAATGTAGGATATATATATTTCATCATTAGTATATTTCTTGGAGTCTCAGGGTATTTAGAATTGTAGAAACCTTGTTGGCAGTGGTGTTCAGTTGAACAATGCTTGAACTAGGCATCGACTATAACAAAAAGTAGACCTTTAACTATTGCCATCACTATTTCAATATGTCTTGAAAGTCACTCTTTTTTAACCTGATAATATTTTGGCTCGCTGATAGCATTATTGGCATCAATTTGAAAATACTATAGTCATATATATATGGTGAGTAATATAGTTGTTAATGTAGGATATATATATTTCATCATTAGTATATTTCTTGGAGTCTCAGGGTATTTAGAATTGTAGAAACCTTGTTGGCAGTGGTGTCAATTTTTAAAAATTATATACAACAATATATATGATGGTGTCAATATACGTAAGATATTGCATATATTCAAATTTCTGTCACTTAGATGGTTTGTTGAAATCTTATTTTCTGATTATTTAATGACTGTGAACATGAATTCAAATCACCCTACATGGTTGGGTGTCATCATATATTTTAACCCCTACCTGAGTTTTTATTGAGTCAGCAGAAAATTAATAAAAACTTAGTTCTACTCGGTCAATAGCACAATGAATCGATTTATTCATGGATTATAGGAAAATAATTTATTAGATGGTCATTGCAATAGCTATGGCATTGTTATTTATAGCTTAAGTTTTTCCTTAGTCAAAGGTTGTATTTTCTCTTTCAAATAAAAATATGGCATAGTCATGTTAATAAAAAGGGTGGTTATATTTAATAATAATATAAATATTACATCATGGGTGTAATAGATTAAACACTTAGTACATGTATGAAAACAATGATTGTTTTAAGCCCAAAACTGCCAAAGAATGTGAAATGACGTAATTAATATACCGAGAGTATATTGTTTAATCTTGTAGATGGGAATGAGTTGTTTATTATAGCATTATGATTTATTTACTTAATATGGAAAACACTTTGTAAACCGTAAGTATTTAAAGAAAGCTTTTTATTATGACATGTATTTATAAACCATAAATGATATACATGAAAACGTAGTTGAATTATTACTCATGTGATGTCGTAAAGGATTGGGTTATAATTAAGTGGAAATATAAAACCATATGTCTTTGGAAATAACATAAGTTTCATTATAAAAATGCTTATTTAGATGAAATAGTACCTTAAGCAAATTTAGCAATTCATGTATCATGAGATAACCATGTGGGGTATTGGGATTACATGTTGTATGAAACCCATAATATAGATTTTGACATTATACCAAGTTATGCATTCATGGTTATTAATAAGAGTGCTTATCGAAAGATGGGTGTAACATGCTTATTAGTATATAATAGTACCTCAGGGTGTGTACTTGGGTTATAAACTATATTAAATAAATATACATATCAGAGCTTTACGAGGGTTGTAAATAAAACTCTAAGAATATAACAATGTGTATTCTATGTTTCGTATGAATTGAGAAATTGTTTGTTTATAACCGGTTAGTTGATTAAAAGCTTAGGCTTCCATGAAATTGTGCTACTTAATTTGACTGGTTACAGTTTTTAGCAGTATGCATATAAACATTGGAATATGGTAATATGAGTTATCATAGGGTGTAGTTAAATTAGAAAAAAATTATATTATTTGAACTCTACAGTTTATTGTGTGTTTACTCGGGTGGTATAGTTGTGGTCATTATTTCTAATATGAGATAGAAACTAATGTAAGATCCATGAATATGTTTGACAGAATAAATAGATGTTGCAGTTACTCCTATGTTTAGCATGTCATGTGATGTATTTACTTATAGACTGTGAATTATGTGAATCTTATGGTTAAATTGTATTTGACCAATTTATTTTATTAATGCAGAGTAAGGAGTGAGATGGACTTCACCGACTTACTAGCATTGCATTGTTAGATGAAGGTATTTTGATCAAGTGGTGTGTATGAATTTGATTGATCTATAGATTGCTCTTATATTACTATTTTTAAAGCTTTGACCAAAGTATGTTTAATGAGACATAATCATTTCATGAGTATGGTTTACATGTATGTGTAATATCTTGTAATAGATCAAGTTTTCTATGATACACTACATGTTTAGGTTAGTTAGAAATCATACAACACATTGGTACTTACTTGTCTCTCTATATTCTCGTGTTGTCACTATCTACTCATCTATGAAGGGAGGGTCATTTTCTGATGGGATTAGTGCAGGGGATTGTTGGTCTATGGTTGATGTGGAAAAGTGCTTGGATGATGCTCTCCCTCCCCACAATAGTACTACTTATCGAGATGACACATGAGATTGCTACAGATACTTAAAATTTGGGAACTATGCTCCAGGGAAGCCATGTATCTTATTTGTACAATATATTATATTATACTTATTATTAAAAATTGTCATGAATAGTTGTAATTACTTGTTCTTGCACATTGATAGTGATGACTGTATTTTTGTATCAACCATGGTTGAATTATTGTATTTAATTTCTACACTAGCATTATGATATTATCTCGTGATATTAGAGATTGGTGGTGTTATATGCTTTTTGATATTTTTATGCTTGAGTACTTTATTTGATCTCTGTTAATTCTCATGGCTAATCTATTTTGATATATGTGTTTAATTAAATAAAAAATCGTGCATTTGTAGGTAGATCCCAGTGGGGATGTTACAAAAATAGATGTATGGTGTGACACCTATGTATATGATTACTTAATTGGATTTCATCTTGGTTGAAAATATGATCTATAATACATAATAAAGAGATGGAGCGGACACCCAAGAATTTTGTGGCTATGAAGAACCAAGTGTTTTATATGGAGTGCACATAAGTGATCAAACACTACTCCAACCATGATAACAAGGAAAATAAGCAATTAGGATTAAAATATAGTAGATACAAAAAATAAAATAAATAAAGATTTGCCTATGTAAAGAAAAAAGGATGAATAAAAGCGCATAGAATAGTTGATAACTGAAAAGTGGGTTTATATGCATATACTTGATTTTTGACTCACTTAGATTCTAATAAGCATTGAAAGTATTGAAAAGAAGGTTCTGGAATAGTATAAAAGAGCAACTTGAAAGTAAATAGTGAGAAAAATCAGACCGTATGACAACAAAAGACCAAAATCAGAATCCTATGACAATGACACTCCTATCGAAAGTAGTCAAAATGTTCTTATAACATATGTGTAGGTTTGATGGATATGAAATTTTTTGAAACCCTTTTTTCCACAAATGATGCCCATAAACCTTACTCATATTTGTAAAGTAATACACACAAATATCATAATTCTTTCTCCTTCACTTGAGTCGAATTCCAAATTTGCCATCGCATAAGAAATTGGTGTTTTTCCAAAGGGCCTACCACATTTAACCCCTACCTATCTTATTATAGGTTTTGATTTAAAGATTTATGCATGCCATTAAGAAAAACACATGTATGTCTAGTTCCTTCCCTTTATCTCTATGAGGCATGAGTGAGTAAATAGAACTATATGTTATTTCACTTAGGCCTTCTCCTGGCACAAGTATGAAAAAAAGGAAATCGATAGATGTAATATCTAGATGTCGTCCATGCAAGTGTAAAATATGATCAAGTCATGTGTCCCAAATTTATTAGGGTGTTTGTGTATATATAGACTTATTGAACTCAAACTAGGACCTTATTAGCACATAATCTAACCACATAAAAGTGGGAAAACTGACAATCAAGAACAATGAAACACGGTGAACACAAGGGAGAAGGGCTAATTGATACAACCACTATTAGAGTGTTTTGACAACAACTAGACCACTATCAAAACATTCCAATAGTGGTCATGATCGTAGAACCCCTAACACATAGACCTAAATGAGTTACAAGACATCTGAGTGGATCACAAGGCATAAAAATGATAGCTCAAAAAGCATTTAGGAATGCATATAAATAAGGGAAGGCAATACGGGGCCCAAACACAAAGGAAAGTACACTAATAAGAGCTTAATTTTAACCAATGATACATAAATATGAAAACACAATAATAACATTAAAATTATAAGTCTTGTACCAAAATTTGGTGTTTGCATAATGTCCCACTTTAATGTTTGCGTGTACATATACATTAAATTCAATCAAACAAAGACAATTTTTTTTCTTGTGGTCACCTCACTATGTATAAGTTATGCTTGAATTTAGTAATGGATATAAAAGTAATCTAGAAATAAAAATGAGAAAGATTACCTTATTTTAGAGTCCAACTCTAGTAACCTGCAAAATAGAAAAGCCTATCTTCTCGCTATCTGCATGAAAGATCCTATGTCAACATCTTGAGGTTACTTACACGAAAGCATGGATTCACACAAGCAGGTCAACGTCTTGATAAATTGATAGTAGTAACCAAATGAAATAATTGCAAAACTAAAAAAATGAGTAAAAAGAACAAATACACCTGGTGGTATGTGAGCCATGTTGTTGTCTCTGAAAACTCTGAAACTATCATGGGCCTCAATTACTCTTTTCATTTGATGAAAACTATAAAAATTGGATCTTACTAACCCTTTCAAGTGACAAAATCTACTTCTTAGACAAAGAAGCAAACATATGTAACTTATTTGTAACCTCTTGATTTTTTTATATATTAACTTTTTGTACTTGAAGAATAAAATAAGCTAGCTATTTGCCCCCCTTTTGAAGTGAGGAATGCTCTTGCATATCACTGATCTCAAAATAATGGATCACACACAGCATGTGTAACATATATAAAAATCAAAAGCTATAATAATAATTTGAATCACACTTATAACACATGTATGTAATTATAAAATTATATCATCATCAAAGTTAATTGATCAACCCAATACTAATATGCCGAAGTAGAAGCAATATAAGCTAAGGGAATGGAAAGGGAGGGGAAAATATACCCCAATGTAATATGAAATGAAGGATAAAGAATATGCCTTGATGTGATAATATGGCAAAAAATGGATAGTATATAGCAATGAATGTACCAAATATAGTAAATCACAATGTGAATGAGATGTATAAAAGAAGTGAGGTGAGACATTGTCATGATATAAGAAATGTAAAATTTATAAACATATGGGTGCATCATGCCCACAATGGCAATGTACAAATGATAAACACAATAATAATATTATGCCCCATGTATTAGTGATTGATACAGGTGCATGGATAAGTTGCCCCTAATGTAGGCAAGATATGATATATGAAGTTTGATAAGACCAAACTCTAAGACATATGTCAACATGACTAGATAATACAACCAAAAACAAGAAAATTGAAACAAATGTGCAAGTGCACAAAAACAATGACTTAAGCAAAGATAAGAGACAAATAAATAAAAATGACCCAATGAAAATAGAAAGATTCATAAAGAAATAGAAAGACTCAATTGTAATTTTTTTGAAAGTGCATGATATTCATTGGATTCTTCAAAGGCTTGCCCTCAAATGTAGCTAAGTGATAGGCTCTTGAACCAATTTTATTTATAATGATGAAGGGACCTAACTAATTAGGTTTTAATTTCCATTCATTTCCTTTATTTGCATTTATATTCTTTTGATTTTTTTTTAGTACCAAATCACCCACATTAAATTCCCTTGATCTATTTTTTTGTTATAAGTTTTGTTAAGGTGATTTTGATAAAGTCTCAAGTGCTCAATAGCATGAATACATGCTTCTTCGAACATTTTCAATTAACATAATTATTTTTCTCTATATTCATTGTCATCAACAATACCTTCAAGGGGAACACAAAGAGAAGGAACCTTAAGCTCTAAGGTCAAAACTGCTTCTACACCATAAAAAAGAGAATAAAAGGTAGACCTTGTAGCTTCCTGACACTTGTTTGATATGCCCATAAAGCATAAATTATTTGATTATTCAAATCCTCACCATGTTTAATAATTGTTTCACTCAAAATATTTATGATTGTCTTGTTTGTTGTCTTGGCTTAACCATTCCCTTGAGGGTATTAAGCAATTGGAAATGTACATATTGAATCTTATATTTATCACCAAACTTATTTACCATATTATTCCTAAAAGAATAACCATTGTTGGTAATAATAGAAGATGGAAGGTTAAACAAATAAATGATGTGAGTCATTATAATATGTAGATGTATTCACCTATGGTAGACTCTAAAGGAATAACTTCAATCAATTTTGTAAATTATCAAATAGTTGTAATAATAATTTTGCACCCTTCTGATGATGGAGGGTCAATTTTTTTGACTAAATAAAATCCCCAAATAGAAAATGGCCAGGGAGAAATAATAGGTTCCAATTCTTTAGATGGTGCATGTGTTAAGTTACGATGTCTTTGACATTTATTGTAAAATTTTACGTATTATTAACATTTGTGTTCCCTTTTAGGCCACTAGTAATCCACTCTTAATAATTTGTATGACATGGATTTTCCACTAAAATGTTCACCACACTTACTATCACAAATTTCTTGTAATGTTATCTTAACCTCTTTCTGCCCAAGGCGTCTAAGCAAGTGACCATACATTGATCACTTGAAAAGAGCATCTCCAATAATAACATATCTAATAACATCTCTTTGTAGTTTTATTTTATCATTTCTTTAAAAATTACAAGGAAAAATATATTTTGATAAAAATTTGTATATACCTGCATACCACTTTAAGTCATAGGTACTACACACTGACAAATACATCTAACTTGTCTATATCTGGATATGCAATGGTTTGTTATCATAATCATATAATAGTCAATATAACATGATAATTCGTAATATCAATAGGAACAAGGGATGCAATACTAGCCATAACATCGGCATGATAAGTATTTCTTCTAGGAATGTTACCAATCCCAAACTCATCAAAGTGGGTGATCAAACTAAGCACTAAATCTCAACATGGAGTTAATTTTTATTTGTCTGTTTAATAGGCATCCATCACTTGATTGATGACAAGTTGAGAATCACCATATGCTTTGATATATTTAATCCTTAAAGCATGTGTAACGTGTAATTCTCAAATCAAAACCTCATACTCTATTATGTTATTATGCATGAAATTCTCAATTGATATGCTAATTCCATAGTCTGACCTTAAGGACTCACTAATACAATGTTGTACCCATTACTTGAAGCACATATGGACCCATAAAAATACACTGTCTAAGTTTTTTTGACATTGATACACATAAAAAAACTCATCAAAAAAGACAACATCCATAGGAATGTGCTCTAATAGGGGAGCCACAACTAATTGATCGACAATGACCTCCCCTTTATTATTTTTTTGTGGCACATATTTTAGATCAAATTGCATGAGTAGCATGATCCACTTTGCTATGTGTGTATATAGATAAGGATTAGACATGATACACTTCAAATGATTAATCTTAGCAATAACATCAGTCTTGATATTAAGCATGCAATGCCTAAGTTTTTGTGTGGTGAACACAAGAGCCAAACATAACTTTTCCACTAAGTTTTAATTATTTTCATAATCGTCCAATGTACGATTGATGTAATAAATAATGCATTCTCTATGTTTATTATCATATTGTACAAGCAACTTCTGTAAGACATGTTCGATGGTAGATATGTAAAGTAACAAAGGTCGATTGGGAATAGGTGGCATCAAAACTTGGGGATTAGCTAAATATTCATTACTCTCATAAAATGCCTTTTGACATTGTCCATGTCATTCAAATTTAGTGTACTTCCATAATGATCATGAAAATTATTGCTTTATTGGCTAATTGAGCAATAAATTGTCTAATGGCTTGGATTTTTCCTTTTACACTTCTCAATTTTCTCATTTGTTTAAGAGGCATGTCAGAAACAACTTGTACTTTATTAGGATCAAACTCGATACCTTGGTGAGAAATAATAAAGCCTAACAAATTTACCGATGTAACACCAAAGACACGTTTTTTAGGATTTATCTTCACACCATATTTTCACAGTCTTTTGAAAAAATTTATCAAGTCTCTAACATGATTTTGACACTTTGTAAATTCCCCCAAGATATCATCAATGCAATATTATAAAATATCATGCATGTAATTATGAAATATATGTGTCATAACCCTTTGATAAGTTGCACCAGAGTTTTTAAGACTGAAAGGCATGACCACATATCATATTTTACCCCAAGGAGTTGTAAATGTGGTTTTATGTTGATCTCTAAGATTTTTTTTTATTTAAATATAACTAGTGAATCCATCCATAAAGGAAAGAATCTAATACCCAGCTATAGAAATAGTATCAATATTGGGTAATAGGAAGTCATCCTTGAGACATCCTTTGTGTAAGTCTCTAGACTTTGAAAAAATTCTAATGCCCTCCTTTGGTTTAACAATAAAGACAATATAAAAAATCCAAGGTCAATAATCAATTGGTTGCATGAAACCAAATTATAATAACTTTTGGATTTCATCATTAATAAACAAAAAAAAAATTCGGGTGCGTCTTTCTAATCTTTTACTTAGCTGGCTTGGCATCAAGATGGAATACTATATTATGAGCCATTGTGTATGGATAGATAATGGACATATCAACATAATACCAAGCAAATAGATTGGGAAAATCATTCAATAACTCACTATGATCTTGTTCCTGTTTAAAAGTCATCAATGCAATCAATAATACAACCTTTGGGTCTTCCTCAATACCATAATTAAATTCAGATTTTGCTTCGATTAACAACGTAGATGGATCCTCAACATAGGGAGTGTAGGTAATGAATCAGGACCATGTAAAGGAGCATTCTTATCAATAAGCAAGGGCTCAATCTCCCAAAAATAGACATGATTGTTCAAATTGAAAATAAAATGACTCTTGTGATAATAAGAAGGGAAATCCTCATATGATCCCAAATATTCTTCAAGGGATTCATCATTAGAGAAGGTGACAAGAGTCAAAATATTAGGTGAATCTACTTTATCAATAAATTTAGGATATACAAGTTATAAGGATGTGAAAGTATTTTATTTTTGTTCAAGAGTTGTATTAGATTAGTAAAAGTGAGTGTCTAAGTATTTGTTCTTGATAACATGTCCCTGAGTGTCAGGAGATCTATGATTAACTTGAAAGGGCACATATTTTACTCATGAATCCCCACTATATCAAAGACCTATTTAAAATTGATGAGACGTTGGAATGATAGGCTATTTAATACATTGCTCATGTTTTCGTAATTCTTGACATTTGTATCTCAATTTTTTATACATTTCAATATAAATCCATATTTTTCTAAATCGGTTTGAACTAGGCCAAGAGCTTGTTTTGGCTTATTAGTATTAAAAAAAGTGTATGTGAGAGGCTATTTACCTTTATCATCATGAGATGGTATATCACTAGGCATAGATGATTGAATAGGTCTTTTGTAGTCCTGAGGGGTAACATATAATTGACTAGTACTGAAGGTATGCATGCCATATTTATATTCCCCAAGATTGATAGAGGTAAATTTAAGCTTGGATAAATGTTTGTCTATAGTATCATTTTGATTTCCACTACACTCTCTAGTTTTACTACTTTCACCCACTTCAAATGTATTCAATTGTTCTATTGGAATGTACTGCTTATGTGCCACAATGGATGGTTGTGGTGAATTGAGATGCAAAATGACTCTTTGTGTGGTCTACCATTTTACAAAACTGGAAATGAGCATCATCCATAAAACAAGTATATCTAAATCACTCATTAACAAATTTTAAGCATCTAGATAACCTAGAGGGGACCACATTCATAACATGAAGCCATGGCCTACCAGGTAAAATGTTATAGCTCACATCATTAGATATCAGTTAGCATTTTGTAGGTATCATTTGTGGTCCAATACTTATGTTCAATGTAATTGTTCCTAAAGCCTTTCTTGGTTGATTTTCGAAGGCTCTTGTAATCATATGTGAGGGTGTATGAGATTGTCATCCAAGTCCAAGTGCATTAAGAAAGCTCTCATTAAAAATCTTCAATCTCAAACCATTGTATTATTATGAAAGATAACTTGAATATACAAGAGTAAATGTTGGTCCATAGTATCCTTGGAAGGTAAGTCCTCTGACTCTAAAGAGATGAGGTTCTCACTATCCATCAAGGTTTTAACAATAGAAGAAAGTATGTGTGCTCAATATCATGTGGCAAAGCAAAATCACACAAGGACTCATAAAATTTGTCTTTATAAACATTAGATCTTGTGAGAAATTATAAGATATAAATTTTGTCATGAACATTCTTAAGTTGACCTATAATATCATAATCTTTAGTGACATGCACTCTAATTTTGGGAACTTGACAAAGGTTAGGTGGGGTTTTCTGGTTAACCCCACCATGAGGGTGAGAGGAAATAGAATGGATGAACGCATTGCATACTCTACCCCATTGGATTATTACCAACATCTACCTCATAATGAGCCATCATAAAATGAGCCACACAAGGTGTATTACTAAATGGAACTAAAGTGAATTTATTGCTTACAAGGGCATTTTTACATAAAGCATCACTATCACATACAACCATATCATGCTTCAAACCATATGCTAATATTTTATGATATATGCATGGAAAGAAATATGTAGTCATTAATAAACATTTGCATAGCAACCATATCATCATGCATAATAACATGCAATAGATAGAAACCCTCTATGTAAATACTATCATAGAAATACATGCCATTTATGAATCACATCTACTTATTAAGAAAGGTAAGAAACACAAGAATATACATAATATACAAAGAGAAAAAGACCCAAGGCTTATAAAATCCGACATGGTCCACACAAGGATAAGCCTAATGACAAGAAGCAAGAAGGAAAGGGTTTATAGAAAACCTAAAGAAATTAGATCTCAACAAATATAGGCCTTGAATAGAAAAGGATATGAAACCCTAAGATTGGATGGTTTTAAGGATTGGGTTCACCAAAATGTTTATATGGAGGCTGCAAAAGTGTTTAAAATACTACAACAATTATGATAAAAGGGAAACATAAGCAAATTTGATATAAATACAATAAATAAAACAATTTTAATAAATAAATATTTGGGCCCCAAGGATTAGTTCGAGTGGATAGGATCAATGACTTCGGTTGCCTAGGTCTCAAGTTCAATTCCTGTCGGGCACCCTGCAATGCGTCATGACTTAGGGGCAGACACTAGCCTACAATCTAAAGTGGCCATGGGGATACCTTGAGGTAGGGGTCAAACTTCTCCATGTGTTCCATGCAGATCACAATGATATGATTTGGTTGCAGATCGTTCGGTGGACATTATGGACCCATACCCACCCCCACCAAGCTTCAGTTGTAGATTTTTTTTTTTTTTTTTTTTGCCAATGAGATGTAGAAGGATTGGTGAAGTGGTTTGGTTGTGCCTAACCCCACCCAAGTTTGAATATCAGAGGGAATTTATAGGTTGTATGTGGCCATTTAATCGATGATTTCAATGTGATCAAAGTGTTAATGGTTCTATAGTTCTCTCAGGGATTGGGCCCCCGGTTTGTGCCCTAGAACTGGTTATAGCTCCGGTCAAAAGCTAAGCACTAATCTAAAATAAATAAATGAATATTTGACTATGTAAATAATGAAAGATGAATGAAATTACCCATAACAATTAATAATTGACAAGGGAATTTAGATTTGCAAGCACCTATTTTCTGACTCACCTAGATTCTAACATAGGTTGAAAGTACTTAAAATAAAGTTCTAAAACAATGTTGAAGAACAACTAGAAAACAAACAATGATATGAAATAATGACCAAAATCAAACCAAACAACAATGGCAAGCCCAACATTGTAATCCTTCGACAACAATTGTCCTCCTGAAAGAGGTCAACCTATTCTAAAAATGGTTGTGTAGGTATAATGGATCTAAAAAAATTGAAACCCTTTGTAATGGATGACTCCCAAAAACCTTGCTCATATTTTTAGAGTGATACATGTAGATGTCAAAATTATTTATTTGTTGCTTTAGCTCAAGTCCACACATGCTAAGGCATCAAAATTTGGTGTTTTATTAAAGGGGCCTACCTCAGTCAACCCTATGGCTGCTTTATTATAGTTTTTTTTCAATATTGGAAATCAACATCCATGCATGTCATCATGCAGATTGTGTGTATGTTTAGTTCCTACCCTTTATCCCTATGAGATGCAAACTAGTAAATAGAACTATATATTCTTTCACTTAGGCCTTTCATTGGTACAAGTATGCAGAAAATGAAATCAATAGATGTTATATCTAGATGTCATCCTTGCAAGCATAAGATATGATAAATATGTGTGTCCCAAATGTATTAGGGTGCTTGTGTTTATATATATATATATATATATATATATAATTCAAATTAAGACCTTATTATCATGTAAGTTGATGACATAGAAGTTGAAAAATGGCAATTTGACATTTTGAAACATGGCGAACATGGGAGAGAAGGGCCAATGTACCCATAATTGACATGAACATTTTGGGAATGTTCTAGTGGACATATAAATAATAGGCTGCATTCAAAGAGCTCAAGTAGTGCCTTTATGTCATGTCATTCCTAGTCATGCCAAACTCTATCCAACCCTTTTAGATCGATACATATGCATCATATTTTGTACTTACCACAATAATCACTCAACATGGATATAAAATCACATATCTAAGATACATTTAGGAACATAGTTAAACGCTAGTCCACTTACGAGAAAGAGTTGTATTCCATTGTTAAAGCAGTCAAACAATAATGACACTACAACTTGGTTAAGGATATTTTCATTCACTCAGATCATCATTCATTTAATTCTTGCATTCAAAGATTAAAATCATGTAACATGAAGTGGATGACATACTTACGATAGTTTCATATGGTGACAAAACACAAGAAGAGAAAGGAGAACAAGGTGGTAATTTTCCTTAGCCTTCCACCTACCCAAATGTTCATCATAGTGCTTGACACTCATGGCCACAACTTATCTGACCAAGCTTATCTCTACTCAACAAACCAAGACTTCATGCAAGCTATACCTACCTTGTGTAGGGTGGACAAGGTGCAAAGTTCTATATGTATAAATAGATTCTCTACAAGTTTGGGCATATTTGTGTTCCTAACAACGCACCTCACCAAAGACTGATCTAGGAGGCACATTACTCAAATTCAGTGGGACACTTTGGTATTTCCAAAATTTTGGCACCAATTCAACAATAATTTCTCTAGCCTCGTATCTACAAAGACAAAATTCTAAGAGAAACCATTTTTATGGCCTCATATTGATTTCCATGTTACATCGTCAAACTAGCAAATCTTAGGCTATGTACTCATTTTCTAGTTCCATCCAGGCTATGGTTAGAATCTATCAACATGAATTTTTTATCTAGACTTCCTACAATGAAGCACATGAATGATTGTGCTCATTTTAGTGGACATGTTTCCAAATATGGCTCATAATTGCATTCAATAAAAGCTTTATTGTGCCAAACATAATGTATTTCTTATTCAATCATGTTTGGGTTCACTTTGAACTACTTTTATTCATTGTGTATGAGCATTGTCCAAGGTTTGTTAGTCATGTCTAACATGATTTGTGGGAGATGTTGGATATATAATTGGAACAGTCTACAAAATTTCATCCTTAGATGCATAAATGGATAGAAGTTTTCAACCATGCACTTTTCTAATTTTTGTGCATGTATAACAATGTATATACACACACTTGGATGATAATCTGTCCTATATTTAGCATGCATGCATCAAAAATTTTCATAATTCTACTGGGCATAATACATTTTAGATACGTCTTGGGTTCTAGCTAGTTGTGCCCCTTAACATGTCCTACACACCATTAAGAACAAAGTCATGTTCACATGAGAATGAAGAGGACATAGTAGAAAAGTTTTTTTTGTAGCACATCTAACAAGTTCGCCATCAAGTTTAAGAGAGACTCTCATGCTAACAACAAAAGTAAGAAGAGTGTCATGAAGGACATTACACATCTCATGAATTTAATATTGGTGATAAGGTCTAATTTCTTTTTTAGAAAGAATGCTTCAAGACTCTGCATAGAAATATCAAGCATGTGTTATGGTCCTTACACCATACTATTTACAACTAGAGAAAACACTTGTATCCTAGATCTACCACAATACTTGGGTTTTCATCCAATCTTCAATGTGGAACTCCTTATGCCATATTTTCCACCTTCAATTAAGCCACCAATAGCTCAACATCCTTTGTATTTGGATCTTGAACATTTGTAGACAACACCAAAAGACCAGATTGTTGAGATCACAACTATGCACACCCACCAAGGCACACACTAGTTATTCATGCATCAGTGTATGTAATGATGCATACACTTTTGTATGGTTTAAGATGCACTTGTAGCATTCATTTTTAATATAATTTATAGATAAACACTAATTGGTGCACACTTATGCATAATCCATTATTATAGAATATTATCAATTGAGTATTTGATTAATTGACTTATAATAATAATAGGTAAGTCTTATCTCGAATAAGACTTGTTCTAAAAGTAACTACTCTCCAAAACCCTAACCTCCTTTCTTATCTATTCAAGAGCTTTGAGGGATAACAAGTGAGGTACATTGTGTATGAGAGTTACCATTGTTATACTGGCAAATTTAGGCCAAAGCTCTTAATCTAAATAAGAAGTAATGCTACCTAAAATAAATCTATGTATAATCTTTCTTTAAGTTTTATGCTAGATTCAAATATTGTATGTATTGTGGGTGTATGTCTTATGATAGCTACAATGATTCTATAACTATTCCAACAATTTATTATGGTATTAGAGCTATTAAAGTTTCACTTATTGCAATGTAGTTCTATGAAGTATACAAATCTTTTATTTTTTGTATCCACAATAGGTATAAAGATCAAAGCTACAAATTTAATCTTTTTTGCATATCCATTATATTCTATTTCAACATTTTTAGTTTTCTTTTTTCTACATATTGAGCTTTAAGCCCATATCTTAGTGGATTACTACAAATTGCAAATATTATGCTCTCACCTTGCACTTAGGGGATCTTGGTTGATCAAAAATTAATGAACTTAGTGGGGTACTAAGGACTGAAGCTATTATTTTCATAGAAATTCCCTAAGTTCAAAACCATGATCTAGTAGTTTTAAAACTCACAAAAATTTATCATTATCGGTTAAGCCTACTCATTTTGATCAATGAAGTGAAGGGAATCCCTCCAATATCTAGGGCTCAAACAATGTTGTGTACAAACTTTAGCTTCCATGTACCTCATGGTATATTGCAAGTGCCTAGGATTTTTTTTTGCCGATAAGAAGCTATCAGCGGTTTGATTTTGTGGTGCATCGGTAAGCCGTTGGCCTTCTTTACCTATCTCAAAGATGGGATTGTTCAGCTATGGGTATGATGGAACCCTTCATATTCAATGCCTTTTAGGCCTGTTCACGATTTATGAATAGGATTTGTATATTAGAGAGCCTACATATCAGACACACCCAACCTAGTAATTTTAAAATAATCTTGGTCATTTGGTAGACCTAAGCACAACTTATGTATACTTTGTTTAGTTTTAGTATTCCAGTTTGGGGTTTAGTTTCAAAAAAATACAATGAAAGGGCAATATAAAGGGCATAATTGGCAAAAAAGTGGTTGTTCTCAGATAACTTTTAACCAGTGCATAATTTGATAGTTCTGACTAAAAAAATGTTCAAGAACCTAGAACACTGTTCCACATAAACTATAAAGAGAAAAAAAGGAGTTTAAAAAACTCAAAAAAAAAATTGTCTAGAAAAACAATTTTTCCCATAGGATGACTGCACTATTGTGATCCTCTCATTGAGTTGATCATTTTAACTTGCATCTTCAAAGAGCTTTTTTTCGAAAATAAAAATTTCACCTTTTGGGAAATTTTCATATTATGATCCCCTCATCAAGCTAATCATTCTGATATATTATTCCACACACCCTTTAAAACATTTGGGCTATTTTTTTTACCATAGTTTCTTTACTAGAAATGGTAACAAAAAGGTAATCCTCACTGGTTCTAACTACATCAGGTTGAAAGGGTACATTGTATACGTGCTTCTTAGTAAGGGTTTTTACTACATGGCAATGGGTGAAGAGTTTTTCCTCTTGACTAATCAAACAAATGAAATGACAAAATTGTTGTGACGAAACTGAAGGTGTATTAGGTCAGTCAATGTCTCCTGAATTGAAGTTTCCTTTTTAGGGTATTATTGAACCATGGGAAGTTTGGACTATTTTGGAGGATATTTTTAGGAAGCATAGCAAGATGCAGGCATGTCAACTGGAAAAAGAGCTTGGTGCTTTTAGCCCAAAAAACTATCATCAGATTGAGGATTGAATCACTCAAGTTAAGTGTTTGAGACTTTTGCTTGTTGAGATAGGTGTAACCAAGACTAGTGATCAACTAATTATGAGTGTTTTATCAAATATTTGGTCATTCCTACTCAATACTTGTCTCAAATCACTACACAATAATATGATTTGGATAGTCGATATGTGGCATTGACTTTTTAATTTTTTTGTGAGCAACTTTAGAGAGAACATGATTTTTTTTTTCATTAGTGACATTTGACCTAGAGGTACTAAAAAATAGGCATGAGTTGCCAATGATGCTAATGTAACATCACAACCCAACTCTAGCAAAGGCAAGGGCCCTACCAAAGGAATAGGGAAAGCAAAGCCTAATCCTAAGGTAAATTAATCAACTTGACACAAAATTTCCCCCCATCAAGACAAAGACAAAGGGAAAATGAATGCAAACATAGAGAAAGAGAGTTGCAACCTTTGCAATAAACCAAGCCATACTGAACATCATTGTTTCAATAAAATGACATACTTGGAAGTAGAGATGAAAGATATGCATCTCCCTACCTCCAAGATAGGAGTAAAATTTTTTGCAAAAAAAAATATAACACATGTTTGAATTGATTTTAGATTCAAAAGCCTCTCCCCACATGGTGCATGATGGCTCACTATTTCACAATATTGACGGAAGTTGCACGACTAATTTTTTTATGGGCAAATCTACTCCTCTAGTTTTTTAGGGTGAAGGGTATTTTGAGATGGAGAATGGTGTATTCGACGAAGTTCTCCACATTCTAGACTTGTCTATGAACCTCATATCCATCTAATAGATCACAAATTCTAGTGAAGGCAAAATTGTTAAGTTTACACCTACTGATGTTGTTATCAGAAATGCAAAAGACCAATTTTATAAAATAGTTACTGACAAGGTTATCAAGCCAAATCATACAATTTTGACAGCTTTGTGTTTTCTCAAACTTCACAAGTCATGATTGCACATGCAAATGACTTGAGAAACTTTGGCATGAGAATTTTGGTAACCTAAACTATTGGTCACCGTTAAACCTCAGTAAGCACAACATGGTTATTGGTTTGTAGACAATTTATTTTAAAGATGGAGATTACCCAGGTTGTGCACTTGAAAAAAAAACACAAGGATCCATTTCCCAAATCCAAATCTTTGAGGGCAAGTGAAAAATTACAGTTGGTTCATAGTGATAGTATGTCATTCCCTCATTTTTATTTTCAAAAACATAAATATATGCTTACATTCATTGATGATTTATTTCACAGAACATGGGTTTACTATTTGAAAAAGAAAAGTGAAGTCTTTGGGCACTTTAAAAGTTTTAAATCCCTAGTTGAAAACCTATAAGAGATGAAAATCTAGCATCTCATAATAGACAATGGAGGAGAGTTTTTCGATAATCAGATGATCAATTTATATGAATAGGCATAAATTGAACTTCAACATATTTTTCCCTAGACCCCTCAGCGGAATGATGCATCTGAACATAAACATCACACATTTAAGGAAATGGCCAACTGCATGGTGCATTCCAAAGACTTACCTCCTCATTTTTTAGCAAAGGCATTCCAATGTGCAAACTACATTCAAAATTTCACTCCCCACTTAGTAATGCAAGACATGACTCTTGAATAAAAATGGTCTAGTGTTAATCCCAATGTTTTTGACTTTAGGATTTGTAGATGTAATGCATGGCCACTTATCGCAAATGATAAGCACGAAGCAATGGAAATGAAGTGTTGTCCTTGTATTCTTGTTGACTATTGTGAAGATGTGAAGGCATATTATCTTCTTGTTCTAGGCACCACTAAAGTGATTTACTGGCAAGATGTTTTGTTTAATGAACAATCCCAAGCTTATGAGCCAACATCTCTTCCTCCTCCTCTAGTTTCTACCAAGTATGACACAACTTATGATGTTTCTTATGAAGAAAAAGGTAGTTTAGATGAATTCCATTCTAAGAATTAATAAATTTTAGAAGATGAGTTGTAAGGGGGACAACTTGCTCCTCCACCGCCAATGCCACATTCATTTAAAAAGCACTTGCACAACCAACACAGACTCAACTAAAATGGGTCCACACAGATCGCGATGAAGTTGGTGCATGGGCATGGGATACTAGTGATCCACGTAGGAATAGATTAGAACATCAAAGTGGTGTTGCACACTTGGAACAATTTATAGTAAGCCAGGATCTAGAGACTTACCATGCGGTTTCTGAGCATCTTAAATGCCAGGCAACTATGGTAGAAGATTTTTTTTCTCTTAAGACGAGAAAAACTTGGGACTTAGTTCCATTTATGAAAGGAAGAAAAATAGTGAGGTTCAAGTGGGTGTACCTAATTCAAATTTGGATCATAATATACCGGCTATGTTTGATAGATGTTTCCACTATTCATAATTTATGTAAATTATGTTTGTAAGCCACTTCATGTTAAAACATTAGTTCATATTAATTGTAATAGTTGAGTTCATATGAGGATGATCTAAACATCCTCAAAATGGTGAAGTTAACAACTTTCAACCTATAAAACTAAGGGTTTTTTTAAGGATGATGAAATTGTTGGTAGGTGCAAGTGGTGATTGCATAACTATCGGTGTCTACAGGTTGTAGTTGTGAAACCATCCCAGTAGTTTCATAACCACCAATTTGTAGAAAGTGGTGGTTTCAATATGGTCTAAAAATCGGTTAGATGAATGGTTGAAAACATTCCTTCTTTTTGGTAGTGCAATTAAGCTTCTTGGTGGGTTCCTTGGTCAAAAGGAATACAATGAGATCTATAGAAGGTAGAGACATTAGTGAGAGGTCTTGGAATTAGATCCACATTGTATAATTGAAAGTTTCAATCATTTTTCATGCTATCTAATTGTTCTCCTAGTTATGAGTTGTTCTTCTTGTGTTGGGATTGTTTTTGAAGTGTTGTAAAACATTTGTGTGCAAGTTTTGGATAGTGAGTAATGCAAGCTTTGTCTATGAAAGGCCAAGAAGTGGCAATAAATTGTACATGTTTAGAATTACATAATGAAAAGGGGAGTGCAGTTGACTCACCAACTCAATTTTTTCCCACATTGAGTTTTCTCCAAGTCATATCTCATGTTTTGTGTTTTTTTTTTCTTATTTTCCTCTCCATTTATTATATCAGGTTGTAATTTCAATTATAGCAGTTCATATCTCTATTGTAGCAAGCCAAAAAATAGCTTAAAATAGTAGTCTTTCAATCAATATGTTGAGCTAGGAATACAAGATCCGCATTGGTGAAACTTAGTGTAGAATATCCACCTAATTTATGGATCAGATTAGTATTAGAGCAGGGTTTTCATTTTGGTTTTAAAATGTTTCTAACACTTTCTATAAGTTATGTTAGTTTGTGTTTCGTTGTAGTGTATGGTTTTGTGTGACTTGTGTGTAGTTTTATGCTCGTTCCCTGAGTAGTAAGTGTTAGTGGGGAAGGTGACTTGGTTCCCTCACGAGAATAAATCTCCACAAGGAAGTGGACAAAAGAAGTGAGAAACATGGCACATTCTGATGATAAAGAGGCCTGAAAAAATGAAGAATGGTTCCAAAATTTGGAAGAGGATGTTTCCAATAATTATCTTTCCATGAAGAAGTTTGTGTTAAACACAACTATCTACTGAGAAGGGGGAAGAATCAGTAGATCAACTAAAAATAGTTCTTTTAAACTTTTTAGAGGAAATACAAATTCATATGCAAGTCAAAGAAAAATGCAGAGATTACACATACACACAAAAAACACATTACTCAGGATTTTTACATGAAAAACCCAAAGGAAAAAACCACGATGAAAATGACTGCTAGAATCTACTATTTTAATCCAACCTCATTGTTAAATGCCTCATTGCCTAACCTCACTAGTTACATTCAAGAGCACCCACTCTATGGAAGCACCCACTCCCTAAGGAGACACAAATCCCCTAACTAAGCACCAACTCAGTTTTCTGATGGCACCAACCAATTAGAACTATGAAGCTACAACTTCAGAATACAAGATGGATTCACAAATGAATCCAGATCAATTTTTTTGTTACAAGTCTAGTCTATAACTGCTCAATCTCTGCACATTCTCTGTGTGCTCTTTCTTCCTCTTTGCCTCACTCTCTATTGATCTATCTTTCACTCTGTGTTTGCATACATTTCAAAGTGACACTCTTTGAGTTGCTCTACTCACTCTCTCTATTGTAACAACAGTAGCCCATTCACAATGAATAAGATGTCATGTATATACATTGAGTTTTAGGGTTTCATCTATGCAATGTGTTCACACTTCAGCGCCTCTTGACTGACTCCTGTTATCTATTCACATTCAATGCGACTTTGACATATGTGAATTCTTGTGTCTTGATTCATACATTACACTTCAATGCTTAGATCTCTTTCCTATCTTTGATGACTGCTAGATTTTGGTCATAACTATATCATTTCCTTTTCATGTCTTGGTTCATGCATCACGTCGTAATTTTTTGGTCTCTTTACTATGTTTGGAAACTGTTGGATTTATCTCATAAATGCACAACCTCCTTAATCGATGATTGATTGGTTGGATCGATCAATCTTGAGCTCTGTGCAATCATTTATAGGTTTCATCTATTCCTTCATTTGTTCGTTAAGAACATATTAAATGGAGGCCTTTGATTTCTTTCTTTGCACCAATTATAACCATCGGCCTCCTTTTTGCATCTTGTTATTTCCTATATATCAGGATCACTTTCGCTACTTTCAATTTATTCGAATATGCTCAATCCATAACTTTAGTCAGACGTTAATCTTCAATAGATTTAACTAAATCTTGCTTGTCACAGCATTCATGAGAGCTTTCACTCCGATACATCTTACCAGACTTGCTCGGTCTTTAACTTCACCACTGTGCATTAACCTTCAAGCACTTTTAAGGCTTTGGATTCACTCACTCTATTAGATCTTAATCCTGACTTGCGTGTGTTGTTAGATCATCAAAGATGCTTGCTCTTTATGTTGACTATATCATGAACCTTTGACATGTTAACTTCATCTCACTTCTTTTGACATCTTTGAGATGCTTCCCCTTCATCGATCTCTTCAGACTTGCTTGAACTTTAACATGTCCCTTTCAGGACAATTTTTGTGGACTTTTTGTCTAGGTCCCCTTCAGAACAATTTTCATGAACTTTTTGTTTGAGTCCCCTTTCAGCACTTTTGTTTAGGGCACATACCCTTCAGGGCTTTGGAAATGTACCCTTCGGCTTTTCTATAAAGGTCCACATAACCTTTAGCCTTTTGAAAAGATCCCTTCGGACTTTCTGCAATGGTCCACTTGCCCTTCAAAACTTTTGCAATAGTCCACTTACCCTTCATAACTTCTCAGAGTGCCCTTTTGAAAACTTTGTTTGCTCCACTTACCCTTTGGACTTCTTAAAAATATCCCTTTGGCATTTTTGGAATAGTCCACTTACCCTTCGAAAACTTTGTTCGAGTCCATTTTTCAGAAAATGACTTAACCATTTTTCTGAAAGAATTCTTTCAAGACCATTTCGGGTTCTCCAAATTGCTTGACTTATAAGTTCGAAAGATGTTAAGTCATTCCATAACCCCGATTAACTTCATTAGACCCATTCGGGTTCTTGACATTGCTCAACTTATGAATTTGAACGAAGTAAAGTTGTTCTGGAAACCTGATTTACTCACCTAGACCCATTGGGTTCTCAAGATTGCTTTACTTGTGAAATTTTATGAGTCAAAGCATTTGAATTACACAAACCCGATCAACATTCCCTTGACCTAGTTGGGTTTTCGATACAGATTTACTTATGAAACTTTATAAGTAAAAGCGAATGAAGTACATGGACTTGACAAACCCGAATCACTATGCCTTTGTCATTAATGTTTGCCTATTTGAAATCAATGACAATCTTATAGACAATCTCCTTACACCATGATACTCAAATTGCCAACAGTTTGATAAGATGGAATCCATTATGGGCATACTAATGGCAAAGCTAGGCATTTCTACAGAGGCACCAAAAGAAAGTGAGGAGCTGAAGAGCTCTCGATTATGAGAAGAAGCTCCACACCAGCAAGGCTCCACCCCAATTTAAAGTTGAAGTAAATATTGAATCCAATTGTATGAAGAAGAGGTGAATGTGGAGAAGCTGACCATTGGCTAGCTCAACTTGAGGTATACTTAAGTTTACATCAGATTAATGAGTGTCAACAAATCTCCTTTGTAAGGTTAAAGTTATCTAATTATGTATTAAATTTGTTTAATAGTTATGTTCATTATTTGGTTGTAAAGAAGCTACCACCAATTGGCAAGTGGGATGAGTTTCAAGTTCTAATTAAGAATTTATTCTATCATATTTGCTATGAAGAGGAAATATCTATTGTTTGGCAATATCTTAGTCAACAACTAGGGCAAAGTGTGTAGGATTATACTAGTGTGTTTTGCAAGGTGGTAGTTCAAATGGTTCAAGACACCTTTGATTGTGACATCTTGATGAAGTATGTTGGGGGATTACACAATCACTTAAGGGCGTTGGTGTTGCTTATCGAGCCCAAGGATCTTGATGAGGCTTGTTCTCAAGGTCATTATCTTGAGATGGGTAAAAACAAGGTTATGTCTCCTCTTCAAATGGTAAGGAATGTGTGTTGAATGCTACTTATGTTTCTGATAAAGAATGTGTGAAGCATTATAGGCATTGTGATGTTAATGGTCATATTGAGGAGACTTGCTAAAATTTGCATCCGAAATTACATCCCTTTAGGAACAAGAGGAAGAATAAAGTTATGACCTCAGTTCTGTAAAAATAGGATAGGTGTAGCCAAGATGGGGAAGAGAGAATGTGTTTAACCTCACTTCATGTATGGGCAATGATGCTCAACAATAAGGTGAACCTTTTAAACTTTTCTATATCAAAGTGCAGATTAAGAAGACAAAGGTAGATGCTCTTTTTTATTCATGCTCTTAAGAAAACTTAATTAGTGAAGAGATGGTAGATAAAATTGGGTTGAAAGTCTACAATCATCCAAATCTTTATGCACTAGGATGGGTGAAACAAGGAGTAGGGATAAAGGTTTCCAAGCAATGTAATGCCTAGTTTGCAATAACTGAACATTTCATTGACAATGTTCTTGTGGATGCAGTACCAATGGATGTTGGTGGCCTAATCTTTAGCAACGCCTACGTGTGTGTGTTTGATGCAGTCTACATGAGAAGGGTGAATTGGTATTAGTTATTTAAGGATGGGAAGTGCTACATTATCCAATTCTATAAAGGGAAATCTTCAATCTCCCTAGTAAGTAAAACTCAAGGTAAAAATTTGTTGAATGCTAATAGTAAGATTTTTTTTCTCCATTTGAAAGATAAGGGGATAGATTGGTGTAGTCCTTTGTAAGGAACATCTATTAACCAAGAATATAAGTTACTAACGGGGTCTCCTCTATTTATTTGTAGTCTTCAGCCTTCTTAGATGGAAGGAAATAGGCAACAAGGGGAATGAAGACGTGAATGTTGAATTTCACAACACTAAAGAAATTATCCAACAAATACACATCCAAGAGAGGGAAAGGAAGTGGGGATCACAAATTCCTCACCCTATGAATTCCTAAATTTTTTTGGGACCAAAAGCCTAAAATTGGGGAGACATGATTCAAATTTGGATCCCAATATACTAGTTATGTTTCCTAGATGTTTCCACTACTCCCAATTTATGTAGTTCATGCTTGTAAGACAATTCATGCTAAAATAATAGTTTAGACAAGTTACAGTGGAAAATTTAATATGAAAATGATCCGGACATCCTCATTATGGTGAATTCGATAAATTTCAACCTTTAAAACTAAGAGTTTTGTCAAGGATGACAAAACTATTGGTAAACGTAGGTGGTGGTTGTGTAACCGTGGATGTGTATAGGCGGTGGTTGCAAAATTGTGGGTGTCTATAGTTGGCAGTTGTGAAACCACCCCAAAAAAAATTTAATCATTAGTCTGCATAAAGCAGTGGTTTTGCCATAGTCAAAAAATGCACAGATGAACAGTTGTAAACGTTCCTTCTCCCTCTTGGCGGTTCAGTTAAGATTTTTGGTGTGTTCCTTGGTAGAATGGCATAAAGCAAGAGCTCTATGGAAGGCAGATACATCAATGAGAAGTCTTGGAATTGGATCCACATTGTAGAATTGCAAGTTTGGGACTTTGTTCATGTTATATCATTGTTCTTCTAGTTATGAGTGGTTGTTCTAGTATTGGGATTGTTTGTGAGGTGTTGTAAGAGTGCAAAGCATTTGTGTGCAAGATTTGTAAAGTGAGTAATGCAAATTTTGTCCATGAAAAACCAAGAAGTGGTAGTAACTTGTATATATTGAGAATTACATAGTGGAAAGGAGAGTGCAATTGACTCACCCACTAGAGTTTTTCCCACATCGGGTTTCCTCCAGGTCATATCTTGTGTTTTATGTGCTTTGTGTTGTCTTATTTTCCTCTTTATTTGTTATAATAGGTTGAACTTCATATCTTTGTTTTATCAAGCCAAAAATTAGCTTAGAACAATAATATTTCAATCAATATGTTGAGTTAGGAATATACAATTTGTGTTAGTGAATCTTCATGTGGAATATCCACCTTGTTTACGAATTGATACCACACTAAGTATGCAACAAATAGGTCCATTAATCGATGCAAAGATAGACTTTTATCAAAAAAAAGTTCACAAGGTGAAGGTGTTGATTACCATGAAACCTTTGCTCCGGTTGTCAAGATGAATTCCATCAGGCTAGTACTATCCTTGGCCGCAACATATGGGTGGGAAGTCCATCAAATGGACATCAATAGTGCCCTCTTGCATAGATATTTGCTTGAAGAAATATACGTCCTAACATCTAGGGATCGTCAAGAGTGATAACTCCAACTATGTGGGCAGATTGAAAAAGTCTTTGTACAACTTAAAACATGTTCCTCAAGCTTTGAAAGAAAAGATAGGCATGTTTCTAATCAACTCTAGTTTTACACAGAGTCCTTTTGACCCCATAGTCTACACAAAGAAGGTGGATGGGAAACCCCCAATTTTGATCCTTTATGTCTACAACTTAATCATTACAGGGAGTTCTATCAAGCAGATACATGATGTGAAAGCACGATTAATGAAGCACTTTGACATGTCTGACTTGGTCTTGTTACATTTTTTATTTGGTCTTCAAATTTCACGATCTTAGAAAGAAATCTTTTTTAATCAATTTAAGTATGTTCAAGACATACTCCATTGCTTCAACATGGAAGACTGCAAGTCTTCACCATCTCCTTTTTAATATGGAGTCAAGTTTTATGCCAAGTGTTTTTCTCATTCAGTTGATGGTATAAGCTACAAGCTATTGGTGGGAAGTCTTCTATAGTTGACTCATACTCATCTTGATATGTATTTTGCTATGAACCTAGTGTCACGCTACTGTTAGGGCCTCCGTGATAGCCATTGGCAAGCTACAAAGTGTAGTCGGTAGTATCTTCACAATACTACTAGCTATGGGATTGAGAATAAGTCAAGAGTAAATGCCTTAATTGCTACTTACACTTATGGTGGCAAAAATGTAGTTATAGGTTACACGTATATGATTGGGTAGGAGATCTAGATAATTGCAAGTCAACTGCATGACATATCTTTCATCTTGGGATAGAACCTGTGACTTAGTCTTGCAAGAAACAAAAACTATTTTTATACTATGGAAACTGAGAATAGTGGAGTTGTCGTTGCCAACCATGAATCAGTTTGGGATCGACACATGCTTTCTAAGTTTAGATTTCTACAGACCCAACCCACAACGCTTTGGTGTGATAATTAGAGTGTTATACACATCTCTCATAACCCATGGAGCACCAATGCACAAAGTACATTGAGACTCATATGCATTATATCTGGAAACTAATTCAAGTTAAGGTTGTTGATCTTAAGTATTGGCAGACAAACAATCAGGTTACAAACATATTCACAAAGCCCTTGCTTGAGGCCCAATTTACTCAACACAAGAAACTTTTGGGAGTGAAAGAAGGGGTCATCAAGGGAGGATAGTTCAATGATTCCTCCATCCTTCCCCTTACCAAAGTACATCTTAAGGTGGGATGTTAGTGTATTTAATAACACATAGTTTTGTATGATTTAAGATGCAATTGTAATATAATTTGTGGATAAGCACTAATTGGTGCACACTTATCCATAACCCATTATTAGATAAGATTATCAATTAACAATTTAATTAATTGACCTCTACTAATAGGTAATTCTTATATCTAATAAGACTTGTTCTACAAGTAGTTACTCTCTATAACCTTAAATCTAATCCTAACCCTAACCTCTTTTCTTATGTATATAAGAGCATAGAGGCTTAGTGGGTGAGGCACATTGTTGATGAAAGTTTCCATTATTATACTGGTGAATTTAGGCCAGATCTCTTAATCTAAAGACGTAACAATGCTACCTGAAATAAATCTATGTATTGTATTTCTTTAAGATTTCATTAGACTTATATATTGCATGTATTATGGGTGTTTGTCATATGGTAGCTACAATGATTTTGGAACTATTCCAATAGTTTAATATTTTCCAACGTAGGCAATACATTGATCAAGACGTTATGTGCAATCTTCAACAATTGTAGGCTCAACTTATATAATTGATTGAAGATATATCACTTCTACAAAAAGGGCGAATGATATGAGCAATGTTGTCCTAGTCCATGCTCTCATTTTGGTAGCTTTGAATGCTTGTGTTATGCCACACACCAAATTATATGGCACATATATGCATAGACATTCGCACGAAGTTTCATGATGCCACAATTTTGTGTCATCGTATATCATGAATGACATACTTATTTTCATGATGTCCAATTCAATTGGAATGACTTGAGTTGCCATGTATCCACATATCATACCCCACAGGTTAGGCTTATCACCAAACCTTGGTTGCCACGCGGAACCTTTGAGCCATGTCAAATCGCACTCCCATGGTTTGCACCATGTCATCAAACTCCCCAGCATTGTGCACACCTAGAAGTCAAAATGACAACTACATGATTACAAATTGTCATTCGTTGTAGAAATTGGAACATTTCATAATTGTCTTCTTTTGTAGTTGTTTTCTCATAATTGTATATTTGTAGCCATTCAACCCCGAAGGTCGATAGGGTCATGAAGAATCACACTCTAGTCTATGAGAATTAGTTAGGAAGTTTTTTGTCCCTTCTAATCACGAGAATCTTTATTCTCAACATTTTAGTTCTTTGTATTGATATGTGTTATGCATGCTTATTCCTCATTGAATAAAAGATAACTAATATGTTATTTCTTATTTTTGAACATGTGATGGTTTACTCTGTTTTGGTTTCTATTACATGTTTGTATTAAAACTCAATAGATTACTAGCTACTTTATTGGGTTGTCCTCAACATCACCATCTTGGGCCTTATGGTGTAGATCAACCATTGTTGCTTGTTTCTTTAAAATATAGGGACCAAAATAGATAAGTCAATATAAAATATCATTTATCTAAAATAGAAGGGCCAATATAAGATCCGATAAACTTCAACAAATGTTATCAGCTTGAAGCGTCAAGTTATTAATCAATGCATTTGGTTTTGCTATAAATGATCATATGTCTATCTATATCTTAGGGACCACCTCTATCTCTCGATTGGACTCCTGTGGTTTCAACATGGCTTTAATGCTCAATTAAAAAAATTATGACCTAAAAACATGAGCTTGGACATTCTTGATGCATGTTATGAAGCTCCATTACATTGAATTTATTAGGTAGTATACTTCAACTACCTATATATGACAAAGCTTGATGTCATGAACTTATTAACATGCCATAAGGATTCAGACCACAACTAGTAATTTGATGCATAATTAAGGCTTGGTCACACGTTAATCGCGTGGATTTAGGCCTACAACTACGTAATTAAACGATTAATGTATGGTTTACAATCCATATGCAATATTTTGAAATGATATTTATTTTGTGTGGTTTCAACATGGCTTTAATGCTCAATTAAACAAATTATGACCTAAAAACATGATCTTGGACATTCTTGATGCATGTTATGAAGCTCCTTTACATTGAGTTTGTTAGTTCGCATACTTCAACTACTTATATATGACATAGAGCTTAATGTCATGGACTTACACACATGTTATATGGATTCGAACCACACAACTAGTAATTTAATGCATATTTAAGGCTCCATCACATGTTAATCACATAGATTTTGGCCTAAAACAATGTAATTAGACAATTAATGTATGTTTTTCAGTCATATACACTATTTTGAAATGTATGTTAGATTTAAGTGTTTGTAGGTTCATCTTCAGGGGAATAAAGAATGAAGCTAATGTTTAGAGAAGAGTAAGACCTAAATTATTAAATAGTTATGCAATGCGAGAAAGGGATGTTTTAAATGCTAGGCAAGCCTAAAAACAATTTGATAAAATAATTATTAAACCAAGCTATAAGTTAGGGAAAAAACTAGTAAATTGATCAATTAATTAATGATTGATTAATCTTAAATCATTAACAATTTAATTAATTAACTAGTTTAATTAAAACTAATTAAATAATTAATCAATCAATTTAAATAACTAATCAAGTAATTGATTAATCCATAAATTTAATTAATTGATTGATTATGTTAATCAATTCATCAATCAATTAAATAGATTAATGAATTAGTTAAACTATTAAGCCCTCATTTAGTAAATTAATTTTGAGACTATAAAAGGTAGATATTACTTAGATAGTAGTGGGGTTGAGTTTGTGGATTAGGGGTTCCCAAGTATGACCAAGATTGTATCCATCATCCATGTTTTAGATTGTAAGAATGTTTTTGAATTTTGATAACATATTTATTCCTTGTCTTTCTATTGTCCTTCTAAAGCAAACATCTTTGCATTCCCTTGTAAGTAAGAATGAGATTCGTCTTGTATTCATGTTCTGCTAACACCGAACTCTTGATATTATCACATTGTAACCCTTGCATGTGTTTTTTAAACCTAGTTTGAAATGATCTCCCCATAAACCACATGAACACGAGGTTTTATATCCACCTTTTTCAAGCTTAAGTTCTGTAAGATCTTTTGCAGTTATGAGGAAATTTATAATTATCTTGATAGATTTGAAATAAGTCATTATGCCATTTCTTTAAGTATCCTTGCTAGTTTTTTAGTGGCACCCTAAACATATCGTAAGGTTTTTTGAGTTTTGCACTTGTGTTTGATTTTAGGCAGTCTTGGCATCCTCAGAACTTCTTAAATGTTTTCTTGATACCCCAATCTAGGCACCCATTCTTCCTTAGCGCCTTGTGGTGTTTCAATTCATTTTTCATATATCTTGGTTTTGAGATCCTAATGGTCATGGTGTACAAAGTCTTCATAACTTGTATTTTTTGAGAATGATGGTGATATGAATCTGCAATTATATAAACATGTCTTCCTTCTATATGCTTGTCAAGAAAGGGAACCATATGTATTCTAAACTAACCTTCGTTTAATAATTATTTCATTAAATTATTCTTAGGTAGACCCCAACGTTTACAACACCCCTTTCTTGCATCATGTAGCCATTTGGGAAACTAGGTCTCACTCTTCTTCTCCAAGTATTGACTTCATTATTTAGTCCCTTGAAAATAGATCCATAATGAAATCCAAATCATCGAACAAAAATTATTTTACCTAAGTTTTATTCTTTAAAATATTCATGTTTAGTCCTTTTTATTAATTGTTTAGACTGAAATATGTATGTTTAGTCCCTTTGGATAGTTGTTTGGATATATATATATATATAATCGCCCCTCACTAATTGTTTGGAAACTAAAATATAAATTTGGAACTTCTGCCATACGTCAAGAAATCTAATTAAAGCTCATTGAGCACCAAGTGTCCTCATTATGGATACATGTGCATTAGGAGTCGTTACACACTAAGGGTCATGATCATGTGTAATAAGGAGTGCACAAGGGTAAAGAGGTCCTACTTAAGGATAATTAGGGGTTTCCGTTAAAGAATATTACAATGGAACAAAATCTTCAATTTATGTAAGTTATGCCACTTTCTTTGTAAACAATAATAATGAGAGACTTGCAAAGCATAATAATATAACCACCAAAGGTAAGAGAAGGTCCACAAAGTATGATCGTAAAATTGTAGCAATGTTAGTAGGGAGGAGTCAGGGTTAATTATATGCATTGGATCTGATTTAATAAAAATTACATGCTACTAGACTTAATGCATATATGATTTTATTTACATATTAGCATGAACCTATAACAATCATGATCTTAAATATACTTGAAATGGAAAGATACATAGTGGGGGTGAATGGATTCAATAGCCACGGGATGAGCTTTGGATTTACATTAAAATTTTCAAAATTGTATTTTCATTTTGGCTCATTAAACTCCCATTTTTTATAAAGAATAAGACAAGTAAATATGAATATGCATGTGAAGATGACCTTATCTTAATGGCAAAAACACCATATAGCTTGAAAAAGCCTTGAGGGCTCTAAGGTTGTCTTGTCAAGAACAAGGGATGCAAATGAACCCCCACAAAACCAAGGTCGTGATCTTTTTCTCACAAAGAAAAAAGAAGCATATAAAAACACATAGCTCAAGAGAGCACTTAACTAAATATGTAGTAAGGTTGTTTGTGTATGAGATGCCCTTATCTTAATGGCAAAAACAACACACAGCTTGCAAGAGCACTTGAGGGCTCTAAAGTGGTTTTGTCAAGAGGTAGGGATGCAAGTGAACCCCATCAAAACCAAGGTCATGATGCTTATCTTGTGAAGAAAAAGAGTTGCAAATAAACTTCTTATTTGAAGGAAGCCCTTTGCAAGTGGCAAATGAATATATGTACCTCAATCTCGATTTCCACAACAACATTATTTGGGGGAATTGTAGGACAAGAAGAATACAAAGGCTTTATATTTACTACAAAACAAAGATAGGAATGCAAAATTATGGGATAGGAAAACGAAAAAGACCTTGTGTTGTTTGGTGCTTGTAATGCCAATGGTGCTTTACAAGTGTGATTTTGGGGCAACAAAATTTTACAATTGAAATGGAGATAGAGAGAATTCAAAAGCACCTAATCACAAAGTCAAAACTAAAACATTGGTTCCATATGAGATCTTATTAGTTGAAGTGGGGGCTTTCTCATTGTAGACATCAGCTTGATCCGGATGTTAAGTTACCTAAAGACAGTAGAGGGCATGTGGATTCATTGCTGGCCCAAAATGGTAGTGGGGGAAGAGTTTAAGAAGATGAAAGAAAAACTAAATGAAACATAATAACAAGTGAATGAGTACATGGGACATTAGCATACAAGAGTGACCAAACACCAATGAGAATAAAAATGTATATAGGAGACAAAGTCAAGGTAACCATGTGGACAAAGTAGCTTGAAAGAAGAGAAAGTACTATGTTAAAGAATTCAATCCTACTTGATGAGCAAAATGCATACATAGAAGCAAAAATCAAATGTAAGGCAAAAATGTTGATAGTTCAACTAAGGACTAGCTTTCATCATCTTAGATGCGAGAACGGTATGTGAACAACACCTAAAAAATATTGGGTAAAGAGAATGTCGTTTTCAAACTTAAGGTTAGTGGAGATGGAGTGGCACTATATCATGGAGTGCCCTACTTACAAGGATATCCAAATCAAGTACGACAACAAATTGAAAGTTGACACCTTGACTACCTTCTTTAAAGTGGAGAGATAAGCAAACACAACTAATTTTTTATCAAGATACATAGCAAATGATCCAAGATCAAAAAGGAAACAGATATTGGACAAACATAGCTTGGCAACTTGTTTTAGAGAGTTGTTTGTACGCAAGGCAACTTAGTCACTATCCTTTAGTTCTAAAGATTGCTTGGTCTTCTGGGCATTATTAAAAAAGTCATTCATTCAAGAACCAATGATATGAACATTCAGGTAGATCTAAGAAAAGTAAGATTGTACTAATATTTGGGTTCTATCTCTCTAGGGCATGTCTCCGATATTAAAATGGTTAAAAAAGAAATATTAATGAAGGTTGAACATGGACGAGACATGATACAAGTCCAAGACTAATTTCAACAGAATTAAAAATCCGTGAATGAGGCATCTAAGCCACAACAGTTTTGAAGCTTGATAGTGCACCCAGCCAAACCGCATACCCCGCTTCCTCCTCGCCCTCTCTTCCCAACCCGATATTAAATAGAGTGCAGATGAAAGTGGTTACCAATTTCTTGAGTCAAATAAGTAGGTATTCTACAAGTAAAAGATACCGATTCCTTTGAGGTTTTAAGGTAAAATTTGTGATCTGAAAACAACTTGGACAGTTACATCTTTATCATGTGAAAATGGAAGAGGATGTTTGTTTTGTATGCATGGTTATAACAAACTGAACTGTCATGCAATGGCGTGATGTTCTTAATATAGAGTTATTATCACTGCACTATTTGCTAGCCCCAAAGAAAATTTGGGAACCATTTCGTTAGAGAAATGATTGGCGAAGTAAAGTAACCTTGTAATTTTCATGAAACCGACCAATGCTTGAACATTTCCCGATTACTAGTTAACATCAAAGTAAACGAACACATCAAAAAAATTGAACAGGAGCTTTTGTCCTTATAATACAGGAAAATTAATTCCTCTGTAATTAGGTGTTAGATCAAGAATTAAGTTAAACCCCATACAAAATCATTTCTAAATGTCTAAATTCAAGTTGAGTGAATGTGTAACAGTCCCACCTATTCTTTCATTATCCCACGATGAAAGAGCTTGTAGACAATAGTCAGCATGTTGAAAACTGACTTGAGTTACAGTTCCTCACTGAACTTACAACGACCTTGAAATAGGAAATTGGTCTATTTTATGCTCTCTGCCCCTCCGACTAGGAGGCACGCCCTTATCAGGCCCTCCGAGAACACCCCACATCTCAAATTGCCGTTGCCTGGCTCTTGCCCTTGCCTTCTCTTCTTCTGATTTGGTATGGCAGCAATGAGGACAAGAAACTCCATACTCCCACTCAGCTGATTGCATATCCACATCACTTATCGGTTCCTTACAGGCATAGCAAAGCTTATATGTTCCTTGCTTCAGTCCATGTTCAACTGAAACTCTTTTGTCAAAGACAAAGCATTCACCTTCCCAAAGGCTCTCCGATGGTGGAACTTCTTCCAAATACTTGAGAATTCCTCCCTCTAGATGATATACCTTAACATAGCAGGAAAATGAAGAAATCAATAGAAACAAACAGTTAAAGGCTGCATGATAGTTCAAATGTCTATTTTCAATCGTATGGTTACATTTTAATGTGTAATAAAAAATATGATCTTCACGAAAAAATAAAACATATCACCATAGGACAATTAGAATTGAAAGCAATCGGCTTAAAGATGAAAAATGACAAATTGCAAAGCAGACACTAAATTAGATATTTAACCTCTTCAAAGCCCTTGCTCATAAGAAAACTGGTAGCTTTCTCACATCTGATTCCCCCCGTACAGTACATTGCAATTCGGTGTGGAATCTTTCCAGATACCACTTGTTGCTTTCCCTGTTCATCCATATCATTCATTGAGTACTCTGGAATTAAAGGGTTTTCAGATTGTGAAATACCACCATTGGACTGATGCATGAAAAGACGTTTCTCGATCCAGGATGGAAATTCCCTGAATGCCGAGGTATGAGGATCCACTGCCCCTTTAAACTTTCCTATTCGAACCTCGTAAGAATTCCTTACATCGACTACCATCTGTAACATTAGAAAGCAAGTGTGTAAAACCTCCAATAGCCACAAAATATAATACTAAAAATATTTCTAACAAAGTCCAGTACTACAAATGTCAGCAACTTTCAGTAGAATCATGTCTTCATAGTTAAAGAATCTTCAAATTGAAATCTATCGTCAATATATCAACATCTAGCAGAGGTCTCAGATTTAGAATACACTTTGCGCATAAATAGGCTTCAGCTGATGGAAGTGAGGCAAAATGGGTTCATTTAAGACATAAACGTAACATGAAAGAATCATCCTTTGATGGTGATCTGTAATTTCCTCTACAAATTGCCTTGTTGGAAACTAATTGCAGATCTTAAGCTATGCTTACTGCTACTGCTTGAAATGCACTCCAAATGGTAGTGATTTTTAAAGTAATATCATTTCTTCATAGTCACAGGATCTTCAAATTGAATAATATATTAAATATATCAGCATTTAGCAGAAGTCTAAGATTAGAATATAATATTGTGCATAAATAGGTTTCAGCTGAAGAAAATAAGTCAAAATGGGTTCATTTAAGAAATGTAACATGAAAGAATCATCCTTTGATGGTGATAGGTATTTTCTCTACAAATTTCATTGTTGGAAACTAATTGCAAATCTTCAGCTATGCTTACTGCTACTACTTGAGATATACTTCAAATGGTAATGAAACTAATTGCAAATCTTCAGCTATGCTTACTGCTACTACTTGAGATATACTTCAAATGGTAATGAATTGAAGTGTGTACTGGAGTGATAGGATGTAAATTGTTGTTGAGCTATAAACATGACAATAAACAACGGAACTGAAAGAAGCATGTCACACATAACACAGCATTTTACCCTGGAAACCCCGCTGTGGGGAAAACCAGTTTGGTAGTGTCAACTGATCACCACCTGTCTTTCCTTCAGCAATGAGGCATTTACAAAGAGCTCAATGGAACATGAAACCAACATTAAGTGTTAATTATTCTCTCACCTCTCTACTACTTCTTTCTCTTCAGCATGCTGCTTATTGGCACCTTACAAAAAACAGTACATGGAGCATGAATCAGCGCTATACTGCAGATCGCTCAACTCTCTGCTACCTATCACTCACTCATGCGTTTAATGTTAAACACTCATATTGCTTAGCCCATAACGTTTGCCTCTTATTTATGCAATGCAAAAGATGTCCCTTCGCACCCCAAAGGATCCCCAATTGTCAAAAAGTTGAAGAGAACATTACTTGGCCGTTTCTTAACCTTTTGTCACCTATGGTCAAAACCACCACTTTCCAAGACAAATCTGCTACTAACACAAACATAACGACTGTCACATGTGTAACTGCCAGTTTGCAAAGCAGGATTGACAATTTCTAAATTGATCAGGAAAATTGATTTCTTGATGCATTTTTTGGAGTGAACTTGTTTTTCGTGATCTTGTGATTGTTTTTCTAATCCTTTATGAATCGTACATCCCTTTTAGAAGGCATTTGGTCCTGAAAAAGCTTATTCCCTCATGAGATTTGGAAGAATTGCCCACTCTTCCTCGTTGGTAGCTTCTACATGTGTTGGTGTTTGGCCTTGACCCCAACCTGCTAAAGATTCTTTGTGGCCTTCTTGTGGTGCTTCTACAATACAATGTCCTCTCACTTTGCTCGTTCATCTCAAGACAAAGTCTTCATTGGAAGGTAGTAATGCTGTTCCTCCTCATCAGGCTCATAAGGATTTTAACAAAGCATCATGAAATCATGCTTGAAACCTGTCCCTGCACCAATATGATGCTAAAGTTTCCCCTTTCTCTTTGATGAAACAGAGATGGCCTATCCTCTTCCTCATGGCAGAAGGAATTTGACTGCCTCCTTTAGAGTCTTGTTGTTTCAACCTGTTGCCTTATAAAAATAAGATTGGTTTTAAAGTCCCATCGTGTCTTTGAAGCAATTTTCCTCAAGTGAAATCCATTCATGCCTGTCATATGATGATCCGTACCATTCATGTCCATTCATGGCTGTCCCATGATGCTAATTTCCTAGTCAACACAAAAGCTAAATTATGACAACCTTTAATTCTTGAGCATTCCACTCAATATCAAAATTAAAAAATGCAGCAACCGAGATTGGGAAGGAGTATTAGTAGGAGCCTATGTACGTCCCTAGATGACCCTTTACTCAAACTTCACTTGAGTGGATCCAGGTTAGAGATGAGCAACGCTCAGTTATTCTTTCGTATATCTAATACTTGGCAATCTCTACAAATAATATATCATCCTTGGCTATCAAAGGAACAATATGGTGGGCCCTGGATGCTTCTATCAAAAGCATCATCGGTATAAATTGAAGACAGGAGAAAGGGCAATATTATTGGAGAACAAACAGATCCTAGAAGATTTCTCCTACACTCTATATTCGATTAAGTATCATTTAATCATGTTCAATGGTCAGCTAATACAGTGGCTGATTTCCTAGCCATGACCACAATCTCCTATCAAGATAAAGATCGTATCTCAGGTAATATGAACTTTCTTTCTCAATGGGTGGAAGATAAGGACTCTATTTTTCATCTTAGCATGAATAACACTAATGGTATACAAGTAATACAGTGATATGGGTACATGATTTAGGTTGTTAGCACCCCTTTGTCCATTCCTATGATTTAGTTCACCTGGCACATGTTGTTTATGGCTCTACCATATCTACTTTATCCTGCATCCATTAGCTTTGTAACTCTCAAGCTTCATAGTATGTTGGGTTCTCTCTTTAATCACTGGATTTGATAGTGTATGTTTGCACTGTCTGCCCATTTGTTATCCTGAAGGAGCCTTTTGCGGAAATATAGTCCCATAGGATCTGAAAGTTTCAGCTTTGCTACAGCTTTTAAGGAGTTTCCATCTCAAACTATCACTGAATATTTTGGTGGAAAATTATCTGAAACATTTTACCAAGAGAAAGCTACCAATTGGCAATAAATCTCTTAAGCGGGTGTTGCAAAATTTTATCTCCCAACTTCCAGCAGCTGCTGAAGATCTTGAGTTTTGTGGAAAAGATTCAGATTTTTGCAGTTTCAGAAGTAATCATGTTTCATGGGCTGACCTGCAACATAAAACTTGGAGAGGTAGCCCCCTCCAAAGGACCCCGCCCTAAATCTAAGTAAGGATATTACCATTTTAATGCCATCCTCCTTGGGAGAGGATATATTCTTCCAAGAATGCTTGTTATTTATGGAAGCTCTAGGATTTGGAGTTGGGAGTATTGAGCTTTATTCACCTACCACAGGCATGGAAGGTGTTGATGACTTATGGAGTCATGCCAAGGAGAAACTGGAAGATTCTAGGTTCACCACTCCTTCCTCTATCAATGCATTTTTGTTTTTCATACATACAACCCTAGCTTTCATTCTTGTTCAGTATCCTGAATACATCCATTCTTGCTCCTTAATCTGTTGGCAGTGACCTAACTTTTCTTCTCATGGCTTCGCAAAGCCTGAATGACATGGACATAAAGGGTGACAAATTGATAATGGTAATGCTGGTCATCGTAGAGTTAATGATTTAAACACTCAGGAAGTAGAGGCTTTGATGTTTGCAAAAGAACAGCAGCATTATTCGGAGAGAGCTCTTCCAAACGTGGGCATGGTGAAAAAAAGGCAGTTGAGATCATGTCAGGTCTTTATATTAAAGAAACTGAGGCCTTCCTTGCATATCCTGGTATGCCAACTGGATAAATAACGTCTACACTGAGTCTGAGTAAAAACACTTCAGAACTAAAGATACAACCCCAGGCAGTGGGGAGGCTACTATGGCAAAGATTGACCATTGGCACTCAACGCAGACAAGTTATTTATAGGTATGGCAATGTTTCATGGAATGTTGGCTTAAGGCTCTGAAGTCTCCATCTACCCACTCGGGTGCCATGGGTTTCAAATCCCCATCTATTATTTGCAAGGTTCAGCCAACCAGCACCATGGGGAAGCATCTAGAGAATAGTGAAGATATGTTGTGAGAGTTACGTTGCAATGTTAATGAGGTTCCTCTGGATCACTAGCTCAAAATTGAAACTCAGGGGAAGGGCAGCCATATTGACTGATAAAATCTATGATAGCTTTTGCACTTTTGAGAGTCCATCATTTCGAAGATGATTCGGATGAGGATAATACTTTGGAGACTTAATATTAATGATTGGAGTTGTGTTTCATGTCCTTCAAGGTGATTTAATTTGTGTTGATATCTTTCTTGGTTTCATGGGTGTTGTCTTTGTTAGCCTCAGCGTTCTTTACAAAGTTGTCATGTGTTCATGGTGTCATGGGTGCTCTCACAACCCAGGGCTTCATGGAGCTTTGTAGTTTTGATGTTCCAGTTCGTGCCTTGATGATTAATAGGATTAGGGTTTTATCATCTCAAGGGGTTTTCATAGGCCCTTTAGTTACATGTTACCAACACACCAGAAAACAGAGCATTTAGCACTGTTACCTTTGTTTTCTCAAGCTTGCATGTCAAGAGAGTACATGATTGGTGGAATAATCCAAAGAACTTTGTAAGACACCCATGCCCTAGGAGGGCTTCTGATTTGGTGCCTTTAAATTGCATGTGATGCTTACCTTTGCATATCCTTAATCCAGCACTTTCTCTTCCTTCCATTCTTGTTACTTTTATCAACATGTATAGAAGCACTACTCTGGTTTTATCCAGTGCTAGTATCTTTCTACAGTCGTAGTGCTAATTTTTAGTCATTTGTGGTTGCTAATACTAATTTTATTTAAACTTATAGATTAAAATTTCTTAAATCTAGTTTTACCATTCTTTTTTTTCAATTTATCTATTCCAGTAAGTTGACATCAAAGCTATGTGGATGAACAGAATGAACATGAGTGGTACCGGAACTTCAATCAGCCTCTGAAGCATTAGATTCTTGAGCTTTTCTTGGACCAAAAAAGTTAAAGGTTTAATACTATGATCTGCCCATTCAAAGAAAGTCAGCTAAAGATAATGCGGGGGAAGGGTAAATTTGAGGTCCCACAAAATTCAATGCCAAGGCACCAGTTTCGTGAGCTAAAAACATTTTTGTCTCAATATTGCTGAGGTCTCAAGAGATTACAAGATTTGATTTTCTTGTAATCTCTTCAAGTTCTACTGGCCTATTTTATAAAATCTTAAAGATGCTTACATTTACTAATTTTTACGGTTCACAAGAGTCCACCACATAATTTGGACAATTAAAGACTTTTCCATGCTATCTTTCCATCCAGACATTTTCTCTGTTCCCCTAGAAATTTTCGATGATATCATCTGTAAAGCATCAGATTCCAAAGTTCTGAAAAGATCACACATCTGGCATTAGAAAAGACAATGTATCAGAAAAAATTGTGCCAACCAACATGGTATTTCTGAAATAAGAAAAAGAAAAAAAATAATGATGTTAAAAAGGACACATCCGGCATAGAATTTGGTCTGTGATTTCCCTCAAAATTGGATCTTCTACAATATTATTATACCATCCAACAGGAGATTTCCCAAATGAGAAAAAGAAAATAAGATTTCATGATATTAAAACTGAATAAGAAAGGAACTCTCAGAGGATCATAGTTGAGTATCTTTGCAGATCGATGCAAAAGGCTGGAAAGTAACCAGCTAAATCTTGATAGTTTGAAAGCAAGTCATTTTACATTCCAAGCAGCATCATAGATAGATAAATGCATAATCCATGGAATCGTCAAGAACAGTTCAAGACCCTTTCAAACAGAATTTAAGTTCAAGATAAAATGACTGGAAATCCCAAAAGCAGACAACAGAAGAATTATCTTCAAGTGATCCATGGGAACAATTACAGATAAGAGACAACCTTCTGTTGTGAGAGGCTCAAGGTTGCAGGAGAGTGTGGCTGCATCTTCACGTGTGTGGAAGGTGGATTAATGATTATCCAACGTTCTTACAGAGTACTTACCAACTGAACAAGTACATTAGCAGAGTTCCACAAATGTAACGAAATTTGTAGAAGTAATATCCATAAAGACGTCTCCAACTGATGAGAATTGGTTGCAAAACTCAAGTGGACAATGATTTTCACTGCGCAAAGGTTGAGGAAAGCAGTATGCCATGTGAATCAAGTTGTACAATCTTAGGAGCTAGCTAGCTAAAAATGACTAACCGAATATTACAATGTGGTATGGATCCTAATTGATATCTTGCAAGAATGATGGTTACGTGAACTTATAGCAGATGCTAAATTTGTCAAGCTTCTTGATCTGTTTCCATATCTTGTCTATATAACATCTGCCAGTGCGGAACTATCTTGTAAATGTGTGATGTCTATTAATAGAGTGTATGTAATTGTAAAGGGATTGACAAACAGGGTCATCGTAGGTGTCAATAGTAAGATGTTGATTTCAATGCTAATGTCAATATCAATCACAATGACAATCAATATGTCAATTGGTGAGATGTTAATGTAGATGATGATCTACAAGCCAACTAGTAAGATGTGGATGATCTGCTTGAAATAAAGATGTTGCACTGATTGTAATGAAGAGTTCCCCTTGAGAAGCAATTGCCCTTCATTGCTGCTGCATATATTTGGTGGAATTTGACCCTTTTTTGCTCAAAGGTGTACCACTTTACTTGGTGGGGTTACTGCCCACACTTGACCTATTCAAAGAGAGGGAATTCTACTTTGCATGTGTATTTTGTCAGAGCATCTATGACCTGGTCCACAAAATCTAGAGCTATATACTCTGGAGTCTGGATACAGTGCCAGCTGAGATGAAGAGGTTTATGGTAGTAACTAGTTCAATCAGGGGTAGGGTTTGTGAAGCTCTGAATAGATGATAAGGTGGATACTGAGGTACAATGAACTGTCGAGAACAAAGGAATTCTCACTTTCTGATTAGATAATGATGAATGGGCTATATCAAACTGGTCTCAGTCTTTAATTTGGGCATGTGAACTTTCTTACCATACACAACCAAACTCGATCACCAACTTTGGATGTTTGACAAACACAGTCTCCATCATGGTGCTCTTTATACTGAGCCTGTGTTAGCTTGAGACTTTCCTTGACTTGTCAGCGAATCCTCTAAATGTGGTGTCCGAACTATTGCTGTCTTGTTCTGTGCTCGGAGCATAGACGGCGCATTGGGAGCGGTAAATGCAATCTCAATAGGTGCCATCAGCTAGAAGCCAAGTTTCAAATGAATTATGCTCAATCAAGTTGTCGAGTGTAATTATAAATGTGTTTAATATACTGGAGACTCCGGTGTGTGGATGTTTATGGCAGTAGAGATGCAAAAGTTGAACCAAGGTCCAGTGAACAATCATTTGTGCTTGTCAATCTCTCAAAGCCTTGTATCCAGACTTCCCATAGAGACTTTAGAAATGACTGAAAAACTTGGAATACCCCTCATAGATGATGGGCATCAGAAGTCCAATGTTCATACATTTGTGGGTTAAAATATCTTAGCTACCTTCAAAGTGGTGATGGTATTTTTGTATGGCATAAGGATTGCCATCTTAGAGAACTTGTTGACAACCACGTGAATTAAGCTTCCAGTTGACTATGTCATATGATAATGATTATACATGCAGAAATATCGTAAGATGATTATAATGACGGCATAACTCTACTAACCCCTCAATTTTAGGGAATGCACATCTAAGTTAATGTCTTCTTAAGTTGCTTGTCTTGCACACATGGCATGATAATAATTACCTCTTTACTAAAACTTTTCCAGATCGATCTCAATGGAACCACACAAACATGATCACACAATCAACAAAGGTAAAGACAACAGTTATGTAATCTACATGCACAAAAATCAAAATACAATAGACACTATTATTTCTTTTATCTTTCTAAATATCCCATTAGAACTTTTCAGATTTACATGATGCCCAAAAATCAAGGAGACAGGAATTACAGATTAAACAGCCAATTGATTAACTCTCCTCGTATGTGTTAAAAAGTCCAGGGCAGTTGGGTTACCAATTCAACTGCTTCACCAACTCCCCATGAAGCCAGAGAAAATCAAAACATAAATGCTTCCCATGCTAATGTTAATTTCCTAGTCAACACAAAAGATAAACAATGCCAGCTCTTAATTATTGAGCATTCCACTCAGTATCAAAGTTAAAACATTCAGCAACCAAGGGGGTGATGGCTGAAAAATATAAGTTTCAACTCGTAACAAAGGACAAGGCCCTTGAAACCAGCAGAGAAGTAGAAACCAGACCTATAGAAGCAGAAACTGAAACTGCAGAAATGAAAGCTGAAAATACAGGAACAGATGCTGGAACTATGGAATCGAAGGTTGGAACTGCAGAATAAGAATGTATCATGGCTCCCACATCGACGAACAGCATTTAAATAGGTTCCCCAAAATGCTTCTCTATAACATGTCCACTTGGAAGTAATCTAGATCACAAGAGGATAAATATAGGCCAAGTAAGGAGGAGTTTGATGAATAGAGCCAAAAAAAATCTGTAATCGCTCAATCTATGGCTGATGCAATTCTTCAACATGAAACCTTAGATTGTTTATGTTGCTTACTCAATGCACATGCTACTAAAATTCAATACATATAATGCAGAAATTAATGCTTGTTACAGCTGCAGCCAAGTACATCCTCGTGAGTGGCTTCAATTTGTTCATTGTCAAAATACATGATTACACTAGTGAAAATCAGATGTATGTACAAAATGCTATGTGGATGCACAGGATTCATTGCACAGCTACTGATATTCAACATACATGATCCAAAAGTTCATGCTTGCTACAGCTATATGCAGTCATCTACATCCTCATGACAGGTTCCGATGTGTTCATTGCCCAAACACATGATTATGCTGCCAAAAATCAGATGCATATATAATGCTATGCTGACGTAAATGCTACCATATCAGAAATACATGCAACTACAGCTGCAAATGCTAAAACAATGCTCATATGCTACTGTAAACAGCATCTAAACATCCCAACACAATGGTAGAATGTTTAAACCACCTCACTCTTCCAAATGCTGCAACGGAAATAGTAAAGAAATGTAAAAACATCACACACAACTATTCTTGTATTCCTCATCAAAAGAAACCCAATGTGGGAAAAACTCCATCATTTAAAGCTACACTTTATACCTCTCTACTGTGCAAAGCTCTGATAATGGCATGATCCCAATGAAATTACACTGAAGAAGCTGTCTTGGAGTATGGAAGCTATCTACAACCCCTCAACTCTAGAAGTGCCGCAACCTCCTCTTTTTTCTCTTCCCATGGAATGATGTTCTTCCTCTCAACTGTGGAAAGATAACAATGGGGGATGTTGCTCTTCCTCTCACTCTGTAAAGGATGCAGTGGAATAATGCCTCTCAACTGTGGAAAGGATTCCAATGTATTGATACTCCCCCACTCTAGAGAAGTATGACTGATGCCTCTCAACTATGGAAAGGAAGGCTTGAACTCCTCAAAAATGGAAAATATGGCTCTAACTTTGGAATGTTCTATTTAATCTCGTGGATTTTGTTTCCACTTCTCCTCTTCATTTGTTTAGAATCCTTTGGTTGTCACTTTGACAGCGGAATGTTGCTTGTCCCTTCAACTTCCCCAACCTTGAATAAAAGCATCATGTGAATGATTCTTCCAGTTAGGGATATTAAGACTCTGTTGGTTACAGGTTCCTTTCCATTGGTTGCAGTTTAGTTACCTTTGATTGCAGGTTAGTTTTCTTTAGTTGAGCCAACAGAATAATTCTGAGGACCATTTGACTGGCTTAATGAGGGAGTTCCCAGGTGAAAATTGGAGGACAGAAAATCAAGGTGTCTAGTCACTCCATATAAAATTCCAATTCATTCTGACATCAGATGCCTAATTCATAGCCAAAACACTGTCAACTGATTCCCGTGCATTTCAAGGGCCAACCAAGTGAATTTTGACATAGCACTTGATGGGTGCCTTGGGGACTGTGACACGAAGTTACATCAATTTGGACCGTGTCAAAAAGTTGCACATCAATTTGAACAGTGTCAAGAAGTTGCGTATCAATTTTCAGGGCATTATGTTGTATGAGGAATTTATAGCTTCAGTATTGGGACTACCTGTTTTGGAGTAGATGTTGGTGTCATTCCTTTAAGTTCATCAACTTTGCGGAATAACAATTGATGCCTCAACTATGGAAAGGCATGCGTGGTCTCCTTGACTAGGGAAACGGTGGCTCTCACTTTTGAATGTTTAAATTTCTTTTTGTGGATTTTGCTCCCACTTCCCTTCATCTCATGGCCATTACAAACTCCTTAGATTGTTACTTCAACAAGTGTTGCATGTTCCTTCAGATTGTTACTTTGACAAGTGTTGCATGTCCCTTCAGCTTCCTTAACTTCAAATCCAAGCATCGTGTGAAAGACTATGTTGTTCAAGATTAGATCCTATCAATTACAAGCTTAATAAATTAATTCCACTAGTTGCATTTTAGTTGACTCCAAATACTAGTTAGTTTCCTCCAATTGAACCAACAGAATTGTTCTGAGGGGCTATCAACCCACTTACCTATTAGAATTAAGTGCAGCATTCCACAAATAACAGAGAAATAATATTCACCACATGCAACGTAGAATGCGAACAGACAAGAATTGGAGTAAGGAATCCATTAGAATCCAATATATCACAATATATCCAACATGAATAGAACAATCGAATGACTAATTCATGGGTGGGATCGCTTGCCTTATTACAAGAGGTTTCAGAAATAGCTTCAGATCAAAAAATTGGTATCAAACGAATGATTTTTTACCTGAAATTGGGGACTATTTAAGGAAGTCCAGTATCAATTTTTAGTTCATCCTGATGTCATAAGAGGGAGTTATAACTTCTACAACTATAAAAAGGAATGCTTGATCTTACTATTCTCTCATCCTGATGATGGTTCATGAAATGTGATCCGAAACATTGATGTTAAAATTTCCTACAATTTTCACCAAAAAAAATTGCTTTTTGGCTCATGGACTGTGGAAACACTCTCTCTCTGAATGCTTGATCTCTTCAACTATGGAAAAGATGCCTTGCTTTCGAAAAGTTCTGTCTGAGTTTGTGAATGTCATTTCAGCTTCTCTTAATCTCCTATCTGTTACAGATTCCTTTGGTCATTACTTCAATTGTCAGGTGCTGCTTGTCCCTTCAGCTTTGCAACCCTCGAACAAACACATTATGTGAAAGATTAGGCAGGTCAAGGATAATATTCCATCGGTTGCTGGTTAGTTTTTTCTAATTGAACTGGAAGAATTGTTCTTAAGGTCATTTGACCCACTTCCCAAGGGATTATGGGCTGAAAATCGGTTAGCAGATAGAATGAGGTTCCTAGTTGCTCTACATCAAGTTTTAGGTGATTCTGACCTCGCCTGATCAACTTATAGACACAGTGAACTGATTCCCACACATTTGAGGGGTCAACTGGTTGAATTTTGACCTAAAACTTGGTAGGTGCCTTGGGGACTATGTTTGGAAGCAAACTATAGATTTGCAGGTAACTCTGATGTCATTTTGGGGAGTTATAACTACAGCACTGAGAGCGTTTGGTTTTGGGTGGACGTGTGTTGTTCCTTGTCACTCCTCATTGCGAGGGAGTTCAAACACTACCAAATCTTCTTAAATTTTTTCTCGATCTGTGGGGAGTGATACATCATGATATCGTACAACTATGTAACATGTTTCAAGAACTCGTAGTGTAGTTTAGGTGTAGAACCACCGATGAAAGGTCACTAGTCACTATCAGTCAACTAGTCGTTCATTAGCCATTCACCACCATTTCTTGCCAACCTTTGCTCAAACTTGAGTGGAATGATACGTTGTCCTCAGTAATGATTGATCTGACCTGTTTCAGAATAAAATAAGGATTGGATAGTAATAGCTAAAGTTGCCTAGAAATGCAATGGGTTGAAGTGATGAGGAGAAGAGTTCAGCCTATATGAATGTGGGTTGAGGTGTTCTTGCCAATGTGATAGGAGAAACTGTTGCACTTTATTTGGCCATGCAATCATATCCTCTGCTCAACATGCTGAGAGCCTTACCCGCATCAATCTTCTCATCCTCCAACTACTTCCCAAGTACCTCTTCTTACAATTCAACATTTGTTTGCCCTAATTTCTTTTCTTAATTCTCCCAAATGTTTCTTCTATCTCCCTTTTGAGACTATTTCTTGTCCTCCTTGTTATGTTTGCCTTCAAAGGAAACTATCGTCTATTCAATTGGCTTTTTCCTTATGGATTTGTTGTTATTGCTCCAATACCCGTTTTGTTGTCGTGAATCAACCTTTGCGGCAATTTTGACATGTTTTTGAAGAATGATTAATGTCAATTGAGATACTAGACTAACCATAACAACATATATAAAATAGTAATTGCATAGCATACCATGGCAAAGCAAAGTATCCAAAAAATAACAGCTTGTCTTCAATAAAGATAAGTTCAAATACAATTTGCATCGTACAGGGAGGCCCTGATACGAGCATCCATACCCCGACATACAATATGCTATTTGACGAAGAACAAGACCCAACAGCTGTCAGTTAACCCAACTGTCACAACCAACATAAAAGGTCCGTGCTACATCACTAACTAAATGCTGACAAATACATGTTTTCATAATTGAGAGTCAACATCCCGCTCTCCTCCCCACCTTTAAACAAGTTAGAGTCCCTTCCAACACATGTCATAGAAAACATGATAAAAAAAGAGAAGAGGGAAGATAGAAGACACTTCGGTGGAGCTTCTGGTGACGTAGAAATGTTGCAACCTTTCTGGAGGCAAGAAAAAGCATGTTTCACCCTCACTTTATTTTTTCTTGTAAAATCAGAGCGGGGTCTAGGGGCAACAGCCTTCAATGGGGTCGAGGGGCAGCACCCGTCACACGGTCCGAGGGCAGCTACCCATGAAAAGCTATGACCACCAAATGTTTTTAAAAACACGCTGCTGTTGAATGCACTTGAAAATGTGGCACTGTATGCGAAGTTGCCGAAGTTGCCAAACAATCTTCCACTCTAGGAAGCAAAAATCTGAATTTTTTCAATATATCCTTCATCCACAGAAAATTCCACATCACTCTACAAAGAATTTGAAAATGATTGCTCAAATTTGGATGTTGTGGTTTTATTGAGACAATATGGTAGGCCACTGACTTTTATATTACCGAGTTGCATTCCCAGGAAGCCACATGGCTCGTATGTGTTGATGGTGTGTTGACAATCGTATAGTGGAGTTCTTGACAAAAGGCATTCAAGAAGGGAATGTCCAACAACATATGGTGGTCGTACGAGTAGGGTATGACAACTAGGCCATAATTGTTTCACTGCTCGTATGCCCATAGAGCGTTCAAAACATAGTCATCGTACCATTGAAGGGCCTGCAGAAGGACGTATGGGGGATGACGATCTTACGACAGGTGAAAGTCTTGGGCAGGGCATATAACAATTAATAGAAAATCAAGTGTTCGCCAAGGTGTGATCGTTCTCGCCAAGGCATTAAGGACCAAAGGCTAGCCATTTTGTGGAAGAAGGCAATGTGGCGGTGGGGTAGCATTTTGGGAAAGGCACAAGCCATACGACAAAGATGGACCAATTTGTATGTTTACAGGAGGGTAGACACTCACCAATAGTGGGTTGTTCAACTTGGGAGTGGTATGTTCGGCCAGTGGAGGGATAGAGCATACATGGTGTTAGTTGCACTTTTATAGCCATGCTCATTACTTTTGAAATATTTTATTATTATTTCTATAGTCAAACCTCGTACTTTCAATTTCTTTACTATCTCTTATATGACTTGCATAAAATTTTCCCATACCTTTGCTTTTCCCATTTTCTTTGTCGCCAATACATACAAACTCAATATCAATGTCCAAGACGTTGATGTTCTCTATTCTCAATCTGTATACTTTTAATTTTGAACCATTCACTAAATCTTTGATTGCCATCCCATTCAAGTTTTCTAGCCCAATTGTCCCATTCTCTAAGAATCCTATAAATGGTCTAAGCCACAACACTTTGAACTTACCCAACGTAATTTTGAACTCCCGTTAAACAACAAAACTAGAATTCCACTTTGAAGATCATCCGTTGGAGATGTTTATCGTGCCAATACTACCTTCTTTTGTGCATGACTTTCGTTTGCCACTGTGCCATCGCCCAACATTCATCCAGTTTGAGCATATCCATCGTATCCAACGGTACTTCAAAAACAGGTGGCACTTCAAGGGATCATACCGCACCTTTTATTGAATTTTTATGGCTATATTCCCCATACAAGGTCATTGATGTTGTCTCCTAGGACTACATGTCCACTACCCGTTCAAATTGGTGGGCTCACTTATCATCAAACTTTGCATCCTTGACATTGACATTGTAGTCTTTGAGCTTTGATGGGTAGGTCAATAGTGACATTAGTGACATTTCCGATTCAAAAGAATTTGGCATCACCAACATTCACTTCTACCCATCTCGTTGTCTGCCTTGGCCGCCTTTTATCTCCATGATCTCGACAATATTGCAATTCGACTAGAACATTTCATAGTCTTCCATTTGCCAATGGAACAAACCATTGAGGGAGTTTGTCTCATCTTCAAAGTACGACTATAACTCCAAGACCCCCTCATTGTTTGGCTCCATTGTACCTCAGTTCCCGTCAATTGAGCATTCTTCTTCAGAATCGAAATCTGATAAGTCTGATGAGGTTGCTTCTTCACTAACCGTGTGATTCAAGTCTATTACATGCTTACGTCCTTTATTTTCAATGGAGATCAAATTATTTTTCTAGTTATGATCGGCTTTGGCTGCTATCAACCAGCCCCAACCCAATAGTGCATCACAGGCCTTCTTTTGCAATGAGATGACCACAAAATTCAACAAAAAAGATCGGGTTCCAATAATTGCCTTTTATCCCATTAGAGCACCCAATACCTTAATGCCATGATCTGCTTCTACTAATTGGAATGTTGAAGGCCACATATTTGGCTTCCCAAGGCTCTTCCAAGTCACTTATGGAAAAACATTTGTGCCAGAACCACAGTCAACGATAGAGTTTGTTAAGTTCTTGCCCAAAACTTCCATATGCATAATTGCCAACTATCAAGCTAGGTTCATCTTTAGGAACATAGGATCAATCACTTGGCAACCTGTCTATGGGGGCTCGACTATAGGTTCATTCTTATGGTTTTTTGCTCTCCCCATCACCCGACGTTAGGTGCACCATTGTATGCTCCATGTTTCGTCCAATATGTTGTATGGTAGCAGTGAGGGCATTCGAGTTCTGGAATGCTTAGCAATAAGTCAATTATCCTCAGAAGTATAGTGGTCTCCAAGACATGTCATGTTATATCTTTGTCAGACTCTAGTCTACTTGTCATTGTGCTTGTATGTTCATTTGACTGTGCCATACCCCACTTGAACAGACCTCAAATAATGTATTTGTTGCACTGTTGTAATAGGCCATTTTGTTGTTTATGGGGGCTTGGCAAATGATCAGATCTGTATTTACATTATGAGTTTCATTTTTCAGTATTTCAATTAATAGTATAGTTGGTTATATTACATTCATTTGTTGATTTTGATCATTATCATGTAGAGTTGGTATTGTGGATGTCATTTTGTGATTGCAAGTAACAACCAAGAAACTGAGCTAGGTTTAAGGCTGGAAGACTCATCGAACTATTGCAGCAACATCATATAGGTAAACGAGCATAAAGTAAAAAGAGAGCAAATTTGGGTATCCACCATTCCCCCCTGTGATGTCTTGTTCTATGTTGACCCAATGTTGTGTGTAATCATTGTTATTGACTTTTTTGTGACCATCATTGGCTTATAGCCAATTGTGCTCGCTATGCTTGTTTGAATGATTATTTTTATTGGTAAGCTAGTTGCTAGCTTGAGCGACACCAACCTGCAATGGTTTGTAAAGGTTCATAATCTTTGTTTATGCTTGGGCATGTTTTTTTGTGAAATGATGGCTTAATAATAATGATGTCTTGGACATCATTCTATATTGCATGGTCTTCTTGACTTTGTGGGAAAAGGTTTGATTGACCCATGATAGGGTCATGAGCATATTTTGCCTTGGCTAAGGTTTTTGACTATGGATGTGGATAAAATTATAATTTTATGATTATTCGGGTTTTGCATGGAAAAGAGATGGATAATGGTTATCATTCCATTCATTGACCTCAAGCCATAGGGCAAAGGAGAGATAGAAGGAACAAAGAAGTAATGTATTGAAAAACTAAGGTTTTCTCAAGCCCATGTCATGGCCGCTGCCATGATGGGTGTGGAAGCTATTTTTAGTATCCACTTTGTGGAAGCATTTATGTTTTTGTGTAATGTCCCCTTTTTGGAAGTTAAAGTAATACTATTGCTAAAATAAAAAGTATTTTTAAATACGAACAAAGAATTAATGTGGAGAAAAACTAAGGTTTTCTCAAGCCCATGTCATGGCCGCTGCCATGATGGGTGTGGAAGCTATTTTTAGTGTCCACTTTGTGAAAGCATTTATGTTTTTGTGTAATGTCCCATTTTTGGAAGTTAAAGTAATATTATTGCTAAAATAAAAAGTATTTTTAAATACTTAAAAATAAAAGCAATTAATAAAAAAATCACTTTATGTTATAAATTTCACTTAAGTTGGGGCCTTTTAAAGGTCATGGGCACGTAAGGCCTAAAGTGAAAATATAAAGAAATACTTTCAATATTTTTAAATTAACTCTTCCCTCCAAATTGGAGGCTACACTCAGAGGAGGCTATTTAAAGAGGATGAGGGCTCATTTGAAGATATGTTGATTTCTGATAATTCTTCATGCTTGAAGATTTTGTTGAACTTGCGTGTTTAATAGGAGTGGGCATTGTAACCCACGATTTGCTGTTGATTATACAACAAAAGGTGTCTTCTGACACCACCTTTGCGAAAGGAAAGCTTGTTTATGCCCTAAGGAGTGGGGCGAATTGCTTTGGAGGTTTTGTATGCATGATTTTGAGGGTTTTGTGGTCTTGCATCTTGGCTTTACTAATTTATTGTGCTAACTTTGCAAATGGAGCAAACCACTTGAGGAGTTGGATGCTAGAGTTTGAAGGCTCCAATTGGTCAAAAATTCATAAATTAATTTATTTGATATTTTTCTGATTATTGGAGTGAAGTTTGGATGGACTTGTGAAGGGTTTTGAAAGAGAAAATTAAATAATAATTTTTAGAATTATTATTTAATTATTTTACAGGAAACTAGGGTTTTCAGATCTTCAAAGCAATTTTCGGTGACCTTCCTATGGAAGAAAAAGTCTGAGTTATATTTTATTGGAAAGCCTATATTTTTAGCTTCATTTTGAGCTATCACTTAATTAGAAATTCCAAGTATTCTCGGAGTTATGGATTTATGAAGTTTCAGCTATATTTTGGACAGAAAAATCACAATTTTTAGAATTTCGAAAAAATAATTGGATATTCCTTTTCTTCACATTTTTGTGCATCTATTGTAATATTTTCATAATTTTTGAGTGGTTGGAAGTGATAGATCTAAGATTTGTGAAGACTTTTTATCCTCCGAACAGTAGCAGAGAAGTAGCGATGAAAACTGATTTTACCTTCATCATTTTGTGGCATAAGGAGAAAGGTATTTTTAAGGGTTTTAAATCTGAAATTTATTATTTATTATCATATTATTTTATTGGCAGAAAATACCCTACGAAACCCTCATTCTTGGCATCTAGGGTTTTTGTAAAATTAAATAAGGGTTTTGAAAATTAATTTCTCAATTTAGGGCTAGCTGATTTTCATTTCAGATTTAGGGATTAAAGTGAAAACCCTTTTTGCCCTAATTCGTCTTATTTGGGGACATTACATTTTGCTAGCCATGGAATCTAGAAGAAACTTTTGACAGTTTGGGAATGTTTCCAAAGGTAGACAGCGGTGGTGTGTGGGAAAAGAATCTGGAAGAAGAAAAGAAAAGAAAAAGAGGAAGATCACTGCACAAGGGGGATTTTGCAAGTCTAATTCTTTTTTTTTTGTTACTCAAATTTGCTTGTGCATTAGCTTCTACCATTTGTTGTACTAGGAAACTCTAGACATATGTATGCATCTCTGGAGGGCTTCATGTGGAATTCTGCATAACCCTCACATGCTCCTTTTCACCCTCCTTGACACTTTGTGAAATGTCCCTAAATAGGACGAATAAGAAAACAAAGGGATTTTCTCAACTTCATCTAAAATCGATCTAAAAATTAGTAAACCCTAGCTTGAGAATTAAATTTTCAAAACCCTTATTCAATGCAAGAAACCCTAGACTCTAAAATGAGGGTTTTGTAAGGAATTTATGCCAATTAAACAATTTGAAATAATCTGAAAATAAATAATTAAATTTCAAATTTAAATCCACTTAAATAAATTCATTTTTCTTTCCATCTGCCACAAAATGATGAAGGAAAAATCAAATTTAATCACCAATTTTCTGCTGCTGTTTGGAGGATAAAATATCTTCAAAAACCCTTGCAAAAATCACTGCAACCTCAGAAAAATATAAAAAAATACTATCGCCTTATTTTGGTATTAAAATTGCCAATTTGACCCTCCAAGGTCATTCGCCACATTCTTAGAAACCCTGAAAAATAGCAAGAAAATAAGACTATTCCAACCTTTCACAAGCAAGAAAATATCTGAAAATTTGTTAGAAAAATTAATAATAATTTTGAAAATTATCTATTAATTTTTTGTCTTCAATTCCCTTTGCAAATCATCCAAAATGCCACAATAATGATAAAAAATAATAAATAATTGCAGATAATTATTTATGAATATTTCAACTGGAAAAGGCCTTCAAACCCTAGCGTCCACCTCTCCAAGTGGTTCGCTCCACTTGCAAAATTAAAATGATGATTTAGCAAGTCAAAAAATGAAAGAAAGATATTACCAAACCCTCACAAGCAAGCACCAAAACCTTCCCAGGTAGTTCACTCCACCTCTAGGGCAAAAAACAAGCTTTCTCTTATAAAATGTGGTGTCAATAGAAACCTTTTTAAGATTGATCAATCACCACGCAACAAACTCTATTGGGCATGCATCCCAATAGCCTTCTTCACGTAGGAAGAACAAGATAACAATTTCAGCATATCCTCCATTGTAACCTTCGTCATTTATTTATAACTTTCCAAAGGGTTTGAACCCCTTTAGGAAGATAAAACACCTTCCTTATCTTCACTTTAGCTCCCATGCCAAAATCTTTTTTTTGAATAATATATTAAGTATTGGCCTTAATTAAAATTACTTTAAGGCAAATATATTAATATTTATTTCACTTAAGCACTTTAGTGGTAAAAACCACTTTTAAAATATTTAATTAATTAATTAATTAATAATTGTCTTGTGATAAAAATCACTATTTCGACAATTAATAAATAAATTATAAAATAACTTTCCCCAAAAAAGGCTCCTTTAGTCTCTATGGGGAGATAGTCTAAAGGTCTTCATACCTGTTTATTTAAGAGGGAAAAATGGGGACATTACACTTTTCCATTTGTCTTATCAGTGTTTCCTTACTATTGTAGCTAATGTTCCATTTGGGTTCGACAATGATTGGTTTTGGAGGTGGTGTTGTGAGTGAACCCTTGTGAGTAAGCACTTGTTTCATCTCGCCCATTAGTTGGCGTATAAATGAATGGAATAGTGAAAACACGGCCACGAAGGCTGTTTGTATTGATATGGTTTTGTGTTGTGTATCTCAGTTTGTTTGGACTGTGTGCTACTCAGTTTCTTGTTGTATGTTTAAGTTGTCCTTGTGGGCAAACCCTAATCTTGGTGGATTCATGATCTCTCTCTTAAACCTTGCTCTCATTTACTTTTATGACATTGAACCTCCATTCGGTGGACTCCTGCAACCCAGACTGATGAATGGGGTGGGTAGGGTTACCACCATATGGATGGGCTCAGCTTTCACATTGTTTTTGGTGTCCGTGAACAAGTAATGATTTTTAGGAGTGCATAACCAGTTGGGTGATTTTCCTTAAGCTGTCGAAAGGGTTCATGAAGATTTTGTAGCGGTGCCAATGATATGCGAGGCACTTGAGCTATTTGTATCTCGTCTTTAGCATTGTAATTCTTCTTGGCATCGTAATATAAACTTTAAATGAGAACCCTTATGTTTCAGTATACTGTTGAAAAAGATCCAAATTCCTCCACTTGGCGGCTGCATTGTGTTTCTTGTCAGACTTAATGTAATATGGAGAACTTATTATTAAATGGTTCTTGTTAGTGATACAGTTCTCTTATATTTCTGGGTTGTGATTTGTTTTAATGCTAGATTCTTGAGGAAGTGTAAGAATAAGTGATTCAATGCTCATTCTTGACTGTATTGATCTTTGAATGTGTTGATAAATGTTGGCCTGAACTGGAATTTGTATTCATGTTTTGGTTAAGCCAAAAGTTTAGTATGGTTGTTGCATGCATTATGAAGAACATGTTACTTTTAGTACTGAAGGTCTTGACTGGGGAAAGATGATTGACTTGGTTTTGTATAGACATTTCAAATGGCTGCAGCATGTATGGTAATCAATTGCAAGTATGTTCTGTTTGATGCATGCACGAATATTGAGTAGCAGAATTGACATTCTCTTTATATGATTAAAACTAGGAAGTCTCATTCTATCTGGCCTGTGTCAGTTGCCTTAGTTAATGGTTATTGGGTAAGCTATACTGAATTGGTTGGATTTGCATTGGCAATCTTGTACCTGCTCTTTATACTGTATTTGTTTATTGAAATTTGTTTAGAATAAGGTCTAGATTGGTAATAATGAACAAGAAGTCATACTGCTTGGTCTTAACAATGAAGTTGTGAAATTTTTGGGTATTCTGAATACTGCTGTAGTATATTTGACTATCATTGTTTTATAAGTATTACACTTTGGCATAACTGTATAATGTTTCAAGGTGTTTGGTATATCATCTTATGCTTGCCTTGTGTTAACTCAACTCAATGTGTAAAGGACTGGTAGTAGATCCCACTGTAACTATGTTACTGGTTACTTAATTCTGTTAGTATATGCAGTTGTAAATGGAAGAAGAACTCGTGAAGGAATGTGGTTATTTGTTGCTTTGCATTGATTTCTATGTACTGTATGACTTGCTTGGACAACGGACGGTGCTAAAAATAATGCATACCCTGTCCAGATTAAGAGACTGAGATAAGATTCAATTGTACTGGCATCAATTAGGGTTAATTAATTTATTCTACTCTCAAGTCTTTGGTCCCATGGTAAAGATTAAGTCATGAACATGGCTAATAAGCAAACCGCTGTTGGTATTGAGTTACAGCTGAGTTTGATTCAATATATTGCATTTCATTGTAGTAGCCTTTCTGTACAGTACTGATCACACTGTTTTATTGTAATGTACTGCATTAAAGGGATGCTTGACTATACTGTACTACTACGTTGTTTGGATACGTGTACGGGTACGGGTACAGGTACGATTCGGGTACGCGGGTACGTCATTTTTCAAAAACCTTGATTTGGATACGTCATGGGTACGTCTCTATATATATATTTTAAAATATATATATATATATATTTAAAAGAATTTTAAAATTAAAAATATTAAAAATAAAATTTAAATACTACCTAAAGATATAATAAACTGTAAATTTAAAATAAAATATAAATTATAATATTAAAAATGTTAAAACTAAATAGTATTTAGTTTAAATTTTTAATATTATTTAAATTTTTAATATTATATTTTATTTTATTTTTAATAGTTATATTATATTAAAGGAAAAATTTAAAATTAATTAATTTGATCCCGCTTCATTTCCACTTATTTCCCAACCCGAGCATCCAGAATTGTTTGCGGGCAAGGGGGGAACAATATCTTTCCCGTCTTTTCACTTGCTTTCCCACAAGGGCATTCGAAGAACACCCTCCCCCCATAGTAGTTATAAGTTAAAATCCATGCCACGATTCTCGTAAGGATCCCATTATATTGATCAAGCTCATTTTTTCAAGTACAAATCAAACTGAAAAGGCAACTCTGACAACGTTCCGAAGGTCCACTACTGGAACCATACGCAAAGGCGTAAAACCGAACTGGCAAGGGGTGGCTAGATCCGATAGTTTCGGAGAAGAACTCCAGGAACAATCAGAAAAAGCCAAAATACATTTAATCAAGTCTATTACTGGGTGGGTGAGCTGGGATCCGAGCGTCGATAACCCTAACAATGGCCTGAGGCCAAAGCTCAGATTGAATCGAAAACACCCGATCATAAGCCCGCCACTATTCGCAGAGTTATAAGAGAGAGATCCGAACCAACCGACCGCAATATGGAAATCCAAGGCAAAAATGGGGGTCCACCCGCCGGAAATTTTCGAGGACGCCCCAGAATCGCCCCGAGTACGCCCGAAGTCGTCCTGGAGGCACCCGCCGGCGTGCCGGACGTTTCCAGCACGCCAGCGGGCGCCTCCAGGCGTCCCCGGGACTTCCCCGTGCTGGAGGCGCCTCCGAACAGGAGGCGTCGGGCCGGGGGGCGTACCCCTGCAACACAGCTGTACTATAATTATAATTAAGAAGTATAATGTGTTGAATGATAGTGGTAGCAGTATATTAAGGTCTTGATGACATGATTTCTCTAATTGTGGAAATGTTGAATTATGATTTAATTGGGTTCATGCTTCAAGTTAAACTTGTAACCAATGTCAACCTCCAACTAGACAATCATGACCTTTAGGTCAGATTGCAGGAAGGTTTTAATGAGAACTTGATAATTGTTTAACATTATTTGATTTCATTATTCACATAATGTTACGCAGGTTACTCTGCCTTTGTTTCTTAACAAGAGATTATGAGGACCTTGTTAATTTCGCAAGTTGAGAGGTCGGGGAGAAACCTTATAGTTGATGAATTGATTTAGATTGATGGAAGTAACTTAAAGCATTAAATCTTAACCTCCGCTAAAGAAATTTTGGAATGATATGCCTTTTCTAGTAGATTCTAATACTAAGGTTATATGTTGCAAGTCTGCTTAGAGTAATAAACATAGCATCTTGTTTATCATCATTACGTGAATAGTTGCAGAAATATGTAAAGTTCTGAGCTAGAAAACAATGGATGTCCCTTCTGGCATAAGTCAGTTCTGTTTTGTCTTAACTCTTATTTTCTAACTGTAAAGATCAATGTCATAGGTGTTTCTGTATTTTGTTGGAATTAGTTATACTTCCAGAGGCAAATGCCTTAACAACGATAAAATGGTAGATGCATCAGTAATCCTTTGTAAAGCATTTAACTGCTAAACTCATGTTGGGAGAATATGCATAACCACTTAACCCAGTGGGTCCCAGTGAGTTCGGCTCCATGCTCAGTGTGTGAGACCAATCACGTACTTGAGTTTGTAAAGTTGTTGGAATTTCATAAGCACATATATGATTGAATGTTGGAATCTGAATATCATAACTCTATAAAGCCCGAAATTTTGTGGGTTGGTTTTTGGGGTTGTGACAGACTGATGTTGTTCTTCGACCATGGCCCTTTCAACTTCCACCCTTGCTTCTGCCAACCTTTACTTATCTATTCCTGGGCTGGGGTAAATGGCTTTCTTCACTTGTGCTCTAGTAATTGCCATAACTTCCTTGCCCTCGGCTACATCAATAATATTGGCGTTGGCTTGCTTTGGACAATTGCCATGTCATGGTTCCTAGGCCCACACTATCTACAAAGAAGTCTAGTATCATTTTGGTTAAGGCAATCTCTTGCAAAATGGGCCCACTTATTGCACTACCAACACTGTATAATTGGCCATCCTTCGAAACTGCACTGAATCTAACTCCCGCCACTACTATTATTCTATCTTTAATAAGTTCCTTGGTGGCATGGTGGGTGGTGTCAATGGCTCTCCTTATGTGAATCATACTTGACTGCTCTTAGTTCATGAATTGTATAGGCAATCCTTGACTAAAGCCCTTTAACTTGACAAATCTTGAATAAAAGATAATTACCTTCATTCTTATTGTCTCTCTTTAGTTGCTTCATCATCTGGAGTATGTCTTTTCTCAAGGTTCGCAGTGATCCAATTTCCCTAGTATCATTGGAGTGGAGGTCATAGTCTTTGCATTCTTTTAGGTGTGACGATGTCTTTTTCTCACTTTCAATGTCCATGGCTCGATTGTATGCATCTTCGTAAGATGATGGTGGGACCACATTCATCATCCTCCACAATGAGGGTACCAACCCTTTAGTGAACCATTGCTTCTTCAAGTTGTCGGCAGGTTTCTTTTCAAGTTTTCCCAATAGTTCTTTAAGTCTTCTATTATAGGCATGAACATTCTCATGTTTACCCTGTCGGGTATTATAGATTTCCACAACAATATCATTGTCATCCCTTAGGATTTTGAATTCTTTCTCAAAGGCTTCCCTTAGTGTTTTCCATGTTGCTTTCTCCGAGCTTGACTCATCTACATACCAGTCAATGGCCATTCCCCAAAGGGTGGCTAGAAAACATCTTAACCACATACATGCATCTATATGCCCATTGGCAATCCAAATGGCGATGCATGTTCTGCAGTGTGGTATAGGATCCTCTAATCCGTCACCAGTGAACTTTGGCAACTTTTGCTTTTTGGGAGATGGAGTTGATGGGGTAACCATGGCTCTGGCTTGGTTTTTCTAATGCAAGTCTCCCCCTTAAGAAGGTCAGCGTCGGATGTTCCTGTGCTTTCTTAGCCCTATCCCTACGCTCGACCCTTCCTTCAATAGGGATCCGTCGACTATCTTACATGCCATCAGATCTCTATTTGTGCACTACAACTTGTTGTTCAAGCTGCCCTAGACTTCCATGTGATTTCCTTGTCGCACCCTCCAACCCAAACTAGTCTGCAAGGTCCATCCTTCTTCCGAAAGGAGCTATGGCAATCTCTACCCACTCCATATTACGAGTGGTGGAGGGTCCACCAGTTCTGGCGGAACCCTCTCCTAGTTTCGACTCTGGCTATGGCTGACTTCTTACAATTCGGCCTTCGCTTTTGCTTCGGCATACGCTTCATACTTTGTACTTCGCTTGCTGGATTTTTAGAAATGGCTGTCGGTTGCATCCTTTATTTTCTTCACTGTTGCTCCACAAATTGAGTAAACATTTAATGGTCCCCTCCCTAACTGTGTCTCTCTCTCCTGCCTTTGTCTGGAGTCCATATTATGAATTATTGCTCGTACGCATCAGTCTTCTTCTTCGTGAACTCTTTGTATCATTGTAATATCTTTTGTTGTGTTTCACAATTATGTTCGACATAGATTTTTGAACCAAATTTAACTTGAACCAACATTCTTTAAGGCAATGGCACCAAGCGTAAAATGATTAATGTCTACTGAGATACTAGACTATCAATAACAGAGTACACAAAATGGTAACTGCATAGCATACCAGCAGATGAAAGTATCCGAACAGTAGCAGCTTGTATTCATAAAAGATAAGTCTCAATAAAATCACACAATACAGGGAGGCCTTGATACAAGTATCTGTACCCCGAAAAACAATATGTTATTTGAAGAACAAGACCCATGTCACAACCAACATAACTCAGGGTTGTGCTACAACACTAGCTAAATGCCAACAAAATATTAATACATGTTTTCTTAATTGACAGTCTATTTATTGTTCTTTGTATCCATGTGTTTCCATGTCTAGCCCAGTGAGTTGTAGACTTGTTTATAATATTATATAGCTGACTGCCATTGATTCTTCCATGTTCCCTCTTTGAGCTACACGTAACAACTTGCAAGCAAAATTATGGGGTTTTCCACATACACATTCTATGGCAATCCATGTTCTATGATTGAAAGACATTTCCACGATCTCCCTTAGTGCATTAGCAGACCCCTTCCAGTCTTTTCTTGGCACTTACCATAAACCTTAATCTCAATTTGTCTTATTAAAAGCCAATATAAGCACTTCAATGATGGTGATGTTGGGTGTGCCCAAAACTCCTAGAAACTAAAGCAGACGGAGCTTTTGATCCCTTTGGAACTGAGTGCTTGGTAACAATGAGGACAAAGATCCAAAGGTCAGAAGAGGAAGCTTGTCATCTTGCAACTTTGGTCTCTTTCTTTTTCATTGTCTTGAATTGACAAATTCTGCAGTAAGAAAATTCAACTGCAATACCAGAATGAGTATGTTGAAAATCCTTCCCAAAACCATATATATCAGTCTTTTAGCAGAATTTCTTATAGAGAAATAGGTAATCCATTTTCTTGGGAAAGAATGTAAATCTGGAAATAGGAAAAAGTACATTCTTGAAGAATCATACAAGCTAGCAATACAAGCAAATCATCTTTCCAGTGCAATGCAAAATGCTTAAGAGGAGGTTACAGAATACTCCAGGTTACCCCTATTGTATCTGTATGTTTAAAATTCTTCCCAAAACCATATATATCAATCTTTTAGCAGAATTTCTTATAGATAAATAGGTAATCCATTTTTTTGGGAAAGAATGTAAATCTGGAAAGAGAAAAAAGTACATTCTTGAAGAATCGTACAAGCTAGCAATACAAGCAAATCATCTTTCCAGTGCAATGCAAAATGCTTAAGAGTAGGTTACAGAATACTCCAGTGTATCCCTATTGTATCTGTATCCAGCATATCTGATACAGATCTGGGCACAGATAGATTATCAGATAGCCTGGTAATTGAGTCATATCTGAAGAGGTTCATCCATGTCCGGGCTGTATCCATGGTCCCTAGGGGAAAAAAAAAAAAAATCTCTTTAGATTTTATTAAAATTGTAAATGGCACCCATCGGGATACTGATTGAAAAGAGCGTCAGCTACTAGATTAAAAAACAAGAGGCACCTCATAAAAAACAACTGCTAAACCTCACCAAAATGGAAATTCATCAATTGGGGCTGAAGAGCATTTTACACATGAGGGCGTAGACAGAAATGATGATGATAAAAAGGACAAGATAATTCAGTCAATCAGGAGCTAGATGAAAATGATATTCAACACTTCCAACAACAATATGGTGATAAAAATAACCATGATGTCCATGAGCTTGACGAGGACAATGGTAGAAATCAACATTCCCTCTTTTATATTGTTTTTAATATATATGTGTGTGTGTGTGTGTGGTTTTTCAGGTCCCACCTAGCCACCACACCTCCTAGGCATATGAGAGCCCCCTTGTAGGAACAAAGTGACCTTTTCACTTTACCTTATATATATTCAAAATTTGTACCCCTTACATTTCAACCTCATATCCAAGCTTGCAAGCAAACTGAGAATTTCCAATCTGCATGCACGCACATATAATATATTTTTGCAGGTGTACCCACATTGTGTCACATCATATATTGGTTTCTCTCAAACTATCGTATTTATATCTCAGTAACTTAAGCTGCATGAGTTTGGAAGTCTTCTTAAAGCAATATTCAACCTCATACATGGAATAAACTGCCTTCTTAGAGAATTATTAACCTGACATCAAATTAGAATTTCTTCTTGGAGATCCAACTAAATGTGTTCTCTTCTTTATAACTGCTCCATCTTGCCACCCTCAATGGAATTGTAGGAATTAAGGGGAATAATGTGCCTTCTTAGACCACTATAGAAACCTGAAATCAGCTTAGCATTTCTTCTTTGCAAAGTTAAAGAATTTCGAGGTGCAGCTAAGTGTGTTCTCTTCATCATAACTGCACCCTCTTGCCATCTTGAATGGACTTGAAGAAAGGAAGGGGAATGTGGGCTTTAAATTCTAGTTGGACACCATTTTTCCATTAATAATTGTGCACACTATCCAATCATTCCATTGCTATTGGGAAAGTCAGCTAATGAATGACCGTTACTAAAAATTAGAGAGGCAGTCCTTACATTAGCTCTTTGAGATTTATGTTTTTTCTTATTTTCCCCAAAACTGATTTATTTTAAAAAAACTTCGAACTTTTTTCAAATTTTGCCATTTCTGCCCTTCTTGTAGAGTGACCTCCATACTGTACCATAAAGCTTAAGGCGAACATACGAAGACCTTCTCTTGGACCATCCATAGCCTTTCCATGCTATTGTTACACCGATAGTCCTTTATCATTCTGAAATTTGTGGGTCCAGTCTTAGTCATGTTGAGTTGACTTGCATTGACAGATTACACACAACTATGCATCAATCAATCTTACGATTCTAACAAACTTTGCCCCAAAATATTATTCAAGAGTTCAGAGCACAGACTTCCTAACACCATATTCCATCCTACTTTCTATCTCCATAGGCTCCAATGTATGCAATATAGAGTTTCTGGAAGGTACAGTTTCCTTAATTGGAAACTTTGTTCTTCTCAATGTATGGCACACTGAATAGTGAAAACCGCTCCTATAAACATTTTCAGTACTTGGAAATAGGCAGCTCTACTGACATAATTCTTCTCTTTAATAAATATTTGGATCCTCTGCTGACTCTTTTCCCTTTTATGAAAAAATAGAGGAAGACATCCATGCTGACAATTACAGGAGCCAAATTAAGGTCACATTGATAGAAATACGAAACCACTAAGTGTTTCATCCAAATTGTGAACAAATCATTATTCCCCACAAGATAATTTCACTGCTATTGTTGGCATGCATCTCAATTCCCCTAAGCATAGTTTACAGCTGGATACCATCAGCTCAGAACTGAGCATAGCAACAAATCCCTATATCCAAGCGTATTGGTAGATTGTGTGCACTTGGGAATTTGAAATAGAGTTTTATTACCCTATTTATTATAAGGTTAGACTTCATCATCGGTGCTTATTTTGAGACTCAACTGGCTCACTTTTTGCTTTCTTTCAATATGAGAATCAAATCTATTTGGCTTTGTATACCAACAAGACATTTTTTTATAGGGGTATCTCCATCTTTATAAATTTGAGTAATTGCATAGAACGGACTAGAAGTTAAATAAGTATTCCTTACAAGCTCCGTGGGCATCTCGCTCTCTGTCCCCTCGCTCCCTCTGCTTCTAGAACTTGTGTCATGACCATGTGGTTTGAGCGCCCCCTTTGTTGTGAGGAATACAGAAGTAGAGAAGAAATGTCAGAGTGTCAATATCTTATTTAGAAAGACTATCCCCATCATTGCCCTTATGTCTTTAGTTAGGTGAAAAGAAGTCAAAAAGTTAACGTATTACAAATGTGTGACTTAAGATTCTTGACCAACGATGGTCCTTGTGATTGAAGGAAAATAGATCACCATTTATCTCATTTTTCAACAAAACCATGCTCTAAATTCATCCTTGTCTATTCTTATTTAGCATACTATGAATGTCAGTTGCCCCATTTCTAGCCCTTTTGGGCTTTTATAGAAAGATGTGATAATGTATTCAGGATCCGCATCCTTTTGCCAATTATACGAGACATGACATTTGTGAATTCCAATTGATTCTCTTCTTAATAGCAGACTACTAATGTTCTGACTTGTGGATTTACCACCAGCACACTATTCATAAGTTGTCAATTTCCACAGTGCATGTTTTTGGAGAAGAGGTCAGTACAAAGCAATGTATTCTTTGTAGGAAAAAGCAAAAAAGATTGTTTTATGCAACTACTTTCACGCACAATATGATTACTATTAAATGAGCTAGCTTGTGCTACAAAAGAGAATACGAGATAGATTGGACAATAGCGGAACTAATGTTGCTGTCACATCAAACCTCCATAGGGCAATGGACCTAAAAATATTTGATTGAACAGGAAAAATATCTGAGTGTGGGCATTTTGTAAACCTATCCTCAAAGAAAATGCCAACGAAACAAATCACTTGGCTAGCCACAACATCAAAGCACAGAAAATTACATTAGTGGATACAACTATATTTATTTAGAATCCAGAATAGCTACAACTTATACTGAAATCAAGATTCTACCAAACAAGGGAGGGCGCCTTACACCTAACAGATAAGACTAAAACTGGAAAAACACTTAAAGACCAACAACTGAATTAGACTGAACTCAGCTGAGCGATATATTTTTATGACTGTTATACAAAACTAACAATCATATGCTTTAATCTATAATTAAATAGAAATATTGCAGACATAACAAACAACTAAATTTTTTTAAGAAATGCATCTTATATTTTTTGATTATAGGGTAAAGGTGGGTTTTTGAAAGGACCCAAACCCTTTTACAACGGAGAAAAACCAGATGAAGCGATTATCCCAAAAAACAACTACAAAAACTCAGCATGCAGGGAAAAGTCCGATGCTTATAAAAGGCTGGAAGCTGACAGTGAACCAACAGCAGTACAAACGAAAAGCAAAAATGCAAAACAAGGATTACTAATGGGACTAAGAAAGGTCTTTTAGAGTTTCAGCCGCCTCCCATTCCTCTTTTAAAAATTGCGAATGTTTTTCAAAAAATTCCTCTTCTATTTCCTCAATGTCAATCACTTTGTTCTTCGTTAGGCTTCTGGTTCTTTTGCTTGGGCTGGCTTGAAGAGAGATTTCATTTCTCTTCCTCATACCTTCCTACAACAACTGAATACTAGTAGCACAGTTTTTAATGGTAGTCCTACTCAATTGGAGCACCTTCTTAAGATCATCCTTAACTGAATTTTGATCTCTTTCCAACTGTTCAATTCTCTCCTTTAATTTAGAGACTTCCTCCCCTAATTCACAAACAATTCCCAACATATTCCAATGATCTTTATTAAAATGTTTCTAAACCCAAGGCTTAGGTAAATCCCCATTAATCTATTGAAGGAGAAGATTAATCCTGGGATTTAATTTGCTATTTTCATTAAAGAACCATTTGAGAATGGGCTGCTGAAAGTTGGACTCTTTTGCTAAGGTGTCGATCCTACTCAGCATATCCCCATCAAATGCATCTTATATTACTCTAGAGCATAGTTTGAAATCTCATACTTGGCAATTACTCGGCAGCCCAAATTATTGACCCGTACCCGGGACTTGACAATTACTCAGCAGCCCAAATTATTGACCCGTACCCCGGACTTGACAATTACTCAGCAATTACTTAGCAACTTTACCACTACCTTAAAAAATAGACTCAAACACATAAAAAATTAAAAGAATGTAGAGAAATAAGTATGTGTAAAAAATTCATGATTAAGTTCAACTCATAGAAATTTAAAAATCTATATATAATAAATTAAAAGATATTAAAATATAATTAATTACAAAATATTGATATATTTAATTAAAAGAAATATTTAAAAAAGTCTATATATAATAAATTTAACAATATTTAATATACTCTATTTATATATATATATATATATATATAATATGCTATAAACTATAATTTATACATATATTATGTAACTATAAAAAATACCTAAAGGCTAATATTATAAAAGGTTAAAGAAAAAAGGATTTTATAAAAGTATAAATTCTCGTTTTGCTTTACTGCGGTGACAGAAGAACAGCAAACAGGAGAGAAAAGCCAATGGGAGAGATCAGATCGGGTGATAAATAAGGAAGGAAAGATGGAGGGAGAATCTTTGGTTCGAGGGCCGGCTGGTTACGGTGGTTAGATTGTTTAAGTCTAAGTTTTCGCCCCAATACCAATCTGCTCACTGAAATTACAGGTATCGCTTTCACGCAGCTATACATAGCTTGGACGCCTTGAAGAACACAGCCGTATGATTTCAGCCATAAAAAATACAGCAGTATAAACTAACGTGAACAAAGTATGATTTTAATCATGATTTTCAATGAATTTTTAACCCTGGTTTTAAATTTGGTTATTTTCGATTTGTATGGTTGCAGTTCAGCAAATGTGGTGACTTAGGTCAGAGCAGTTTATAACAGCAATAGCAGAACCAAAGCCGAAAGTCACAATGAAAATAAAGGCAAATGATATCTTTTTTTGTACTTCCCTTATGTTTACCCTATATCCAAGTCAGGGCCGAGTCATGACCTGATAGCCACGGTTAGAACTGCGGTTATCCGGGCACTATACGGCACAGAGTAAGTGTGAAGGATACCCGTCTACACAAAAAAAAACTCTTACACGCAGGTAATACAGAGCTCTAGAGAATAAAAGTCCATTTTAAAAGTATGACCAATTGCGAGTATAATCTATTTGCTACTTGCTAACTATTAAAATAACTAGTAAAGCCTACCTTTTATCATGTTTCTTTGCAATTTGGGCAAATGCATGGAAATAACCATAAAACATCTTTACTAAAAATTAATAATAGCATTTCATGCAAACAGTCAGATTGTAAAGTTGAAAACATGACCACTGACCGTGTCTGGATCACTTATCAAAGCATTCCATTCCTTTGGATTCACATACTTTCCCACTTTATTTGCAGGAGATATTCCTGGAACCCCCAAAGATACCACCTGCAAAAGTTGAGGATATCAAACTTGCTGATGTGAAAATTATGTTCTTTGATCAAGCAAAGCTAGTAAAGAGCACATTAACAGTAGAAATCCATATCAGCTAGAATTACCTCCTTCTTAAGCTTTACCCGCACATGATCCCAACGAAAGGGAGCATCTTCACCTGCTCCAAGAGGAGATTTGTTAGTATGTCCATGATGAATAACCTCCTCCTCTGGAGTGACAGGAGACTCGGTCAGCCTTAAGCCCTTCAAACGGCTGTCAGCTTCGATAAACAACAAAACTTTCTCAACTGATTTTTGTGTCCCACATATACTTCCGTTGATGCCTTCTGGTGCCAAAATTATGCCTCCTGAAACACGCTGAAGAGGATCAGCTTGGTAAGCCATAAGAAAACTCACTGAGCAGGTAAAGAATGAAACCTAGAGAAATTAGTCCACAAATAAAATCCAAACCTCCATTAAGCTAGTACTCCCTGAAGTCATAAGTACCAAACCACCATGTAGAATCTCAGAAAGGCTAATCAGGAAAATTTTGGAAGGAAAATAATAAAAACAGAGAAGGACATTTGCAATGTTTTCCAAAATAAAAACAACTTTTGATTCAGGGTATTATCAAAAGTTTGGTTGATTATAAAAATTGCAATTTATTGGTGATTTTGGCAACATTTGCTCAAAATGATGAGATATCAGATATGTTTGCTCCACAAATATAATTAGAAAACAAATATGTTTATTTTACATTTGAGTTGGTGAGCTTGGGGATCAAATGCTAACCTGCACTTGTTAGGATTTCGGATTCAAATCTTGCCTGTGGATAAATTCAGGGTGTGCAAACCTGTTGCCGTGGGCTACATGATCTAAGTGTGATCCAGATGGCAATTTGGGATGGAATTCAGTAAATTTCTAAAATTTTATATGCATACATATTTCTTTTTGCGAAAACAAATTTTTTTATGGCAAAATGGAATTAGTCTCTACAGAGAGATATATGCCTTGAATGCTGTGTTCTTCACTCAAAACTATCTGTCTTATAGAAATACAATACAGAAAGTGAAAAAAACCTAAAAATAGAAAATGAATCCTCCTTAGAAGTGGGAACAAACTGTCGGATGAGGACAAATAGCTGGAATTTAGTAGACTAGGTTACTGTAAAGGTTATTTTTGTAGTGTCACTTGTTGGGGTCATATCTCCTTGGCCATTGCTCAGAATTTAAAACTGTAACCTTTGTTAGAAAGCTTAGGAAATGAACAAGTTTACGATGCCCCCAAAGGTAGCTCTGTCGCCCTTTAGGGCCATCTGTATAAACTTCCAAGGCTAAATTGCACACTGAAAGGGCCAGAAAAATACAAAATCGAAAATGTAAAAACTACTGAAAATTGATTTTTCAAAAATTTATGAAATTTGTCCTTAACTACCACCTGGATCAAAGTGACTCGGGGATCACACAAGTCCTGAGGATCAAACCACATCACCGAATTCCCTGAGCATCAATTTCCATTTGAACACCAATGACATGATGCTGTGTAATGACGAAAATAGCCAAAGTGTTATCATTCTACCAAGGTAAGTTAGGGCGCACTTTCCCCTATGGCTGTAAATATAGCATTGACCTATGGGGGGGAAGAAAGAGTGACCTAAGGGTATGGTAAGATGATGAGGCATCCAGCTCTATGTTGACAGTGGGACGACCACTCCCCAAGGCATTATAGTGTTACAATTACAATTCACTTAAATCTTTGAGCAATTCGCAAAGCTGGAAGCCTGGACCAATCTGTGGTCTTGTAGACCGATTGGTCTCGTAGACGTGATTAAAATCATTTCATTTCATAAAGTCACATTGCGCTAACCATGAATTTGAACAAATCAAGTTTAAACAGTACCAAGGTTAAGACGGACTGTAAATGTCAAAGAAAGAGAAAGAGAAGAAGGGGGAGAAGAAAAGAAGCTAACCAATTCCTCGCAGAGCTCCCTGAGAGGAGAACGCATGTCGGCGTGGTCTGGCAAATCTGCAAATTTGTAAAACGAGACCACCACAAGAGAAGGGTTCGAATCTCCTGCCGACTCCCTCTGCCCTGCTGCGCACCCATTAATGGTTATGGCTCTGCTGCACTGCGGGTCAGTATTGCTCACATAAGCATGACCCACGTCCACCTGATTCTGCTTGGGCAAAAACCTTATTTCAACATTGGTTAAAGTTGATTGCTTCATCCTTCCATTCCCGTTCCCATTGGGCTTCATATGGCTACTGCTGCTCACCCACGTACTCATACTGCTGCTCGTTAACTTGCTTGCAGAATAGCACGAAATCATTCCCTCTCTCTTACCCGATATGAATATTATTAAGCTACCCCTGCCTCTGCAAATGCAGATGGGGGTATGGAATTTCCTCCTGGGCCTTAGCTCTCAATTTGATTTTATTTCTTTGTTTATAAATAAATAAAAATAAAAATATATTGAGTGTTGCTGAGATTATTTAGGAGTAAATATGTATTGAAGTAATTTTTTAGATTATCGGTTCTTGTCGTGAGGGAACTATAAGAATCGATTGAAACAATAGTTCTTACTTAAGATACCAATAAAATGTGAGTTTTCTTATGCGTTCTAAAGTTTAAAATCAAATATTAAAGAATATTCTAGACATGTTTTCATGGAATATTTCATTTGCATTTATCAAATCATATAACTAAAAAACACGTGTCCATGCATTTATAAACTGTGATTATTTCTTTAAAAAATATCGCATCATTTTTCACTTTTATTTTTAATTTAACCGACATTTGGAATGCTTAGATTTTCTGTAAATATTGTTTTCAATTATAATATAATTAATATTTCTATCCCTTGACTATCTTTGTGGCCAGTTCAGTTTAAATTGACGGTAATTTAGGCATTTTATTCGGAATGCAGTTCACTTCCAAAATTAGAGGCTAAGAAATCTGAAGCCAACTTTCATGGAGATAGACACGAGATTCTTCAGTCGGATTTGTTTTGTGCAAGCCCCCTGGGCTTCCTTCGAGCGAAGGAATAAATACCTATAACTTACGCTGATCACTTTTACTTATGAGGGTTCTACGGTCGAATCCAGTGAAGGCCATTTGACCTCGCAGATGGATTTCCATAAATCTTCTTGCAGTTTGACTTGGAACCACATCTTGTATGCGCAAGACACTCTAGCTAGGCTCAAGCCATCTAACCATGAAAATATGCACCATATTAAATCCCACTTCTTTGGAGCATCACTGTGTGTTTCTATAGTTTTAGAAAGCTCAAACTCCATTACAACAATGCACTGTGTTTCACTCGTGGGTACACCTTAAGTAGTGCATGGTGTGAATCTTATAGTCGACATAGACAAAATTTAGAGTGGAGGCTTATTTTAGAATTCAAGTTTTCTCTACATTATTATTTTAATTATAAAATGTATTGATAAAATCTATTTATTCTTTTTATTTTTAATTCTATTTTAAATATTGACTTTTGTTGTTATTTTAGTTTTTATTCTATATTTTGATGATTATTCTTAAAGTTAACTTTCATTTAATTAGTCGTTCCAGTGTATTTTATTTTATTTATTTATTTGATTGAATTATTATTTAAAGATATTATTAAAATTAATTCTTTTTATAATCATTTTATAGTAATTATATATTGTAAAATTTAAAAAAGATTTATATTAAATTAACAATATTTTATTTTTAATTTTTACATTGATTTTTATTTATTATTATCATAATAAATAAATTATATGTTTTATTTATTTATAATATTACTAGCGAGTTAAGCATGCGTTATATCCATTTGATGTTAAAGTAAGTTATATTATTATTATAGATACCATAAATATTATATATTGAATATATTTATGACAATTTATAATTTAATTTTTTTAATTCCAACACCACTAAATTTTATCACGAAATAATTATGACAATTCAATATTATTTTTTAATTATTTTCAAAGATTTAAATAATATGCGAACTTTGCAAATCTTAATATCCAACCTTTCTCTTATTAACCTACAACTTTACCTCCTCAATATCCCAAATTAACTCAACATAAGATCCATTATAATTTTTAATATAATTGGTGTATTAAAGACAAGGACTAGCCGTTACACGGTGCTTGTTAATAATGATTAAATTGTATCTAAATATTCTTTGTAGGCTATAAATTCTTATTCCTAGTTTTGACTCGTCTCTGAAAACTTTTTTTTCTAAATAATCGTTGTTCTTATTTTTTAGGTAAAGATTTTATTTTTTGCGATCCAAAAAATTTACATTTGCATAAGAACCCTGTAACTATAAAATAGTTGCAATTGCCCTTTTCATATGACCACTCAGTTATTGAGAAAAAAAATTAGTGTCCCCTAGAGTTTCTACGGCCTAGAAACTCAAAAAAAAATATGAAGAATTTATTTTAAGTAGAATTAATACATTTTTATTTTCATGGGATAGTGTATACTAAATTTATAGGGTAATTAGGCTCTAACATGGAACTTTTGCCTTAGAATTCTCATCACTCTTTGAATATATAAAGGTTCATGATGTGAGGTAACTTATAATACACGAGACCATCCCTTTACTCTCGTGTAAGGGGATATCGAACTCTAGTTTAAATATGAGGCATACATACTTTACTTTATGAAGAATTTTCAGAACTACTAAAAGGTTTCTTAAAAATATTGCCATATTATGAAAAGATAACAAAAGATGTTTATTTCCCTGGATTTATTATATACATATATGTGAATGCTACTATCTTGTGAGTAGTAAATTAATTGGTTAAAGTGGTGGATTTAGACATCTAAATTCGGTATTAGACATTTGACCACATCAAATTTGACATACTTTGACACGTGAATTTTTGACACATATTTTCTATTTGTATTAGATCTTATTCACCTTTTTTTGCCCAAGGTTTCCTTGTAACTTGACTTTTTGATCATTTTAGGTCAATGATAATATGTCCATTCAATCTGGAATGCTTGAAAACCTACAAAATGATTATGTACTTGCCTTGGTATGACTCTAGATACTTCCAAAAAGACAAAACACTATTAGGATTTTTAGCCCAAGACAATAGTCACATAAGTTAGATATTGTTGGTTACTGGTAGTGTCCTCTTCATGTCTAAATTCAAATTTTAAGTATGAGAACATTCATTATATTGATCTAGACACATTTCATGGGTCGATTATAATACGAAATTGATGAAGAGTCATATATAAATACAAATCACCCCTAATGCTATCAAGGATTCAAAAATCAATTAACACTCTTTAGAGAAATTGTTGCAAAGACATACACATCTAAAAAGCTCTTAAAGGAGCATTTTTAGACCCAAATATGAATACATGAAATTTAAAGTTGCACGATGCCAAGTGTCGAAGATCTAAATATTGCATTGCACTCTAGATTGTTCACGATGTTGCACACACATAACTGGGAGAACTACATATAGTTTGAGACTTGTTTAGAGTATTGGAATGTAGGCAACACTCAGTGACTTAGTAGGTAGTTGTTGGGACTGTCCAACATAACTTTCTAACATCTTGTGTCAAAAGTGTGATTAGAGTTCCAAAGCAAAGAGAAAGAACACTGAGATCAATGCGTAAGACCAAGGGATATCACACATGCAAGAGGTACCTATAGGGGCAAGCACAATGATCTGAGACATCATAAAAATGCACAATCAAGAGGGATAATACCAATAAAACCTATACACTACTAGTCACCACAAAGGTCTAAGTTTTGTTAGTAGTGTCTGCATAGGGTTTGTGCTCTTGATTCCATATTTGAGCGGTTACAAAGTCATTTCAAAGATAAGGATAGATACAATGAATTTCAAAATCCAGAATTAAACTAAAAACACTGCTCCTCCATTATGTTGACAATTATCAATATTATAATTGTCTATCATCTAACCTTTTAGATTCAAATTTGTATGATTATTGTCATATTTGACATAATTAGAATAATCATAATTTTATTTTATTTAGATCACATTAATTCCAAAATAATTAAAATATTATAATGAACTGATCATCTCTTGGGAATTAGTGTTTCATGTGAATATATTTATTAATTAAATATGCATATGTGAATTAATATTTAATTTATATGATGAGATTTTATATGTTTCATTATTAATATGGAAGATTGTTATATAAAATGTGTTGCTTTAACAACATGTGAATTAATATTTAGTTACATCCATGTGAGTGCTTTTGATTTGTCAAACTCTCTTTGTAATGACATGTGCACCTTGTCATTTTTGGATCCCCATTCACTACATTGTGTCATCCTATCCATTGTGATGTGCCTCTTCATTGTTTAAAGTTGTGCTTGAAGGCACGGTGTGGTAGTTTTTTAAGTCAATTATTTGGTATATTACATAGTTTTTAAAGCTAAATTTTCATTTTCATTGTTTAGTTTAGTATTTGTTACAATTTATAAATCCAGGTTGTCTTTCAGATGAGTTTATAAGTTAGTGTTTTTGTTATTAGTATCTACCGTAGGCATGTATTTTTTTGCTATAAGTAATTAATTTATCTTGAAATTCATTTTGTCTAATCAAAATTTGCTTTTGATAAAAAATTTAACAGTTTTGTAATGTTTGAATCAAGGGTTTGAATAATTTGTCATTTTTTCTATTGGTATTAAATAATCATTAATTTTTTTGGCTTGCTTTTAATTAAAATATTTTGTTTGATTTTAATTTTTACAATCAGTATGGTTACATTGTTTGCTTGCATACGTCTGCCAACTTTTGTATAACATTACTTACATTCAAATCGATAATTGTGATTTAAAAATACACAATCCAAAATCCCCTACATAGTTAGTTATAATTTTTTTTGACAAATACTAGCCATACCATGTCATGTAAGCTAGAAACTTGAAACTTATCAATAATTAGGAGTATATTCCAACAAAATCCCAAAAAATATATATTTATAGAAGATTAATATAGACACCTCAAGGTCAATGAGATGTGGGTGAGTTGGTTAAGTGGTTTGTTTGTTTCAAGTCTCACCTAGGTTCAAATCTTTAGAAAAGCATATAAGATCAGTCGTGGTCATTGGTTATTCTCAAAATCGATGATAGCCTTTGTTGGTAATAGTTGATACACATATGATAATAACTGATATACAAGTAATGTTCAAGGGATTCATAAATTACATAGAGATTTGGACCCTCGATTATGTCCTAGACTGATACATACTCCGATCAATCATTATCATCAATAAAAACAAATAAACATGTCAAAAAACCATTGAATAAAGTTTAAATATTTTTCATAATATTTTTGAATAAATATGTTTTTGTTAATATCAATAGTCATGGAAAATGGGCTAAAAATTATGTATAATAATCCAAGAGAATATTTTAAAAAATATGTATCAAAGTTTCAATACTAGTATTTCCATTAAGAAGGTAACAATTGAAGACAACTTGTGCATCATAAAATCTAGCATAAGTTTTTAAATTCATAAGATGGAAGCAAAACTGGAAGCAAGAAGATTATGTTTTTGTATGTAAAATATGTCAAAAAGTCCAATATCGCAAAGAAACAAGATCATGAACAATATAAATGTCATTTTTAAAAATCCATGCTAAGTGCCTTAATTCTTGGAATATTTGCTAATGGCAAGATATTATCATTAAAAATGAGAGACTATACCATAATCTATGGTCATTGAAATAAATTATAGTTCTAACAACCCATTGCAAACCTATTTGATAAATTATTTGATAGCTTTAAAGTATTTTCAAATATTGTAGGAAAAATATGTATCTTTAATTTTAAAAAGGGTAGTGGTAATGAGAAATGTGTGAAGCCTATGTTGATTCCAGACCTCTTTACCATAGGGAGAATTTATAAAAATGCAAAATCTGATAATAACTTTTCATGCTTCAAGCTCTTCAAGATTTTGAACAACCCGTTTAACACAAAGGGAAATATGATTCCTTTGGACATTGATAATGCCCATTCCTACATTGTCTTGAGGAATACAATAAATCTCTTATCTATATAGAAAATACAATCCAGTTTAGTATTAGCCCAATATTTTTGTTAATAAATTTACAAGCTGGTCATATGTTGACTTAGAATGTGCCCAACAAATTAAATAATAGATATAAAAAATCACATAATTTTTAGTGAAAACTTGAATTTTAGCAACCAAAGATAATGGTTTGGTACTCTAGTAGAATATATTGTTCTCAATCCATGTTACAAAAATTATTTCCAAAGGGAATATGAGGAGATTTTTAAGGAAAAAGCAATGCCAATTTTTTTTTAACATATATCTTTTCACAATCGAATTAAAAAGTAAAGTTATTTAGGCATGGGCATCATACTCTATTAATTTAGAATTTAGTTTTTGTCCATTAGAAGTTTGAATCCAAAGCTTTACAAATATTGTCAATGTGTGAAATAGTTTCATATAACAAAGCCCCATTTTTTGCAAGCATAAGAAAAGAGTCCTCAACAAAATGTCAATTAAAAATTTGAGTATTTATTTCTAGAAGAGTGAGACCTTTAATAAGACCTTTTTAAGGTTTTAGACTACTAGATATCTAAAGGCGAATCAATAATAAGAACATACAAATAATATCAATTCTAGGAATACTTGTTTGATTGAGTGAAATAAACCAATCTTTCACTCTTCCGAACATTGATAGTTAGACAAGCCAACACATCTATAAAGACGCTGTAAATGGCGAAGAGAAAATAAAAAACCCAAGACTTGATGTTTTAGGCATGATAAAAATGAATGAACACTTGATATGGTCATAACATTTCTTAAAATACAGTTTGAGAAACTGAACTCATTGTCTATAGGCACAATCCCCTTCCATGCCCATCCCAAACTAGAATTTTATTTTCAATAATATATTGAATTTTGATAAAAGCATGTTTCCTCTAGTCTAACAATTTCAGGAAGAAGATAACCTAGATAGAGTGTGAGAGTTTAGGAAAGGACATTATAAGACAAATTCAGCCTTGATGTGATAAGCCTTAAATTAGTAATTAACTTTGGGTTCTTGGCATTGAAAATAAATTTTATATTACTTTGAATTATAATTTTTCCTAAAGAATTGGATTGTAAAGCCTCTGTATAAACCTAAAGAGGTTATGAATGCACCAAATGTTAAGTGGCCTCGTAGAATTCAAAAGGAAAACCATTTAAGCATAGGCTTGATCATTATCTATCTAAAGCAAAGTGGCATGGGACTCTTCTAAGGAGAGTGAAGCATCACAAAAATAATGTATAGGAGCTAATATTGAATGGGACAACATCAAGGAATTCTTGAAAATCTTGGGAAGTTTAGCAATCCATCCATGGGAAACTTTGATTTCTTTGATCTAATCTCAACCCTACTTAGCATCAAAGAGATTTGAAATACTCTTTAAAAGTTTTATCCCAAACTTTAATATAATGAATGCTAACACAAATTTAATCCCCTTTAGTTTAATTTCTCTAAACAAGTTTAAGATTATTTTTGAGATAAAAACCCAATTGAATTCCTTAGTAAGAATACCATTAACCTTTTGTATATTATTTCAACCTCTTTGTCATACTGATTAAGAAAGGAGGTGGTAAGCATAATGACTTCATTCTAGAGGACAATCCACTTAGTAGCATAAAGATGATGGGATGATGAATTTAAAACTTGGGTGATGAGTCAAACAATGTCTTCATGTGTAAATAAAAATGTTTTCATGAAGAATCACACATGAGAGGTGTTATACAACCTGTCCTCTCAAATAAATCAAAAAGTGATTAGGATTTGATCAAAAATAAAAATTTCTTGGTGAACATTGACAACATGACAATTGTTGACTTGAAATTATAGAACATGTTGATCGACTATAATGACATGATCTAACCATTTGAGAATGCAATCTTGGTCAATGCCAAATTTTGGATACATGAAATAAATATTCATGTTATCAAATCTTTGTAAAAAATTAGATCTAAAAACCCCCAATGATTTTAAAAATAGAAAAAAGATTCACACTCCCTAGTATACTAGTACATCGATAAAGTGCCTTCAATGTCCTTGAGTGGTTCAATCATATTAAAATCATTGAAAATTATCTAGTTGGAAATGGATGGGTTGTCAATAATCCAATGTGACAACAACACCCATTCTGGGCCATAATTAGGCACATAAATGTTGACAAGGCCCATGGCATAATTGCCAATATCAAATGTGACACCCTAAACAGTGTATTAGATCATCCCCCTTAGGAATTAATTTCAGAGGAAAAAATAGGGTAAATAAATATTGTTGCACTACCAAGACTGTCCTCTTGAGATGGTGTACTATGAAACATCAGAGCATATGTGCTTCCAAGATTTTTACAAAAGAACTATGATTTCTTAGAGGCAAATAATGTCAAAGGCTCCTAGTACTTGATATAACACACACATATATAACTTGTTTAATGTCTTTGGGAGGCCATACACATTCCATGAGATATTATTCATGAAGAGGAATTATCCATGAGTAATTCTCCCTAACCATACTCATTGACAACTAGTGCACCAAATTAATTCCCAAAAAGAGCTTGTTCATTTTGACGCAAAATGATTAAATGAAAATAAAAGACATTTACCCCTATTATCATGATATGGGATGAAAATTCTCTTAGAAAGTGGAAGAATCATTGTAGATGTCCAATACTTGACTTATTTTCTTGATTTTTCATAGCTTGCAAGGTTTGGCTTTAGAGGATAAGACTCACTTGAGTACCACTAGACTCTACTTTTCTATACCCCTATTGTTATGGTTTGGTGTTGGTAGATGTTACTCTTGTCTTAGATTTTTTGGGAATCAATATGTTTTTTTACCACAAATGGTAGTCCACCCCAATATTTCTCAGCCCTTTAAGGGACTTCAGTCACCGGTTTAGGCTCAAAGCGACCTATAACTAGACAATGTTTTATTTTATGATTGGTAGATGAACGATGGAAACTAGTCTTTGGCAGGTTGCTATAATATGTTTTTGAGAAAAATGGTAAGAACCCACTTGAATATCTATAGATTATTTAAAATATTTTGTGAGGTTCGATTCTACACAAACCTATTTTTGGGGTCAAATAGAATAAAACCTATTAAACTTTAGACAAATAAACAAACCTAAAGGTTTGACTATTTCATCGAAAAATACCCATAATGAGATAGACAAGCTTTGTAGCTCAACCCACCTGGGGACTTTGAGAGAGATTTCCTCTAAGATAATGGAATCATAGGACCAATGATACAACACCATCAAGGTGTTTCACATGAATAAACATGATCTATTTTTATTAGATGAAAACAAAAAAAGACTTTAGTCATATTGCAAACTACATTTAGTTAAATAGCATATAATTCCTAAGTATACTTAATTTAAGAGGTGAGAGATTGTTCAAAAGGGATACAACTCCCATAATAAACAACACAAATATTATTCTCATATTAAAAATGTATAAAATCAAAAATTTTAATAACTAAAATAATATCTATAAAATAAAAGGGATTATATAAAATCTTTATCTCATCATAAATATTCAAAACAAATTTTTATACTCACTTTAGTACCATGCTTCTTATGTTTTATAATTAAAATGTATTTAACATATTTAGAGTCATACTTAAAAACAAAATAATTAACTAACAACATAAATAACTCCAGTAATGCAAAAGTGGCCTAAAATAACTTGATGAAAGAATATAACACTATATAAAGACGAAATAAAGTCCAAAAAAAGTACTAATACACAAAACCATAGCTTAAATGTTCTATTAATTTCCTTAGATTATAAATATGTTTTATTTATTATATTATTAGGAAATTTATTCAAATATTTCCAAGCTCGCACATGAGAGTATAAGATCTGATGATTTCTCATGTGGGTAAGATGTTCATGGGAAAGAGAGCATCATGTGGTGGTCACGTGCAAAGGAAGTCATTTTTTTTGGTTTAAATTCATAAAGTTTGATTTTAAATAACAACAAATGAGATTGCAGGTTATAATCTTCTTTAAACAATTAAAAATAAATTTAGACAACCAAAATCCATCCATCTAAACATAATTTGATATTCATTTTAAATTTTTAATGTAAAAATTTAGCAATATAAAAATTAGTATATATATTGTAGATAAATTTATGTAAAATGTATCAATGATATCATTCTCAAGGTAAGGCAAATTATTTGATAGTTGTTTTATCGGTATATTTTACATATATTTATCTCAGATATGTTTACTAGTAACACTTGCCACCATGTAAAATAAAGGTAAATATTTATTGTTTATAAAATCACATATAATATACTTATTTAATGCGAAATGTATATAGTTAGTTACGGTCGATCACTCTCCAATATTTAATTAAATACTTGTGGTTTATGGTCCCACTTTTGAGGTCTTATACTAGGAATATATCAATATACTACCAAAAAATATAAAGGAAAGGGATTAAGTCACCTAATACAAGAGTGGAACCAATCCCAGAGTTGAGTCAATCCTAGATGCAGCTATCAATGGAAATTATTAGTGGGATGTTGGATTCCCCTTATATATATATATCCTAGATGTAGCTATTAATGGAAATTATTAGTGGGATGTTGGATTCCCCATATATATATATATATACACACATATATACATATATATATATATATGTATATATGTATATGTATATATATGTATGTATATACATATACATATATATACATATACATATATATACATATACATGTATATATATACATATACATGTATATACATGTATATAATACATATATATATATGTATATATATGTACACACACACACATATATATATATATATATATACATATATGTATATGTATATGTATATATATGTATGTATATATATATATATATATATATATATATATATATATATATATATATATATATGTCATTAAAAGATAGGGATTGAAACCCATACCCCAATAAAATATTATTATCCCACACCCTGTATATCTATGGAGATTTATTGAATGCCCCCAATATATATATCTAT